>OZ022593.1:10382254-10722254 GCA_963669155.1 Arbacia lixula
ATGGTACTGAAATTGTTAGCCCTTTTAATGTAATATGCATCTGATGCATGTTTTGGTTAACCAGTAGTGCACACATATGCCATAGAGAATTAGTTTGCCTGGCAAACAAAGGGTTAAGTGCCACCATGCTGCATGTTCTGTATTTGATATCAATGACTTTATTTTAATCTATGCATTATATGAATGTATTTACAGTATCCTTATTGCCGAATAATAGCTAATATATACACCCGAATATGTATATATATGCCCCCCCCCCTCACCAACTTGACTTCTCCCAGTCTGTATCATCATGAATAAATACATGTCATCATATACTTAATAATAATTTTCATCGATAAATTAACCCTGTATGATATGAACATATTCACACTACATTTATACTTCGTATTATCTGTCTACAGACAATCAAAAGTTCAGATATCAGAGCAGTTGCTTGGTAACGGCTACCTAGTAACTAGATCATTTATTGCTAATAAAAATTGTGCATGTATAAGATGAGGAGATGGGTAAATGACAGCTGTATTAGACTGTCTTCATTTGAGCGTTCTCATTTCCTGATCACTACATCGAGTTTAAATAACACTTTAATTAACTGGGGTAAAAGCAGCTTCAAATCTGGGCGCGGTCATCATGCATTCGTTATTACCCCTGTGTCACCATATCATAGCATATGTGTATTGTTTAGTTGTAAACTCTCACAATGGAAACATTCAAAGATCAGATTTATGTATATTCTTTGTTATCGTCCTAATATTACATGTATTGAATCGTTAAGGTAGACCACAATAACCAAATATAACCTATCTATTGTAATTTAATTGTAAGCAACTTATCAAAAGGAATTATTCAAAACTATGAAGAACGCAAACTTGTGTTTCGTTTCATATAAAATATGATAAAAAGGGCTCACAATTCATATAAGGTGTTTTTTTTGCTGTATCTCTATCGAATTAAGAATTCAATGGACATTTAGAATAGAAATGAAACACATATGATGCCTTTTAACAAGGCTGATAAGCGGTTATGGAATTGTCATTGTTGGGGAACATATCTCCTGCGAATTATAAATTTGATGACTGATAAGCGGTTATGGAATTGTCATTGTTGGGGAACATATCTCCTTCAAATTATAAATTTGATGGGCATTCATACTTTAAAAAAAAAACTATGACTGCAAATGAGGTCTGAAAGAGTCTGAGTTAGTTGTGGTTGGTGATTTTTCAGACTTAAAGAAAACACATTCGATGACTGTGAACGAGGCTCCGTACTGAGTGGTATTTGGTCCTGGATATTAATTGAGCGGTGGATTTTATTTCACCCGGCGTGGGAGCCGGAAAACAATCGCCCGTTTGTTCGTGTGAATAGTTTGGGATTGAATGAACATACACCTCACAGTTACTGTAAGGTGTATGTTTACTGAATACTATTATTCTCAATAGAATGATTGTTTGTCAAATGGCTCTTGCCGGCTAATCCGGATGGTCGCCTTGTGTTTTCCTTTATACACATATACACACATACACAAATGCACGCACATACACGCACTTACACGCACATATGCACATACATGTACACACACACACACACACACACACACACACACGCACACACACACACACACACACAAAAGAGTTGCCAAAGCTGTTGTACAGTATATGTATAATTTCTTACATTTATATATATATGTAGATATGCATATACGCACACATACATATACACACACGCATACACACCGACACAATATGTGTATACATACGTGTACATATACACATATGTATAAACACGCATATACACACAAAGTCACATACACATAGGACTATAATAATGTATATAAATACACACATATACATACACACACACACACGAACATACATACCAACATACATACATACACACGTGACCATCCCGGCCACCAGCCAAGCGTGGTCTTGTTTGAGAAATGCGGCCTCCTCTTCCTCTTTGTAAGTATTTTTTATAACTATCATATCCTGATTTATAACCAAACTAAATACGCAGAAAATAACTACCTTCAGCCAGCAAACAAGATAAAATTGATATCATAAAGATGCATGAAGATAATCTGATTTCACCGAGTATAGTATCGTTTTAACAATCATAAAAACTTAATCGTTTGGGATAAAATGTTAGAAATTAGTTTCATAACTTTATCAGTGCAAAGGTAGCTCAGAACAAACAAAAAACCTGATCCCTACCCAGTTTATTGCCTTTGAGGAAGAGAGGGGGAGAGGAGAGAGAAAGAGAGAGGAGAGAGGGGGAGAGACAGAGAGAGATGGAAGGAGGGAGGGAGAGAGAGAGGGGATATATATGTACAGAGAGAGAGAGGAAAGAAGAAGAGACCAACAATGACCTTTAAAACCTGTTTTGGTTTATCTAGTCTGTTAATGATTGACACTCCGAATTATGTTTTATCCTAATATTTGCTCGATATAGATACTGCAAATGAATATGTAGGTTGAAACTACAATATTAGACGAAAGTAAAAAAAAAACACATATCCGTTTGTATTGATGATTATAATAGGAAAATCTTATGAATGTTGACAATGCTAAGCTTTAAAAAATATAGTGTAAATTAGTACGATTGTTTGAGACTTAATATAGCTTATGACGCTGAGAAAGAGGCATATACATGTATATATATATATATATATGTGTGTGTGTGTGTGTGTGTGTGTGTGTATGTGTGTGTGTGTGTGTGTGTGTGTGTGTGTGTGTGTGTGTTTGTGTGTGTATAGAGAGAGGGGGGAGAGAGAGAGGAGGGAGAGAGAGAGAAGAGAGAGAGAAAGAGAGAGAGAGAGAGATAAAGAGAAGAGAGAGATGCAGAGGGGGGGGGGGGGGAGAAAAGAGATATAGAGGACACCCATGGTAAAATGGGAATAATTCAAAGTACTCCATTGTACATCAGCCCGACTCCTTTGCAATTGCAATTTCATACTAAAATATAATGTCATTTGCCAGTGTGACTTCATACACCAACATGCTTCAGGGTTCTGGTGCGTTTAACAACGCGGTCAAGTGTTAACAGTGATGTAGCATAGATCTTCCTAGAATTACAACACCGTGGGTAAACCTACACCTGCTCTCATTTGAGTCAACAAGTTCATGCTCTACGCACATAAACCTATAGCACACCATGTGAATTATACTGTATTGCCCTAGATGCGACGACTGTATGGTATGAAAAAACGAGAAATTAATATACACTTCATGTGATTTAACCTGATCATGACTCGATGTGGTATGGTTGTGATGTATTCACGGTAAGAAACTCTCGATCAACGACATGGGCTGGTAAATGCATGGTGACACAATGGACCTTCCATAGTGACACCATCTATTCATTGTAAGTCAGAGGCAACGCTCATAGCGCACCTACAACATGCTAACATTTTAGAGACTTGCCTGAATGGTCACATGCATGTTCTAACAAAATGTAATTAATGGTCATAAGATAAAGGCGCGAGAGGAAAAAAATGGGAAAGAAAACCTCAAAGAGAAGGGCAAAGTGTGGGGGGGGGGGGGAAGGGACAGAAGACGGTGGTAAAAATCACATTGCACAAGGAATGAAGTAATGACCCTACCCATCCCAGGATTCGAACCAAGGTCGTGCGTTCTTACAAACAGCGTCTTAACAAATTCATCTACAAATCTTACTTAACACGCACAGCAGGGGCTAGAATAATTTAGAAATCAATATTCAAGGTCAAATTTCGGCATGATCCTGACATCTGATTAAAAAAACGAAGACTTCACTAGCGATAGCTATAGTAGACTAAGCTACAACCTCATTTCATGGTACAAAAAAAAAAAATTGTCCCCACAACCAGACAGTCGCAGACCGGGAGCCCATTTATTACATCTGGGAAGAAAATCCTGGCAGACGAATTGGCACTTTTCACAGATACTCTAAAAAAAAATCATGTTTCTTCCTCTTTTTTCCTTTTCCACATATTTTTACAGCTTTCTTAAAGCACCTCAATGTTCTTGACGCCACGGTAAGGTGACGAGATGGGCAGGGGAGATCAGAGGCGAGGAGGGGCCCGGTCCGTAATGGCGTCTTCTGCCTTCCTTTGGATTTGTTGCGTCATCCTTGCTGGGATGTTGCCATGGATACCAGGAGCAAATGGTAAGCCCCTTTCTCATGTTTCTGTTACAAGTTTCCTTTCGTGCCTTCTCATCTTCTTCACCGTGACCTTTTCCTTCTTCTTGATTTTGTTCTCATCCTTTTGCTTCTTCCATCCTCTTTTTCTATTCCATTTACCCATTCACCATATTCTCTCCCTTCATACCCTTGTTCAAAGATTTACTCCTTCTATTTCTTCCCTCTCCCCTTTTTTACCTCGTCTGTTCCATGTTTATATTTGAATTTTCTTTTTGAGCCCCCTCTACTATTCACTCGTTCTTTTCAATTTTCTCTGTCCTGTTTTCTTCCTGTTTTCTCCTTCTTCTGATTCTTCAACCCGATCTTCGTCTGAATGATCTTCTTCTTTTACCTAATACCCTTTTATGCTTTTTCTCGTCATTTTCGTCGATCATTGTTCTCTGTTTTCTCTCATTTCCTTTCTCCCTCTGTATCTTTCTTTTCACCAATCATCACGATCATCCTGCTATCATGTTCCATTGCTTCATTCTTCACTTCTCGTGTTTTCCTTAACGCTCTGAATTCACCTCTCATCTTTTTTTTTACAACACGATAATACCTCACATAGAACAGTCAATAAGGTAAACAATTACAAGTATCGCTCAAATAAACATGCTAAGAAATATGTAATAGAGTATACCGGTAACAAACTTGATTAACCTTTAACCATGATAATATAGTATACCGGTATTAAAGTTGATTGACCTACAAACATGATAATAAACATATTGTTTCGATGTTATCTTTCATCAGTTCAGCTTGGATTGATCTGCATTTATTGAACATGACATGATATTTTTTAAGAAGTATCTTTATTTCTATAAGAATGATTATTTTTTTTTTACATATTTACATGTAATGCTTATACACAGAATAAGTGGCATAGCACAAACTTAATTTTCATCCTCAATCATATATTGTGGTTATAATCAGTTGAACCAATAACAACTGGGGGAAAATAATTATTCTTCTTAAACCTAAATGAACGTTAAAGATAAAAGAGGCAATGATCATTTCACAGTCATCCCCGTGTCCGAACTTCGTTTCGTTTCAATGATTTTATTATTTTTAGATGATTCCTTCCCAATATTCTGACATCAACCCCGAAATTTGAGCCATTCTAATGGCAGAAAGGCGCTCTTGATTACGGGATGGGAAGGCTTTACCACTACAACCTCTTATCTTAACATGCTTAAAGGTCCCCTGTCATTGCATTGTTTAATTTGTGCACAAATTCTCCTTATTATCCTGCTAATTTCTACCTTTGATGATGTCACAGGAGGAATCTTGAGTTGGAGGATATTTTAGAAGCGGGGCTTATCAGTGCTGAGAAAAAATAAAGAAAAATTATTTTAAAATATAGGACACATATTTCCATTGTACAGTTAGTGATTTTGTTATGTACATATTGTGTTGCATCAACATAAGTCGACATACATTTGATGACAGGGGCCCTTTAAGTTGAGATTGATTATGTTTTGTAACTTGCCAGTTTGGCCTACTCCCAGTTGGTCAAATTTACATTTCGTCTTAAGGCACAATTTATATCTAGGGTATGAATAGGGGTTAGGGTACAATATATTGGGATTAAAGTTATGATAAAGATTATGATTATAAGGTTTTGGTTAAGTTTAATTAATCTTCAAAGGAAAGTCCATCGTTACATTAAGTCGTTTTTAATAAAATCAGAAACACGAAAGGATAAAAAATGTACAGGTTTTGACAAAAATCCATGAAATGATTCTTCTCCTTATTAATACTTGCGAGATCACTGAGGTACACTGCTATATTATTATGTACTATTTATTTTCGAAAAAGTAAATTACCTCAAAAGAATCTGTACCTTTTTATCAGTTCATTTGCTATGCTTATAAATGTTTGTACATACACATGCACCTATATGACACATATTTATTCTTCATCATAAAACAGAGAAAGGGCAATTAATGGCATCATACAGTACAAAACATAATGGGATGGCACTTTTTAAGTGCTAACTTTCTTGTCTGCTGTAATTACAAAACAATTGAAGTTCGCGGTTGACTTTCCCTTTAAAAGGAAGTTTAAGGTTTTCTTTGTAGCTGAAATGGTTATTAGACCAAATGGGAGTATAGACTTAATGGATTTGAACATTATGTTTCAGCACAATGCCAAGTTCTCTGCGGAGATTACTGCGATCCTGATCTTTGTAAGGCCATGCGACAGTGTGATGCGGAAAGGAACACCCTCTTAGAAACAGCAGAAATTGGTAAGTTCTTGGAGTAGCTCAATCATATATCATATATATATATAAATGTAAGAAGTTATACATATACAAAAGCTTTGGCAACTCTTTTTATTTAAATATTTTGTGAAAGAAATAGATGAAGAGAACAATGGTAGGCGTAGCTTAAATCAAGGCTCCCCAGAGCTATCTACCCTTTGGAAAAATTGGTGATGCCGAAAAAATGTCTCTGCCGGGAATCGAACCCGGGCCCCCAGCTTTGAACGCCGGTGCCTTAACCACTAGACCACAGAGACGGGCTAGTGGCTAAGGCGACCCCGATCCGATTGACCGTCAGATTGACAAACTCTCGACACTATACCAATTATAATTTCCTTTGTTGGGTGTAGGTGGGATTTTGAACAATGACAAGCCGCCATGCCTCAGCTGGATCAAAGCTATTATTTTGTTGCAGTACACGTATGGGAGAAAGTATATAAATGTAAGAAATTATACATATACAATAGCTCTGGGGAGCCTTGATTTAAGCTACGCCTACCATTGTTCTCTTCATCTATTTCTTTCACAATATATATATGTGTGTGTGTGTGTGTGTGTGTGTGTGTGTGTGTGTGTGTGTGTGTGTGTGTGTGTGTGTGTAAATATGATACATATGATGTATATGATATGAACATGATATACTTATGATATAACTGGTATAAATATTTTTTCATGATACACTGTATGTATTTATATGTATATTAGAACAATGATTAAATGAGGTTGCGATGGCGCTTGGTTTCCCAAATGTTAGTTTTTATTTGTTACTTTGTATATATTTCACTAATAGGATATCATATACCATAAATCACGTAAGTAATTTTCGTAAATTATGTATGTTTATGATGATTTGATATCTTTATTGGGATTGTCGTGGTATAGTGGTTTTGAATTGTGACAGGAGATCTCGTGGACCCAGGTTCAAGCCCACCCATGGCAATTGTGTCCTTTAGCAAGATACTTTATCTACAATGCTGCTCATATAGGCACCTAGTAGGAGGAGGGAAATTTCCCTAGGGAGTAGAGATGGTGCACATAGGATGCATGATACGTGATTGTAGCTAGTTAGGGTACTACAGTAACTGTAACACCCCTCTTAATTTAGTCTCATGACTGCAAAATGAGAAAGACCCTCTACACCACATAAAATGTGTACATCATCATCAAGATCAGCTGGTGCTGTAAAGCGCTGTTGTGGTCTTCACGAGAGCACGCCATACGACTCTATCTTTCGCCAAGCGTGTTGCATCCTCCATTCCTTCCCCGAACACTTTCTTTATATCGTCGGTCCAAGATGTAGGTGGACGACCTCTACCACGCTTCCCTTCAATCGCACCTTGCAGTATTGTTTTTTTCAATTACTTCCGTTTTCCTAACAATGTGCCTAAAGTACTGTGTACAAAATGTGTACAGTATATTGTATATATCCATGCATACTGAGGTGAAGTAATGATACACGTACCATTATGTTTCCAGGAACTGTCATACTAAACGTATCCGTCAACGCAAGTACGACCTCTATTTTCATAAGTGGGAAGGATCAAGCTCGTCTTGGAGTGGAGGGTTTCAGCATTATTCTGAACACATCTCTGGATTTCGAGGTAAGGAGAAAACAACTAATATATTTGAGAAATACATGTATGTCATGAATGTTTATCCGCAGTTAGCATGTCATAAATCATTTACAATGATACTGTATCTGTTTTGGAAAGCTCAATATTGAGAGAGAGAAAGAGAGAGAAAAAAGAGAGAGGGAGAGAGAGGGGGAGAGAATATAAATATATATATATATATAGAGAGAGAGAGAGAGAGAGAGAGAGAGAGAGAGAGGGGGGGGGGCCAAAATACACACGTTGCTTTAGGAGTGATATTAATCATACGTCACTCTTTTTTCCCACACACAGGGTGGTGATGAAGAATTAGAATTCACCGTGGATTGCTTACCGTCTTCTGATCCTAGTATGAGTGTGAGTATTCGCTCAAGGCATACTGCTTGTATATCTATCCTTATTGTGCCTCTTCCTCGATTTTTTTTCCAAACATTTTGAACTTACATGTATCTTCGTATTTTCGTCTGCCCGTTAAGGTAGAGTAGTCTAGTTGCTAGTCAAAAAGAAAGTTGTATAAATACCATCGACAATGAAAGGATAAACTATATAAAACCTTCTTCACAATATTAGACCTGGAAAGTGATTTCGAACTAAATCAAATTGAAATTAGATTTTGATTTCAGTTTTGCACGGGTCGTCTACAACTCAGCGTCCCAGTGAAAGTGTTTGTCATCGTTTCTTTGATGACATGCACCCATGGAAAAATAAAACAATGACCTTCATTGATTTTTTAGTGCTCTTTTTTAATAATCATTTTCCCCTTTTCGACTCCTCTTCACACGCAGGCCCTGAAACATGTCATCTTTGTAGAAGACATGAACGAATTTGCTCCTAATTTCACGGCCTCTTATATCTACGGCTCTATCACTGAGGTAAGAGAAGTCAATGATACAAATTATCCATACCGCATATAGGTGAAAGTCCTCCCATGATGCACCGTGCAGCGATTTTTTTGCAGTCACGCACGCTTCCGGTCTCATATGCCTTCACTAAACTAGCCTATCTGATATGCGCCGGGCATTATATTATATTATAGTGGGCATTTTATTGGTCGCGCGAAGGAGACTGACGGGCTTGGGCTGCACCCGAGCCCGTTAGTAGTTTGCCCACTAGCCCGACGCATATCGGATAGGCTATCACTACACCGGAAGCGGACATGACATGACTGCACAAACAATCCGAACGTGGCATGCGCGGTGCATCGTGGGACGACTTTACCATATGATAGAGGTTGGGACATATGACATCAGGTATTTCGTATGTTCGCCGGTAAACAGTGGGGTACTGTAAACAAGGACGGAGGGCACAGAACAAGGACGGAGGGTACTTGAGCTTGAAATCTACCTGCGCATGCTCAACCCGAAAGTACTCTGAGTTGCTTTAATTTTCGTTACGGTAGTCTGGTGAAATGGTATTCGTTCTGTAAAGAAAACGATCATGACGAAAGGTAAGCGGTAGAGGGCCTTAGTTGTGGAGCGTGCGTTGCCAAATCACAACATTCCGTACTCTTTGCTTCCGTCCTATAACTCTCCTTTAATGATGTCATATACATAACCAATAATGAAAATTCAATTTCAACTCCCTAAATTATACCTTGGCACTCATTCAATTGAGAATTAGTTTGCTTTTTTGTAAGATTTTAGTTAAATTATGATAGGCACTAGTTAGTATTTGCTAATGCATTTCTAATTTTCAATCCGTCTTCGGCTTCATAATATGGATATAACCTCCCCATTATCATTTCTAAAAGTGAAATACTTGTCGGTTTTTTTTTTCATCAAGGACATGATCAATCATTGTGATATTCTTTTGTCTGATTAGTTTTATTCCCAATTATATTTTTCTCTTATCATTTGTTTTTTAAAGACGTGCATATACTGCACATATGAAATATTATTCCTCATATATTTATAGGAAAAATTGGAACTATCACCTACTTTATGTTAATCTATTGTATTCTTAATTATAACTTGCTTTAGTATTTTGGTGTACAGTTTCTTTCAATTAATGTAATTTTTTATGTTTTTACTTTGTAAATTCGTTTTCAATTTAGCCTTTCGGCTACAAATTCGAATAAAACACCTTGAATTTAAATTAAATTGAATTTTAGACAAAATATTAGACAAAACATGCATTTTTCTTTTTTCTTTCTGTCCGCCAGAATTCAAAATCAGGGGCAATCGTGACCACCGATCAATTGATTGAAGCTTCGGATGGCGATAATGCCGATACAGGGATGGCGTTTACACTAAGCCCAGTGAGTACAACACACAAATAAATGATAAACAACTAACCCGTGGAATGATGTGTGCTTCACCAAGCTGTTCTTAAGCTAAGAACGACTTTACGCACGACTGGTGACCCTTTTTCGTGCTAAATCAGATACCCCAATTTGTTCCTGTTTTAACGTAGTGGGAGTTAATTTCCAACAAACCTAATGATATTTGACAAATAATAAGCATTGTATTCAGACACTTGTTAACAACAAGAATTTCGATTTATTAAGGTGATGGAAATAAAAATCATTGATAATCTGATTAAGCCCAAGAGAGGGTCACTAGTCGTTCGTAAAGTCGTTCGTAGCTTAAGAACAGCTTGGTGAAACACCCCCCTGGTAAATATATTGCCGAAGTGGGGTCGAAATTACCATCACCCGAGGGCAATGGTCATCTCTACCCACTCAGGCACTAGATTTGTTTACGTACGCGTAACGCGCACACAGCCATCCGTTAGTTTTGTTTGATATATCACGGTCATGACGTAGTTCAAGCTTTAACATAATGGAAGTGAAGAGGGCAAGCTATGAATTAGGGACATAATCGCTAGAGGTGCAAGTATATACCACAATATGACATGCAAATATGAACTGTGAAAGGTGCCGATGACAGATATCGTGGCAACGCATCGGTGGATGCACTAGTGTACTTCAGAATGGTAACCACTGAACTATACCACTACGTGGAACGGACGGCGCGTGTGATTCACCGAAGCCCCGCCGATGTATAGCGCCCCCTATCGTATTCACCCAAGAAAACGAATGCCTTCAATGCATTTCTATGTGAACGCATGGAGGTGTTCATGCACCCCTGGTAAAGTTCAGTAGTGTCATGATTTTCATCGCAAGAATACTGAAAATTTAAATCCATAATCATCAATGTTACACACAGCAACATATTATTCAAAAGAAATTTAATGTTAGGACTCTAACACTGCCTCTCGTTTGATGTTTTTTTTTTTTTTTATAAATTCATCTTCTCTCTCCTTCATTTTCTCTGACTCTTATCACGTACTGTCTCTCATTTCCTCTTACTCCGTTTATTGCTCTGTCTCTCATCCTAATTTCATCTTCCTGTTTTTATCAATCTTTCTATCTTAATCTTTTTATTACTCTTTCTCGTTTTATCCCCCCTTCCTTATTTCTCTTCCTCTTTTTATCACTCTCTCTCTCTCATTTCCTCTTACTCTCTTTCTCTCTCCATAATTTCCTCTTACTCCTTTTATTACTCTTTCTCTTTCTTAGTCTATTTATTACTCTCTTTCTCTCTCCTTCTTATTACTACCCCCCCTCATTTTCTCTCTCTTTATCATGCAATACACATAAATAATGCATTGGCACACATCGTATTAACTAGAAATAATATAATTACAAATAAATACAACAAAAACAACATAAAAAGTAACATTAAAATATTACTTGATAAAAAATAATTCACCAAAAAGTAGTAAATCCGAACGATAAAAACACTTGAATAAAAAAACAAGAATCGATCATCATCAGTAATAAATCAAGTATAGGAAGAAACACTTCAAGTACAAAGACACTAGAAGAACGGAGGGGAGGGTGGGGCAGTGAATGTGGCAGTAGAAAAAAATATATTGTTTTCTGAAACAGATATAAAATTGTGAATTGGTTATGACTTCATGACTTAACTTGATACACCATAAACTGAGATTGATTAATTCTATATGTAAGTACTGTAGCATATATAAATAGTAGACTTCTGGTAGAGTTGACATTACTGGGCTAAAATATTTTAAAAGATACAATTCTGCAGTTGTCTAAAACAAAATTTCAATTTTCAAAGTTGAGTTAAAGCAAGCTGTGCTCTTGTGACACATACATTCACACAAAAGCATATCAAATAGAGTTTAGCACAAAATAGCACTTAGATTGCAGGCCATACATGTACAAAAATATAAAAGTTGATAAACATAAATTTACACACACACAAAAAACATTTCCAATATTGACTAATATTACATTGTAGTGAAAAGATCAGTAATTAGCTGACGTAAGAATTTTCAAAAAGATATAATATTGTAATTGCACAAAAAACAAAGTAAAATGTTGCATAATTGCAAGGTGGAATTGAGGTAACTAAGGGAAGATTGTCTGAACATGCGTATACTTCATATACGATGCAGATATCAGTTCAAAATAAACAATATTTTAATGTAAAATAAAGTGAAGCACACCACAGCTTGACACAAAGATTGTTGGCACAGCAGACTCATGGCGCTTAACAAGTAGTCCAAACCTATGGAAACTATCTGGTGTGAAGTGCTTGAAACATAGAAAAGACCTGGCAGTTGGCATCCATCTGTCCCGCTGCATGTTCACCAGCCATTTTCTCAACAGATCTGGGGTGCAGTGAGGAAACCTAAAAAATGAAAAAAAAAAAGTGATTACAATTCATTGAAGAAATGGTGACAGAAACAATCAACGTGATCAAGAGAAAGGTAGACTAGGTTAGTCTCATGCAACATACAGAGATCTATGCGCCACTCTCAAAAAGAATGGAAGCAATACTCTAGCTCACCACATTCAGGAGGATTTAAAAATAACTCAGTCTAACATTACCACGATTACTGTAAATGTAATTTGCATTGTTAATTAACAAAATTGTTGGTCGTTAAATGGAGGTGAGAGCTTTTGCTTAGTGTACTTTTTTATATTTTCTTTGACTTTGGTCTGTCGAGGATTTGATTTGATCGAGTTGGGTATTTTGTTCCAGTCAACGCCATTCCAACACAACGACAGAAATAACAGAAGTCAGATGTTGAAGTTTATTTACATATTGTATAAAATTGGGTGATTTCATGTCAGACTTGTTTTAACACATCCCTCTTTGATTTTATATCAGCATCTTCTTAGGCCATGTAAAATTGATTACATGTTGATCGTCCGGATTTTTTGAAAAAGAGGAGGAGGGTGTACCATGTTATTTGATATTTGATATTTTTCCCAAGATGGCTGCCGCGTGTAAAAATAGTATATAATACGATTGAATATACATGCACATTAACCAACGTTGCTGTAGTGTGCCCCCAAAATATCAATTTTGGCTTTCTTCAACAGGTTTCTTTTTTGTCTATTTTTAAATATTACATGTTGCCTTCATTTTGAATATAAAATTGAATTTTGTTAATACATTGTCATTTTTGTCTTTGTTGTTTTAACATTATGTTGTATATCTACATTAGTTATAATATGATAATAAAAATTTTCATTGGAAACCTTGTTTTTCCTCAAAATACACGTAACAGCAACAGAAATTACTCCAAAATCTCAACAAAATTCAAAGATGAGATGGCCACAAAACACGATCTCACTTCACTACAATCATGATAATCAGACTGCATTCGACTCCAGCACACTCGATTATACCCCTCACCCTGGCCTCGCGCGGGCCGGGGTTGGCCGCATGGAAAACATGCACACACCGTATGTATTCCTGCAGTGATTCCGGCTCTGAACACGGATGTGTGTTGCTGCCCTCTACGTTCAAAGATATCGCCATATTCAAAATGGCGGATAAGCTGAAATCGTTGACTGATCAAAACGATGTCAAAAAACCCCCAAAATTACCG
Organism: Arbacia lixula; assembly: GCA_963669155.1. Classification (NCBI taxonomy): domain Eukaryota; kingdom Metazoa; phylum Echinodermata; class Echinoidea; order Arbacioida; family Arbaciidae; genus Arbacia; species Arbacia lixula. The sequence continues at coordinate 10,396,163 of OZ022593.1, forward strand.
ACAACATTCTACTTAATCGTGACAAAATGCTATTAATATGAAAGGTGAGGATGTATTCATGTTAAATATGTTTGTCAAAATCTTTTTTGTGCGCCGATTGATCCGATTAGAATGGATTCTAATGAGTTGTTGGTACAGTGGCTGATACAAATTTTGACATCGCTACTCAATTTGTATTGACTTTCTGTGTAAACGGAATTGTCACCTTTTCATGTACCGCTACACAAAGTGTATGGGGAAACAGAATGTCCATTTTCACTTGCTGAAACGGGAAAAGACCATTTTTTGACGCGGAAAATTACTGTCCCTACAATTTTTTCTAGAGTCTTAGGTTGTTTGTTCAATGATATTTGAACAGCGCATTTGAAGAAAAGGTGGAAAAACTGCATATTATAGAATTTTGTGTTGTTTTCTGAATAAAAAGAAAATATATCAAATATCAAATAAAAGGAGGCGGGCGGAAAAAAGGAAGCGGGCGGGGATGATCAACATGGAATCAATTTTACATGGCCTTAAGTCTCTTCATAACTTTTATCAGTGTTCTCTACACACAGGTAACACAAAAAACTACGGTTGGGACTACAAAGTGACTCTTTTCCTTACCTGTGAAATGTCAATCCCTTCTCGCGATTTTCACGACAATCTCGATTTGTGCAGATGATTGCAGCACAAGACGGCATCCTTCTCTACCATATTATCACACCAATGAGAAAATATTCTTGCAAATATAAAATTACGAACGAAATTTCAGTAAAACTCAGCGATAAAATGAACGTGGATCAAGCGCAGACGATAGCTCCAGTTGGGTCTTCTGGGTGAATAAATCCCACAATGCATTGCGATCGCGCTGCCTCACGTAAAATTAATCTCCTACGGATCTTCTGCGTGTGCCGTCGTCCGCTGTCCGTTCCACGTAGTGGTATAGTTCAGTGATGGTAACCCCGGTCCGAAAATAGATTGTGTTTAATAGAGTACCGAAGCGTGACGTTATTTGAGCATGTTGTCAAGGCAACTGGTTCTCAACTTTGTGGGTTTAGCAAACAGTGGTGATTATAGCGGGGGTTCTCATTGGAAGTGCCCGACACTAGCCCACTAGACAATGTCGGCCCAGTGAAAGTCTTTTTTTGAGTGATGTTGGTTAGAACCAGAAACCTGCACAACGTTGGATATGACGACATCAATAAGAGGGTAGTTAAAGTTTATGATTTCATAATTGGATGATCGCCATTTTGGGGCGGTAAATTGAGCCATGAGGCTGTGATGTCACTGGCGCATTTTCCTGCTAGCATTTTGCGTGTTTTGAGATCCAAAACAGACTATTTTGACTCTTAGAAACTGACTAGGTAATGTATTACTCAATATACTGTACATACATGAGCCCCTCTTCAATTTGTAATTATAGGGACTTTGTGTAGAATTTCAATAAACATTGGGCAAGCCCATTAATTTTGGATCGAAGTTCCCCATTAAGTAACATAAAACATTTGCTTCTTCAGTCCTTTAGTAAGCGGAAATACCTCCCCATTCCCTCCCCCCCCCCCCCCCACCCTCAGCCTTCCTCTCTCTTTCGAAAGATGGCTTACGATAGAAAACCAACAAAAAGATCCGTGGGATATTTGAAGCCTGTCATCGTGATAAACTGTTCTTCTTTGAAACAGTCCGATGTGCCGTTTACTGTCACTCCCGCAACGGGTTGCCCGACCTCCGTCGTCTTAGAAGTAAATGGCGAAGTCGACTATGAAACCACGAAGTCGTACACTCTTACCGTTCTTGCCGAGGTGAGTCTCTCTTTTTTTCTTTCTTTCTGTTTCACTCTCTCCCTCTCTCTCTCTCTCTCTCTCTCTCTCTCTCTCTCTCTCTCTTTCTCTCTTTCTATCACTCTTTTTCAAATTGGCAACATTTGTTGATATTGTTTAAATAATTGTTCTCGTATTTGGAATGTGCGTTCCATCTTAACTCAATATAATGGTTAATTTTTTTAATGAATTTGAGAGCTATAATTGTGCTATAATCTGAAGAGAAAAGGCGTGTTTCCAACCTTTTCATCGCGTTGCCAATTTGATTTGATTTAGAAATCACTTCACCTTTAAACAAAGAGGATACAAATCACTCAACGACAAAAGTAAATGATTCCTCTTGTGCATAAATGCGTGCTCTTTTATGAGATGAATCTTTATCAGCTCTAAAACTTGATATCAAACGACGTATAAGTACATGTATATAAGTGGTAATTGGCCCTTAATGATTTTGGATTAAATCTAGGCTACATTTTCAGCCCACTTTGTAGATTTGGCCAATGAGTTTTTTTAATCGTTACAGGACGGGTGCACGACGACCTGGGACGAGCCGAATTACAAACGTACTGGCAACGTCACCATCGAAGTCGTGGTCATTGATGAGGATGATCTACAACCGGTCTTCGACGACACCGATTATCGTGTATCTTTCGAGGAAGGAATCACTACGCTTGAGTACAGCGACATCTACGCCTATGACCAAGACTACGGAATCAATGCAACACTAGTATATAGCTTTATCGGCAAGTTATTCCCCCGCTTTTTCAACATACATGAAATTTGTTTCCTTATATGATAATTATATTCATTTCTAATATCAATTGTAATCATACTGTGCATAAAGATGGAGCAGGAATTATTGTTTTGAAGATGTAAGCATATATAGAAAATACCGTAACCTAAAATAATACATCACAAATGAGGTTCTAATCTAATTATAGGTGTGAATGGGTATTGATTAAAATCATTAGAATCATAACGCGCATAGACACTGACACACACACACACATACACGCATACAAACGTATACATACATTAACACATTTACACATATTTGCAATTCAAATTTCATCAACCTGTATGCGCCATCGATGCATATATGCCAATGTATTACATAAGTGTGTACACACAACAGCCATAGAGAATCATATTTCTCCAGCACAGGCTTAATCGATTAACCCTAATACTCCCGGGGATACTATTATGCCCCCCCCCCCCCCCGGCCCGGCGTTTTTTTTTTTTTTGTCGGTTCAACCTAACGCCTTAATATTTCGGAACAAAATGATTTTTTTTTCTCTGATCCTTCCCGCACATTTTGATACCAAATTTATGGCGATCGGACGTTTACGGAACACATGTCACTGAGATTTCGCTATTTCTCAATATGACTGTGTATAACCCTACCGACAATATCAGGAGCTTTTCCATTTGGTGTAAATATTTTTCTACTAAGTATCATTGTTTCAAATAGTGTGATTAATTACCACACACACACATACAAACACACACACACACTCTCTCACACACCCACATCCAAATAACAAAAAACGCTTGACGAAAAACAAAGATAAACATAATAAATGGAAAAACAATAAAATATATAAGAAATAATTACCACAACCTATTTTTTTTCTTTCAGGAATTGGTGAGGGAGTTATGAAAGGCATTTGTACGAAAGATTGCAATTCATTAGGCTTCTTTTACTGAGAAATATCAATCTATAATGTTTGCATAAATAAACGTAAATTTTGTGCAAAACTTTGAGGCAATCGGGCGAACCGTGGCCGAGATCTCAGGTATGCCCCCCCCCCCCCCTCCTTAATAACAAACTTTGAAATACCCATGGAGTATTAGGTTTAACATATTTTTCCGATGTGCAATTCGCTGCAGGTCAGAGCGGTGAATGGGGCTGCCTGGACCATCTCGAGATCGACAACGATACCGGCCTGGTCACCGTGATCAAAGAGTTCAACTACGAGACATCCACAACCCCCTGCATCGTCGACGTTCAGGTAAATCTGCAAATTTTTCATAAGCCTGGCATTCGGGCTTTTCTGATATTTTCATATAATTCAAACTGTTAAAATATAGTCTCGTAGTGTCAAGACTAGTCACTCTTCCATTCTCTTCTTTTCTCCTTCCGTTCCTCCGTAAAAGGAATCAAGAATAATTGGTCTACGGCAGCCAGACCGGTTTATTGAATATTGTAATTTGGAATGAAAATGTGCAACAGCCTGAAAGCCAGCCTATTTCTTAGTTGTGTGGTACTTTTTAGTGGTATCTTTTAGTGGTATCTTTTAGTGGTACCTTCTAGTGGTATCTTTTAGTGGTATCTTTTAGTGGTACCTTTTAGTGGTACCTTTTAGTGGTATCTTTTAGTGGTATCTTTTAGTGGTACCTTTTAGTGGTATCTTTTAGTGGTACCTTTTAGTGGTACCTTTTAGTGGTATCTTTTATTGGTATCTTTTAGTAGTATCTTTTAGTGGTACCTTTTCATGGTACCTTTTAGTGGTACCTTTGAGTGGTATCTTTTAGTGGTATCTTTTAGTGGTATCTTTTAGTGGTACCTTTTTGTGGTACCTTTTAATGGTACCTTTTAGTGGTACCTTTTAGTGGCAAGTCATAAGATGAATCATTCACTGCAAAATGATATCATTGTTTTACCCATTGAAGTGCTCCTCAGATAGAAACATCACTATTCCTGTCAATTGTTTAAAGAATTGTAGAGGAGGAGGTTCATATTAACAATTGTGATGGTATCGTTAAGTCTCATCATAGTAAAAAAAAATATGCCCTTAATAGAATAATAATAAAGGTACATTATTCGCATGTACCAACGAACTGATTATTCTTTTGGATTTAAAGGTTGGTATTCAAACGAGCTGATTTTACTTATTGCATAAAGATGGAATGACTGACGCACACATTACTGTACGTAGGCCTACACTCGTGACATAATTTGCATAACGTTATCATGATTATATTGATATGTTTTGACTTTGAACTCTAAAAATACATAAATACATAAAAACATAAATAATTGATAATCAAAATCAATTTGCTTTAAATCACTGTTCATTTCCGAAGGCAACGCAAGCAGACAATTGCGAAATGATTGCGATGACCACCCTGAACGTAACGGTGATCGATGTCGAAGAGTGTCCTAGGTTTCTGACCGATAGCTACGACGGTGAAGTGTCCGAAGGTGATCGGTTCATCGTTCGGGAGGGCAGCTCTGACCGCTTGACCATAGGAGTGACCGACGGTGATTTGGTAAGTGAAATGGAAATGAAATTGGAAATAAGGAAAAACAGGACGTTAATGATGACCTAGAGGATGGTGTTTTCGTTAAGCCTTGATTGTCGCTCACTTATTAAATTGTTTGTGCTTTTACTTTTGACTGTGAAAACACCTTTGAGTGTAGAAATCATAATTATACAAGGAATATCTTTGTGCTCAATGAATGATTGGCTTGTGAAGATAGATAAAGTGCGAAGACCCAGAAAATTAGACCAGTTTTAAGTTTCGCGATTGCGTTGTCATGTTTAAACGTAGTTTTTTTTTCTTTCTGTCTCTCTAACTATCCCTGCCCCCCTTCCCCCACTCTCTCTCTAACTCTGTCTCCCCCCCCCCTCTCTCATTTTCTCCTCCTCCTCCTCCTCCTCCTCCTCCTCCTCCTCCTCCTCCTCCTCCTCTCTACCAGGTCTTCGAGGCGGAATTCTTCTTCGACAGTAATACAATTGAACTGGTTCCAACGGAATTTTCCATGGGGGAACGGACCTTGTTTTCCTACATCAGATATGTTGATCCAATTTTGCCCGAAGACAGCACACAGGTCCAGGTATAATGTCCTCTATCAGCCTTTATTCTCTATTTAGTTCAAGTCGTGCTTTACCTTACGGCAATTTCACCTTCTTAAAACCTTAATGTGCCAGATGTGCCCTTTTTCCACAAGTAATACACACACATCATATAGAGCAGCCGTTTATCTGGCACCCAAAGGTTTAATGGATGCATATCCCTTTTGGAAAAAAAAACAAAATTTTGCATGGATTAGGAATATAGTGTAGAATGATGAAAGTTGCAGCTCAATTGAAATCCTTCCGTCAGGAAAAAGAAATGTTCCCTTTTATTCATTTTTAAGAATTAAACTTTAAATGTAGACGGTAAATGATTATACTTTCTAGCTAATAACCAGAGCAGGTGAATTACACCGTTTCTATTTGCTTGGACCTACAGTACATACAACGGCTGCCACCAAGTGGACGATGTGCCGATAAGTGCGTTTGATACTCTACAAAAAGTGCATAACCAGTTTCTATATTCTGAAAGAAGTTCTGGAATGTCATTTTGTACTTCTTTTTCCTGGTTCTCGCCAAACGTATACTCACCATCCCCACCAAGTAATTCGCATTTTTTTTTAATCGCGTGCTTCTTTTTCTTTGCAACCAACATCCGTTGCTCTGTATCGTATCCTCTTTCAGATATCTCTGAACTACAGCGATGCAGAAGTGACCTGTCCGACTGAAACAGCCAACATCTCTATCATCATCATGGAAACGGGTTTGGCGCCGAATTTCACCAGCTCAGAATATCGCGAGTCCGTGCCAGAGGATGCTGCGGCGGGAACGATCATTGTTCAGGTTTTAACCAAATTTATCGAGCATTCTTACTCTCCTCTTTTTCCTCTTTTCCCCTCTCAATCCTGTAATTAACACTATTTTATCATTATTATTATCATCATCATTATTATTCCTTTTCTGCTGTAATTTTTTCCTCCCAAATTCTTAAATTCTGCTCATTTTTTGCCCTTGAATGCCTCCTTTTCTCCCTTTCATTCTTTCTCTCTTCCTTCCTGTCTACTCTCTCTCTCTCTCTCTCTCTCTCTCTCTCTCTCTCTCTCTCTCTTTCTCTCTCGTTTTTCGTCTTCTATCGTTCCTTTCTTTATTTTTAAAAATGACATGCAGAGAAACTATGTGAATTGAATCTGATAAATGGAAAGTATCAACATGAAATGAACATAAATTAACCTCGCATGTGAAAGGGAATGCAACAAAAAATAATGTTAAAAAAACGAAACAGTACGCAATTTAATTTAATGAAATAAAATCAGAGCTCCGTCTTATAAAGTGATGCGATTGATATTCATCTCAATTTTTACTGAATTACTATCGATATTAATCACAAGCCAAGTTGCGATCAGAATCAAATGAAGGGATCTTAAGTAAAATGACGTGAAAGGAAATCAAACGGAAATGGAAAATTCAGTGAGCTTATATGAAACCAAATGAAATTAGATTGCAAATTTGACTTAGATGAAGTAAACTGACATACGATTATGGCATTCCTCATACCGAACTTACGGAAAGTGGCCCTACAATGTACCGCACTGCCACATTCGTATTTTGTGTGGAGTCAAGTCCGCTTCCGGTGTAGCGTACTGACGTATGAGTATATGCGGTATGGATAATTATTTGGAAAAATAAGGTGAAACGACATGAAATTCATTTTTAGGTCACGGCATTGAACTCGGACATGACGTCGGAAGGGGTCGCCTATCGTCTCCAGCTTGCCTCTGATGGAGGGGAGGACCTATTCAACATCGACGAGGAGAACGGGGAGATATACGTCGCGAAAAACAACTCTCTGGACGCTGAGAGTATCGACCAGTATTCACTTTGGATTGAAGCTATTGACCAGCGAGGGACGTTCTACAGGTATAGTGAGATCTGGTTTATGGGATTCCTCCCATAATGCACGACGCAGCCACATTCGAACGTTGTTTGCTGTCCTGGCGGGTGTTTCACCAAGCTGTTCGTAAGTTACGAATGACTTTATGAACGACTAGTGATCCCTTCTTGTGCTAAATGCGATACTACACTTTGTTCATTGAGAATCTGTTTAGCCCAAGAAGGGATCACCAGTCGTTCGTAAAGTCGTTCGTAACTTACGAACAGCTTGGTGAAACACCCCCCTGTTCGCTTTCGGTTTAGTGTGCTAGTGTGCGAAACCGGAAGTGGATATGATTAGAAAAAAAAACACCAACGCGGCCTTAATAGATAATGAGTACATTTTTAATTATATCTGTCTTTCTTTGATTATTGTTATGATACATCATGGACATTATACCTAGTAATTAATAATAACATATCACTTGCGAAGAAAGACATGTTTCTAAACGATACAAACATTTCCATAGATTATTTTCAATGAATATATTTAGTTGAAATAAAACTGCTTAGCTTTTTAAAATACGCCTTATTTTCAGACTTGTCAGTTTGTCAAATAGGGCACTGAAGTGTGACGTCAAATACTGTTAAATCTAAATGTAAAGAATTGTTTGATACTTTATCAACGCAGATCAAGTTTCGCCGCCGTTATTATTGACATCGACGATGTCAATGAATTCCAACCCGTGTTCGTCGAAGATCTAGTCGAAACGGAGATTGAGGAAGAGATGTTGCCAGGATTTCCTGTTTACACGGTTCAGGTAGGTGACAAAAGATTATTTGCATCAGAGTCCCATAATCTTTCCAGCTTCTTTATCCATTATCCATATTTCCAAAAAAAGAAGTCTGTCGATCATCTTTCACCGTGCGTGCCCCGGTATTTAAACACCATCAGATTATTTGCAACCAATTGGTACAGTACAAGAACGAAAAAGAGTATGTGAGAACGAGAAAGTAAATTATAATAGTACGACGACGACGACGACGACGATGATGATGATGATGATGGTGATGATGATGATGGTGATGATGTAGCCTAGGTACAAAGGCTGTGAGGTGCGTGAACATAACCTAGTTTGTTAACACAGACTATGCCCCAATCCCACCACAGGGGAAGAAGCCAGAGGAGCCATGACGTCATTATGGCGCAGTCTATTTTAACAGACTTAGTTGTTAACAAACTGGGTTTTGTCCATGCAACTCGAAGCCTAGTGCCTAGGCTAATAATGATGATGATGATGATGATGATGATGATGATGATGATGATGATGATGATGATGATGATGCTGTTGATGATAGTTTTTAAACGGTTATGATTAACTCTCGATTCAAATATATCACATTCCATCACCATAATATAGCTGTGTACAGCTGTCATGCATATAATACCCTATTTTCATTTATATTGATTGTTTGTTCCTCTCATTACTTTTGTAAACAGGCTAAGGATGATGATGTCAACAGTTCTCTCGTTTACGCCATCCTCAATTCGGATGTTCCTTTTGAAATTGATCCAAAAACGTAAGTTTTGTCCGTATTGCTTCGTATCATGGAAGTTTAATCGGTTAACTTGCCGATAGTATATACCTTATACAGGCTGGTCAAATGATACATGTGATACAATGTTCGATTATGAAATAGCTTCCTCCCCCCCCCCCCCAATAAAAAAAATAAATAAATCGGAAGACTATATTCTAAATATTCCTTTCTTTCTCTTCACTTACCGCCCTCCTGTTATTGACTTTATCTCATTCTCGTCACCCTTGTCTCATTTCTTTCTTTTCCCTCTCTTTTTTGTCTCATTTTGTTTCTCTCTATTCTATATTCTATCTCCCCCCTCTTTCATGAATCATTCCTCTCTTTCTCTTATTTATCTATTTCTACCTTTCTCCCTCTCTCTCTCGTTTCTCTCTCCTCTCTATCTCTTATTTCCCCCTCGTCCCCTCGTTCCCTCGCTTTCTTATTTATGCATCTCTCTCTCTCATTGTCTGTCTGTCTGTCTGTCTGTCTGTCGCTCTCTCTCTCTCTCTCTCTCTCTCTGTCTCTCTCTCCCACTCTCTCTCTCTCTCTCTCTCTCTCTCTCTCTCTGTCTCTCTCTGTATGTCTCTACCTGTCTCTGTCTCTGTCTCTCTCTCCTCTCTCGTTTCTTTATGGTATTTATATAATCCTGTATTTATCTCACTCCTATGTCTCTTTCTTTCAGTGGTTTGATTACTACAACTGAACGATTGGACCGAGATGGGGGTGGGGAGACATTCTTCAACCTCACAGTCGAGGTTACGGACGGGGATTGGGTAAGACGTAAAAAGAAAAGTCCAACTCCAAAATGACATGGTTTGAATTATAGCACAAAAATTAAAGCAACATATTAGTCAATGCAAATCTGTCAAAGGATAAAAAAAACATGAATCATTACAATTGTTGATTTTGTGACGTCAGTTGTGAGTTACTCTCCCATATGTTGTGTGTTGTATGACCCAAAGGATTAAGGTGGAATTAAATTTTAGAATATAGATTTTGTATATATTTCATGGCTTATATAATCAAGGTGCTAGTTTTCGTTCTCTTCGTTTCATTTCCTTTATTGTATTTTATTTAATCACGGTTTAAAAAAACATGCCCCAGCCTGTGGCTGTTCTTCCGCATATCCGTGCATGCATTAGCATTTTCGAAATATTTTGATCATCATTAGTGATATTATTATTACTATCATAAGAAATAGTTTCTCTGTTGTTGTTAGTCGAATTACGATTTTTAAGATCATTGTAACTTTAAGCGTTATGATTTTTTTTTAGCTTACTTACTATGTACATTCTTTTTTTTTTTAAATAATAGTAGCATATTTTGACCAAGAGTACGGAACAAAAAGCTATTGAGGGTAAGATGGAAGCTGGACAATGATAGGCGGAAGAAAAAGGAGAAAAGACATTGAAACGGGGAGGAAAAGTAGGGGAAAGGGAGAGAAAAGAAAGAAACAACAGAATTAAGAAGAAGAACATATGTGTTTGTGTTGATTCTGTACGATTGAGCATATCTTCCTCTCCTCTAGTTATGCTGATATTGTGTTTTGTTTCAAATCCGAAGGATATCAGCGCGCAAGTCGTCGTCAGTCTCCTCGACATTAACGACAACGCTCCGAGTTTCGACCAGGCGTTCTACAACCTCACCGTCCCAGAAAACACAAATGACACACGTACTATTCAAGTGAGTAGTCCACTCCGCAAACTATGTCCTATGTCCTATATTATTATTACCTTTATTACCGGATCTACTGGAAAATTGCTTCCAGGTCTATCTGTCATCCTACGCTTTATTTGCTATCAACTTGTGCTGTGTGTGTGTTGCAGCGCAGTGAATGATTTATCTGTTACTGGCCTTGGATTTTTAAACGAAAAAAAGGCGTTTATAGCCAGTTGGTGATATGAAGTTTGCATTTTTTTTCAAGGCAGTACGAATGTTATAGTGCTCTTGAGCTTTTTGATTATTTATGTAGTGAGTGAATTAAACCACTCTTTTTAGATGTCCCCCTCCTCCCCCTCTCACTATCTGTCTTAATTTCCTTCCTTTCCTCTCGATGTCCCCCTTTCCTCTGTCTATCTCTCTCTCTCTCTATGATATATATGTTAACATGTCTCTCCTCTCTTGCTCTTTCTCTCTCTTTTTTTTCTCCCTCTCTTGCTCTCTCCACCCTCTCTCTCTCTCTCTCTCTCTCTCTCTCTCTCTCTCTCTCTCTCTCTCTCTTCTCTCCTCCCTTTCAATCTCTATTTCTCTCTCTCTCCCTCTCCCTCTCATTTTTTTATCTCATTTTCTCTATCTCTATATACCTCTCTCTTTTGCTCTTTTCTTATCTCTCCCTTTCTATCCCACTTTCTAACTCTCTCATTCACTTTCACCCCTTTCTCAGATCACGGCCACGGACATGGATGAAGGACCAAATGCCGCCATCTCCTACACACTTCAGTCATATGCACAGGATGACAGATTTACAATCGATAACGCAACGGTAATAGCGCATATCTAAATGACTGTCATGGTGAAAGAAGCACTAGTAATTACAGAAGAAATAGTAGTAGAAATATTAGTCAAAGAAGGTATAGTATTCGACATGGGAGTAGAAGTAGTATTAAATGTGGTAATAGTAGTGGTAGAACTAGTAGTAGTAGTATTAGTAGATGTAGAAGTAGTAGTAGTAGTAGTAGTAGTAGTAGTAGTAGTAGTAGTAGTAGTAGTAGAAGTAGTAGTAGTAGTAGTAGTAGTAGTAGTAGTAGTAGTAGTAGTAGTAGTAGTAGTAGTAGCAGTAGTAGTAGAAGTAGTAGTAGTAGTAGTAGTAGTAGTAGTAGTAGTAGTAGTAGTAGTAGTAGGAGTAGTAGGAGTAGTAGGAGTAGTAGTAGTAGTAGTAGTAGTAGTAGTAGTAGTAGTAGTAGTAGTTGTAGTAGTAGTAGTAGTAGTCGTAGTAGTAGTAGTGGTAGTAGTAGTAGTAGTAGTAGTAGTAGTAGTAGTAGTAGTAGTAGTAATATTAGTAGAAGTAGTAGTAGTAATGGTAGTAGTAGTAGTAGTAGTAGTAGTAGTAGTAGTAGTAGTAGTAGTAGCGGTAGTAGTAGTAGTAGTAGTAGTAGTAGTAGTAGTAGTAGTAGTAGTAGTAGTAGTCAATAGTTATAGTGGTAGCGTCAGCATAGGCAGTAGCAAATAGTCATAGCAGTAATATTAAATCTGGTAGACCTGACATATTTTTTTTTTCTTAGGGCATGGTTGATGTGACTGGACCCTTCGATTATGAAACTGCTAAGGACTATCAGCTCTTCGTGACTGCATCTGATGGAACTTTCTCCACCACCACTCAGGTAACGTTAAAGGGATGTTCACCCTGAAATTAAGTTGCTTTCAATAAAAGTAGACGCACGAAAGAAACATATTAGTGAATGTTTGATGAAAATCCGTTAAAAAATCAGAAAATTATTATCTTTAAAAGTTTCGATTTTGTGACGTTACGTGCGAGGTGCTCTCCTATAGGTTGTGTACAATTTTTTTTCTCGAAAATGTGCATTTTCTCAGAAAGATATGGGCCCTTTTACTTGTGCATTTGATACATGATTAGAAATACGTTTTTACACACACATGAAACCAAAATAATTCCATTGTGAAAACATAAAAATAGCCATTTACAGAATTATTCTTTATATATGAGAGAGCGAGAGAGGGAGAGAGAGAGAGGGGGGAGAGAGAGAGAGAGATCCTCGCACGTGACGTCACAACATTGAAATTTCAAAAGACAATAACTTTCTTCTCCTTTCACAGATTTTCGTCAAACCTTCACTTCTATATTTCTTTTATGTTTCTGCTTTTATTAAAACCAACTTATCTTCAGGGTAAACTCTCCCTTTGACTCTTATGCGCCACTGACGTATTTTTTCACAATGAATACACACAAAACACATCGAGCAGCAGTTTGTCCGACAGACCAAAGGTTAAAGGTTTACTAAATTAGAAAAATAAGTTCCCACTAATCTATGTATTATCCACTAAAAACGAATTTCACATTCGTTTGCCGCAATAAGGTTTCATTTTGACGAAAATTTAAAAAAAATGCACGCCTCCAGTGACGTATGAGAAGTCAAAATGCCATAGATTCCAACGGCGTGAATAAAATAGTTTATTCACGCAGTTCAAACAATACGTTACCAATGGGAACCCCAGAGCTTGTCCGAGATTTGTCCGAGTAGCAACAACTAATAGATTCAAAGTGCATGCCATCCATTGAATCTGAATGACAAGATACAGGTGAATGCAATAACGCGTTACTATGCAGTTAGGGGGAAAGTTGTGAATACATTACGAAAATGGTCTATTGTTGACGTCCGTACAATCTATGGCATTTTGACTTTTCAAAGACCGCATTTCTTGTCTCCCAAGAGCGGCCTCTCTGTACAGGTTCCATTGCATTTCTTTGTCCAGGTTCTCTCATTAACACGAACACGTTATCTTGGAAGAACACGCATTGGTAAAGCAACTAGCAGAGAAGTTAAATACATTTAGTAACAATATGTTAGCCGTACTGTTGTTCTAAGACCATCTGTACCTAACGCAATTTTGAACAATTTAGTATTCCTCCCTCCCTGACACAATTTTGAAATCAGAAAAGTCCTACAAAAAAATCTATGACTCAAGATTTGAAGTGTTTTCAATATTCTTCACAAGTTTTCATTCTCTTCATCGTTTCAATGTATTAGTTGACAGTTTCAATTGCCGATGTCAACGACAACGCGCCTATATTCACTTCCACGTGCTCGTCAATCGACGTCATAGAGGGAATCGAAAACGTGATAATCTGTACGGTCGTCGCCGTTGATGAGGACGATGATGGTGGAGATACGATCACGTACTCTATTAAGAATTCTACGGGTGGGTTAAGACTCTGGAGCCTGGCTGACCAGTTTGTATTTTTATCAATAAAATCTTGTTGGGAGACCAGGGGTGTTTCACTAAGCTGTTCTTGAACTAAGAACGACTTCACGCACGACTGGTTACTCTTTCTTGTGCTATAAAATCAGATTCTCAATTATTTTGATTCGCATCAGCTAAAATTCAAATCTGATGTTTATGAATTAAAATTCTTGTTGTTAACAATTGTCTGAATACAAAGTTTATGATTTGTCAAATTTGATTAGGACTGTTAGAAATTAACTTCCGCTATGTTAAAACGGGAACAAATTGGGCACAAGAAAGGATAACCAGTCGTGCGTAAAGTCGTTGGTAGCTTACGAACAGCTTGGTGAAACACCCTCCTGAGAGGCGTTTTACCAAGATTTGCTTAAGTTACGCATAACTTTATACGCGCGACCTGTGCCCTGTTCTTGTGTTAAATGCTAATTTGTTAATGTTTGAGATATAGTGGGAGCAAATTTTCGACAATCCTAATCTGACAAATTATAAACTTTGTATTCAGACGCTTGTTAACAACAATAATCTTTAATCCGCAAAGATAACATTGTAATTTTACCTGATGGGAATTAAAATCATTGACAATCTGATTTGGCACCTAGGGACAGGTCACCAATCGTGCGTAACTTACGAACACTTGATAAAACATCCCCCAGGACAAAATAATCTTAATGACATAGACTCGTCAATCAATTGACAATAATTTGTTCCTGTAGGCTAACACGTGGCTGCATCTAACATCCGACAAACATTAAAATATGTATAGACTGGAATTATCCATTTTTTGACAAGGAATAATCTCATTATACTTGCACCTGCTACATAATAAATCAACGAATCTCAGTTTATGTACCGTTTGTCTACTTACAATTTTGGATAAACGAAAAATGCATGAAATGACTACTATATATTCGATTCCCTCATTGTACAGGCTCTGAAATGTTCGACATCGGTGAGATGTCGGGCAAGCTGAGCGTCTTCCAGGAACTCGACAGGGAAATGAATGACACGTACTTCCTCACCGTCATCGTAAGTATAAGTATTTTCCATTGACTAGTTTTCAGGTTGTTTGATTTGTTTGATATCTACAGGTACTTGATAGATAAATCTGACTACAGTAAACCAAACTTCCATCTTATAGCATTATTTTTCGACCTCTTCATATACTTCCCACACTCGTTCAGGCAAGCGATGACGACGGGCACTCCAATTCGACGGAGATAGTCGTGAACGTCGTCGACGTGAACGACAACCCACCCGTGTTTGAAACGACCACGGCTACTGTGAGGATCAGGTCGGATGACGTCGCATCCTCATGGGTATGTAGAAAGCACTGCATTGTCCGTACGATGTCAATGGCCCGTATTATCGGAAGAGTATGGTAGGGAAGCGGAACAAAATTTAAAAAATAAATCGTTTTACTCAAAAGCATAAGAACAAAAACAAAGGAGCACGACTATCCATATTCTGACTGGGGGGGGGGGGGGTCGTTTTGACCCCCCCCCCCCCCCCCCCGCCTGTACAAAATCCATGACTATAGCGCAATCGCTACACAATCTTGACACGCCTTTTCATTTCTTTTTCCTTATGAAGTATCTTGAAACTTTTGAGACCAAGTTTGAGAAAATATGACACTTCGTTCAGAGGTTACGCAACATTATGTAATCACATCTTAGACCAAATTCTGACCAAAAACTGAGATTTCGCAGAGATTTATGTTTTCCTATACTGCTCTATATCACTGTTAATTGTGCCTTCTACTATGAATAAACTACAATGTACATAAAGTAGGATTATTTTTTTCCAAAAAATTAAACAGCCGTCATTTTAACATGTTTCTTTATCTCCATGCAAAATTTCGCATCGATGCAACCTTCTATGACTGAGATATGAGATAACAGAATTTAAAAGCACTTCTGTATTATAATGATGCGGATGTATATTTCCTTGTTATCTCGTATTGTTTATTTCAGATGAAGGTATACTCAATCGTCGCGAGTGATAGAGACTTGTCCCCTTTCAACGTGATTCAATGTCGGAAATTAAGCGGGGATGATCTCATCGTAGTCTCAGCTTCAGATGGTGTGGATCATTTTTATTTCATTGTGATTAGTATATTGATTTCAATGTGATTTGATGATCTGAATGGAACCAACAAATTTGATATATTGTGAAAGGGAATGATGAAGGAGAAGTAGAAGAAGATAAAGACAAAAAGGGATATAACCTTACAAGAATGGACAAAAGAAGGAAGAAAACAAACAAGAAGTACAGCAAAAAAGAAAAAAGTGAAAAAATGAGAACGAGAAAAGACATGAAGAGGAGAAAAATAGAATGATAATAATAAGTACACAAAAGAAGTTGTTAATATTTGAAAATAAAGTGTATCACTCAAATACCATGTATGCCAAATAAAGGCAAAAAAGAAACGAGGAGATAGGAAAAAAGAAAATAGTAGTGAAGAAGAATAAGGTCAATGGAAACTTCATGGACATAGTATAGCTATCAACCAAAAACAACACCTGTCTCGTTCGTGTAACTCTCTCGTTACCATCGGTATGAAGATGTGTAGTAAGCCAATGGGGTTTTCTAGGCCTGGTGATGTAAGGGTTAACTCTCTCGTTACCATTGGTATGAAGATGTGTAGTAAGCCAATGGAGTTTTCACGGCCTAATAATGTAAGGGTTAGGTAATTCAATATTGACTATCTTTCTGAAATACGGGACATTTATGCATAAATCTCACACCAATTAGATGGGGCGTGTGAAGTGTTCGCCTACTTGTTAGACGCTGCACCAGACCCATACCAAACCACTTTCTTCGCCTTCAACCCCGATGACCCCACCCTTCGATCCGATAACTTCACCCTCTCGATCATCGTGAGCGATCTCTCATGCTACGTCGAGTTCATCAACCAGACCAGTTATGACGTCACTGTACCTGCCGACGAATTACATACCTCGAATGAAGTCGTGACGCTATTCGTCGAGAGCAACTGCAACGCTGATGACGTCATTTTTGAGATTTTGTCTGAGGTGTATCGAGCCGGTGAGCTTCAATTTGCATCGTCCCACGATGCACCGCGCAGCCATATCTGGGTCGTGTTTGCAATCATATCCGCTTCCAGTCTTGTGTAGGATAATAAAAAAAAACCGGATGTCCCTGCACGGTGCATCGTGGGACGGAAACTTACGTTCGCTGCAGATAAGTCACTGCTTAACGCATGTATGGATACTAAAATACGACTACGGTATTAAAAAGTTTTTAATTAAGTCGCCACGGAACCGATCGAACTCTTTTTTATTCGCACTATTCAAGGTATTATTTTGATTAGTTTCTAGTATAATAATAATTGCATTGTATTTGTATAAACTTTGATCGGCAAAGCAGATGTTGTATGAACCGTTTTGAATGATGAAGCCATATATCGACTTCACAATAGGCAGTTTTATTCAGGTGGAAGATTCTGCTTCTTCATTTTATGGTTTAAATCATTCTTATTTTTCTTGCTCTTAATATTCCAGGTCAAACGAGTGAAAGCATCCCTTCTGCCAACTTTACCATCAGCAATCTGACGGGGGAAATATACCCAACCAGTTCTGTTCTGAGCGGTGAATACACACTGGTCGTGAGCGCGTACAATCAGTCAGAAGTGACCGTGAATGAAACAACAACGGTACGAAATTCATCGATATTACCCTTTTTTCAACGGTATCTCATAACGCAGTGCGGACATGCCGGATACTAAACATTCTAAATTGGGAGGGATGTTACAATTTAAACCGTAGTCACGAGATCTCAAAGCATGGTGTACTTTGCATACTTACAGCCATCCATGCCGATTATTTCGATTCGTTATATGAAAAAACAATACCTTGTGGAAAGTATTTGTTTGCTATACTGTATATCTCTGTCATCATCGATCTCTTTCTTGTTTCCATTTATCTTTAATTATTTTCCCCGATTTTTAGAAAGCGTATCGCATTAACATATAGGTGGTCTCCCATGGTACTCTTAGAATTACAATAATTGTATATCCAACCGAAAATACATCGAAATGTAACACATGATTTACTGTATATAAACATACTTAGATATGTATCACAACATCTTTACATCCAGCCTTTTCTGAAAAACGGATGAGTAATGCCGACGCGATGGTTTCATCCTAGAAGGCTGTTCAAAATACTAACGGTATTGTCCAGGCATTAAGAGTGCCGTATGAAAGAAAGAAAATAATCTAGCATTATAAAGCAATTTGAAAAAAAAAATGTACTTTAACAAACTTTCCTGTGACAGCAATGCATTCATTAAGATCGTGTCATCACCGTTGATTTCTTCCATAACAAAAGGTGCGCATTGTCGTCACCGACGTCAACCACCCACCGGATATTCTTCAATCGTCGTACGACATTACGATAACAATCAGACCGGACGACGCCATCTTCGATCTCGACAACGTAACCTCCGATCCGGATTTCCCTGCGTTTGCTAATGGCCAGGTTTTTTTCTCGGAACTTAACGAAGTTGACGTGACCAGTGGAAGCGATACGGGTATGTACATCAAAATATAAGAAATATAATGCATTTATGAAAAGTTTCATGTATAGTAAATAGGTATTGCAGTCATCTGTTCTGAATATTTTAATTGGATCTGTTCCTCAGTTCTTCCATTTTTACTTTTTTAGTCCAATGTGTACTCCTTGCTCTTGTTTCATCATCTTTTCGTCTCTTTTATTTCTCCAATCTCTTGTCTTCTTCTTCGTCATCACATTTTCTCCTTCTCTTTCTGCGTATCAGCCTTTCTTCTTTTTCCCTTTTTAACTCCTCCTTCTAGTCGTGTTACCTTTCTCTTTCTTATTCTCCTTCTGTTCCTATTCTTTCGTATTCGTTTCTTTTCGTTATATCTTCTCTCAAAACTTCCACATCAGTCGTGTGACCCTCCATGTACTTGTCAGCACTGTTTTCGCTTGTCTCGTCATGCAGATTATTTTGAGGTCACCCCCGACGGTAAAGTGATAACGACGGCTGAGTTCAATGATTTCGATGACGTCTTCAAGGGCGACTTTCAACTGACGGTCATCGTACAGGACATGGCGGTCGATCCCCTCAGTGACAACGCCACACTCTTGATTCATGTCGACATCGATGAGACCGAACCTATGATAGTGCCCCTCATCTTCAAAGACTGCGATGATATCGTCGAAATTGAAGAAGTATTTATTTATTTATCACAAGATGTCGAAACTTACATATATAAAACAATCATACGACTGTGAAAATTATTTGTCCATTACTTCCTTAGTCATAATACCTGGATATGACTTTTCGAGTGTACGTTTTTATGTGTTGGCGATTGGTTGCTCGCAGTGGTTATAATTGAAACATAATCAAGATACGTGAGACGATAAATATCGAAATAAGATATTGTCAGTGAGATAGTATTTGTGACTAGGACACGCATTTATACACATTTATACACATGCATGCTGTGTATCTCCCACTGTCTCTCACGCTCTCTCTCTTCCTTTCTCTCTCTCCTTCCCTCCCTCCCTATCTCTGTATTTCTCTCTCCCTAACACACTCTCCTCTCTAAATGCATGATCCATGCTTTCCAACTTTCATTTTTTTTCCCCTCTTTCTCAACAGGGGACAGATCCGGATGTGATTTGCGATGTTGATGCGATACCTAGCGATAACGTTATTTTCGGTCTAGCGATATCAACTGACGCCTTCTCCATTAACCAGACCACGGGAGAAATTCGATCACTGCGCCGTTTTGATTACGAGGATGATGATCGATCATTCACGGTTAGTTGAAGATATATCAATGTATTTCATCTCACAGAGAGGAGAGATAGAGAGAGAAGGAGAGGGCCAAGAAGAAGACAACGAGAAAGGGAGCTTAAGGTCCGATCCAAGATTTTTTTAACAAGACAGGACAAATAATATTAATTTTACTCAAAATCTTATCTACTCTAATCAAGATAAACACGTTTCGTTTCTCAGGTGTGGAGTTACGATGAATTGTGTACCGTCAGACCTAGATCTTCGCCTTCCTACACACTTCAATGAATCATGATGCACCTTTTTTCCAAGCTATGAAATAGTGTTCATTAATTGAGTTACAGTGTATTGCATACCGTCAGACCCAGATCTTTAAACACACATTTCACTAGTAATCACTAGAAATTACCAGTTATCTGTTATTATCTTGCTATTTCATTTATTGAGTTGTTGTTATATTATTGTTATTCAACTACCTCTTAATGTTATACACTTATAGTTCACACTTTGTAATAAATTTAGATTTATTATGTTGTACTTGTCTGTATTGAATTTCTGTTTAAATTGTAAAGCGCTTATAAACTGTATTACATTAATCGCTATATAAAAGCCCCCTATTATTGTTATCATTATTATTTGACACTGTTGCACTTTCCACCACAAGCGAAATCTTCCATGAATATTTGCTTTCCTTCACACTTTAATGACTCAAAATGTCTCATTTTTCATGGTATGATTTCATGTTTAATCTTTTCTATGCAATCATATTCCAAGATTGTTTCATATATGGGACAAATGTATGCTTTCAGTTATGTACACAATATGTGACTCAGTGTTTGGAAAAATCAAATCAATCCCCTACAGAATGGTTGCTCACTTGTATCAAAAGCATAATATGTATATTGTGTTTGAAGCATCGGCAACGATCTCATGATCGTGACTCCACGTACAAAAACTCGCACAAGATCATGTTTAAAGTTCTAAAGTCCCAAAACAAAGATTTAATGATATATTGTCTCTCCACAGAACATATCAATTCCTTTTAAGTTCTAGTTATTGTCTGAAGGATAATACACATCTTCTAATTATACCATTCATGGGGGAAATAAAATCATTGTCATTGCTGTTGTCATTGTCATTGACATTCTAACTGAACAACCTATGAATTGGAAAATTGGATTGAGGATATAAACTTGAATATCATTTACACATTTTTTATTTTGATAACACATTTCATTGACATCATCATTATAGTTGCTGGTGCATGCCGAGCTCATGACGACGGGATTCCGGAACTATACTTCCTTTACCGTGGTCATCACGGACATCAATGACAACGTGCCCAAATTCACGTCCACGTGCCCGTCAATCGACGTCGAGGAAGGAATCGAAGAAGAGGTCATCTGCACAGTGGTCGCTGTTGATCTGGACGATGATGGTCTAGCGATAACCTACTCGATTGAGAATTCTACGGGTGAGTATCGCGACGGACGAGTCGCTGCCATAGAGTGGTTACTTATATCATGAGGTCTGGACGGGCTAGGAACATGGCAGATTTGAAAAAAAGGGAAACTTTTTCATGTACAGCCCTTTCTGAAACATGACTGTGTCTGAAAGATCAAACTGGGGCCAGGGTCCATTCCCCAATAGTAGTAGAACATTATCGACAAGAGGTCTGCACAATGTTGTCTCAGCTAGGCCTATGAATAGAGGCGGATTGACCAGTTTCCTATAGACCACCGCAAATGACCCAATCTTGCCACGATTCTGCAGTTGTAAGGGTCTACAACTGGAAATATGACATCACCCTCTTGCACAAATCTAATGACCGGGTCCCGCGATTCTGCCAGTCGTCATGGTCGTAGAGTCGAACGACTGATCGGATCGTGTCGCCTGCGGTGGCCTGTGAGGATGACCGTTGAATCTTTATGTGACATAATTGTGCAGTTTGGCACAGTGAAAGCCTATACACAACACCTGCACAAGAAGTTAAGTCTGTACGACCCCCCCCCCCCCCCTCTTCAGAGCGATCCCAAGTATTTGTATAGACTCATCAGTGATTCAAGATGTTTCGTAGAGGATAGTTTTCACTCATAAGGCGATTTCCTCCTCGTTAAAGGTTCCGACATGTTCGGTATCGGCGCAATGTCCGGCAAGCTGAGCGTCGTCCATGCTCTCGACAGAGAAATGAATGACACCTTCCTCCTCACAATCATCGTGAGTACATCAATTGCTGTGTAATGTCGGTTACTACTTAGGATAAAATGACGTAAATACAATGCTTCTAACTTTTAAGTAGAAGGAGGACTTAAGCATCTTACAGGTTGTAGTACATCTATTTGTTACTTTAAAAAAATCGCATGATAATAATTATAAAAGGGAGCGGCAGGGGTTTCCGTACTTTACGACAATTACTGTACGCGGCTTTAATTACTAGTATCCGTTAAGATTATTTGATTCCATAATGGTTTAAACGTTGTGATGATACTGAACCGTTCTTTAAATACTGACTGCTTCGGGTGTGCTTGACGATATGACTTTCGTGCCTCTCTGCAAATTGTTTTCATGTATGTAATATCTGCACTATCCTTATGTTCTTTTTCTTCTGCATCGCTTTCTTATTCTTCTTTTCCTTTCTTCATCCCACACTCGTTCAGGCAAGCGATGAAGACGGGAGCTCTAATTCGACGACGATAGTTGTGCACGTCATCGACGTTAACGACAACCCACCCATGTTTGAAACGACCGCGGCTAATGTAAGGATCAGGTCGGATGACGTCGCGACGTCACAGGTATGTAGTAGATGGCATTTCCGAGTTCGTATGATGTCAATAGCCCGTATTATTGAAAGCGTATGGAAGGAAGGCGGAGCAAACTTTAAAAAAAATACAAAGTGTTGAAAATGAATTTTAGGCATACACCCAGTAGTGAGGATAGCGTAGTCGATCCTGTAAAATGAATGAAAGACAAGTAAGAAAACAATCTTGGAGCCAGAGTGATTCGAACCTTTAATCTAGTAATTACTGGACAGCGACTTGACTGCTACACCATTTCTGGTCAAGGGGTTAAGACACGCTAACATCGTAACAAATACTTACGAGTCTCATTTTTATTACAGAATGTGTCAGGATTTGTAAGTCTGTAAAGAAAAGTGACATGTATGTGTGGTGACTGGAGACATTGTAGGTAGCGTATCCCGTTTACAGTTAAACTTTAAAAATGATGTTAAACATCGCACAAACCACATGTTTAGCATGAAGGTGTAGTTTGTGAGATGTTTAACTTGACAGTGATGTAGAATCTGCATGCATCATGAACAAAATATTAAAGCCCTCAAAAAAGTCCTGCAACTCAGGTTTGAGGGGTCATATATCTTATCGTACATAAATGTGGTATCATAAGACAGCTTGATTATTTATCTTTACAATGATGTATCATTTATAATGCTTACGTAATCATAGAATGCACAGACCTTCTGAATATGCACCAAGGTGAAAAAAAATGAATTGTTGCACAATCTTGTGTTTTCCGATTGTTTTGCATATGACATGAGTTTGAATGATGTTGATAGGGCGGTGCGTGAACATTCATTGTCATGTTGACGCTATTCAGAACACATCGCATCTCCGAAATAAAAGGAGTTTTTGCTGTTGAAAACAATGCATTTTGCAACATTTAATCGGGAATAACTGCACATTCCATGATTGCATAATAGTAGCAAATGGCACACCAATGTGAAGAAGAATAACCAAGCTTTCTAATGATACCCCAGTTAAGTATGATGATGAAGCAACAATCGATATATTGCCCCTCAAACTTCAGTTGCAGAACTTTTTTGAGGGCTTTATTTCGTAGTTTGCTTCTCAATATCAGTTTCCTTTTTAACCGCAAAAGGATTTGGGAAATGTCCGTGTAATCATACATGCCGTCATCAGATAGCCCGGAATTCGTTTCATTCCAACGGTTGTATAGTTTTGAGATGATTCCTTCTCGATGATATTAAACTAGGACCCATGGTCGTGGGAGAATGGCACTTCATAATTACAGGTCGTGTTGTCTTTACCCACGAGTACCCCATACCTTAAATCATGGACCAGGGTCCATGCTTAAATCTAGTTCTTTATCATAATAGGCCTAGAGCAGTAGAGCTTGAAAGTAGAAATAAAAATAGGACAGGAAATGGTTGAACGTTCTACCTCTTGATAGTAACACAGATTTTATCTTTTTTCAGATGATGGTATACAGGGCACTCGTGAGTGACAAAGACCTGTCTCCATGGAACGTGATTAAATGTCAAAAACTAAGCGGGGATGATCTCATCGTAGTCTCAGCTTCAGGTGGTGGGTATTCATTTTTATTTCTGTACCCATCGCGTTCCCTTTTGATGGGGATAGAACATGATAGGTGGATTGGAACGATCATAGCAAAACACATATGGTGGCAGGGAGGATGATGAAAATGATTTGTTATTGTTGCATGCTGGTGGAGGTGAATAATGTTGCAAGAATGTGACAGCAGAGGAGTAGAACAAAGTAGAAACAAAGGAAGGCGAGGCAAAGATAGAATAAAAAGGACAAGCAGAACCAGCAAGTAGAAGAAGTAGTAGTAAAGGAAGAGGAAGATATTGAAAAACAAGAACAAGGAGATACAGAAGAAGGAGAGGTAGAAGAAGTAGTAGATGAATAAGAAAATGTAAAAAGAAGTAGAGTAGACATGGTGGGAGAAGTCACAGAAGAAGTAATGGATGAAGAACTAGTAGAAGAAAAACAAATAGAAGAAGAAGAGGAAGAAGAATAGGGAGAATTAGAAGAAGAAAAAAAAAAAGAAGAAGAAGAAGAAGAAGAAGAAGAAGAAGAAGGAGAAGAAGAAGAAGAAGAAGAAGAAGAAGAAGAAGAAGATGAAGGAGAATTAGAAGAAGAAGGAGGAGAACAACAACAACAACAACAACAAAGAGAAGAAGAAAAGACCACAATGGTGTACAAAGAATTATTTAAGTTAGGACGTAAAGGGGATATCAAAAACACATTATATTCACCATTGTTCACTTTGATCAAGTTCATGTAATATGATGAAGGCATTCATCCCTCAATCAATCAATCAATCAATCCATCCATAAATGTGATCATACCGTTCAGACGAAGCCTGCGAGGTGTTCGCCTACCTGTTAGCCGCTGCACCAGATCCCTACCAAACCACTTTCTTCGCCTTCAACCCCGATGACCCCACCCTGCGATCCGAGAACTTCACCCTCTCGATCTTCGTGCGCGATCCCGAATGCTACGTCCAGTTCAACCAGACCAGTTATGACGTCACTGTACCTGCCGAGTTAGATACCTCGGATGAAGTCGTGACGCTATTCGTCGAGAGCAACTGCAACACCGATGACGTCACTTTTGAGATTTTGTCTGAGGTGTATCGAGCCGGTGAGCTTGTTAATGGAAAGTCGTCCCATAATGCGTTGCGCAGTGACATCTAGATTGTGGTCATGTCCGCTTCCGGTCTCATATACTAGTGCACTAGACCGGAAGCGGCCATGACTACAGACAACATTGGAATGTGGCTGCACGGTGCACCATGGGATGACTTGTCCTTATGGTAAAGAGAAATTTTTCTGTTTTAGTTTATAACGTGATTGCTTATATGATATGTTGGTATTACTTGTGATAACATTCGACAGCGGCACAAAAAAAGTTTAAAAGATTTTAATTAGTCGCTGCTTAGTTGGTTGAACTCTCATTTTCTGTGTTTATTCCGCAAACATCCCTGAGGGGTACTTTTTGCACATGGCACGAGGGGTCACGAGACTTTAAATGGTTCGCGTTTTGGGGGCAAAAGACTAAAAAATTTACAAGCAAATATTGGTGTTTATACTACTCGATCTATTTTGTTCATAATTCTGTTGAAGCAAACGATGTTGTGTCTTCATGTTATGAGTTCTATATCATTGTTATTGTTTTGTTTTGTCTTAACATTCCAGACCAAACGAGTGATAGCATCCCTTCTTCAAACTTTACCATCGACAATTTGACGGGGGAAATATATCCAACCAGTTGGGTTCTGAGCGGTGAATACATACTCGACGTTAGCGCGTACAACCAATCGGAAGTGACCGTGAATGACACAACAACGGTACGACATTTACTGAAAATATTCTAGCTAGTGTATCCGTCTTACAATCAATATAGTTGTTTAGGTACATCAGTAAATAAACGAAGGCTTGAAACACGTTAAGGGTGTCCTCAGAATATAAGAATCAAAACATGATTTTTAGTTATATTACCGATTATTACATTCAAATTGATTTCATGTCGGGTTGGCGTTAATATATTCAGCGCTTCAAACAGATCAGTGATTTATCTTGTTAGCTTTTTGATTAACAAAGTCTTACGTTGAGAAAGTGAAAATGTTATTGTCCGGCCCAACCTTTTTTTTTTTCATTTTTTTTCTTCAAAAAACTGAGTCGAAAAGCCCATTTTTGTTCTTTTTGCGTACTTTGTTTGGAGTGTAGTGAAGTTCAATAGTTCGCAAACTGAACCTACGTATATCTCACTTCTGGTTAAGTTGATGTACAGAATGGATTTTACCCGCAAGAAAAAAAAATAACTTAAAACTTCAAAGACTCGAAATTTCAAACATAACTTACTGTATATACTCTAGAAACAAAATCAAATGAGTATTACATCTTCATTACTTCTATCGTCAGACAGGACGTTAATTAGAGGTCCCTTAAGAGAAACATGTACGTTTAAGACCTCTTTTAACTTTTTGATTAAGATGGTGAAACTCCGGTGGAGTGAACAGAGAACCAATACTGAAAACGGGAGAAAGATGCCAACCCCTTGTCATGCTTGTGGTTCTCCTTAGAAGGCTAGTCAGCGGTATCACACGGGCCTTAACTGTTTATGTACCAGGTGTGCAGTTTGTCACAAATGCACACAACTCATATCAAGAATCATTTTATCTGGCACAGAAAGGATTAAGAGAGCCATAAGAAAGAACGAGATCTCTAGTTAAAAAACCCGACGACATCATCCTCGATCTCGACGACGAAGCCTCTGATCCGGACTACAGCGCGTTCGCCATTGGCCAGATATCTAGTTATATTTAAACTGAAAAATGAAATGTTCTTAAACAAATTAACCTGCAACAAAAATGGATCCCCATGAGGATTATGTCATTACCGTTGATTTCTTCCACAATAAAAGGTGCGCATTGTCGTCACCGACGTCAATCTCCAACCGGAGTTTCTTCAGCCCTCATACAACATTACGATCATGATCAGACCCGACGACATCATCTTCGATCTCGACAACGAAGCCTCTGATCCGGACTACCCCGCGTTCGGCAATGGCCAGATTTTTTTCGCCGAAGTAAGCGAAGTCGACGTGATCAGTAGAAGTGAAACAAGTACGTATAGCACAATATAGCAAATATGATACATTTATAACATGTTTCATAAAGATAACTTACGTGTAGTAAGGAGGTTTGACATTAACCCATCCTTATTATCTTTTAGAGTATTTGTTTTGTCCTTCTTGGTTTTCTCCTTTTCTTTGTTCCACAACCTTTCATCGTCTCCTGTCTCCCTGTTTTTTTCTCTTCATTTTCCTTTTTCGCCTTCTTCTTCGTCATCACATTTTCTCTCTTCTCCTCCTTCATTCACGTCTTCTTCTTTTTTTTTGTTCATCTCGTTCTCCCTCCTATTAGAGCTTCCACATCAATCGTACGACTCTCCTCAACCGTGAACCATCATTTTGATCTAAGCTGACTCAAATAATCACTGTTTTTTTTTCTTTGTTTTTTTTCTCATAAACGCACTCCGTTTACCTCGCCATGAAGATTATTTTGAGGTCACCCTCGACGGTAAAGTGAAAACGACCGCTGATTTCGATGATGTCTTTGAGGGCGACTTTCAACTGACGGTCATCGTAAAGGACATGGCAGTCGATCCCCTCAGTGACAACGCCACACTCTTAATTCACGTTGACATCGATGAGACCGATCCCGTGACCGTACCCGTCATCTTCAAAGACTGCGATGACGTGATAAACATTGAAGAGGTGATTTTATTACAATATCGCGAAACTAACATACATGATAACACGCCAATGTGGCTGTACTGGAAAATAATAATTGTTTATTAAGATATTGTAAGCATAAACGTCATAGTGAATTTATGAAATGCTTCACCACCTCCACCCCCCCCCCCCTCCACCTTCACCATCTCTCTTACTCTCTTTCTCTCTGTCTACTCATCTATCTCTCTCTCTTCTCTCCATCTCTCCTCCTCCCGCCCCCCCCCTCCCTCTCTCTCTCTCTTTCTCTCTCCCTCCTCCTCTCCCCCCTCTCCTTCTCTCCCCCTCTCACTGCCCTCTCCCTCCCTCCTTCTCTCTCTCTCTCTCTCTCTCTCTGTCTCTGCCTCTGTCTCTATCTCTCTCTCTCTCTCTCTCTCTCTCTCTCTCTCTCTCTCCCTCTCTTATTCTCTATCTCTATCTACCACTCCCTTATAGATATGCTTTCCCACTAATTATCTTTTGTTCACTCTGCAGGAGACGGATCCAGATGTGATTTGCGATATTGATGCGATACCTAGCGATATCGTTATTTTCGGTCTGGCGATGCCAACTGAATATTTCTCCATGGACGAAGACACGGGAGAAATCCGATCTCTGCGCCGTTTTGATTACGAGGAGAACGATCGATCGTTCACGGTGAGTTGACAATATGTCACGTTGTATTTCATATGAGAGAAAGGAGAGATGGAGAGAGATAACAAAAGGTCAGATAGAGAGAGGGGGAAGGAAGAAAGGAGAGAGAGACGGCAGGAAGAGGGAGAAAGAGAGAGAGAGAACATGTCAATATTCTATTATCACGACAAAGCAATAAAAGTACGCTACAAAAATGAATGATTACTATAATAACGACAACAATTATTCGTTTCGGCAAACTGGAGTAACAAGGAATATGATCGAATACATTTATCAGATTCAAACTCTAAGAAATGCATTTCACACTGTCGCACTTTCCCCTTCAAAATTGTATGTTGCTCAGTTACACCAACATCATATCTAATCATGATGCAATTACTGACAATAATCTCTGGCTAGAACAAATTTAAAGTTTTTGTCATTACTCTTGAAGGCTAACGTATTCAGCTTCAAACTTCACTGTAACTGGGATATCGGATTGAAAATTTCAACTATGTAATTTACATATGAGTTCATGTTATTTTGATAATAATATACATGTATCATCAGTAAGATATATCTCTGTTCTTTATTACTGTAGCTTCTGGCGTATGCCGAACTCACAACGACGGGATTCCGAAACTATACCTCCTTTACCGTGGTCGTAGCGGACATCAATGACAACGCACCGCGCTTCTCTCAGGTGAGACCATGTCGTGGATCAGGAGAAGATTTACGGCCATATGATGACACTTCTACGTGTGAAAGCGAGTTACCGCTAAAACAAGAGTAGAGACGATTGTATGGAAAATGTGATGTCTGCAATGTAAATCTAAACTAGATGATAACATCTAAATAAAATATAAATATGAAATCTTCCATTCTCTAGATTTCACCGGTTATCTGCTTCTACCCGTGTGAGTTTACCTTAACCCTAAAACCTCGGGGGGGGGGGGAATCAACCCCCCCCCCCCCCTCGACGTTTCGCGCAATATTGCCGCAATGCGAGAACACCTCATCGCGACACTTCTTGACTTTTTCTTTCAAGTCTTGCACATCTTTTGAGATCAAATTCGCGGCATCCACGCATACCATTACGGAGCCACGCCCATTTTTGTAAACTCATGTCATCCCAAAACGTGTACAATTTTGCACTTTTGTGTGCATTTCCTATGGAAAACAGTGCAAAACTCATAAAAGGCTAATTATTTTTTCCGTTTAATCATTTTGATTGATTAATTTTATGCTCATCATGGTTGAAAAGTGGTCAGTGACAATTTTCGATAAAAAACAAAGAAAAACAAAAGGAAAAAACAAAGAAAAATAAAAGAAATTTCAAAAACAATAAAAAACATAAGAATTAAAATTGATTTTCAAAGTTTTTTGATCACCAACTGGTAACCATATTATAAAAGATATATACACACCAAATAGACTCTTAATGTTTTTAATTAGTCTTTATATAATTGTGGGCTAAATTTGCGAAATTAGAAATTCACAATTTTGAAAAATTAAACAAACAGTCTTTTAGATTTATGACACAGGTGTTTTTGTCGCAATCGCGCGACCGATGGCTGAGATCTCCCTCCCCCCCCCCCTCCCCCCCCCCCCCCGACCCCGTCACAGAACAGTAGAAAAGCCCGGTCTGGTTAGGGTTAAAAATGTGTTTTGGTCTACCAAGAAACCTGAAATTGTCAGATGTTACAATATTATTCGTGGTCTACCGCAGACCGTAAAATGATACAAAAGTTCCACGAGTACATGACTAGCATAGTATTTTAAATAATGAACATGTGAACGTAGCTTAAAAATGAGTTTTTGCTCTACCAAGACTCCTTCTGGTAAGTATAAGCCAGTTATTTCAATATCATTCGTGGTATTTCACCATTCATTACATAAACGTGACCATGAGTATATGATTATCATAAGAATTAAAAGAATGGACTTATTATTGTGTGTTTCTGCTTGTTTCATGATTATCTAGAATCCGCTGCGTTTTTTCATGGAGGAACACGAAAGAGGGTGCACTGATTGCGAGACTACACTGGGCATGTTGGAAACGACTGATCTCGATTCTGGACCGAACTCCAACGTGATTTATATGACAGGTATTTCAGATTTATTACGAGTATTTAGTTCTTTCCGACCTTTGAGAGCAATGCTGGTTGTTCTATTGATACTTAATAAGCAGTGCTGCTACATGGGTATATCTTGAATTGGTATGCGAAGATTACTGCGACCACTTTGTGAATTGTGAGCATGGTGAGTATTGCTATTTGGTCACAACCGGTCGTTGGTGTTCTTGCACGTGCATATCCGCAACCACCTCCTGCGAGCACGGGCGCTCACGGGCGTCTTGCCACCTCCTCACGAAATAAGCTCCCTCTTACTCGCCAAAAAACTACTCCTACTACTACTAATACTGCTACTACTACTACTACTACTACTACTACTACTACTACTACTACTACTACTACTACTACTGCTACTACTACTACTACTTCTACTACTACTACTACTACTACTACTACTACTACTACTACTACTTCAACTACTACTACCGCCACGAATATTACTTATTATATTATTACTACTTCTACTTTTTTTTCTCTTCGTCTAAGACTATCAATACTACTCTGTCGATTTCCTTTACTTGTACCACTATTTATAACGCTTAAACGTCTTTTACTATTAATACCATTACTTAAAATTCCATCATACACCTCTACATCTACCTCTATCGATTGCTTCATTAACATTTTTATGATCGATTTTTCTATCATTATCGTAATCATCAGATGACGAAGACTTTGAAGTCTATGATAAGAGCTTGACTACGGTCGCGTGTATTAGCAGGAACTCAATCAAATACTCCGTCGGCGAAGTGACCTTCCAAATCACCGCAATCAACGTCGGCTCCGACGGCGAGCTTAACCAAACCAGCGAAGTCAACGTCACCGTTTTCGTCGAGGACCTGAACGATCACGCACCGACGTTCAAGGATGGGGGCGACGGGTTCACAGTCACGCGAGATGTACTTGTGGGAGGCGATGTTCTTCTCGTGGTTGAGGCAGAGGATGCTGACGAGGTAGGCGTAATACAAGGTCATATACCGGTTATAACCAATGCTCAGTTAACGGGCAAAGTGAATAAGTACACTTCATATGATAGCTAGATCAACATATACAATTCAAATGTAATGGAGGTACTTTACAACGGAATTACATGATCAGTGCATCCGTAAAGACTCATATAGTCCGGAAAGAACTGATGATACAGTTTTTAATGGGTGAAATGCACCATGAATCTATCAGTTGTTGCTTGTCGGACAAACCTCTGGTAAGCTTTGAAGTTACTTTTATTAACGTGGTGTGTTAATGACGATCATGAACATTTGCATGCATAACGACAAAACGGTATATTGATACAAAATAGCCTACGCGCTGTGATCCATGATAGTCCTCTGCAATATTTCTACCAGATGTAAGAAAAAATGTTGACACTTTAAAGAAAACAATTACATTTAAGTTAGAACTCAAATCCAATTTGGAAAGAAATGAAAATCTCATTTAATATTCAAAGGATTACTACAAAAGAGATATTTGATAAAATGTCACAAAATCGGCTTTAACAAATATTGGCATCCGCTGACGTTGTGATGTACATTCCAGCCTGATTCGAGTTGTAACTTTTTATATATTTTCAAAAGTGTTTTTAATACCAAGAATATGTACCATGTAAATGTGTACTGAATGATTTTGAACATTTGCATGGCTGCGTTTGATGATTGTGGGTTTTGGGGGGTTGTTTCGATCCAGGGTCTGTTCAACAATGCCACCGTCTTCAGTCTCGCTGATGGGCAAGTCGACATCATTCTCTCGACCTTCCACATGTCGTCCAATGGTTCGCTCTCGGTCAATGATGTCGAGATCCCGCAGACCACGGGAGAGGACGTTTATGAGGTGCGTGTCTTGGAGAGTGAGAGATAAAGAGAGAGAGAGAGATAGAGAGAGAGAGAGAGAGAGAGAGAGAGAGAGAGAGAGAGAGAAAGAGAGAGAGAAAGAGAGGGAGAGAGAGAGGGAGAGAGAGAAAGAGAGAGAGGGGGAAGAGAAAGAGAGAGAGAAAGAGAGGGGGAGAGAAAGAGAGAGGGGGAGAGAGAGAAAAAGAGAGAGAAAAAGAGAGAGAGGGAGAAAGAGAGAGAGGAAGAGAGGAGAGAGAGAGAGAGAGAGAGAGAGAGGGGGGGGGGGAGAAAGAGTAAGGGTGAAAGATAGAGAGGAAATGAAGCTCAATATAAAACGTTTCTAAGAAGACAATCAGACACTGACCTCTGACCTCTGATCTTCCACCAGGTGTCCATTGTGGTAACAGATAAGGGATCACCCCCTCTCAGTTCATCCACCATTGTTACGGTCTTGGTCGGAAGTCTAGATCTCACACGCCCCTACTTCCCCACCGAATCGAGAACAGATAGGTAAGTATAAGATATCTATATACTGTAGCTTTCCCTGTACCAGCCAAGGAAAGCCCATTGACCTACAACACAAAACAAAATAAACATAACACACAATCATTAATTCCTTCATTCACTCACTAATTCTCACATCAAACAATCGATCTATTTTTTTTATTTAATGTGTCACTGCTGTTGTTCTGTCCATTTTTAAAATTGTTTTTCATATAACGAATATGTCATTAAAGGGATAGTACACCCTGACATTATTTTTATTTCAATAAAAGAAGACATATGAAAAAACATTTTAGTGAATGTTTGATGAAACTTTGTCGAAGGAAAAGAAAGTCATTTGATTTTAAAGTTTTGATTTTGGGACGTCACGTGCGAGGTGCTCTCCCACATGTTGTGTTCAATTTTATTGGAAAATATCATTTTTTTTAAATGATATTTACCATTTCACCTGTGCGTTTGATATATTTAGACACATGGTTTTACGCACATATCGCTGTGCAAAGAATGTATTCCTTCATCAAAGAACATAACAAAGGCAATTTATGGAAAAAGTACTACACAAGATATGAGAGAGCATACACATTGCACGTGACGTCACAAAATCAAAATTTTAAAATCAAATAACTTTCTTTTCCTTTGACCGATCTTCATCACACTTTCACTAATATGATTCTTTCATGTGTCCCCTTTTATTGAAACCAAAATAATTTCAGGGTGAACTATCCCTTTAAACTACCGCTGTGAATTTGGGTCATTATCATTATCATATTCATCAATTATTGTATCAATATCCACGATTTACTATCCGTACAGCCTCAACGTGGAGGAGAATACCAACATGTGCCAAGCCCTACCCATCCCAGTAACCTGCAACGCATTCTCCGTGGTCGTAGAGTATGAAGAGCTCGTGGTGGAACCGGAAAATGGCACGTCGTCCTAACTTCATTTTGGGTTACTTGTCCGGGGTTGGGGTAGTTTTCCTATGGGGTAGTTGTCCCATGGGGAGATTCTGGAGGGTAGTAGTCCTAGGGGTTGTTTTCCTAGGAGGAAGTGTACCTAGGGGTAGTTGTCCTATTGGTTGTTGTCCTATGGGTAGTTGTACTAAAAAGTTGGCCGTCCTGTGGGTAGTTTTCCTGAGGGGTAGTTATCCTGGTTAGTGGTCCTATGGGTAGTTGTCCAAAGGGGGTAGTCGTTCCGGGGGTAGTTGTCCTCGGTAGTGGTCCTATGGGTTGTCCTAGTGGGTAGTTATCCTAGGAGGTAGTTGTCATGAGGAGTAGTTTGTCGTGGAGGGTATTTAGCATTGAAAGAAGTCATTCTGAGTCATCCCGATTGCTTCTTTCTTTGTCAAATAGTATTCTTTAAAACTATTGAAGAAGCTCAATGTGCGAAAATAAAACAGAAGCCGAGGAATAAATGGGAAAGAAATACGATTTGACTTTTGTAAAAGTCATGTCATCTTTATTAATCTCCCGAGCGAAACTCATTCGATGTGATCAGCGCCTGAAATTGACTCTTTCCCAGCGGAATTGTCATTTTTAAACGTTCACGTCACATTGTTTTCTGTTCAGGACAAGACTTTTTCGTGGTGAACAGCACGACGAATCAGCTGTGCATTCTGAGCGGGTTGGACAGGGAGGTGAACGAGACATACACGGTCACAATGACTGCCGTCTACGCGGATGAAGACGTGTGTAACGGTAGCAGCAGTAGCAACAGAAGGAGGAGGAATCTTCCAGGTAAAACAATGTGATTGCATTTCAATATTTGTAAAAGTCATGTCACCTTTATTAATCTCCATGACGAAACTTCTTCGTGGTGATATTGATTCAATGCAATTTGATTTGAGTCATTTGAATTCATCTGGTAACATTTGATTTGATTTGAGTTGATATAATTTGACTTGACTTGAGTTGATATTATTTGATTTGACTTGACTTGATTGAATTTACTTGGTTTTATCTAATTTCATTTCATTTCATTTTGATTTCATTTAATATCACCCCTATTTGATTTGATTTGATCTCATATTTTGTCAATTTCATTTTTTCATTTGCTATTTGATTTCATCTACATCTATAAAAGCAACTAGATCAATCATATATGAACTCAATTGACCAATCGATTGCACCCTTAAAAATATTTATATTTGCAGATAAATACACAAAAATACCTTAACTTCAGCATTTATGAAGAATGAAATCACTACATGGCACGTACATGAAATATGAGATGAATGCAAACCAAAAAAGGGATTTGGATGAGTTGATACAATAGGACATAACCATTACATATTTCAAAAGAACTTTTAATACAATAATACTGTCTCCTTTTTCCCATTGATATAGATATCGCTGCGGAAGAGATTGCGTCCAATGTGCTGGTTTACACGATCACCGTGATCGATGTGATCGATAGCCCTCCAAAGCTGGGAAATGAAGCCTACTATCTCGCAGGCATTGACAGTATGAAAGTGGGGACCCTGGTCGCCACTGTCACGGTAACGATATGTATGAGTATATTCCGCGCGCGCGCGCGTGTGTGTGTGTGTGTGTGTGTGTGTGTGTGTGTGTGTGTGTGTGTGTGTGTGTGTGTGTGTGTGTGTGTGTGTGTATTTGTGTGTGTGTATGTGTGTATGTGTGTGAATGTGTGTGTGTCTAGATATACATGTATATATATATAGAGAGAGAGAGAGAGAAATAGAGAGAGATAGAGAGATGGAGGAGATTGCGATGACGCTGAAATGTAAATTAAAATACAAACAATTAGATTAAAACACCGGAGAATGTACTGTGTTGATTATTTTTATTTGTTTTTAACGTCCATTGTATTTGACCTTTGAGCACGTTTTTCTTCTGTGTTTTTTAATTGAATCTTGAATCTTGAATCAAGAATATGATTTATACCTTAGTTATACATGTATCTCTTAATGTGGCACTGGTGCATCAGTGTTCATTGCAAGTAATACACATACATTCTAAAGAGCAAAATTTAATCTACTGCATAAGAGGTTAATGACTCCCGCCCCCTTTCTGTTCATTGTAATTCTTAAGAGTATTGGAGTATTGATGTTATTGTTCTCATCATTTCCTTTTCTATATTGTTTTCTTCCACGAAAGGCAACCGACGACGATGCGACGTACACCCTTCGCTTCTCCCTGACACAGGCCAACGATACCGACGACGACATCGTCAGTCCGACAGGTACGATCACCATCGACGCGACTACGGGCGAGGTCACCACCGCGGATCTGCTCTACCCGTGGCTGGCGGAGATCGGGACTTGGGATGCCCCGTTTGCACCAAACCTGAACCAGGATCGCTACACCCTGATGGTTTGCGACGAGCTCAGTGAAAACGGCGCCCAGTGTGACGAGGCAACTTTCATAGTAATTAATGTATTTTGTTATATATATATTTGAAAATACATTTTTGGCATACATTTTCAGTCTGACAACCAGAGAGATTTTAATGTGCATCAACGACCCAAAAGATAGTATTCAGTAGACCACCGAAAGGACCAATCTGCTCGATTTTTAGTAGTAGTAGTAGTAGTAGTAGTAGTAGTAGTAGTAGTAGTAGTAGTACTAGTAGTGGTGGTGGTGGTGGTGGTGGTGGTGGTAGTAGTAGTAGTAGTAGTAGTAGTAGTAGTAGTAGTAGTAGTAGTAGTAGTAGTAGTAGTAGTAGTAGTAGTAGTAGTAGTCGTGTTGGTACATGTAGTAGTAATAGTGGTAGAAGTAGTAACAGTAGCACGTAATAGTAGAAGTTCCGATAGAAGTAGGCATAGAAGTAGTAAAAATAACAGTAGTAGAAGTAGTAGTAGAACTAGAAGAAATTTGAACACATTTTGATACAGTTACCATGGTCACTGCACGTGACTTTTTCATACCATGACATTGATCGCATCCCATGAACTAGATCATTCCTCAATTTGTGCTGACTGTAAATGATTTGATTCCTTTTCCCTCACAGTTTAAGATTCTTCTGTCCTTCGAGCACATCATAATTCGTTTTGACGAGCCAATGAAAGACGTATCGCCACAGCAGAATGACATAATCAGGTACAGAAATATATGATATTATGGTTCATTGTTATCTTGGTAAATTTAGTATCTTGGTGTACATCGTATTGGCAGTTTGGTATATCGTTATTTTGATATATATGTTATCTTGATATATTTGGTATATTGATATATTGGTATATTCGTATTTTGGTTTATTTGGTATTTTTATATATTGGTATTTTGGTATATTGCCATTTTGGTACATTAGTATTTTGATATATTTGATATTTTAGCAATTATGCCACTGAAGGCGGGTAGAACCGCACTACACATAATACCGAGATTGGTGATTCGCCTTTGTAAATTTAGAAGAACAAAGGCTTTGTAACTTACCTTGCTAACTATCCATCTATCCCTTATTGCGTTTCTTTCTCTACCTCACAACTTATCCATCACCACCGCTGCAAAAATCGACTATAATCATCTCTCTTTCATTTCGCTGTCTAACTCACAGGTTCTATTCGCATCACCGTCGTTAAATTTCTAACTCCATTTTAAAACTATTTAAGTATTTATTCGATTGTTCCTAACATGACTGCCCACGTGCTTTTATCACTGTTTCGTATTGAATTTATATTTTTAGAGATGTTTTGATCCCCCTTTCTCCTGGGGTTCATATTGCGAAAGTTACAGTATCTTTGTATTTAATCAAGGTGAGGATTGCAAAATGAACTCTGTTTGTCTTATTCCAAACAGCTGCTTGGCCGGGAATCTGGATCCATCTGGTAACCTGCAGCTGAAGCTCCAGTTTCTATCCCCGAGAGTGGACGAAAGTTCTGCAACACCTGATAGCACAAAGTAAGATTTTCTGCTCGTTTTACTGTGTATTTCAATAGTTTTCTTTCATTTAATTTGTTGATGATATATTGAATTATCGATTTTTGATTTGTATTGCTCAACTGACTAACATACTTGGTCAATTTACGAATTAATGTAATTGATCGACTGATTGATTGATTGATTGATTGATTGATAGGTTCATCGGTTAACTGATCTTCCGAACGAAATGTGTAAATGTGTAGGTTGGCATTTGAATGATGGAATATAAGAATTATTGTTATTGTTGTTCATTGTTGTTTGTCAACTTATCCCTTTTCATGAAGGAATATATGATGCGACATCACCTTTCCAGATGACTGAAATCAAAATTGAATTGCCATAATCATTACTTAACCCTATTTCTAATCATATTCTATACAATACACCAGGGTCCGTCTTAAAAGTGTTGCGATTGATCTGAATCGATCGCATGTCTAATCCCGTATCTCTAATGTGCAAAGGTACAATTTATATTAATCGCAGGTCAAGTTGCGATCTATCGCAATTCTTCATAAGACAGAGTCCTGTTGTATGTTCTTGCTCTCTCTCTCTCTCTCTCTCTCTCTCTCTCTCTCTCTCTCTCTCTCTCTCTCTTTCTTTGTTTCTTTTTGTATGTTTTTCTTTGTTATATCATCATTCTTATCTGATCTATTTATGGTCACAGAACCGACATGTGGCTGTATGCTGTAGACCCGACTACAGATGCCAAATACTTAACCTATGCGGATTTTAAGTAAGATGTTTTGCTTTTCGTTGTTAAATGGCAACAGGTTTTTTTTTGTGGATGATCTTGAAATGCCGCTTCAGCAGTAGCTACATTTAAAGTCTAAACGTGATTTTTTTTTCATACATTCAACAAACAAACAAAAAACGTATCTACTGCACCATTCTGATTCAACAACATACATTTTCCCTTACGGTTTAATTTGTGAAGTTATCCTTGTTGTCTTTAGAGTTACTACTCTTATTTATCAAATCAAGTGTACGTATGATTATAGCCCAACAAAGCACAATTTAGAAAATTTTGGAATAATGTTTATCCGACATAATACTTTTGAGAATTATCAAGCTGTCGATGAGAATATTGGATAGTATGATGATAATGATGATGATGATGATGATGATGATGATGATGATAATGATGATGATGATGATGATATTGTTAATTATAGTGATGGGTGACGATGGTGCTTACAATTTCGACGATGGTGCTGATAACGGCGATGATGATGATGATGATGATGATGATGATGATGATGATACAACAGTGTCTGGTAATGGTAAAAGTTTAACTAATAGCGATATGATGATGACGATGATAGGGTAATAATGATGATGATGATGATGATGATGATGATGCTGATGATGCTGATGAAGCTGATACACATCATCTTTATTAATGCTTGTACCATAATACTAAATTATTGATTGTTACATCCGCCACAGGCTACTTTGGGATGACAATAAAAATGGGGCCAAAAGTTGCCATGACAACATCGAGCCGAGTCCAATGCGGATGTCGGCGTATGTGCCGAACTACGAGAGGAAGACTGGTTCCATCGCGATATGGCTCCCCGTCACCCTCGCTTTCATCGTCTTCATCGGAAACGCTGCCTGCATCATTCTCCTCATCGTATCTTGGAGACAGTGAGTGCTACTTTAAGTCCGTCGTTACCCAGCAACATGTTGGTATATAGAGTATCGAAGTATGTCGTCATAATGAGCATGTCGTCGAGACAATTGGCTCCAAACACATCCGTCATCTATAACACCTGTATATACATGGGTCGTGTTTTGGATAGGGTGTGAAGTCCCTGCTAATTTATAGTGGAATAAAAAAAAAACCTTGATAGTAACTTCAATTGATTTTTTAAAAACAGAAAAATCAGACAAAACAGATTGACAAAATTTTGAGACAACCACCGCAGACGACATTGTTCGATCAGTCGTACAACTCTGCGACTGGCCATATCGCAAAACCCGGTCATGAGATTTGCAAGGAGGTGACGTCACATTTATCAGTCGTAGACCCTTACGACTGCATAATCGTGGCAGAACCGTGTCGTCCGTGGTGGTCTCTGTAAGGAAGATAATGTTTGTTAAAAGATCGTAGTCACTAGCCCTGTAATTTTGCTCAAATCTAAGATAGACAAGTGGAGGTATGGGTGTTGTCATATTTATACATGATACACAGAAACAGAAGGGGGAGAGGGGGGAGGAGAGAAGGAGAGGTGAGGTGATATGGGGAAGAGGGTATGAGAAAGTAGAGGGGGAATAGTGGTATAGGAGGGGTAAAGAGAGGTAGAGAAAGGGGAGCAAGGGGAGGAGAGAGAGAGAGAGAGAGAGAGAGAGAGAGAGAGAGAGAGAGAGAGAGAGAGGGAGGGAAGGGGAGAGGAAGGTTACGGAAATAGAGAAACGCTGGAGATTGAATGGGTAGTTTATTTCAAAAAGGCATATGTGCCAAATTAAAAACAACACTTGAAGGCCAAACAAATGATAAGCTTCTTCTTCTTCTTTTTCTTTTTGCAATTCAGGATGCTCAGGGAGGGGGGTCGCGATATCTCCAGAGCGCTCAGCCAGAAGGAGCCCATGCTGGAGAAGGGCATCGCTAACCCGGCCTTCGAGATGGATTTCGACGCCGACGTCGATGAAGTGCGATACGTCTCTCAGGAAATCGAGTCAGGCGTCGAGGCTACAGGGTAAGTCGAGACATTAATTCGTCAGCGGGTGGGGGAAGGGGGGGGGGGTAGGGAAGGGGAGGGATAGGAGGAGGGGAATATCCAAGGGATTGCTGCCCCCAACAGCAATAACCTTTGTGGGGACAAGCCATGTGTCAAATACATGTCAACGATTGTACTTTTTTTTACTCTTTTTTACGATTGCTCGATCACAATGTAATCTCACAAACACTGCATGACTGTTGACTACTGAATACATATCACTGGCTCAGATAGACTGCTCATTGGGAGAATGGGTTTTAATAGTGTTGCACATGTGGTCATTAGCCTTGTGAATATCAGACCCTTATGTACCTGCCATGCCACTATTTCTAAAGAAATGTCTAAAAGCCTGGAAGATAGCCTAAATGGATTCATATCTTCAGTAGACAGTAATGCGATGTCACCAGTTGAATACAAATACAGGTAGTCTAATAGCTTTGATAAAGATGGTGGAGTGAGATCATGATGGATTATTTTTCCCATGCATTTAGCCTTAACTATAACACTAAACACCCCTTTCTTTCTTCAACTATGCAATGGAGAAATTTGTTTGATATGATATGCGTGTGCAGACTTAGAACTATTTTAGAATACAGAGGACAGGGCGTAGAATATATAAGTTATCTATAAACTAAAATTTGGGCTACGGTAAAGGTTAAGTATAGCTCCTTATATCAATATGTGTGACGTATATCTATGTGTTTGTTGTTGTGTTTTTATTTGATGTTTTAGTTCTGAGGACCCACTCATTACCACCACGATCTGCATGACTGACGGGAAAACGATCAAAACGATCGCGATGATGGAAGGGGACGCCCCGCACAATGTTGAGAGAGAGACTAGTAAGTGAAAGAAAATGGAGAAATGGTCGTTTCCGAAAAGTGATAAAACCCGATTTTTACACACTCGATGAACAAGTAGTTTGAAGTTGAGCAAGAACATTTCAATAGATATGTGTGATGATAATTTCTATCACCCCTCCCCTTCTCCCTCGTATACCCCTTCCATCTCTCTCTCTCTCTCTCTCTCTGTATTTTTGTATGTCTGTCTCTCTGTCTCTGTCTCTGTCTCTCTCACTCACACTCTCCCTGTGTGTACGTGTATGTAAGTGTAAGTATGTGTGTATAAGTGAGAGAGAGAGAGAGAGAGAGAGAGAGAGAGAGAGAGGGGGGGGGGGGGTGGTGAGGGCTTCATGTGTGTCACCGTTTGTATTTCAGATGGCCAATATCACACACTCCTCGTAATAATTGAAATCACCTTGCTTTCATAAGTAAAAAAAAAAAAAAAAAAAAAAAAAAAAAAAAAAAAAAAAAAAAGGTCTGTAATGCAAATATTCTCTTTTCTCATTTCACAGGTACTGATGACATAATAATGATTCCCCCACTCACAGTAAACGCGATGGAATATGTATCAGAGGTGAGTTCCAAGTTTTGATTTCATTTCGCAGATATTTTCACTATAATCAAAGTAATATCCCAGGTTCACTATTTGTTTATTTCTTCAGATCGTCAATAGGTGAAAATAAAACAGGAGTTCTGTCACAGAGAGTGACGGAGACAAACGTAAATGGTAAAGGGCCCAAGTTGCAACTAACCCGTATTTAAGTAAATGAATATTACCGAAATTTGAAAACTTCATTGATTTACTACACATCTCCTTGCTAATAGTAAGAAGACGAAAGTACGAGACACATGCGGAGTTGGTATCCTGAAAACGAATATACGTTTGGAACTAAATTCTGACTTAAGTCCCCGAGTGGGAATTGTTGGACTTAACTAAGTATAAAGAATATTTACTTATCATTTCTGAATATTAAACTTTCCTTACCTAAACTTAACGCTTGCACCAAGCCTATTTCGATTTAGTATCATCATAAGTACTGTGATGATATCATCGTAAGTTATGTCCTTACTATGTTACGCTCACATGGAAGCGGGTTACCGCTGCCGCTTGTGATAAAGCCACTCATATCTGGACCTATCCTAAAAAAAAAGTTCCAATTGATCTGAAATGATCGAAAATCTAACCCCGTATCTCGAATATACAGAGTTACGACTGCTATCAATTGCACGTCAAGTTGTATTCGATATGAACTCACAAGAGAGGGCCCTGATAATTCCTGCGTTGTTGTAAGTCTTAAACCACTTTTGTGTAAATACACCTCAACTCAAATCCTTAATTTTAATTAGACATTATTGCTCCAATGATAAATCATATTATAATAATATTCTTTCATATTGCTGAATGTTTAAAAAAAAAGCCTCGACATGAACAATGATGAAAGCCATCAATTTGCTTATTGACAAACGGAATTCTATGGTGTCTTTGCAGGAAGCCGTGATGCAGATTTATCCGTTTGATGAGCCCGATGAGGGATATACGTTTGACGGGTCGGTGGACGACGAGGACGGCGACGTCAACACGAAACTACCACCGATTATACCACCGGCTGATTACGAATCGGGGATCAGCAGTCAGGATACTGAGGGGGGCATGGCAGGGGCAGATGAGTCTAAAGAGGGGCAGGAGGGGGGCGGGGAAGAGGAGGATGATCCCAAAGTGGATTATAAGAAACCGCCGGCGCCGATTGCACTAGGAGAGTTTAATCCCAGACTGGATCATCAGGGGGCGGTGAGTAATGATGACTTACCCCCGCCGCCACCTCTACCACCACCACCACCACCCATCTCCGGACCGGGAGAGGATCCACGAGAAAGTGAGAAGGACCCGTGGGTTGATGCTAAGATTCCACCACCGCCGCCACCGCCACCAACGGTAGTTGAGGATAGACAGGTCGCCTCTCGTGAAAACGGCGCCACCTACCAGCCACTGCTTCTACCACCGGGAGTTGAGGATAGTCATGACGCCGCTCGTGAAAATGGCGCCTCATACCAGCCACTGATTCCACCGCCTCCACCCCAGCAATCCATGCTAATACCAATACCACTCACACCGACGCCACCGCCCAGCCCGGACATGTTCCACCACGAGGGGAAGACGGTGCGGTTCGGCGGCGAAACCGTGGTCGGCGTGGGGGCTGGGCCGGGGACGGACACCGCCAGTGAGATCTCAGGGGTCAGCTCAGCATCGCGTGCGTCATCCGATCCGCCGACACCCTACCCGGCCGAAGAGCTGGGGATGAATCAGACCCCGAAGCTTCCGTTCCACGACTACGAGAACGTAAGGAGGATGAACAGCACAGAATACCCCGATCACGCGTCGGATCGATCGAGCCTCACATATCTCGAAGATGAATCCATAATTAGCGCAAGTGACTTTGCTGGAATAGGTACCACCAGTCTTTAACTGATCATTACGATCCCCTTCTTAAAATAAAAACAAGAACAAAAAGCAAGAATCTCAAGTAAGTACCGAAGTGTGACTTCTTATGAGCACGTTGTCAAGACAACTGATTCTAACCTAAGTGGGGAAGGGCAAACAGCGGT
The DNA here is from genome assembly GCA_963669155.1 of Arbacia lixula. Classification (NCBI taxonomy): domain Eukaryota; kingdom Metazoa; phylum Echinodermata; class Echinoidea; order Arbacioida; family Arbaciidae; genus Arbacia; species Arbacia lixula. The sequence goes on from OZ022593.1 coordinate 10,440,111, forward strand.
GAACACAGCGGGGACGCTCATTAGAAGTGCCCGCCGCTAGCCCGCTAGGCAATATCGAACCGGGCAAACGCTCACTTGAGTGATGTTCTTAAGAAATAGAAAGCTGCATAATTATTGATATGACGTCACTTTCCGACTCCCTTCCAAAAATTAAAAACACGAATCTTAATTTTACTTCGTACTGATTTTCATTCCTTGAAAATATTTACAGCTTTTATCTCAAGATATTATGTACTTGTTCTTTATCTATTTAATGAACTCATATCGTAGTCTTATGTCACGGACAAAGGATATTGATAAAGTCGACCTGTAAAATGTGCAAGATTTTTAAAGTCGCTTTGTATTCATGAATTTCAATTTGGGCGATTGAAACTAGACAACCGTAAAACATTTCTTTCGCCCGATTCTCAATTTGCATCAAAAGTTCCATCGTTTCCATTTTTTCCTCAAAAATATCAAATGATTTCTCACGGAACTCACAAGGTCCTTGTCTGCCACACATAATGCAGGCTCGAAGAAAGCAATGTCGATGTTTACAACAACTCAAAATCTTTTAATTGCAGCATCAATAAGGTTAGCGCAAGCCGTGTGCGCGTCTATAAGGAAAGAGCGTTTATTCTTTCATTCTCTGATAAATCTGAAATCCCCGTAGATATGTATCAACAAATATATCGTTATTTGAGCTTCTAGTGATGTGCCTAATATACATGTATGCAAGCGTGGTTTTTATGTTTTATACGTCTCATATAACAATCATAAATCGGCCGTATCTCATTAATTGAACTCATTCGGGACCATAAACTACAAGTATGTAATTGAGCGCTATGATTATGTCTGTAAATCCTTTGTTATTGTTTTGACATCATTTTGAGTTACAATAGTATGCCTATGAATATATGTCTCTTTACAATTTTGCTTTGATAGTGTTGCAAATGTGAAGGTAGACAAATTGTAATTTCTTCTTGAAATACGCCTTGGTGATCATAAATGTTAATACAAAGCTAGAATATTACATGTTTTAGACTCAGATCTGATAGGTTATAAAACAATGTGAAGTATGAAGTGAGAAGAGAAATATATCATTATGTAGTGTGTGAAAGTAAATAGGCCTATTCAGTATTCACCCAGAAAAACGATGCGATGTCATCCTTTCATTTTTGTCACTTTACACAGAAAAATGTTAGTAAGCTAGGAAAAAAATATAGGTAGGTTGCATTCATTAAGTAAATTTGTTCATGCTTACTGTGATCACTTATACATATATTTTTTCACTTTATCGGTATCATCAAAAAGTATCTTGACTTTACTTTAAGATGCCCCATTTACTTCGATTAAGCTATTTGTGTGAATTACATGACATGCTATCATAAATGAAAAAGATGCAAAATGTATGTACAATGTATATGCATGTATACACACACACACCAACACACGCCACATACACACTAACATATAATGCGCACATACACACATATACACACGCATACTTACAAACACAAATAAACACGCGCACATACACACATACACACATACACACAAATACATCACAATTCACTATTCCCCAGACTCTTATATTACAAGTATCGCTTCTTCCTTTTTCTCTCTTTATACACAGACTATTATTAAGCTGCATTTTTCCGACTTGTGCTTGGTCGGGAAGAAAAAAAAATCAGCAATCAGTGCTAGTTATACATGTTTAAGTAACGTTAGATCACACATGCTTTAGTTATTTTTGTTCTCTATCCTTGAACATTAAAGAAATATAAGAATTATTTATGACATCCTATAAATTGTCTTAAAACAGTTTAAATGTTTTTGCAAATGTATGTGTAACACGTGTACAAAGTAATCTCTATGCGTATATGAAAAACGGGATTTTCTTTCAATTTAGAATATTAATCTATGATTTAAATTGTAGAAACACAGCTAACATCTCCTCATAAAATGCTTAACTAAATAAATATAAGTGATGGCTGTGCCTACAACCTCAAAAGAAAATTGTACTATCTGTGTGTTGATAGTATTTTATTACTGTGAATAAATTTTGCATCATATTCTTTCAATTCTTTCTCAATTGTGTGTTTCCTTGAAGTTTGTAAAGTGTTCCATATTTAGATATGTGTTTGACTTTCCCAAATAACATGAGTTTGCTTTAGGAATTATGCAGTAGCTCCCCCTCCCCTACAAACAAAAAGTTCCCATTGGGTGTTTGTATGTTATAATAGATGGTAGGGGGTGGGGTGTCATGGGGGCTCAAAGTCATTTATCCTCCCCCCCTATGCATAAAAAGAGCCCTTATGAATCACAAGGGAGCCCCTGTGGAAAAAAAATGTTTTGCTCATCAGGTAAAATGAAAAACAGAATGCCTTGACAATTAGCTCCCATGATATTGTGTTTTTTTCCTGGAAAATGTGAGGGTGGTGACAGCCCCCCCCCCCCCTAAATACCACTTTACATAATCTAGCCCCCCTCCCCCCCCCCCCCCCAGGACCTTAACAAAATTAGCAGTGGTTCAACATATGACAGGCAGATTTTGCTAGCTTAAAGAACATGTTAGACTTTAACCAAATACTTATACATATACACAGGTGAGTTATTGACACTCTTCAAATTACACATATCTTTTATCTCACTTTCTTTATTTAAGGTTGACTTATATACAAAATTATTTTTATCTCATGAGATATTAAACCCATGTTACGGCCCTTACATTCACTTACATATGAACAAGCCACTGACCCACTGAGAATGACTTCCTCTAAACATTTTTCACTGTTTGATTAATAAGGTACTTTTCATCTTCAAATAGATTTCATACTAGCCACAACTCAAGAAGAATGTGCAAATAAATTATAAAACCATTGCCATACCTCCTGCCATCAGTTTAAACTAGTCAATACATCTTTTATCAAACATAACATTTTATTAAGCAAACTTTTAGAGGTGTTCAATAGCATATATTTATAGGAGGTTCCTAATGGTGTTTTTTGGTTGAAACTAATATCATATAACATCTAACATAACCAACACATATGCAGTCATATATATGTATATATATATATATATATATATATATATACAGCCAAGGGTGCAAAATGATTAGTCTTTTAACATCAGACATGCTGAGGGCAGTGCACATGGCCTGTGTGATAGATAGTTCTTTCTTACCCTAGGTAGGAGGAAGGGGAACTATCGGGAGAAAAAAAAGTCAACCAATGCAAGATACAAGCTTCAACACAAGTGACAGGAACAGAATCATCGCAAACTGGTTAACCTTTTCAGTCCTATGGGCACATGCATGTGTTTACAAACCAGTGGGATTTTCACAGTGTAGTACCAAGAGGGTTAATTCTTACAAAGGAAAAACCCATCCTGGCATGCCATGATTATGTGTTCAATAGTCAATTTTTCTCGGAGCCATTATGGTGTCTTCTCTAATCATCCTTCTATTCAATTTCATATATCCATTATAGCCATGGTCACCCATACCAATATCAAGACAGACATTACATAAACATGAAAAACGCTCTTTGACTCATGCAATTGAGGACGTTCAAAGCTAGATAAAATGACATGGCTAAAGTCATATATACCAGTGTCGAGATCGGGGACCATGAAAATCCTGTGTTCAATAGTGTATTTTGAGAGCTCCCATACTCTTGTTTACTTTGTAATCGCTCTTACATTGCATGGGGGTGCTGGATTTAGCTGATGCTAAACATGTCATACACATTATGACTGGTAAAGCTACCAATAACACTTTCAAACATAGCATGCGTTCAGTGGTGTAATTTTTACAGCTTCATATACACTTTTTACTTTGTAATCATTCTCTCACTGCATCTGAGTCTCAAAGGTGGCTGAAGTCATGACAGACATCCAAAACTTATAACACTTTTGAACATAGATTGCAGGAGGCAGATTTTTATAAGTATGTGTTCAATAGTTGATTTTAAAGTTACTCTTGCATGGTTGTAATCACTCTTTATTGCATATGGGTATCAGATCTGGCTGAGGTCATACAAGTTATACTCATTAGGACAGGCAAAGCTCAAATACTCACACCTACTCCTAACACTTTAAAGTAGATAACGTGTAAACTAGTCTTTCTTTCAGAGTTACACTTGCTTCTTTGCTATCACTCATTGCATCTGCATATCCAAGATGGCTGAATGTATACATGTGACAGGCAAAGCTCAAACATGCCAACCTATCATACCACTTTGGAACATGGATTTCATGGAGCAGATTTTAATTATTATGTGTTCACTCTTATATTATTCAAATCTACTCTTGCTTCCTGTTTCTTTCCTTGCATTTGGGTATCGGATATGGCTGAGGTTATACATATCATACACATTATGACAGGTAAAGCTCAAACCTACACATAATGCTTTCAAACATAGTATGACTTCAAAAGTCTTTTTTCAGATAATTATACTCTTCTTTCTTCGTAAAAGCTCATTCATTGCATCTCAGCATTTAGTGTTTCCAAGGTCATCCACAAATATGTGTTTAATAGTCTTTTTTTTTCAGTGCTACTCTTGTGTCGTTGCAATTGCTCTTTCATTGCATCTGGGTGTCGGAAATAGCTGATGTCCAATCGGGCACGGCCTGGACAATCTTCTCGATGATGTTGTTGACTTGGAAACACAAGCTCTGGATCTGTTTGTCCCACTGCGGCAGGATGTCAGTAGCTGGAAAGAATAAGAAAAAAAGAGAAAAAAGAGAGATTACCTTAGCATCTGACTTCAATTGATTGAAGTCTGTAATGATAACTCTGGTATCAGACATACAGTGAGCATTTTTAGATGAACTATCCAGCTTCCTTCAATTGATTGCAGTTGGTGAACGCAATCAACATGCACAAATACATAGATTTGATTGCAGCCACTAGGAAGTTTATATGAGGTGAATCCGTTTACAAGGTTTGAAAAATCATTCTAAAAAATTTAGAAAGAATTCCCAAAAAATAAAGAAAATATCAAAATAATAAAGATCATTTACAAAATGGACATGCCGATTAAATCATCATGTCTAAAGATTCGAATATGGCAAATATTGCCCAAATCTTGTCCAAAGATTATATATTTGTGCTTAATAAGGCATTTCTTCCCAAACATTATCTCATACAGATGTGCCTAACTCTTTCTTTACTGCCTCATAGTTTTGCACTTCACTATCTAAGTAGCCCCTTTGTGAGCTATTTACAGGACTACAATATTGAGTGCTTCAACATGTCAAATCATTTGCAGCATATCAATTTTAAAAAGTAAAAATAAAATGAAAATTTTATTTACTCTATTCATGCTTGTGCTTGTGCAAAGCCAGACATGGCTATTTTGAAATCTTTACCACGAGTATAACTCAAATTGATTTGCTTTCAACATTTCATATGACTTGTAATTGTCGCAAGGACTACTTACATTCAAAGTGTACGATGCCATCGATCTGGTCGATGTATCCATTCATTCGTCCCTCAGAGATCATCTGGGATGCAATCTTCTCAGCCTATTGACAAGATACGTGGAAAATCAATTGGACACATACTGTCAATGACTATGACAATAACAACAATAACGTATCATCAATAATAATAATGATAATAATGATAAAAATATTAGTATTAAGCTTTTATATAGCGCTATTGTAGTGCAAAGTACTACTCAAAGCGCTTGAGAATTTTACCCTGGATTTAGCCAAGTAATCCTATTCAATTAAAAGCTAGTTGATCTAAATTAGCTCAGGACTAAATCTAACCAGTGACCTATTTAATCATACATTTAATACATGAAAAAAGCAAGAATAAGAATGAGAAACTAGAACACAACCAACTGGTGTGTACAGGACTACAGAAGAAGAAGAAGAAGAAGGAGAAGAAGGAGAAGGAGAAGGAGAAGGAGAAGGAGAAGGAGAAGGAGAAGGAGAAGGAGAAGGAGAAGGAGAAGGAGAAGGAGAAGGAGAAGGAGAAGGAGAAGGAGAAGGAGAAGGAGAAGGAGAAGGAGAAGGAGAAGGAGAAGGAGAAGGAGAAGGAGAAGGAGAAGGAGAAGGAGAAGGAGAAGGAGAAGGAGAAGGAGAAGGAGAAGGAGAAGGAGAAGGAGAAGGAGAAGAAGAAGAAGGAGAAGAAGAAGAAGAAGAAGAAGAAGAAGAAGAAGAAGAAGAAGAAGAAGAAGAAGAAGAACTAGAAGAAGAAGAAGAAGAAGAAGAAGAACAAGAAGAACTAGAAGAACAAGAAGAAGAAGAAGAGGACGAAAAGTAAAGCCAAGACGGTCATGTTCAATCTCACCTTTGGGGGCGGTATTTCCAGGAGAGAGCCCAGTTCTTCAAATGTGATGTTGTTGTACAGCTTACTCGCAGACAGCAAGTTATGCTCAATGACAGCCCGGTCCAGAATACTAGATCCTACAATGATGTATGACAGAACATATCATTATAATAACTATAAAGTTATTATAACTTTGACTTGGTGTATGGTATGTTTTCTGGTGATTCCTGATTTATTTCAAATAATATTTAACATTTTGTTTTCTTTAAATATTTCTTTATTATCAAAATGTATACTGCTATTCAAATAAGCAATAAATATGGTACATATTTTAAAACTGTGTATATACAATCTGACTTTGTGTTCAATGAATTAAAAACTTTGAGTTGTATTTAAATTGATTCCCATATTTTTGTGAACTCTTTAAGACAGCCCGTCCCTTTGTCAGATCACCACAAAACCATCAAAACATTGGCAAAACATATAGAGAAGTGTTAACAAGCTGTATATTCATAATCTGAAATTGATACGTAGTGTAAAATTCAAATAATGCACGTAAACAACGTTTGATTAATAGTATTTACCTCAGGCTCTTAGCAGTTTGTGTTGAAATATCTGCTTTATTGATTAATCTGTTTATTGAATTATAAAACGCATTATGAAAAAAATTGTTCTATAGAAGGAATCATCTCCAAAGTTTGGTAATTACTCATAAAATTAGGATTTCATGCACGCATAATAACCACATAGATACTGTAACGAAGACTAATACTTTTTTCGTAGTACAAAAAAGTTGGTTTGAAATTTAACGGCTGAAATTTTTTACATATACAGAAAGCTTCAACATGCTATATTCTTAGAAATGGTCTTGAATCACACTTTCTTCAATTTAGGATCGTGATAGACGATTTCAAAATTTTAGCTTGCTTAGGTACACTAAGAGTTCATCATGCAACAGTGAAAAGACAGATGGACAATTTTCAGTCTTTATCATGCCAGATACATTTCAGTCAGAGACCTCTTTCCACTCAGTGTAATTCAAATACCAAATTAAATGTCTTGATCAACTCTATCAGTACTCTTCACTTCAAATAAAATTCCCACAATATCATGAATGGAAAGAGATATAAACAGAAGTATGGTCATTTATGCGAGTTAAAACGATCATGATTTTTCTAAATATCGCCAGTAAAGAGTGAAATTTGCTTGGCAACTACTCCCAAACATAGCCCCAATGATTTTTTGAGAACATCCTCCTCCAGAATGTAATTTTCTAAACATTTTCTGAAACATTTCAATTTTTTGCCAGTGTGAATGATAGCACACAATTATTTCTTTTGCACGTGACTAATGTGTGCCGCACAAGTTTGAATGGCTTCAGGGACAAGTAACACATCCTCACTTATTGCCAAAAAATACCAGTCTCGGTGCTAGTGACACATCACAATTTTTTAGACAAGTGAAAATGGTGGGATGAAAAACCATCATCATTTCAGAAGTAACTTTTTGTTAAAGTAAACGAGCCTAGTGACTCTTGAACTTTGACCTTTGACCTTGAACCCCTTTGACCTTTGACCTTGAACCCCTGACCTTTGACCCCTTACCGTCCGCTGTGGTGGCCTTCTGGTGCTCCTGCAGCCTGGAGGAGAACTCCTGGAGCTGGTCGCCACGGATGATGCGGTCCAGGTACATCTTCTCCAGGATACCAAAGGACGGTAGGTGCTGGCACCGCTCGTCCTTGAAGAGAGTGGCCAGCATCCGTGACCTCTGCTGACCTGCAGGTCAAGTGTCAAATCAGGGGCAAAATCAACCCTAGTTCTTGCACAGACATTTAAGTGTTGCGAACATTCCTAAAAGTAAAAGTTCATCGTCCAATGCCTGAAAAACTTGGCACTAATGCATACCGGTATATATCCAATAAGGCAGCAGATTTACTGCACACTGATATAAATGGTTAGAATGATAATGTGGTTTATCATATATTTTAGCCCACATTTCTCCTTTTTCTGTTTCAGATTCAATTACAGTTTTACTTATCATAAACAAAACAAAACAACAAACATAGTATAAATAGATCATACAAATATGTAGTATACATATTATTTTTTTAAGTGCTTTTATTATTATTATTATTATTATTATTATTATTATTATTTTGAATCAGTAAGAAAGGCACAAATCTTATCCAACAGTTTATCAGTTGGTTCAGGAGTTAAAGAGGAATACCAGCCATATTCATCAAGCTATTCATGCTGCTCTATAAGGCATTGCTGGTGAACACATTACAATAATTGAAACGTAAGTTTTTCTGATCTATTATCGGATCTATATTTCATAAAACATTTGTTTTGAAGTGGTTCCCTTCATACCAGCTGAGGCAAGGATTGTGCAATGAAGAGCATGTCTAAGCGACTCCATTCGCTCTTCATCCGCTATGATGGTACGGTAGGACAATTCGTTGTAGCGTTGCGCAGCCTCAATGAATTTCCGCTTGTAGTCCAGCATCCGTGCATAGCAGACCTTGAAGGAAGCAAACATACTGGTATATAATAACATTAAGAATTTTTTATTCTGCTTTTTGATAGAACACTTCATTTTTTCCCAGCTACCAGCTTGGCACCTAAACTGAGTGATAATAATGTGGGAGTTGCCAGTTCTTCTTCCTGGATGGAATCTATCACATACACATCCAATCCAGCTGTCCATGCATCCACTCACTACCATGTACGGCAGACAACAGGAAGTCAAACAAACAAACTGACATGAGGGCGGCTCTAACACGATATCTGCTAGCACTCCTCTCCTCCATCCCCCCCCCCCCACCCCCCCCCCCCCTTTCCTCCTCACCCCTGACGTACCTTATAAAGAATGTGGAGCTGCTCGTTCTTGGATTCTGCTTGCAGCATGGAGGCTCTCTTGATGTAGACCTCAGCCTCCACCGGGTCATCGTCCTCAAGATACAGTCTGGCGATCTTCAAGTACGTCTCCAGCTTATAGTCTACTGCATATTGCCTTCAAGGACGAGAGGAAAGTTAAATAATTGGTATCCATGTGACTACTTGAATGATCAATATAACATTACTTTGTTGATTCATAGATTGATTGGTCTACTTATAATCAATTGATTTATTATTTTGTCAAGTACATCTCCAGCTTATAATCTACTGCATTTCCTTGTAAGGATAAGGGGAGAGAGCAAAATATATTGATTACTTGATTGATTGGTAGATTGATTGATCTATTAGTAATTAAATGATTGATCATCTTAAGGAAAACATTCCAGCTTGTAATCTACTGCATATCGTCTACAAGGGTGTTGAGAGAAACAAAATAAATTATGTTTAAAACCTTGCTTGATTGATCTACTAGTAATCAATAGATTTATTATTTTATCAAGTACATCTCCAGCTTATAGTCTACTGCATTTTGCCTGTATGGATGAGGGAAGAGTGAAAGATATGAGGGTTAAATGACATATGTCTTAAATCTACTTTCTTACTTTTGACCAGTCTCAAGAGGTATTCCCACAAGAATCCTCGCTGCTTCCCTCCAGTTCTGCTCCTTCTCGTAGATTGATGAGAGGTGCTGCCTCACACTACCCATCTTTCACCACAGATAAAAATTAATGCAACATTAAATGAGGCAGGTGGCATTGAGCTTTGGTGTGTTCTGAATAAATCATCTAATGCACACACATTTGGGGGGCATAATTTGTCAAAAAAGTTAAAACCTAATTCAAAATCTAATTTATTATTACAGGAATATTGAATTAAATATAATAAAACCATCACTCCTCCCCTCCTGGAAAATAGGAAAATAATATAATGAAATAAAATAATGGCAACCTTTCATTGATGACAATTAAATTTCAGCTTAATGTGATTCTAATAATCCTTTTTCAGAAGTATCAAAACCTTTTATAACCCCAATTAGTAGCAGACAACTGAAGATAAGAATGCACCAAACTGACCTGTTCCTCAAAGGACACTGCCCGCGGATGGACCTTCTCCAGGAGAAAGTGGGATACCCTCTGGGAGACTGGGTCAGGGAGCTCCGGGAGCTGATTACAGACCTCCAGCAGGAGTTGCCTGGAGATCACCAGACTCACACTCTCCTTCACCACTAGAGAACCAAAACAGATTCAAGATTGAAAATAAACTGACATAGATGAAAATGGATGATGACAAATTACAAATCAGGCATAATAAAAACATTTTGTCTCCAACAAACTGATTTCCTAATGTTAATTGCTATTAATAACATTGGGTAATAACAGTAGCAAATCAATTTGTTGGAGAAGGGGAAATGGAATTTTGGATGTACAAGTATGCAAAAAAACAGCTGGAAAGTGCACCTGTGACATCACATCCTTATTACCGATTTACCAATTTGCCTCTCACATGTCAATCTCTAAACAATTATCAGTTGTTTGATGTTCCTCTGCTTCTCATATTTTTAAACTGGAGTTCCCCTGTAAGGAAATGTGGCTGAAGACCTTTAGTCGCAGGTCTCTGAGTACAACAATGATCAATTATCTGCACTTTTATATAAAAAAAAATGCACATTGATTTGCCACAAAACAATACCTGAATGAGAAAGAAACTCAATGATACAACAAAAAATAAAATCTCTGCTTTATATATGCCACATGCGAGGCTGCCATTGCTTTGAATATCACATACAAGTATAAGTCTTCATTAAATGTGTAATATCACCATTATATTATTTAATAGTACAATAGAAAAAATGAAAACTGGTATGCTTCTATATTTCTCACTAAGTAACATCAAATTAGTCACTTTAATAGGCAGGAAATGTAAAACTTACTTGTCTCTATGAAAAACTGCAATCCATTGACAAGATCATCCTCGCCCAGTTGGAGAATGTCATTCAGAATTTTCCTGTACCTGTTAGATTGAAATACATAAAATATTATTTTTAAAATTAACAAAACTTACTCTAATATCTGAATAATTGTGGGGCAATGATGAGGGTGCGGAAATGGGCTAATATGAATATTTTTGTTTACACTGTATCAAATCCAAAGCCAATGTCATCTGCAATTGCTCCAATTGTACTATCAAAATTTGAAATGGAGTTCAGATGATGGCTACATGTCTACAAGTACAACTTGAACCTGAGCCACGTCTTACATGACCTAAACATCGGTTTTCCAGGTTGGCATCACAAAATCATAATTGGTGATGCAATAATATAAGTTACTAGGCTACATAGTCATACATGTAGATGTATCCAGATCCAGAATTATAAAATCTGATTGATAAACCTCAGGAAAATTTACATCACAGTCACATACACACTTTTTTTAGACTCGGCCTTCAAATCAAATTTGAAGAAATAGACTGGATGATACTAATAACAACCAGTCAATGTTAAATATAACTTAATTAGTGTCTATTTTAAAATTTAAATTTACATTCATCATTCCATGATCCATTACAAACTACTGTAATTGCGGGAAGCAGTTCGATATTCCGAAGGTTTGTTATTCCTAACGTTACGTGACAAATGCTCGGATTAACAAACCCTTTTTCATTTTCGGACTTACAAGCATCGAGGTAAAGGCAATTTACGTGTTTCAGAATTACAAACCTTCTGGATAACGAACCTTCAGAATATCAAACTGTAATCGTAATTGCTACCTTGACCTTGTTTGGCCTTGCCCTTGGCAATTGTGATGGCATTGAACTTTTGAAGGAAATAATGACAGTTCAACCCATGTATATGGTTAAACATACCAACATATGATAAGCTTGGTGATTGAAGGTCTAAACCCTCATTCGAATTTCATAATGCACTTTGTCTATTTTGATCCGATTGGCGATTGCAAATTCAATTTTTATTGAATGTCGTCTATCAACAGAATTGCAATAAAGCCTAGTACACACTACAGGCATATCATAACATGGGACTGCATTGCACATTCAACTCATGTCAGGACGGTTAACATGAACACCCCCTGTGCATAAAATACCAAATCATACGTAACGATTGCACTCAATCATGTTAATTGATAATATGATGTACACACAAATGTAGCTTACTTGTCAGTTAAGTCCTTTGGGGCCCCACCAGCATTCAAAAGATTAGATAGTTGTTGTTTCATGGAAGCTGCCATGTTGAACGAGCCTGATTTGATACCTTTCATAAATAGACAAATTATAATTTTTTTGATATGCTTTGAGAGTAGCAATCGTGATAATATAATAAAATGTGCTTGCATAATTCATTCGATATTTTCCATATTTTTGAGGGGAATATGATAACAATTTAACCACTATTAACTCATATTCGAGGTGGTATATCTTGCTGTATCAGAAAATATTACAATAGGCCGATTTGGGTTACGTTCGATAGTCGGCGCGTGATTTTGAACAAATGGACAGGGACGAAGTCACTAAATAACGTAAGAATATAACATAATCTGTCACATATTTTTGTTAATTTCCTAAACATCTAGTATTGTATATAAATGATGAAACTGATTTGAAACGTAGAACTCTATTAGCTGTGTTTAAAAGGCTGAAATCATCGTTCAAGTAACGACATCCAGATTAATCTGTTTGATAGTGCTTCGTAGCCGCGCCACGTAAAAGGAAATAGGTTTACAGGGAAGCATAGTGCAGTGGTCGCCTACCCCGAAAGGCTCGGCGTAGCCGGGCGGTGTACTACCGACCGTGCAAGGAGGCCGGGGGCTCGGGTATGTTCCCGAGTCTGTGCGATGCCTTTAACGTTGTAACAAATCCTAAGTGGGTGTAAAATCAGCTAATGCCAGTCTAAATATTTTATTGGCATATGAGAGAGATTGACTGTGAGTAATGATTGTGCTTAAGATATGAATGATGAAGTGAAATTAATCTTGGAAGTTGAATTAAAATATTGCTGGCTTGATTACATCATTTGAAGTGATGCAAGATTGCCAGCCACAGTGGCACTGGAAGTTGTGTTTTGATCATGTTCCATCACAAGTTGCATGTGAAAAAATAATGGCAAAATGAAATACGATAACATTAACAAAAATAATAAAAAACACAAATTTAATAACATGCAAATGTGGGATTTGTTTGATTGTTTGCATTGGCGTATCCTGCATTGCCATCCCAGATCCAGGCCATGCAACCCTTTTTTTTTTTTGCAATGGCATTTTCCCCCATGGCCTAATTTATTAAAAATGTTGTATTTTGCTTCTTTTACTGAGTGGACACCCTGTTCAAGCTTGTATGATTAGCAAAAGATATGAAAGACGGCCGGCAAAGATATTTATAGCGTGTTTTATTATGCAATACTTGGAAAACAACAGAATTTGGGGATTTTGAATCCCAGAAATGCTGTCAATTTTTTGATAAAATAATCCTTACCATAATCTTAAACCTGAGCCTAACCCTAGGCCTACTGAGACAGAAATTCATTCTAGGCATTCTTTAATCAAAATTTTGAACATGCCCCGAATAGCGTTCAGAGGAGCCAGATGCAATCTCAGGGGATCCAACGACCTACAGAGACTGAATTTTTCAGTCTAGGCCTACTGTGCGTGGAGGTGTCAAAAAAGTAGAGGGTAGTCTTTTAGTCTTTTTTGTTAAAACTATGGAAAATAGATTAAATTACTGTATGTGAACTTACCTGACCTCGAGTGGAATTCTATTGATTGCTAGATATTGAGTAGTGGTTAAGACTGGTTAGCCAAAACCTCCTGTAGCCTAGAGACTAAATGGAGACCACGACTGCAATCAGCAGACATCACATTTTTCTGCTCCGAACTGTTCTTGGTGAAGCAAGCAATGTGTGCAGTGGCACACCACGCTGCTTTCCGCTGCAATACTACAGTTGGCAGCAAAATTATTCAACCCCCCTCTCATTTTTGACATTCTGTCATAATGAATAATATTGCAGCAGCAAATTGCTACTAAACCATTAATATAGTTAGCAGACAGTTAATTACTAAAGAATACCGGAGAAAAAATCTAATTTTACTGCATAGGTCATCCGAAATTGCAATTTGCGCCCAAAAAGCATGTTGCAAAATTATTCAACCCCCTATTTTACACACAAGAAACGAATGCACAAATAATGACAATTTAAAAGCCAGTGCATATATTCTGAGGTGAATGCTGATTTTATTTATCCTCCACCTGAAACTGGAACCTTTATATGCACAACTAACAAGTTGTAACATTATGCAACCCAGATGGGTGTGTCTTTTAGTACTTTGTGCAGCATCCATATGCTGCAATGACCTCCTGCAGACGAGATGGATAGCCTCTCACAAGCTTCTCACAACGCTCCTTGGGGGTGTTGGCCCATTCCTCTTGCGCACCTTGAGTGACCATCACAGTCTCCAGACCTAAACCCAAAAGAGAATTTGTGGTGGGATCTGAAGAAAGCTGTTGCAGCATGTAGACCTACATGCATCGATTACCTTAAGACCATTGCGCAAGAGGAATGGGCTAACATCCCCAAGGAGCGTTGTGAGAAGCTTGTGGGAGGCTATTCATCTCGTCTGCAGGAGGTCATTGCAGCATATGGATGCTGCACAAAGTACTAAAAGACACACCCATCTGGGTTGCATAATGTTACAACTTGTTAGTTGTGCATATAGAGGTTCCAGTTTCAGGTGGAGGATAAATGAAATCAGCATTCACCTCAGAATATATGCACTGGCTTTCAAATTGTCATTATTTGTGCATACGTTTCTTGTGTGTAAAATAGGGGGTTGAATAATTTTGCAACATGCTTTTTGGGCGCAAATTGCAATTTCGGATGACCTATGCAGTAAAATTTGATTTTTTTCTCCGGTATTCTTTAGTAATTAACTGTCTGCTAACTATCTTAATGGTTTAGTAGCAATTTGCTGCTGCAATATTATTCATTATGACAGAATGTCAAAAATGAGAGGGGGGTTGAATAATTTTGCTGCCAACTGTATGTATGAACATAGACTATGCTCACTACATTTCAAACATTAACAAGGAGAGTTTTCCACTTTTCCTGAAAAGTTTTGTGAAGCTAAGACCATAAGATTTAATTCATGTTATCATTATGGTATACCGGTACTGCTTTTCCTGCAGTTTCATGACTTTGCAAAACTCCTTACTGGAGCACCCTTATGTCTTGATCACAGCCACAGATCTCATTCTGTTTGATTTCAGGTTTAACAACCAGATGAATCAGTCAAGATATAGGGGCCCCTGCCCTGGTAAGGGTTCAGTGGGACAAGTAATTTGCTTTTAACTTGTCAAGTCATTGAAGTCTTTTTTTTTCTTCAAATTTTTCACCAATATGCTTTTATTCCTCCCTTTTCCAAACAAAGTACTGATTTCCTGAATTACATGTGTTTTCCCGTATAAAGGTAGCAGGGCTTGTGTTGACTACACACTGTACATGTACAGTCATTGAACAGTGTAGGTCCACAGTTGCTAACCAGTACAATTTTGTTTCCTTATTTTTTTGTTTTTGTATTGCTAGCCAAAGAGAAGAATGGAATATTGGTGCACAATTACTACCAGGGAGGGTATTCCGAAAACGAACTTAGGAAAAATTTTATTGTAACTCAGGGACTTAGGAAAAATATTATCTTTTGGTATTCCAAAAAGCTTACTTAGGAAAAAAGAAAAAGGTTTTATTCAAATGAGCTAGAAATAAGAAAATTTATGTAAATGAGCCTCAAAGATATAAATTTTTATGCAAATTAGCGTAATTGGTTTTCTGAAGCGCACTTAAAAAAAGTTAGGATAAAAGATAAAACTGCTCCCGAACAATTTTATCTCCAGACGCACGCGCCTAGGCCCATACCTTTACGTGCAAAAGTAATTCGCACATTTAATTCTTTTGCATATAAGCACATCAAATGTAATAAGACGCGCTGATAGACATTGATGCGCAATGTCACTGTCAGTTTCACGTCATACCATTAGCTTGATGGTGTTAATGTATGCAAAAGACATGAGAGGACATTTATTACTGGCTGCCTCTGGGATTGGAGTGCAGGGCATACGCTCATTAATATTGGTTAAAATCTTTCTAAAATAATTTTCGGAATACCAAAGATAAAATATTTTAATGACATTTTATCTTAGGGGAGATAAAATCTATATATAGACTATATTAAATAGCTTTAATATTACTTTTTCTTCTTCACAAAATATGCTTGGATTTTGTGACTATTGCATGTTAACAATTTGAGTTTTTACTCTTTGGATTTTTTTTTTTTTTTGGGGGGGGGGAGGCTAAGGTTGGCATCTCAGGTTCATGGACAAAGGATTTATGGTGAGTAAGGAGAAGTTAGACAATCGTATTGTTTATTGATAATGACTTGCTTTCAATATTATGAACTACCAGTACTAAAATGTTAAAATATATGTATGCCTATGTGTCACTCTTTATTTAGAAGGTTCAGGAGGGCACTGTTAGTGTTATAAAACTCATGGTAAGCTTCAGGTACAACTGAGAGTCCTAGTTCATTAAAGGGCATATACTGTACTGGGAAGGCAAAAAAGCCTTCAAAATGTAATTGTTAGCTGTCTTCTTGCCAATGATCTTAAATTCATGTATTGTCTATTTTAGAATCTTGCTGAAAATTATTTTCCATCTAATGATCCACATATGGAGTAATTAATGATTAATGATTAAATTCTCAAAAAGTTCGGCCCAAACATTTTGAGGATTTGTGATTTAATCACTCATTACTCCAAATGTAGATCATTTGAGGGCAAATAACTTTCAGCAAGCTTCTAAAATAGACAATACATGAATCTAAGACCATTGGCAAGAAGATTGCTAACAATTACATTTTGAAGGCTTTTTTGCCTTCCCAGTACAGTATATTATATGCCCTTTAAGGTGAGGAACTGTGCTACTGACCTTTTTTTTTCTGCGGACTTTCAATAGAATTGTGCTAACTTCTAGAAAACAATGTTGTCTCATCTACATGTGCAGGTATGGCTAATCTCAATAAAAATGTGCATTTGTTTCTTTTCTTGTGTATACACTATAGGTAGCTGAGATGGCAAGTTATCACGTCGGGTCCAGAATATCATTGAAATATCTACAGTAGAGATAACCTTGGGATTACCTGTGCAGGGAGCAGAAATTTGGTTGGGTCAAATTCTGCAGACATCAGACATGGCAGCCAATGAGGAGAACCCTTCTGGCGAGACCAATGGTGGGAGTGAAGTCCCTGGAGGCGGGACCAAGGTCGAAACCACGAATGCCACCTCAATGGTGCTTACAGAAGGCGGTACCCAGTTAGGAGGGGTGCGCGTGGTGACGGGAACCACTGGAGGGGCAGTAGGGGGCTCCACCTCCACCACCACCGCCCCTCTCCACATCCTGACGCCCCAGATGCTAGCGAGCCTTCAGCAGCAGGGTGTGATTATCCAGAGTGACGGAGGGGACAATAAGGGTATCATCCAAGCTATCAAACGCTCGCAGCCGGCGTCCTCGTCTGAACAAACCGTCACGAAAGTCGTGATCACAAGGAACCCTGGAACAAAGACACTGGTATCATCTGCGAACACGGCATCGGGAACTAACCCCACCTTCAAACTCCAATCGGACGGGAAATCCTTACTCTCGGGCGGATCGCCAATTAAAGTCATAACCGTGTCACAAGGAAGCGTCATTCCAAAGGGGGTCGTGTTGGGGTCACCAAGTAAAACATCACTGGCGCCCACCAATAAGATCGTCTTGCCCTCCGCTAAAAGCCCGGGTAAGACGATAACGCTTGTGAGCCCGACGACCCCAAAGAAGATTGCCCCTGCCACGAGTACGGGGACAGTGGGACAAACTATTTTGGTGAAGGGGTCGGTGGGTAACACGCCAGGGACAATCACGTTAAGCTCGGGGCAGGTAGCCAAGGTCATTAATGTCATCAGTACAGCGGGTGCCTCCTCAGTGAGTACTTATTTCATTCTCTAACATTTTTAAGTTTGTACTTTCAAAATTTATTATCATTTAAACAGCTGTGTTAGATTGAACAAAATCAAATGGAACTAATAAAGAAGAGCTTTGCTCTTGAAAGAGTACAGCATTTAATTCGATTTGGTTCATTTGGTAAAAGACATCTCCATGTTAGGTGACAAAGTCAAATTACACATGAAATCACATTGTAAGAAACATCAAAACATGATAACAGATGCAAACATTATTTACAAAGAAATTTTAGGCATACACCCAGTAGTAAGGATAGCGTGCTCCATCCTGTAAATGAACGAAAAAATGCAAACAAAAAGATGCAAACATTGTTGAAAAGGAACTACATGTAATAAACAACTCTTAAAGAAAAATTACAATGACATAAAAAGTAAATTTGACCCGTTTTTTACTGAGCCTGTGTACATGTATTTGCAGGCTGACTTTTCTCCACTCAAATACTGAGCAGCGCGTCTCCTATGTAATCTGCTGTACGGACAATAGACAACAGGCTATGAATGAAATTCAAATTCCTTATAGGGCACGATTACGACACGCCCTATGGTTAATGCAGTTCCATGGCAAATTTTGACCTTTACTTGACGTGGCCTCACAAAGCCCCAAAATCTTACTGTGAGCAATGGAGCAATATATACAATGTACTTCATTGTATGGCATAGGGGATATTCCCAGATCAGTAGGTAACTCTTTTATTTCCTTTACAAAGTGCTATTGCAGAATTTACAACTGTAGTGGTGCGAAAGCTCCCTATGGCACCTAACCAAGTCACTCGTGTTAGAGAATTGTTTCTTGTTTATAAATTAACTTGTATGATTGTACAAAATAGAGGTCAATTTTTTTTGTGAACTGAAAGGGATTTATCTTCGATGTTGGAAAAAAATTGCCCTTATTTCTACTGTACATTTTAAGGAGCCTTTTACACCCTTCAATAAGTGTATCATCAATTCTGTTGTCATGCGGTCGTGTGAGCAAACATTACTATGAGGAAAACTGAAATAGCTAATTGATATGACTTGATAAACAAAAAATTATTCTCTAATGTTTTATTGCAGGGATAGTGGCGACATTTAGGGGTCAAACGGTCAATTACATGTATACTCCAGCTCAAAGGAATTGGCATAGGGAAAGGGAAAGGGAAGGAGCCGCAGTTTTAAACCACGGTATATTTTGTCCAGTTCAGCATGAAACACGATGCTTTAACCTAAAAAGCATCATGTTTCATGCTGAACTGGACAAAATATACTGCGGTTTAAAGCTGCGGCTCTTTCCCTTTCTTCCCTTTCCCGTTGCCAATTCCTTTCAGCTGTAGTGTACGTCAACATATTTTTTAACAAATTAAAAATTCATTAAAACTTGGTTTGAAGCAAACAACTTATTAAGGAAAGATGCTCGTATTATTATTTTGTATGGCATTTTCAATGCCTGTTTGATACTGTACTATTTTTAGGCTTTTTAGGCTAAAGCATCATGTTTCATGCTGAAGTGGACAAAATATGGCGCGCTTTAAAACTGCGGCTCTTTCCCTTTCTTCCCTTTCCCTTTCCCTATGCCAATTCCTTTGAGCTGCTGTGTATGCAGATGTAGCCTGCCCTTTGTCTAACTAGCTCCACATCTTTTTACACAGGAAAATCATATTCATCTACTCAGTATGTTTGATGTATATTGTTTACATAAACCAATTCCACACTTTAATGTGTATTCACTCAAACTGTACTCAATCAGTATCGTGACAGCTGTCTTGTCCACTTTGTAAAAACATGTATACCATGAAACCTGTACATGTATGACTTTGCACTTTAAAGCATCAGTGTACAAACTGAATGTACATTGTACATAGATGCATTGAGTGTTTTTTCACTCTTGCAGGCTGAATGTGGTTAATATCCTTTTGAGGCTGACATGCATAATATTGTGGTTTGGGGCAATAACTTTTTATAGCAAGTTCTACAATGTGTACTGTGAACATTTGATGTAGAAGGAAAATCTAGACATGATAAAATATATGAAAAATTGAGAGAAGTACAAGTTATATCACGTCTGTACACTGCAATCCCATTGTTCGTACATTTGCAGTTATTATAAAGTTGGAAAAAAATACTCAATTACTGACTAAATCATCTAGATTATAATGTAATTTAATTCATGTGTTTTATAATTGATTGTAATGCTTTATTTCTTTCATTTATTCAGATTGACATGGTTACAATGTACAATGTATGTTGATGCCTTTACCATGAGGGGGCAATTGCATAACGTTTCAATATCTTTTATGTTTGTTTGTCCGGATCTTGTCTCGCGCTTAATGCAATTATTATTTGACAAAATGTTATCAACCGTAGTATATGTACATAGGACAACTGCTTGGTTATATTTGGGTCATATGGACTAAAGTTCAAGGTCAAATCCTGAAATTTCCCACTTTAGGCTAGAAAATATTTCCCCTTGTTATTTGTTTTTTTTTATCAGACCCTGTGCAATAATAACATTTCATATGAACATTCATTTGGTGGTCGCTTTGGTAAAACTTTCAAGGTTTCAAGCCCAAATTCTGAAATTTCACTGTAAACATGAAAAACTCAAAGAAGAAAAAAATCACCAGAATTATATGAAACTTTCGACAATAAAATGATAGAATGACTGGAAAGTGGAAAGTGCATTATTCATATTGTAGGCCAGGTGTAAGAAGGCCTTTATGAACATGGAAGGTAAGAGGAAAACCAAAAAGTAATATATATTCTACTGTTTATGCTCAAATTGAGTAAACTTTAGAAAACACAGGCAAACTCTTACAGGGCAATTCATTGTATTTTGAGCATGTTGGGCAATATGTTGAAAGGTGAAGAGAAATCTCAATTAGGTTTTATGTCAAAAGTGAACAATTTTCGTTATGAGTGATTTCGATCATATGTATGAGGCCTGTGACATAATATGTACCAGTCAATGACACACAATCAAATGTATTGGGACTTAAAATTAGATTTGATTCATAATGCGTTGCCCATTGCATTTTGAAGATATCGATCTGATTTTTAAAATTTTATTTGCTCAAGTCCCTGCGTGGGGGTGTGAGTTTTCAAATGCATAATCAGGACATCTCATGAAGTGGGAAGATATCCAATTAAGCAGAGACCTTTGTGCAATACATGTAGTGGACACTTTTTGAAATAGTGTTGCCAATTTGATAATTATTTTGCTTACTCAAGATCCTGGGTTTTGGTGTGAGTTGTCAATTATGCATAATTGGGATAGACATGAAGAGGGGAAAATGTCCCAATAAGCAGAGGCCTTTGTGTATTAATGCAGATCTAAATATTTAAAGTTGACAATTGTTGAAATAGTGTTGCCAATTTGGTAGCAAAGATAATTATTTTGTTTGCTCAAGACCCTGGGTGGAGTGTGAGTTGTCAATTGCATACATAATGAACATAACAATCTGATTTTTAAAATAATGTTGCCAAATTTGACTGAAAAAATAGTGATTTTGTTCACTCAAGATCCTGGCTGGGGTGTGAGTTGTCAATGATGTATTAATCGGGACATCTCATGAAGAGGGAAAAAACATTTAATTAAGCAGAGACCTTTGTGCCTTTCAAGAAGTGAACCCTTTAGAGATTGGTAGAGGCAGCACCCAACAGTGTAGGTCAGAAGCAACACTCCAGCTGCCATTAGCTCAAAGCATTTATAGAGAGTGGAGACAAAGGAATGGAGGAGGGGGGTGATCTTATTAAATTTGCTGCTCCAGTAGCAATTTAAATCATTGATTTGTTTTAGCTTAAAACCGACGTGGAGACAAAGGAACGGAGAAGGTTCGTGTAGGGTAGTCACCAGACAATCTTTAAAGTGAGGTTGAAAAGGCAGAATTTAACTTTTCTTCAGACTGTGCTACATGAAGATGCGTGGTACACAACTATTGAACACGCGGCTCAAAGAAATGAAAAACGAATGATAGGCCTGGTACTGATTTAATGGGTGGTGCAGTAAATTAATGCGGTGTTCACAATCACTTTGTGGACCCCACGAGTGGTGTTTGTGCCGCACGTTTTCTACGCTGGGGACAACCCTGGGGTGGGGAGTGATCTTGTTCAATTTACTGCTCCAGTAGTATTTTAAATCATTAACTTGTTATGGCTCAAAAACGATGTGGACACAAAGGAATGAGATGGAGGAGGGGAGGCTGATCGTGTTAATTTGCTCCTCTAACAAGTATTTTAAATTCACTATGGTAATGATTTCCTGCTGGTACATCTCTACTGTTGTTTTTGTATTATTCAGAACAGTAAATGGTATTATTACAATTACTTCTCATTTAAATAATAATTACACCATACACTGTATTTTGCAGTACTTATATTGCTATACGTTACATGAGTGATTTGATCTAACTTTGATAATATAGCATCATATCTTTCAAAATAGTCCTTTGTTCAACATTTGTAGGGGGTGAAGGTCATTCTTTTCTGGAGTATTTATTTACAATTAACTATACCTTGCAACTAGCATTCCTTATATTCAGTGTACATGTACATTCAGGCTACAATTTATGAAAGTGTTTAATTTAGAAATGTGGAGATGACCTCTGTGTAACCTGTACAAGTATTGTATAGTCGCTGCTTGCAATGTACGTGTACAGTAGGTGATGAAACGTGCATTATATGCTGAGGTAAGAATTATAATGTGGAGATACGTGTAAAGGGCAAACTATGGATCTTGTTTCCATCCGTGCCAGTGGTGCTGAGCAACTTTGGAATGATTATTCCTTTCCTGGAACTTGCACACATCTACCGTACAGTATACTGTACTGTAACAAGACCAAAACGCTAACGGGCTAACTTACGTTGAGCCCAGGTCAATGTATAAAAACATATTTGGGAGTCTACTTTTTAAAGGGCATATATTGTACTGGGAAACCAAATGAACTTTAAACAGGTGATCGTGAGCAATCTTCTTCCCAATGGTCTTAAATTAATGTATTGTCCATTTTAGAAACTTGCTGAAAGGTATTTGCCCTCAAATGATTTACATTTGGAATAATCAGTGATTAAATCACAAACATTCAAAATGTTCGGCCCGAACACTCAGAGGATTTGTGATTTAATCACTAATTACTCCAAATGTGGATCATTTCAGGGCAAATAACTTTCAGCAAGTTTCTAAAATGGACAATACCTTAATTTGAGACCAATGGAAGGAAGATTGCTCACAATCACCATTTAAAGGCCTTTTTGTCTTCCCAGTACAGTATATTCCCTTTAAGCCTATTCTGATTAAACGAACACCCAAACCATGCTGTTCAGATACCCTTTAAGGAAAATTAAGTTTTCATACATAATAGGATTTTTTTTCTTATTTAAGAGGGTGGGGGGGGGGGCTGGTCAGGTCTAGTCTGTAATTGCAGGGGCTAAATAACCCCCATGCCACCCCCTAATAATTGAGAAGGAAAAAAAAAATCATAAGAGTACAAGAACATTTAGGGTGATTCAACAGGATTGGGGCAATTTTTGTGACATACCACAACTCCAAATCCATATATTTTTCAAACTAGGCAAATATAGTCCAATAATGGCCTGGGCTAATAAATGGGGTCCCATCCAGTATTAATTCTCAAAGACAAGACCATGGCATATTACAATTTGAGTTATGAAGATTTCTTGTCCATGTAAAAACTATATGATGTCCATGTAATTTGGTAGATTTTTGTATCCCTGTTGCTTCAAATCCATTAAAGATTCCCACTTTTAACATCTATTGTTGAGAAAAGAGAGCAATTTTTCATGACAGCTCAAAACTTAACCACATCTGAATTGATCTTTATGGTGAACTGCAAAGGTTGATACCTCCGTTACATGGATATTGCATGAAAACTTTGTCCCAACCCCATGGAATGACCCATAAAGTTAATTTCAAGCAGCTTGGTTTTGTGGTGTCGAGTCATCAGTCACATAGCATGTATCACTCACTATGGCAGGTGGCAAAGTAAAATAAGCTGATGTTGTTGCAATGTAGACAAGTTTGTTTCAAAACTCAACAAGAGCTGATTACTTGCCATTCATGCTGAGTCATGTTTCGGTGCATGCATGTACACACTGTACATATCTGGCAAAGCTGAACAAAAACAGGTTCGGAGCCAGATGATATAAGACAAATTAATCACTTCATATTGGCTACACATTGGAATTTGTTGCACAATCATTCCCCTGTTCATACTTGCAGAATCTGTTATCTGTTTTAAATTCATAATCTACCTTAGATAATATGCTGTAGATACATGAAAGTATTATTTTGTGACATCTTATTTTATAGTTCAAGATATTGTTCATTTTGAGGGTGTTAACAATTATGATCTGATCGTTTCACGATGGTGTGGCCAATTTAGAGGACAAAATAATAATTGTGTTTGTTCTTTTAAAGCCCTGAGCCATGTAAGAAACCATTCTGAGCCCTGTTGGTTACTAAAAATGGCTTGTATAATTTGGTTACCAAGCCAGGTTGTTTTTTCATAATATATTCACAACTGCCCCCCCCCCCCTCCCCCACTGTGTAGTACCCTCAGTCAAGCTATGAGTTACAGTGTAACCATTGGTAATGTATTCTTTGAAAAAAAAAGTGAATAAAATTTCCATCCATAAAGAAAATGGTCTTGAAAGTTATGAAACCTGCTGGTGTATACATATGTACATGTACAGTAGTTGGTTAATGCAGGGATGTGTTAGGAAGGAGGGACAATATTCAAACATCTGTATGGATACTAAGCGTGCTAATGAATGTCAAAAGCATTCCACAATCACTACAATGGTTTGATGTCCCATGTGCGCCACCGACATTTAGCTGCTGTCAACTTGGAAAGCAATATCTTAAATTCACTGTTTTTGTCTCTGGAAGCTATGTTTTTATCACATTTTTGTACAATTTTCAAGAAAGTTACAGGCAACACCACTAAAGATTCTGTTCTCGTTTTTTTTCTAGATGATTGTTGAATGATGCAGAAACGGAGATATAAGATAATATTCTTACTTACACAATTAACACATTTCTTCACTTTCCGCAGATTTCCGCAAATGTGGGATTCAATCATTATCAAAATTATATCTTAAGCTGTTTATTTTCATTAGCAGAGTTTGCGTGCATTTGCGTGAAACTGAGATATTTTAGTAGAAAAAACTGTTTATTTTTGTTCGCTGATATCTCTTTTCCTCACAAAAGAATTGATGCAATCCAACAGAACTGGACAAGCAAAATAAGACTTTCCATTTCTTTTGTTCTATCTGAGAAACCGTTGCTACACAATCCTGTTTGTTATTATTAAAACACCTGAAAAGCACATGCTGAGAAGACATTTTTTTTTCGGTGGCGGCACTCATGGGTTCAAAGAAAAAAAGTTGTTTCACATCCTTCCACAACACATCCCTGGTTAATGGAATCAGGCAATTTATCTGAAGACCTACAATGTACAGTGTGTATGCTGCTACATAAATGTATGTTAGTAACGGCAAAGGTTATGTCCCCTGGGGTGCATTGCCCAAAACTCTTGACAACTCGGACAAGTCGGAAAGCATTTTCCCGGGGTTAGTCACGTCATAAACATGTACACTGCTCAACAAAATATGCCTATTCATGTACCTTGGCAACGGTCACACCATTACACGGATGATTGAAGCCCAGAAAATGCTCCCTGACTTAGAACTGAGATAGAGTTGTCATCACTTTGAGCAACCAATTCCTAGGCCTTGTTGCAAAAAAAAACTTACTTCTCAGTCATCAATGGTTACTACCATGGTTACATCATTTCAATTCAATTTCAATTCAATTCTTTATTCATTTAACAAACAAGAATAAACAACTTTCATGAACAATGAATATAAGGCATCACCAGAAAGCCGATGGCTTGTGAGATGTGATAACCTTTAAGATGTGGTTCAATACACATTAGTATGAAGTCCATTATTTTAATGACATACAGTAAGATGAACCCAAGTACACAAATTACATAAAAATACATACTTAAAAAAAACATATATCAAAGACATTCAACAGCCAATAAAATTTAAGGTTTCCATAGAATTTGCCATTGGTAGTGAAGTTACCATCAATGGTATGTTTTATGCAACAGAGCCCTAGTCTTGATTAAATACTTCAAATACAAATAAGTTAATGGGTGTGTCTCTTAACAGGTCCCGGGTGTGGCCAGTGGTGGTCCTGTCCCGGTTCAAATCCATGCCGCCACCGGTCAGCAACCACAGCTGGCGCCAGGAGTGGCCACCATCAGACCAGCAGGGAGCTTGACTGGCGGTCAGTCTAACGTCCAGGCGGTCAGTATGGCAGGCAAGTCCATCCCGTATATGAGGCTACTCACGGTGTCCACCAACACCACCACATCGGCCACACAGGGTGAGTCAGTATTGATGTCTTTTCTCCTTTAAAGGGTTACTAAATTAGAAAAATGAGTGCCCACCAATCTATGTAAAATTATCCACTAAAAACGGATTTCACATTTGTTTGCCGCAATAAAGTCTCATTTGACGAAAATTTGAAAAAACGCACGCTTCCAGTGACGTCAGAGAAGTCAAAATGCCATAGATTGTGTGGAAGTCAACCATACCCCATTTTCGTAATGTATTCGCAATTTTCGCAAAATTTTCCCCCTAACTGCGTAGTAACGCGTTATTGCATTCACCTGTATCTTGTCATTCAGATTCAATGGATGGAATGCACTTTGAATCTATTTGTTGTTGCTACTCGGACAAACCTCGGACAAGCTTTGGAGTTTCCATTGGCAACGTATTGCTTGAACAGCGTGAATAAAATATTTTTTTTACACCATTGGCATTTATGGCATTTTAACTTCTCTGTCGTCACTGGAGGCGTGAGTTTTTTCAAATTTTCGTCAAAATGAGATTTTATTGCGGCAAATGAATGTGAAATTCATTTTTAGTGGATAATTTTATTTACATGTAGATTAGTGGGAAGTTATTTTTCTAATTTAGTAAGCCTTTAACTCTCTCAGTACTCTCAGAACCTAGCCATGAAACAGGCATTCAATTTGTACACACTTGTGTGCCAATATCCATCCGGGAACAAATACAACAAATATGTGGTATGATGCTGCAACCTTAGAAACCTAACGTGTGAGTTATAAAAGATGCACCAAATGAGAGGGAAATATTGGGGGTATTGCAGACATTCATAGTCTATTTTATAATGTGTGTTTTTTAAGCAAAGTAAAGATTGCATGATTACTATATTTTCTAATTGGCAACATTGGAATTGTTTAAATCACACTTTCGCACTTTATAAACTCAAAATTGTAACTGCATTCTTCAATTGATTTGTCTTCTTCTTCATTTCAAAGCAAAGCAAAGATTATATGATTACTACCTTTTCAAATTGGCTACACTGGAATTGATTAAATCACACCTTTGCTCTTTAAAATGGCAAAGTTATAACTAAACATTGTAATTACATTCCTCCATTAATCTGTCTTCTTCTCCATTATCAAAAACTGTTTTTTAACTTCTTCTTGTACTCATTGATTACCTTGTCCTACTTTGTCAACTTATTCTTCTTTTCCTTATTCTCCATCTCCATCTATCTCTATCTTTATTTTTTTCTGATGGCATTTGTTTGCAAGGTAATGAATAACAATCACATTTTGGAAAGTTTAGATTACTCCCAAAGCAATATAATTCACTCAATCCTTTTTTAAAGAAAGGAAATGCATTGACCATTTCCAAAGTGAACGCCCCGTGCAAAAGTTCATTGACCCTAATCCTACTACATGTACATTTTTAATGTCTCCCCCATTGCAGCCAAGCCTGTTATCCAGCTCGCCAATGCCAAGCCCATCGCCCCCGCGCCCCCCACGATGGCTACCCTAGCCCCCGCAGGGCAGGCTGGAAGCACGGGCCCCCGCACTATCAACATACCCATCGCCCCCGCACAGGTAAGCTTCAAGTTCCCTCAAAGGTTAACCCTTCCTGTACTGGATGAAATGCTGGTCTGTGGAATCTGTGTGCATTGCTGTGCCATGTTACATAAAGGATATCAATTATTGTAATTTACCATCAATGGTAACTGCCATGGTAACAGCCAATGAGCTCTCATTATTGTACATGTTATCATGTTATGTGTGAAAATATGCACATATGGCATGTGATGAGTTGATGATGTTATTGATGAGAATCACATCTTGTTCTTTGTTTCTTATTTACTCACATGAAATTATGAAATACGTTTTAGGGGATAAAAGATGTGCAGTCAGAGATTTTACTTTTATTTGCAATGTTATTGTTCTATGGTCCTATGATACACAATATTATATGTCAATATTTTTTTATGTATTGGGTTTTTAGTTTATTCATTGTTTTAATATGTATATTTTCATGATTAATTGATACACTTTACATTCTAGTTAATGCAATCCATGAGAATCAGTTTAAAAGATTTCTTACAAATAATTTTTAGTAATTGCTTCATATGGAAATATTGGTTGAAATTTGTTTTTACCTGCCAGAACATCAACAAAGCAGCAGGGCAGGCAGGGACCGGTAACCAACCCCGATTCATCATGCCAGCCAATGCCCAGGTGAAGATCATTAATGCAGGAAAACTAGCACCAGGCACCACCCTCCTCTCTGCTGGGGGCAATCTGTTGCAGAGCTATGCCGTCATACCAGCCCACTATCTGACACAGGTGCGTGTTAACCCCTTTCTTGTCGCCCTTCACCCTCCTTTCTCCTTCTGCCCATCTTTAGCTACAAACGCTACTTCAATAGCCACTAGCAACTGCGATTCTCTGGTTTCTCTTGTTGCATTCCATGCTTTATTGATGTATGAAATAAGTGTTTTCTGACTCTCTTTTATATTGTGGCAGGTTGAGGCAAATTCAACCTAATTGTCTGATTGAAATCAATGCTATATGGTGTTACAACACACCAGGGACAACATTTTAACCACGAAGTTGTGACACAAACACCATTGATAATGTTTTGAATCATACTAAGTGTTAACAAAACCTTGTTGACACTTTTGAAAAATTCTTTTACAGAGTGACAACTCAAATCAGGTTGACATTTACACATACAGTTATGGGATGTTAAATCTTTTGAGAAGCAGGTCTTGTGACATTTCATGAAGTATTTTTCTTGTAATAATTCTTCGAATGTTTAATAACATATTTATATTTTAGACAAATTGGACCTGTATCAGATGATTAATTCAGAACACAACAATGCACATTGTGCATCACACATGTCAACCACAAGTTGTTGTTTTTTCTGCCAAGAAAAAAGAAAAGCATAATTGATTATTAAAGGGTATGTACTGTACTGGGAAGACAAAAAGCCTTCAAATGGTGATCATGAGCAATCTTCTCGCAAATGGTCTTAAATTCATGTATTGTCCATTCTAGAAACTTGCTGAAAGTTATTTGCCCTCAAATGATCCACATGTTGAATAATTAGTGATTAAATCACAAATCCTGAAATTGTTCGGCCCGAACATTTAGAGGATGTATAATTTAATCACTAATAACTGAAAATGTGGATCATTTGAGGGCAAATAACTTTCAGCAAGTTTCTAAAATGGACAATACATGAATTTAAGACCATTGGCAAGAAGATTGCTCATGATCACCTTTTGAAGGTTTTTTTTGTCTTCCCAGTACAGTATATGCCCTTTAATGGCACTGTGATGCATTGTGATGCATTGAATGTAACTGATGCCCAGTCCCAGTAATATCGTCTTACATCTAATTGTCTAATTTGACACTGATGGCAGTTGCTAGTAGATTGAGAGGTTTCACTGATTGTGTTCTGCCCATAGCAGCAGCAGCAGCATGCCGTTGTAAACCAGGCACAGACCTCGAGTCAGTCCAGCTCATCCACCTCCTCCCAGGCCAGCAGCACGGCCAGCCAGCCAGCCTCCGCGCCCCCACCACCCAAGCACTCCAATAGCAATGGGTAAGGGAACCCTCTTATTGAAGGAATAGTCCACCCACAAGTTGGTTTTTGATGAAAGCAGACACATGAAAGGAACATATAAGTATAGGTTTGATGAAAATCTGTCAAAGGATAAGAAAGTTGTGATCTTTTAAAATTTAGATTTTTTGATCACATGCACGGTCCTTTCCCATATGTTTTGTGTTGTATGATTTTATAATTAGGAATCATGAATAGTGATCTATGAGGCGTCATAATGTAGTGATTAGTGCGCGTGTGCGATGTTTTATCCACATTGCTGCTCTGTACCCTGGAGTTAAAAATGGGTACCGGGTAGGAGGTGAGGGATCATGTGAATGATCATGGCCCATTATATTAAATTTTGTGGCCAGGGTCATGTTGCATAAAGGTTTTCAATTATTGTAACCTAGCCTTCAATGGATCTACGATGGTAACAGGTGTAATAGTGAGAGCTCATTGGCTGTTGCCATGGTAGTTACCAGTGATGGTAAGTAACAATAATTGAAAACCTTTAAGCAACATGGCACAGGGGTGGTACTCCACCGCATAGAGACATTCTTATGTATATGTGTTATGCACCTTACAAAAATGTTTTTTTTATTAGTAGTAGTAGTAGTAGTAGTAGTAGTAGTAGTAGTAGTAGTAGTAGTAGTAGTAGTAGTAGTAGTAGTAGTAGAAGTAGTAGTAGTAGTACTATTATCATTATTATTATTACTATTATCCCGAAAGTTTAGAGAGGTACTGACAGGCAGTGAGATGGTTATATAATATGTAAAGATGTTCTCTCTCCTGTCTTTCTTACAGCATGATGGCTACTGATGGGACTGGGGGAAGACCAAGGAAACCATGTAACTGCACAAAGTCCCAGTGTCTCAAATTGTGAGTATAAGCGATGGATTTTGGCTAATATTTAAAAAAAAATATTCTAAATAAGCTGGGAATTGTGTACTAAAGAAAGTTGATATTCCAGAATGTCTTCAAATGATGATGTTCAAAACAAAGTTGTATTTTCAAGAACAGTCTTTAAGTACTACACTATGACTTTCAAAAACCTGACTTTAAATCAATGCAAGATTTAATGGGCAGTATCATTTTATAGAAAGGTACATTTTCAGTTCCTTATAATGTATTCCAGAATGTCTTCATATGATGATGTTCAAAACAGTGTTGTCATTTTAAGACCAGTCTTCAAATACTAGAGTATGACTGTTATGACTTTAACTCAATGTAAGATTTAAAGGGAATATTCTGTACTGGGAAAACAAAAAGGCCTTCAAATGGTGATCGTGAGCAATCTTCTTACCAATAGCCTTAAAATCATGTATTGTCCATTTTAGAGCCTTGCTGAATGTTATTTGCCCTCAAATGATCCACATGTGGAGAGATTAGTGATTTAATCACAGATCCCCCAAATGTTCGGTTCGAACAATTTGAGGATTTGTGATTCAATCACTAATTATTCCAAATGTGGATCAAATGAGGGCAAATAACTTTCAGCAAGGCTCTAAAATGGACAATACATGATTTTAAGGCCATTTGTAAGAAGATTGCTCACGATCACCATTTGAAGGGGTTTTTGTCTTCCCAGTACAGTATATGCCCTTTAATGGGAGATATCATTTTCAGTTCTTTTATTCTGTATTTTTATCTTTATACCATTGTATTTACAAAACATTACTTTTTATGCTATTTGACAATAATGCAAATATAACCTCTTCCCCCATGTGAATTGTAGGTACTGCGACTGTTTCGCCAACGGTGAGTTCTGCCGCAACTGCAACTGTCACAACTGCCTCAACAACCTGTCCCACGAAGAGGAGAGGACCAAGGCGGTCAAGTCCTGCCTTGACCGCAACCCTCTGGCATTCCACCCCAAGATCGGCAAGGGTCAGAACGGCCAGCAGAACCGCCGCCACAACAAGGGCTGTAACTGCAAGCGCTCTGGCTGCCTCAAGAACTACTGCGAGTGCTACGAGGTGGGTTTCTCAGTTTGTCATTTTCAATTCTCATTACTGGTTATGGGGGAAAGTCGCCACATAATGCACATAGCACATTAGACCAGGAGGGCGTTTCATGAACATTTTTCGTCTGACATGCTGTCTTTTTCCGACAGTTACCATAGTAACAGTCAGAGGCTAGTGCCTCTCAGCCAGTCAGAACCAAGGATTTCACTGAAGTTGTCGGTACTGACCATTTGGTCAGTGCTGACAACGTTCATGAAATGCCCATCAGACGTGGACATGACTGCAACTACATGTCCCATCTTTCCACAGTATGTTGACAATAAACCAGCTATTTTTTGTTTTCTTTAATCTGTAATTGATAGATTTGTCCAAACCCCCCTGTGACATGAATAGTGTCGCCTCTGAATAATGTAACTTCATTCATGGAGCCTTACAAATTCTTTATATCATTGTTATTATTATGATTCCCAGGCCAAGATCCTGTGCTCGTCATTCTGTAAGTGCGTGGGCTGCAAGAACTTTGAGGAGAGTCCCGAGAGGAAGACCCTGATGCACCTGGCCGATGCAGCCGAGGTCAGGGTCCAGCAGCAGACTGCAGCCAGAACTAAGCTCTCCTCACAGCTCCAGGACTACCCAACCAAGACCAAGGAGTTCAGCGATACGGGTGAACGGTACGTCTATTGCATCTTTTTTTTTTAAAAGAAATTTCAGGCTATTTTACACTCAGTAGTAGTGAGGATAGCGTGCTCCATTCTGTAAATGAATGAAAACAAGTCAGAATAAAAAAGATTGGAACCAGAAGGATTTGAACCTGCAATCTACCGAGTACCGGACAGAGACTTAACCATGCAAGCTATTTCTAGTACACGGATCAAGACATGGTAACATGGAAACAAATACCTAATCGTCTTATTCAATCTGACTCATTGCATTTTGCAATTTTGTTTTTGAGAAAACTATTGCATTTTGTTTCTGAGAAAACTATTGCATTTTGTTTCAAAGACGTTTGTTTGTGTCCAGCCAGACAAGATTCCTTTCACTCTATGAATATGCCTCCAGCATGCAGTGGCCAAATGGCATAAAGTTTTTGAGTTGTCTGTATGTCCGTCCATTACCACAATGACAGCATTTCACAAAACTTGTTGCAATGATGATATAGTATTGGATAATTATCTGATTACCTTTTTGGTCACAAAGATCAAAGGTCACAGGTCAAGGTAAAATTCTAAAATTTCACTATTTATGTGATAATTCAAGAAATATTAGACTACATTTCACCAAACATGGTACAATGGCAATTTATGACAGGTCTTTCTCAATTAAGTTGGGTGCCATAACCAAATAGCAAGTTCTCTGGGCATTGTAGAATGAAATTTGACTCTTAGAGATAATGGCAATACTTCATTGTTTCCGCATGCTTCTGTTCTCCGTTCTCCATCTTCATGTGAGATGTGGCTGAAGCCACGCCGAATAGCACTGGTTTGAAATCTAGACCAGGAGCATTGCCTTCTTATAATAAAATCCATATCTGTGCTCCATTACAATGGGCATAGATTGTAATATCTATGTTTTTAACGTTGGTGATATTTTTCCTCTACCAGGCTGCCCTCCTCGTTCATCACGCATGAGGTGGTCAAAGCTGCGCCGCAGTGCCTAATAGCACTGGTTTAAAATGAGACCTGTGGGGTGTTTTACCAAGCTGCTCGTAAATTACAAACAGATATTACAATCGACTGACTGGTGATCCCTTCTTGTGCTAAATGCGATACCACACTTTGTTCACTGAGAATCTGATTTAGCACAAGAAAGGATCACCAGTCATTTGTAAAGTCGTTCGTAACTTTCCAACAGCTTGGTGAAACACCCCCCAGGAGAATTACCTTGTTAAAACAGAGACCTGTTATATTTGTGCTCGTTGTAACGGGAATAGATTGTGAAATCAATTTTCTTAACTTAGCGATGTTTTTTTCTATTCCAGACTCCCGTTCTCCTTCATCACCCGTGAGGTAGCCGAAGCCACGCTGCAGTGCCTGATGGCCCAAGCAGATGAGAGCGAGCGGAGCAACCACCCACCCAGCTACGCAGAGTCCCTAGTGCTGGAGGAGTTTGGCCGCTGCATCCTACAGGTCATCCACTCAGCCAGCAAGGCCAAAGGTCAGGGGTCACACCTATAAAAATAATAATTGGTCCTTGTGGAGGTCAGGGGTCACACCTAAAGCAATGATAATTAATTCTTATGGAGGTCAGGGGTCATACCTATAGCAATGATAACAATAGACCATTTTGGTTATGTATGCAAATTGTATGCACATCATTCAAACAATACATTAATGATAGTCACCCAAAAGCTTGTCCGAGTTTTGTCCGACTAGCAACAACTAACAGACTCTGAATGCATTCCACTAAATCATGAAATACAGGGTAATGTAATAACGTGTTACTCTGCAACTAAGGGGAAAGTTTTTTTAATACATTATGTAAACGACCATTTCATTTGCGTATTGGTCAGGGGTCACACCTAAAGCAATGATAATTGATTCTTATGGAAATCAGGGGTCATACCTATAGCATTGATAATAATAGACCTTTTGGTTATGTATGCAAATTGTATGCACATCATTTAAACAATACATTAATAATAATCACCCAAAAGCTTGTCTGAGTTTTGTCCGACTAGCAACAACTAACAGACTCTGAATGCATTCCACTAAATCATGAAATACAGGTTAATGTAATCATTCATTACTCTGCAACTAAGGGGAATTAAATTTTGTAAATACATTACGTAAACGACCATTATTTTTGCGTATTGGTCAGGGGCCCCGAATCACAATGAATAAGTTGCAAGAGATAGCAACTTTGCACTGATTCTTATATAGTCGAGTCGAGTGTATAAAAATTTCCCCTTAGACTTGCTGAGATTGATAGTGTTTTATATGTTATGGCAAGTCTAGTGGTGTACGTTGCTATGGAATCGAATGCTGGTCTGACTACAGTTTTAGGCCTATGAAATGTGCATGTATCTTAATCAAAAACTATGATTGAATTTAATAATTTTGCTCCTGTTTTGATTCTTCTTTGTAGGTGTGAATCCCGAATAGTCAAGAGCACAGGTGGCAAGTGATTACTCTTCTCCTACATCATTGGACCACGGGCTGGTCTAAAGATACTCATAAGTCTGCCACGCTATAGCATCATTATCCGATAATTTGTCTGTATATTCAGTTTATAAAAAAGAATGTGGTTTACATTTGCAGGCTGTTCATAGTTGCAGATTTTTCATGTAGTCCCATGTCCAACCTATAATGTTATATTGTGGTTCAGCTTGCAAGCAAAACTATTCATGGTTTAATTCCTGTAATGTTGCATTACCCGGTAAGAAGATTTCTTGGATGAAGTGGTTTAATGTTTTGAGCCTTTCATTCTGATCATAATTAGTAAAACTAGGTGAATTTAAAAGTCATAACTTACCAGAGCTTTAGCAATGGATCGGAGATACTCTTGATAAAGCATTCAGTGCAGCATTGAGGTAGACCAATACCTATACTGAAGGCAGTGTTTTGTATTTTCTATTTTGATCCATGGATCTGTGCAGAAGTGTTGCAGTTTGTTTTCTGCTTGGCCAATTATTATGTTGTAATGAGCGGCATAACACAAATGTACATACACTGCCTTGATTTAGGGCACCATTGAAATCTATACGCCTTTGGTGTTGTCATTACTACTATCAAAGTCACCTGATGCCCATAGATTTGACTTGAATATTTTCCATCTGTGTATATTTTTGTTACTGGTAATGAATGAAATGGATGATACTGCTATTCATCGTATTTTATATATAGCTTTCCTAGTGTGAGGAACCAAAATGCTATGATTATTACCCTGGCTTTAGGCAAGCAGCCAAATCAGGCACTAGAAGCTAGTTGATCTAACTACATGTAATCGAATCAGGACTAAAATCCCTTGAAGGGCCATGTAGTATATAGCTTCTCAATAATTGTTACTTACCATCAATGGTAACTATCATGGCAACAGGTACAATGGTGAGAATTCATTGGCTGTTGCTATGGTAGTTACTATCAATGGTCAGTTACAGTTATTGGAAACGTACTTGCAGCATGGCAGAGGTACCCATTTACTACATGTGGGTGAAGATGGGAAATTGTGAGCAACACACATTCCCAAGGGTTTACGCACCAGGCGGGGGTTGAACCTGGGATCTCTCTGCAAGTGTCAAGAGCTCTCACCATTATACCTTAAAGGGCATATACTGTACTGGGAAGGCAACAAAGCCTTCAAAATGTGATTGTTAGCAATCCTCTTGCCAATGGTCTTAAATTCATGTATTGTCCATTTTAGAAGCTTGCTGAAAGTTATTTACCCTCAAATAATCCACATTTGGAGTAATGAGTGATTGAATCACAAATCCTAAAAATGTTCCGCCCGAACATTTTGAGGATTAAATCATTAATCATTAATTACTCCAAATGTGGATCATTTGAGGGAATATAAGTTTCAGCAAGCTTCTAAAATAGACAATACATGAATCTAAGACCATTGGCAAGAGGGTTGCTAACAATTACTTTTTGAAGTTTTTTTTGCCTTCCCAGTACAGTATATACCCTTTAATACTCCTAGTCCCATGTATGATAAATTATGCAGGCTGCATGATAATTGTGAAAAATCTTAACCTCAAGGCCCCAATATCTTGCATTGCCAGCTCCAGAGGTCCCATTTATGTGCACACTAGCAAGTCTGCATTGCCCAATTTGCTGAAAACGTGCACATCTGTCTGATTCTCAGTCCTGGGTCCTGTTGCATAAAACTTACCATTGATGGTAACTTTGATACCAATGGCAATTTAACATTAATGGCAATTTCTATGGAAATTTTGAATTTCATTGGCCGTCATGTAATGTTACCATGGTAGATACCAGTGATGGCAGAGTTACCATTGATGGTAAGCTTTATGCAACAGGGCCCTGTTTGCATTTATACAAATCCATTTGTTAAGTAGGGTTTGGCTACTCTTAGAGGGGACTGAAACATTGATGCGTCAAACTAAAACTGAAAAATCAAGAGATAGAGATTAGGAAACGTTTGAATTAATCAGGCATGTTCCATTATAAGGATTTTATTTTTTAATTTTTCAAATATAACTCACTAGCCCTTTGATCTTGCTCTGCAAATCCAACATGGACAAGTGATTCACTCTGTATTGTCTTGGTAACACAACAATAAAAATGATGAAGAGTATGTCATTGCAGACAACATAAGTTGCATATAAAATTTAATCATCAGAATTAAACGCTAAAAATAATGATTTTCTAAATGTTATAACCTCCCTATACCATGTTGGATTTTTCTCAATTTTTTGCTAATCTGTTTAGCTGATTTTTCTGTTTTCATTAAATTCAATTTATTTTCACAATTTTATTCTCCTCTACAAAATTGGTTCCACATTTGTTATATGAAAAACGTTTTGCCATTCAACACATGAAACTATTGATTTGAATGACTGTTGCTAGGCACTATAAGAAAGGGTAAAACTGGCTGATAGCACATGGAAAGGGAACTTTTGTCAAATCATTCTATACCTAATAAGGCACTAGCTTGAAGTGTAAGAGATATGTTGTGATTTTGTATGTAATATATCCATTATGATAGCTCTGCTATGAATTTAGTAATCTTTCTTCTTAACACTAGCAATATTTCGTACTTTTGCTTTCTACAAGTAAACCATTTGTAATAATTGTGCTGTTTTTTAGATGTGAATGTTAAGCTTTCTCTCTCATTCTACGAGAGAGATCGGATGATGACAATTGTCTCGTAGAAGAGATCTTATGTAAATAATTTTCAGAAGATGTAAATAGTTATGAGAATTTAACTTTATTCTGCGAACTTAAAGTGAATTATGTGTATGTACTTGTACTCTTTGGGGCA
The DNA here is from genome assembly GCA_963669155.1 of Arbacia lixula. Classification (NCBI taxonomy): domain Eukaryota; kingdom Metazoa; phylum Echinodermata; class Echinoidea; order Arbacioida; family Arbaciidae; genus Arbacia; species Arbacia lixula. Next base: position 10,478,186 of record OZ022593.1, read on the forward strand.
ATCATTATCAAGAAAGCTTCTTAGCTCATTAGAAATCCTGTATCTGTAATTGTGTATAAGTTGTGTGTTTTGTGTTTGTAACATGGCTATCTCATAAGTTATTTGAAGCTGAGATGGCAGTTTAGAATATAATATATTATTTGGATTCTTTGGGTTGTCTGTCATATGACAATTCACTTTCTTTTCTGCTGAAGTATCCTATTTAGCACATTGCCTTGCTCCTAAGCTCCATACACATACACATTTAGTCTACAGTGCACACAAAAATATCCTTTTTCCCAACCTACATGAAATAATTACTTAAAATTAGTAAAAATTTAGGTTGCCCACAACATAAGGTAAAAGTAGAAAATTCATTAAAAATTAATTTTCAGATACAAAGATGAAGAAAGATATTACATTGCATGATTGCCACACAATGGTTAAAGCTTGGTGAGTCTTTATAATGATTTTATTGTAATCTCACTTCTTCTTCTTACGATGTTGTATGGAGTATGGACCAACCTTTCTTTAAAAAGAAGATTGTGAATAAGATTGTGAATCTGAATATTGTCATCTACAGAGTCACTTGCATAACTCAAAATTATTTGAATTTTCTACTTGCATTATGTAAATACCTCCAAATGGAATAACTTCATGTGGAATTTGCTGCTGAAAATGTGCATATGTTTTAACATATAAACCCTGTGTTCAGTAATAGAAAACCACACCCATTATTATGTATTTCCTTCTAAAATGTTTAATTTGTCATTGTCATGCGGGCAGATATACATCATATAAATAGCTGGCCTATTGTGAAAATACTGCAGAAATTTGTTTGCTCGGTGTATTTTTGATTGAAGGTCCTTGAGAGTTAGGAGATGTGGGGTGAAAAAATTGAAATTAACCTACCGGTATAACTTTCATAATCAGAAAGGTTAATTCAACAGATTAATGAACATATTTTTAGCAAATTAATGGATTGTACAAACTTTATAACTTTTGTAATAGAGGCAATGTCCAGTTACTGTACAGAATCCCCATTTCTATCCCTCTTAATGAGCTAAATGTGTGAGAAATCTGTATGCTGGTGTATCATTGCACGTGATGATAAAAGGCCAAGTTATTCTGAAACGTGTGATATGTGCACCCAAATGATTGAGGTTTAGTGTGCTTCAGAAACATGTAATGCTGTGTAATGCTGCACATTGTGAAGGTATCAACCTGTTGTATGCCAGATAAACTGCTGCTCTATGGTATGTATTATTTGTGAAAAAAGGGCATATGTGGCATACTGAGAGGTTTATGGCAATTATATTACACATTTGTTAGATGACAGATCGATATTTGCATAATAATGCAAGCAATAATGTAGGATACCTTCCCTTTTAGTGTTAAGTAAGAGTATTAATTTGATGTACATCTAGTACCTTTATGTAACGAGGAATATAAACAACAAACATAATACAGTGAGTTAATAGGGGTGATTTGGAAGGAGCAAAAGAAACCAGTAACCTCAACCACTCTTGATTTCATTGCGGGGGATAAAGGCCCTTGCAGATGACGCGATCCAATCAGGTGTACGACTCTGCAACTGGCTGAATTGCAGGACTTGGTCATTGGATTTTGTACAAGAAGTGAAATAATATTTCAGTTGTAGGCTCTTTTGAGTGCAGAATCGTGGCTAAACCATTTTTAACCTCTATGAGTGTTATTTCACTTGTTCGTTGTTTGTTAATTAGTCAGTTTTCACTTCTCATTTATGATATACCTGACAGGTACATAAGCGTGTTGATATTTCAAAACATAGAATTTTAGCCTATCAAGAAATATATTTATCAAGGCAATTTCTAATATAAAGAAAACAGATTTGATACTAGTAGCATTTGAGATTAATGTTAAACTTGACAATGCGAAATTTGTTCTCCAAGGTTTTCGCAATTGGTATTGTATCCCTGGGCATTTCTTAGAAATTTTAGACTTTATCCCCTTTTCTCTCCCTTTTATAATTTTCTTAATGCATATATATCATTTTGCATTATAAATGTTCTCATTATGTGACTGTATGTAATATATTTGTTAAGCCATTCTGTTGAATATACACTTGGAAAGTAGTCTACAATTCCTATATTACAAAATCATACAATTACAAATTGCAAATGTGATAGTTTTGCAACCTAATTCAGTTCAAATTTCCATGTCCTTATAAATATTGTACAGTATTTTTGGTCTGAACAAAAGTGTGAGATTTTTAAATGATGTCATCTCTTGTATAAACCCTGTGTTCCAAGAGACCCAGAGAGCCTAGTTTTGAAGCTGTAAAAAGTACCGTGCATTTATCAACACTGTTTATACTTTGTGGAGAAATGATGGTTGATACAATAAACACATTTTCCAAACTTTAACAGAGAGAACCTGTTGACAATGTGTTGTGTGTTTTGTTGTTAAACTGCTGAATGAGTTGTGAGAAAGGGAATATCGTAACATAGACCTGTGTGTAATTGACATTACCGTAGCTACACTCTGGGGGTTTGTGGACAAAGCAACACAATAATAGACTGAGAACTAGAACACCATAACTTTTCAGCGGCTTGGCACATGGGTTCAAAGAAAGAAAGTTCCTTCATATCATTACATAACACATCCCTGGTATACGTGTGTACGTAAGTACGTGCAGTAAGTTTTCCAGACAGGTCTGAGCTCTTTATTATATGTGGAGTCTATTGTACTGAAAAGGAGTCATGGCAAAAAGTTTGCAATTTGTGTATTTCTCTACCAAATAGCCATTAGCCTACATAACTTAATCTGTGCAATTTATAATGGATTGTTCTCGCTAATGCTGAAGGAAAACTTTTACAAAAACAAATGTTTTGATGATTGATTAATGAAAATTTCTACCAATGATGTGATTAAGCTACAAAAGCACCATTGATCACCTTATAACAGATTTGTAACTATCATTTTTATTTTGGGTGAATTGGATGCACTTTCTCATTGACTGGATGTGGATAATTTCTGTATTAAAAGAGAAGTGACATGATCATGAAAAAAAAAAAAAAAAAAAAAAAAAATAATAGACTGAGTAATTAAACAATGTGGAGAACAATGGAAATATGAAAGAAAATTAGGTTTAAAACGGAGTTAGCTAAATCAGTTGCTATTCTGAAAATTTCACCGTAAATTAAAAAATACCGCCAATAATAGCTAATCACACTCAGGGAATGTAGCTAGGGCACTTGAGTGAAGACTGGCCCACGTTGAAAATAATTATGCAGTTGTATATTTATGTTTGTGTATTCATGTTACTTTGCATGATTAAGGCCTATGTTGGCCTATTACACTCAAAAGTTGTTAAAGGTGATATTTATAGAAAATCCAAAAGTATGAAGATATTCATCTACAGAAAGCTTATAAGCCATACGATGAGCTCGGATGACATTCAAACAATATATCACTTTCCAAAAAGCGAAATTAGGGTGAAAACAATCACCGTATTCTCAGGGACAAATTTGACCTACTGTCATCCGAAACAGCCTTTAGGTCTGACGTAAGAAACGGGAGGCGTTATTGTGCATCAAATATGCCAATCCGCAGCTTCTTTTCCGCCAGAAGCATCAGGCATTGTTAATGAAACTGTGATGGCAGTTGCTAGTGGATTAACAGGTGTGATACACAATGGTCATTGTGAAGCGTATCCCGGCTGTGACGTACACACAATGCCACTTTCCCTTAGGCGATTTCGTAGGTCAGGAAGAGAGTCAATTTAGTGAAATTTGACTTTCATTAAACACATAACTGAAAACTTTCATGGCATGTTAGCTGCATAAATTGCTTTAATAACTCATTCAATTATAAAGTAAACTATATTTATTTGATTTCATTTCCTACGAATATCACCTTTAAAGTGTGCAAGATGGCCGGGTTATATCATATGAGAAGAAAATGTAGTTGTGACCAAAGACCGTAGAGCGCTGCGAAGCGCTACTTTCCAGCGCTCTAAGGTCTTTGGTTGTGACTGAGATTTTAACCTTTTAGAGGAATTTGGAGAGAGAGAGAGAGAGAGAGAGAGAGAGAGAGAGAGAGAGAGGGGGGGGGGGGGGGGCGTGGGGAGTATGGAGAGGGGGAGGGGAATAAGCAGAAAGGAAAGTAGTTTCATCTAGTATACCCGCTAGAATAACATACTTTGTAGCTGATGAGTTCAGTGGATGTAGACAAAGAAACTTATTGGGAATATGGGAATAAGGCACAAAAAGTTAGTAATGTTGTTTCTTGATTCAGCTAAAAAAAAAAAAAAAATTCATTGAATTTTTCCACGTTGCTATGCTGGGAAAATCCAGGACCATATTTGGAGCCAACAAAAGATTGATAGTACAAAAACATGACCCCTGAATTGGAAAATGCATGGAAAAATAGAACAGGATTTTTTTTTAGAATATTCATACTTGATTGATATTCATATGAACTATACTCATACATAGTTCATTGGACAGCGATTTGATTCTATTGGATGTTTTTTTTACCAATTATTTCACACCTCACTAAACTCGACAATCTCAGATTAGATTATTGAAATGGGCTAGAAAAACGTTCAGGTTAGTGAGGAAAATATGAGATTTTGCTGTTCCGTCAATAGATCCATCATTTTCATGAAGCATAAAACGGCCACGCCCATATTATACGACCCAACGAATATGACAAAAGCTAAAACATAACCTGCAGCCTCCGCGACCGGAACGATAGACAGGCCGAATCGACGCGACGTCGACGAGGCCACGCTTGTTATTCAAATTCAGCGCGCAGCCAGCTATTAGGAACTGACTTTTACTGCAGCTCACTTCCGCAACGTCCCTGGACTACTTCCTTTCCCAAATCATGGCTTCAACCGATAATGGTGAACCTGATGCCAAGAAGGCAAAGAACATTGTGAGGTGAGTAAATTTGCAGGCTGAAATTTAGTGACTGTCAGGGATATAACTGATAAGTTTCGCCAAAGTTACGAAACATTGTTGACTTTGCTGTCCACACAACGAGCATGACGAGTAATTTGTTTTATCTTCCATACACATGCGTTATGCACGTGTAGACTCTATTGCATAATTGAGTGAGGCACATGTGTGTTTGAGATGGCGAGTGATTTTCCGTGTAGACCGAAAAATCAGTCTCTGTAGGAAAAAATTTTATAGGCCTATGTTATAAACTGTAATACATTGCTTCTGTGAATACTTGTAAACATTGCAAATACTATTACATGTACATGTATTTCAAAACTGTTTTCTTTCCTTTTTCTTAAAGAAAACATGTGTAAATATATAAATTGTATTGTACAAGTTACTATGTATTTCTCATACCTCAAAAGGGGTCGTCAGAAATAATAAATAAACTTCAAACTTCAAACTTGTAGGACGTTGGATCCACTGAGATTGCATCTGGCTCCTCTGAACACCCTGTCTATTCGGGGGGCATGTCCAAAAATGTAATTTCGATTAAAGAATGCCCTGAATGAGACGGTTATTCCTGTCTAGTTTCCGTGGTGCACTGGTGGTGGTCTGAAAATCCACCGGACTGTAAGTGAACTAGATAAGAATGTTATCTTCCTAAGATAAGATGCCTCTAAAGTGATGTTCTTTGTCTTTGGTATTCTGAAGGACATATAAAACGTAACTTTAGTAGAGTGTAGAAATTTGGGAAAACTTCAACCAACAATTAGAATTATTAATAAGTGCATGCTATTTATTGCGTGAGATGAATGAAGGCAGGCATTTTGAGATGTGCACTATCATTTTGAATCACTGTCTCTTAGTCATGCATAAATTCATCTTTCAAACTAGGTTTCCTGGTAAATCTCTGACGATGAAGAAAGACTTGGTCGTTATCGCTGATGAATTTGTTGATGTACCCTTTCATGCCATGGTTCAAAAGACAAAAGTGTATGCAAAGTGAATGGCCTCTTTAAGGATTGGTTCTGAGTGAGAGAGTTAAAAGGCAGTGAAACTGAAAGCCCAGCAGAGTCCATATTTATCTTAACTTTGGCAGGAAGTGAAGTTTGTGCACCCTGCGTACATGCAGTCAGCCAGCGCCAGAGTGGGGAGGTTATTGGTGAACTTTTACCCTTCCCGTTTCAGTGTTCCATCCAATCTACCTTTCAGACACATGTATACGTCTTCCAGAGAACCACTAATGAATTGAGTAGGGGTAAAGTACCTACACTACAGCTCAAAGGAATTGGCATAGGGAAAGGGAAAGGAAAGGAGCCGCAGTTTTAAACCGCTGTATGTTTTGTCCAGTTCAGCATGAAACCGATGCTTTAGCCTAAAAAGCATCATGTTTCATGCTGAACTGGACAAAATATACCGCGGTTTAAAACTATGGCTCCTGCCCTTTCCCTATGCCAATTCCTTTGAGCTGGGTGTAGGTTACTGCGACCAGCCCGCTCGGGCTGCGGAGCACGGAGCTTTGAAGCAAGGAAGTCGAGATTAGCAGTGATTATATAAGTTGGTTTCAGCAATTCTGTAACTCAAATCTCAAATCTATTGCATATATTTACGTAAAATATATACTTAAATAATTCTGTAGTTGGTTTGAAGATGAATTTAAACCATGTTGCATTTTTAAAAATTGTTTTTGACCTAAACTGTTTCAGAACCGCACGACAGCAGCTGCGATGTAAAACTTATGCACATGCATAAGTTCCCCTTTACTGATGGCAACCTCGGCGGACCGTATTTGTTACAAAGATCATGATCATATGTGAAGAGGAAATATATAACGTTGCTTAGCAATTTTCAAACAATTTTATAGCTCAGGTATACATTCAATACATTTATCCATTTACATATGATAAATGTACTTGAAATGAGTAATTCTTTCATGTGCATAGGTTGATTTCTCAGTAGTCGGACCAGACATGCAAGGAAATTGGTGGCAAGCCCTCAGGACGCTCCCGCTGTGCGGGAGCAGTCCCAGGGCTAGAGTGTAGGTAACTTTTCTCAAAAGTTTTATTTGTATTTCATCTCAGTTTTCTTTTGGACCAAAAAATATGATTGGGGTGCATGTCCCCAACGCCAACAATCCAGATTTCATTGGGAGCCCTATATACTGTATAGCCCTACACAGATCCCCATGCCTGCCGAAGATGTGGGGTTCCGTGTAGGGCTACACTCCAGCTCAAAGGAATTGGCATAGGGAAATAGGGAAGAAAGGGAAGGAGCCACAGTTTTGTCCACTTCAGCATGAAACACGATGCTTTAGCCTAAAAACCATCATGTTTCATGCTGAACTGGACAAAATATACTGCGGTTTAAAACTGCGACTCCTTCCCTTTCTTCCCTTTCCCTATGCCAATTCCTTTGAGCTGTAATGTAAAATCATGAGCAGTATAGCTACCACAGACATGCCAATTGAATAAGAAATATTATGTGCTAACTTCTGCATACATGTAGTAGTACTGGACTTCACTGCTAGGGACCGGAAACCACTGTTTGCACTGCAGTGCATCACGCACTGACAGGAACATTATGAATGTAGACTGGTCACTATGAATCAAGGTTTCAAATGTAAACAAGGAAAGCTTTTCACTTCTTTGAAAAAGGTTATTGATGGGGAATATTGCTGATTTCTGTCGAGTTTCATGGCTTTTGCAAATGCGCTACCTAGTCTTTACAGAATGGTCAAATTTCAAATCCACTTTTGCTCTAACCTTCATTATGGTTTTTGGAACTTTCTGCATCTTCTCAAAAGCAATTTATGTCAATGTGAATTATAGAATGGGTGTCAGAATCTCTGCAATCTGATTGGTTAATTACCCGTAATTGCCATGTAATTTTTTTTTACTGGCAGCACGCGATATCAACACGATATCAACACGATATCGCGATACCGAGAATTAACATGATCGATACCAATGTTGCTTACGCTAATGGCGGCACCCACGAATCACGAGAACCCCCGATAAAGTGACATGAAGAATTGAAACAAATTTTGGACGATTCAGATGCTTTCAGTGAGTACAAATTTAACTCGAAGAATCGAATACTAATTTTCTACATATAAACGCTTTGCAGAGGTGAAACACGTAAATTTGGACGATATTTCGAACGGAGAAGAGGACAAACTCATGACTGAATTCTACGCTGTCGCAGCACTGTGTGAGACGTTGCTGCGGTGATTTGCCCACTAACGTGCATTGCGAATACGTTCATTTGTGCACTCAATGCCACCCTGGACATTCGCAGTAAATCTGTCTTTTCTGATATGACTACGTCGTTTAAATGATTGTTATCAAATTAAAGCGTGATGAACTTGGTAGTTCTATACATGCAGACTCTATTTCTCCACCTGACATGGTCTATGGAGAAAATCATCTCATATTTTAGCTGTGTTATTTGGACACTTCTCTATGTGAAAAGTCAATAATTTTTAGTCTTGGCAGATTTTGATGATTCCAATCATTGATGATCATTGATGTTGAAGATGGATCTCTGCAATCTGATTGGTCAATAACCATGCATCCGGTAATTACCGGATGCATGATTTTGTCATAACCATGCATTCGGTAATTACCGGACGCATGATTTTTCCATGCATCCGGTAAATAAGGTTGACAGAGATTTTTCCGTTTTTTATTAGATTTTGGGGCCCATTCTATAAAACAGATGATGCACAGGTTTATTTCGTGGGTCAGTAGGATTGTGTACACGCGGTAGCTCTGAATTTTGCCCGAAACCCACTCGGCTTCGCCTCGTGGGTTCAGGCAATTCAGAGCTACCTTGTGTACACAATTCCTACTGACCCACTCAAACCTGTGCATCATTTGTATACTGACGGACCCTTTAAGTGGCAAAACAGAAAATTTCAAAGGAAGCTCTTTTTTTCTGTATCTTCTGTGCAAAGGTTAGTAAGAGGTAATCTGTGATTGTTTAATGGCTTCAGTGGATTTCTGTGACCTGGTGTTTAGTAGTCTTAGGTTTCACGCAATATGTTTGAGACCTGACATACATTCATACTAATGTGACACCATCACCACAAAACCATGCGGGTAAGTCTCCAGCATGGAGAAAATGTTTGTCTGCACTGTTCTATTAAAAACATGTATACCCTTTTCAGACTGACAAAAAATTCCTTAGCCCCCGTACTACTGCTGCGGCTAATGGGGGTCTTGGCCCCACCTGCCGTATTAGGCTAAACCTGGACCACGTTGTGTTTACATTGGTTATTACGTGGGCTAGCACCTTGGATAATACGGGATTACTTGGATTACTATATTCCTAAAAATGCACCCTAAATTTGTCTTACCTGTTTGGCAGCAGTCGTCACAGGATCAAATTGCCAAACGCATAAAATGTTATATTGTGCTATCATTGAATGCGACTTGTGTAGGAATAAATTCTTGTTCATGCTGACTCCAGTTCTTACCTCTCCCTGCCCTAACTATGTAGTACTTTTGAAAGCGTTTCTACATTCACTTGCATTTCATGATTCAGTTTCAGTGGGTAGAATGCACACTGAATCTATTGTCGCTACTCGCTACTTGAACAAACCTCGGACAAGGTTTGAAGTTACCATTTAGTGACATAGTGTTTGATCAACATGCATACAATTTGCAATATACATCACAAAAATTGTCTATTTGAAATGGATATGAGGTGGTATTGTGTGAAAACATGCTATGGTATTGTGAGCAAAATGTATAGATTTGTGCACAAATACAGTATGGTCTGTGTGAAGTTTGTGTGAACAACGCACACAGGGTCTGTTTGCAGAGACTAGTTCCCAGGGAGGCGGGGCTATAGAAAACCACTGCTCAGGCATAGAGTGTGTAGAGTGCAGTACAGCACACTGTACTGCATGCACTGGGTTCAGCTGTGTCACCCTACTGGTACATTATATACCAAGGTCTCCTGTATACCCGGGCCTCTTTTGCAAAAACCATTGTCGGGGGAGGACGTGTGTCTACTGGAGCTGTGCTGAGCCGAGTTCTGTTTGATTGCCTCTGTGCTGTTTGTGAATGTTAACGGTCTTTGTTGGTATTCATTGGCAGTGGTTATTATCTACGTTCAAGGAGAACAGTCATCTTTGGAAAGGGAATCACTGCATTTCGCAAAGTCTGCAGCATCAGAACCTCCTTTTATTAAACATCATCAGCAGTCGGGCTAAATCACATTCAAAAGGCACAATGGCAACTGCAAGGTATCTAGAGACAATTCAGATGGAAAGTTGATCTGATTCAATATGTCGTTTTGTGTATATGAAATTGTTGGTCATTTGTTGAAATGTAAGAGAGATGAGAATAACTACACCTGTAGATACTAGTACTAGTAAGGTATGGTGCAACATGTGTGCTGAAGTCAAAATACCGGTGCTATTGTGTACTTGTGTACCTGGCAGGATTAAGCATAGGAGTGGTGATAAAGAATAATTCATTCTTTCAGTTATTCTGTTCATTGATTTTATGATGGCATGTTGTTGTTGCACTGTGATCATATTATCGACAAAAGAAACAATATGAATTGACTCATCATTTTATATGCACAGCATGTGACATAAAGATACCTTATGATACAAATCAGCGAATTTCTTCGTTTTATTTTGTTGAACGGATGAATATTAGATTTTTTTTGGAGATGTGCATCGATAGAAGTCAGTCATATTATTTATTTATAAATGTTTCACCTTTCATAGAAGCAACGTCCTTTTTTGTGTCCAAACTCGTCCATAAAAATTATTGACTTAATCTTACCTACAATTTTATCAACATTTTGCTTCAGTCACCCCTAATTATTTCTAGTTTCTGAGCACATAAACTCTGAAAAGTTGCAGACTCCACTACCAGATTTTCTTTTGTATAATAAATCATGTAAAGATCCATCTTGCATACCGATACATGCATTATTAGAGCAAATGAGGAAGAATGCTGTTAAAAAAACCTAGAAATACACTGCAGCTCAAAGGAATTGGCATAGGGAAAGGGAAAGGGAAGGAGCCTTGGTTTTAAACCGCGGTATATTTTGTCCAGTTCAGCATGAAACATGATGCGTTTTAGGCTAAAGCAGCGTGTTTCATGCTGAACTGTACAAAATATACCGTGGTTTAAAACTAAGGCTCCTTCGCTTTCTTCCCTATGCCAATTCCTTTGAGCTGGAGTGTACATGTATCCCGATATCAAGTGGAACTGTCGAGGGCAGCTGTGGGGGGAAATATATCTTGACATTTCTCAAGTACAATAATGTTTACACTAGGCCTGAGTCGAATCGATTATTAAGCCGGTGTTCGATCGAAGAAGTCGAACTCCGATTTCGTTTTGATGAATTCGATGCATCGACGAAATTACCAAATTGACTAGAAAGCACAAAATCTTTTGTTTGATAGTCCTGTTATACACAATTTATCTTAATATTTTTTAATTAGTTTAATTTGCTTACTTGGTTCCTACTCTCTTTTGTGAGTTTTGAAGGTAGCACATCAAGAGAACGAACTGGTCGCTCGATGATCAAGCAGCTACTACATACTTGGCTTCTTTTCGTTCACTACTATATACCGCGCAATGCCACAACGAACACTTGTCTGTAGACTGTGTACAACGGATAGCATCGTGTGTTGTGAAAACCCGGAAACAGCACAGTGGCGATTGTGCGTAAGTTCGCTCATTAAGGCTCATTTGCATACACGCTGCCAACGGACTGGTAGAGCGTCTTCGTACAGCGATTCGGAGACCGCTGATTGGTGCATCGCGTAGATCATGTCATGACCACGTGGTCGCTAATCGATAGCGATAACGATATCTGGTCACGTTGTCCGAAACCCGGAAGCCAATTGACTTTGTGCACGTTACACGTTACAACTTACACGATGCCATATTGACGCTAATTCTTAAGATTTTGACGGAAAAGCAAGAAGTTATTGAAATTCGCTTACATGTGCGATATCGGTGAGAAAATAGATTCTCCGAAAATACCTTTCATAACTCATATAAAATAAAGGAAAGTGAAATTCTAGGTCGATTTTGATACGAGGTGATAGAGAATTGCACACTTATTTTGGTGGAATACTGTGTGGGGAAATGGAAGGATTGCACTGCGCATGCTTACTATATTTTCATTCATAAATTGGCTCTTGGCAGTGGCTGAATGACGTCATGTAATACGCAAAATGTACACGACCGCTGGCGTTCGCACTCCGCTATCCGTTGTACACAATTTGTTAATGTGCCATCGATGTTCGATCGGCGCAAAGCCATCGAACACCGGTTTCTGAAAAAATCGATATGACTCAGGCTTAGTTTACACTTTACAGTACAAAGTAAACAATGTTCATGTTCCACGCAGTACCGGTATGCAGCTTAAAAGCCAATCATGTGCAACCCTGATATTAAGTAGAGTTGAATAAAAGTGGAAAAGAGAACGAGATTGGCAACAATGGTAGAAAAATCAGAAATATTCTTCACTAGGAAGGTATCTCTTTAAATATGTAAAAAAGAAATAAGTTTTTAACATTTACATTACTGATTTCCTAGGTTTTCTCCTTTTAATGATTGACAGACAGGTTGTATCTATTTGTGTTGATTAAAGTGAAATCAAAGCATGATTTATAGGCATCTTAATTAATCAACTTGTTTTACCAACCATAGAAATTGTTACTGTAATACTACACCTGTAATTACCATTCTTGCTTTATAATTGTGCCATCAAGTTTCTCAAGAAAGGTCTTGAAAAGACCTGCATCTATCTAAATGGTTTATGATTTCCTGTGTTTCTTCGTTTCCAGTGAAGGTGCTCTCTTTGGTCTGGGCAACCCCCTCCTGGACATTTCTGCCACCGCAGACGAAGCCTTCCTCAAAAAGTAAGTTTGAGATTGCTGGCGGTCATTTGAGCCCATTGTCTCGACAACTGGTTCTAAACTCTGTGGGTAGATCAAACAGCCATGATCACATCAAGGACTCTTATTGGGAATTAATCACACTAGCCTGCGAGACATTGTCAGATCAGTGAAACTCTCAATTTAATATTTTGTTAAGAACCAGACACCTATATATGACACCACTCTGATACTCTATAGATTGGTATTCAAGTGGTATTCAAGTGGTATTCAAGTGACATTAAACTGATTGGCTTTTCCAAGTACTGTATTTTACTTTCTCCCTCGGAATGTTCATTAAATATCTTTTAAATAAGTGATTCAAATAACTTTCATACACTTACATGTTCCTGAAAATGTTTTAAAGAGAAAGCCTCCGGGGTAAAAATACTGAAATTTCCAATTGTATCTTCTTCTCTTTACTTTATTTGTAAATATCTTTCAAACAAGTTATTCAACACATCCAATCAATAGGCCCTATGTGAATGAGTAACAATTTTTGTTCGGCAGAAAAGAAAATGTATGAGGTGGCTACATTTGAGCCTGACTTTTTGTAGGGTCTCCTTGTTATTTCTATGGGCTCTAATCCGAATTGAGGGCTAAATCTCTGGGAGCCCAAGTGTAAGATACCTCCAAAGTGGCAAAGTGGTGGATGGTATGTTTTGTGTGTGTTTGCTGATGCATTTATGGGTGGTTATTGATGATAGGTGTGACCTTGTTCTTACAGGTATGATCTTGAGGCCAACAATGCTATCCTGGCTGAGGAGAAGCACATGCCCATTTTCAAGGACATTCAGCAGTACGAGGTGGAGTATATTCCAGGAGGCGCCACGCAGAACTCCTTCAGGGTAGCACAGGTATGTTCACTAGCCCATGTCTACCCCTTTAGGTGCCTCTTCATTAGCCCGATCAGACGAAATAGCGAGCTATTTTGCTGATCCGGGGAACTAGCCTGAAGTTGCAATCGCGTCTTCATTAGCTCGAAAATCGGGATACGTAAGCTCTAGCTCGGGTTGCATAAATTATCCTGAGTTCCGCACGTACCAGCAGTGTGCGACGGGAATTGGCCACGACCGCATGGCTTCAGTTGTGAACTCGCATTCACGCACGTATAAAAACCTATTACGTAAACAATGCCTTGTGCATGCCGGGATCGAGAAATTTTCAGGCGAATGAAGACGCTTCAAGCTAGCTCCATCTAGCCCAAGATTTCTTGGGAAATTTTCTCGACCAAATAGCGAGCTATTTTGTGATCTGGCTAGCTAACCCGATCAGAACAAGCTAGCTATTTCGCCCACATCGGGCTAATGAAGACGCCCCTCTTGAGAAGGAAGACATTTTCTCCTTTCATGTGCTTGTCACATCCATGTAACACCCCCAAATTCTTTGATGCCATCCATCCAATGTCTACTCCAGTTTTCTTTGGTTTTATTTCCTTCATAATATCCCACAATATCCCGGACATTTATTTTCTTCCTCAATCCTTGTTTCTGACCTTGTCTCTTCTTGCAACTCCTACCTTATTCCCCTCCATTGAACTTTTTGTGACTCTAGGCCTCTTTTCCAATTCTTAGTCACTGCCCATGCCCATTGGATACTGCTGGCAGCACAGATCATTTAAAAAAAAAAATACCCCCACATTACCAAGCCATGAGAACCTCATACACTTACTACACATAATAATGCCAACGGTAATGAGAAGGTTAATTCGCCATACCGCATATGGGGAACAGTCGTCCCAGGAGTCCCGCACAACTTCCTTTCCTCCAGTTAGATCACTTCGGTATGAGTACGGTATTACTACTCATTCATTATGTCATAATCATGTTCTTTATGTCTACTTCTATCTCTCCCCGATCATCCACCTCTCTGCCTCTCCTCTCTGCCTTTCTTTCTCTGTCAATCTCTTAGTCTATACCCCAAATGTGTAAATATTTTGAGTTTATAGTTCATTGTGTATGATGTATATTGTGTATATAGAATATTTCCAAAGATACCAATTGACTTCTGTTGTATATTGTCTACAGGGAGAGTTGATATAGCGACGATCTCTGTTGTGAGATCCCAATTGTCCGATGCGGCCACTACTCACGAGAGCAATTTGTAAACAATCTTTTCTCTGTATGACTTGCTCTATTCTTTCCTTCTCTTCTTGTCTGCTTTCATCAATTGTTAAGCAAATGTTCACGACCATGACATGGTCCATGTGTTGTTCTTGTTTTAAATATGGATGAAATTGATTTATGTTTACATAAAAATGTCCAATGTCGGTATTATTTACCTGACGAGTTCAATTCAGAATTTAATGATAATGAGCATTTTTTCAGTTTATTACATGTCAATGCCCGCAGTCTGTTAAGAAATTATGAAAACATGCAATTATTATTGTCCATGATAAATATGAAATTCTCCGCTATTGGTATCACAGAAACATGGCTTAACGACAAATCTCCCCCCTTATATAACATTGATGGGTATTCTGTTGTCCGTTCTGATAGGAAATGCGGACGAGGAGGCGGAGTCGCCCTGTTCCTATCAGACACGTTATCGTATAAAGAAAGGCCTGATTTGATATACAATGGAAATGAAATTGATTGCACATGTGTTGAAATTAATATGTATAATAGAAAAAATATAATACTTTGTGTAATATACAGGCCCCCTCATACAGATAGTAACTCATTTTTGGATAATTTTGATGTTTTATTAGAGCGGATTAATCAAGAAAACAAAGATGTATATATTATGGGTGATTTTAACATTGATCTCTTGAGAGAAGAGCACATTCTTAGAAATAAATTTTGCAATATTTTGCGAGCAAATTTTTGTAATATTACAATCGATAAGCCCTCGAGAATTACGGTCAACTCATCAACGTTGATCGATAATATTTTTACGAATATCGACACGGATTATTCGAAATCTGGTCTTTTGTATAGTGATATTTCTGACCATTTACCTATATTTTTCATTTGTGGCGACACACAGAATTCTTATATTAAGCAAAAAGAACGTAAGAAGAAGCGGAAATTCACACTAGAAAATATATCATTACTCAATGATGATTTAATCACGGAAACATGGGATGATGTCTTACTTTCTGCAGACCCAAACATTGCTTATGACACCTTCTGGAATACATTCCTTTCTTATTTTGACAAACATATCCCCACAATTGAAAAGAAAAACAATAAAAAAATCAAAAATCCGTGGATAACAAAGGGAATTTTCCGTTCCATTAAGGAAAGAAATATTTTATATAAAAATAGTTTACGGTATCCTGATAATGATAATGTTAATCGATATAAATCGTATAGAAATAAACTCACACAGATTATCAGGCTTTCCCGCAGAATGTATTATGCGGAAGCTTTTGAAAATGCTATTGGAAATATGTCAGCCACTTGGAAGATTATTAATGACGTCATTGGTAAGAAAAAGAAGGTGTCAACATCTCAAATTACGAATAATGGACAAACGTTTTGTAATCCTAAAGATCTAGCATGTTGTTTTAATGAGTACTTTGTTAATGTTGGTCCTAGTCAAGCTTCTAAGATTGATCATACACAGACAGATTTCTCGCAGTACTTGGGCACGTCAAATGATAATTCATTATTTTTTAAACCAACGGATTTTAATGAGATCCTTGATATTGTGCATTCTCTAAAATCAAGTTATACATGTGGTCACGATGAAATGAGCACGCCCTTTTTAAAACAAATTGTTGGGAGTATATTGACACCTTTAGTACATATTTGTAATTTGTCGTTGTCAACTGGTGTATTCCCGAAAGCATGTAAAATTGCAAAAGTTATTCCAATATACAAAAAAGATGACTCTTCTCTTGTTTCGAACTACCGACCTATCTCTATTCTTCCTAGTCTTTCTAAAGTCATAGAAAGACTCGTTTATAACAGACTGTATGATTTTTTGTTACAAAATGATACTGAACCATGACCAATTTGGTTTCAGGAAATTTCATTCTACTGATATGGCACTAGCCCAGTTGTATGACAGAGTGTCGACTGCCTTAGCTGAACAAAAACATGTCATTGGTGTGTTCATGGACTTAAGCAAGGCATTCGACACTCTTGATCACACTATCCTTTTACGCAAATTGCATCGTTATGGAGTTCGTGGCATTCCACTGGAATGGTTTGAAAATTATTTATCAAATAGACAGCAATACGTATACTTTGAATCGGTAAACTCTGAAGTTTTACCCATACATTGTGGCGTCCCACAAGGATCGATATTGGGACCACTACTATTTCTAGTGTATATAAATGATATTACAAATTCTACTAAGTTACTGCAATATATTCTGTTCGCCGATGACACCAATGTATTTTGTTCCAATACTGATTTTCAGTCGCTTTTAAGAACTCTTAATACTGAATTGCCGAAATTATCTACATGGTTTAAGAGCAATAAATTGTCACTCAACTTAAAAAAGACAAATTTTATTTATTTTCATAATAAGAAGCATAACAATGAAATGCACCATTTGAATATCATGGTGGATGGTATATTATTGGAACAAAAAGAAAGTGTCAAATTCCTTGGAATATATATCAGTGAAAATATGAAATGGAATGCTCATGTGCAATACATCTCAGATAAAGTATCTCGTAACGTTGGTATACTCTGTAAGCTTAAGTATTATGTCCCAAAGAATATCTTATTTATGCTTTATAATTCATTGATATTATCGAACATCTCATATTGTAACATTGTTTGGGCAACTACAAAAAGTCACACTGACAGTATATTGCTTCTACAAAAGAAAGCTATACGTATATGTACCAATTCAGGTCATCGGGACCATTCAGATCCTTTGTTTGTAGAATTAAAAACACTAAAGGTAAATGATATTAACTTTTTGCAAAATTCACTTTTTATGTTTCGTTTGTATAACGGTCAGTTGCCATCTTCTTTTTTCTCATTATTTCATTTAAACAAGGATATACATTCTTATCCCACAAGGCAATCTGATAAATTCCATCTACAAAATCCAAAAACGGTTATGGCTCTGAAATCTATCAGACACACTGGACCTGATATTTGGAACTCTCTTTCTTCAGAAATTCGAACTTTAAAGTCTATGTTCTCTTTCAAGAAAGCTGTAAAGACAATGCTGCTTTCTGGATATCAGTGATCTTATAATGTCATTGTAATTGTATTGTATATGAAATTCCCTCGTGGAATTATTGCCGTTCTGAATTTCTTGCGTAATGTTATGTAACCGACCATGCATGACCTGTAACTGTTCACCTGTACCTCGGTAAGAAAATACTTTACTATTCAGTAATCCAGGTGATCTAATTTTGTGTATTTGCGAAAGCAGACAGACCTCTCCCCTCTCCTTTCTCCTATCCTATCTCTATGCAAGTCATCCCTCCCCTATTTTCCTATATATTATGTATTATGTACGAGGGCTGCATGCAAATCAAGCATTGCTTAAGCTGTAGCCCTTCTGTGTTATTCATTGCATTGCTGATATGTTCTTTTGTACATTGTAAAAGCAATGAAGAAACTGTATTGCTGTATAGGTAATGAAGAAACCTACTTTGTTTATAGCAACTAATGTTTATGTATATCCATTTATATGTATGGTACCATCAATGTATATGATATATATGTGCATGTATCTGCATGAGCAATGATATAATGCAGGAACCAATAAATCAAATCAAATCAAATGATGCACCACGCAGCCACATTCGGATTTTGTTTGCAGTCTTGTCTCTGATTCTGATCTGATTTTAGAGTATGAACCTAGGCCCTGTTGCATAAAACTTACCATTGGTGGTTACTTTGCTTGCAATGACAACTTCTTAAGAAACCTTGAATTTGATTGGCTGTCGAGCGGTGTTACCATCTTAGTTACCATTGATGGCAGAGTTACCATTAATGGTATAAGTTTTATGCAACGGGGCCCAGAAGTGGGTATTACTGCACAAAACTTTTCTATGCTGTCATGTCCGCTTCTGGGCCCTGTTGCATAAAACTTCCATTGATAGTAACTTTGCTATCAATGGCAACTTTGTTGGAAACTTTGAATTTGATTGGCTGTCGAGCAGTGTTACCATAGTAGTTACTATTAATGACAGAGTTACCATTTATGGTAAGTTTTATGCAACAGGAACCTGATCTAGTTTTTAAAGTATGAGACGGGAACTGGGTACGACCGCACAAAAGGCCCAGATGTCGTGGCACAGTGTATTATGGGACGGCTTTCTCCTACATGCGGTATGGCGATTCAGTAGTTAGTTTCAGCAGGGCCCTGTTGCATAAAACTTACCATTGATGGTAACTTTGCTATCAATGGCAACTTTTATGGCAACCTTGAATTTGATTGGCTGTTGAGCAGTGTTACCATAGTAGTTACTATTAATGACAGAGTTACCATTTATGGTAAGTTTTATGCAACAGGAACCTGATCTAGTTTTTAAAGTATGAGACGGGAACTGGGTACGACCGCACAAAAGGCCCAGATGTCGTGGCACAGTGTATTATGGGACGGCTTTCTCCTACATGCGGTATGGCGATTCAGTAGTTAGTTTCAGCAGGGCCCTGTTGCATAAAACTTACCATTGATGGTAACTTTGCTATCAATGGCAACTTCTATGGCAACCTTGAATTTGATTGGCTGTTGAGCAATGTTACCATGGTAGTTACCATTGATGATAGAGTTGCTATCAATGGTAAGTTTTATGCAACGGGACTTAGTTCTGACATATTTTTTGGTCACATGTCCCTCTCTAGTGGATCCTTGACACACCCCATGTGGCGACATTCTTTGGCTGCATCGGGGATGACGACTTTGGCAAGCGAGTAGCAGACGGGATGAAAGAGGCTGGCTGCGTGACGCGGTACCGCATCGACCCGAAGGAAGCGACGGGAACCTGCGCATGTGTCATCACAGGCAAGAACAGGTACCTACCCCGCTTTCCGCACTCCGTCTTATAAAGAGGTGTGATTGATCTGAATCTATCGCAAGGCTAATCCCCTATCTATTATTTACAGTTACAATCAATCACAATTCTTTTTTAGACAGGTAGGGCGCAGGTCTTCAGTAGTGTAGTTGAACATGATTTATTTTTCATATTTATGCCTCTGAAACAAAGTTTCCATATGGCATTAAGTTTCCGGGTTGCCCGTCCATCCCTATCTCTACTGTACCGAGTTACGATTGATACCAATGGTAAGTCAAGTTGCAATCAATTTCAATTCTTTATAAGACAGGGCCCATGACTGTCTTATCCCAGCATCGGGGGGGGGGGGCAGACACAATGTGAAGGGACCACGTATTCCACAATTCTCCAACCGAGTTTGAGGAAACGCCATCCCACGATGCACTGCACAGACACATTTGAATTCTATTTGCAGTCGTGTCTACTTCCAGTATAGTGTACTTGTGTATGAGACCAGGAGGGCGTTTCATGAACATTTTTCGTCTGACAAGCTGTCTTTTTCCGACAGTTACCATAGTAACAGTCAGAGGATAGTGCCTCTCTGCCAATCAAAACCGAGAATTTCACTGAAGTTGTCAGAACTGACCATTTGGTCAGTGCTGACAACGTTCATGAAACGCCCTCCAGAAGCAGGCATGACTGCAAAGAAAATCTGTGTGTCGCTGCGTGGTGAATTATTTAAATTTTCCTGTGTATGGAGAATTTATTGTATGCTGTTAGGTTCATGTGAAGAAAGTGAGCCTCAGTGTAAAGAAGAACACAATTAAACATTCCAGCATCAGCATGTCTAGTAAATATAAGACCCAACAGGACGTGCAACTTCAAAAGCTAGTGGGTCCCTATTGGTCATAGTTGTACAGCGTACAGACCCAAAGAACAATAGAGGCCCACTATATATTGAATGTGCACATGTTTCTTACATCTACTAGATACGCTGATGCTGGAACGGTAAAATGGTGTGAATAATGTTATAAAAATGCCAGCTGGTACTGTACATGGCCATACATTGATTTGTGTATGGTTTGTACTTACTAGCAACCACCAGAAAGTGTCAAGGCAGTATGTGGAAAACGACATGAGGCAGTGCAGAATAATGTATTATTCAGTCATATGGACACATGTTCTGTTTGTATTGGTGACTTGGTAGTCAGTACTGATTGTATGGAGAAGGGTCACATCGGATAAAGAAACTGTAGCCGAGTACAGAGTTATATATGTAGGACTGGGTACATGTACAATTTGCTGACTCTGCATTTCATTGTGTGCATGTGTGCACTTTGATTTGTGTGATTAAGTGATCTTTTATTTAAACATTGGACACACAGTGTTACGTATATGGTACAGGAGTAAAGTCCAAAGGCTATTATTAGCTTTGTTTGCCTGTCTTTTTCTCCACCCCCCCCCCCCTCTCTCTCCCTCTTTCTCTTTTTCTAACATTGTTTATCGCTTTTCATCTTCTTCCCTACTACAAGGGAAAGTTATATTTTTATTTTTATTACCTCCTGTCACTTTATCTTTGTTCTTTATCCCCTCTCTGTCTCTATTTTCCCCCTTTTCTCTCCATTTCTTCCACTCTTATTTTCCCCCCTTCCCTTCCGTTCATCCTGTCTACAGTTGTAGCTCCATCTCCCACCAACCCCTCCCCCCCCTCTCTCTCTCTCTCTCTCTCTCTCTCTCTCTCTCTTTTTCTCCAATGCTCATGCCCGTGCTCTTCCTCTAGCTGTATATTTGCTCCCCCCCTCTCTCTTTCTCCATATCTTTTTTTATTCATTTATTTTTGCTGTTGTACTACTATTGATGCTAAACTTTGTATTTATAATTTTGTTGTGTTGCATTTCAGGTCGCTATGTGCGTCTCTAGCTGCCGCAAACTGCTATGTGAAAGAGCACCTTGTTATGCCTGAAAACTGGGCTTTTGTGGAGAAGTGCAAAATTATGTACTCTGCGGTGAGTGGTCAAGGGTGTCATAGATTTTAAACATTTGTGCAAGAAAATTGTTATTATTAGAAGCAAATACAATCCTCCGAAGATTTAGAACTGGATGTGATTTTTTTTATGTATTTAAATCATTTGATTTGAGGAAAACATATTTCCCAAAATTTTGAGGAGTTGAAGTAATGTTTCCAAAGAGAAATTTTTTGAAAAGTTATTTGATTGAGAAGTATCTGAAGACATTTGAACTTCAGATATGTCACTAATATTGGATAGAAATGAGGGAAATTTTATTATTTATCAAAAAAATGAATTTGTAGACATGTTACTCAATCTAGTTTTAAATTTAAAATAACGATAATAGGAAGCATTAAATTAACTACTTTTTGACCAGTAAAAGTGCAGGTGGTAAAATTGTCAGCCTTTACGCCAATTTTGTGCAATCTTCGTTTTCTTCAAAATCCGTGGATGCCGCTTTTGAGCGATATTGATGATTTATCTTTTTAAAATTCTCCTCTACCCCAGGGCTTCCACTTGACGGTGGCGCCCGATGCCATGGTTGAGATGGGCAAGCATGCAGCGGAGAAGAACAAGATCTTCTGCACCAACCTGTCTGCCCCCTTCCTCAGTCAGTTCTTCAAGGAGCAGCAGATGGCGCTCATGCCCTACGTCGACTATCTCTTCGGAAACGAAACCGTGAGTCTGCTTCTAAGGTCTCTCCTGCTTGTGTTGGCTGTTCAATTCTTACGGTATTCCTTATGCTTTGTTTTTCTGGACCATGTTGCATATACATTTTCAGTTAATGTAACTTAGTATCAATGGTAACTACCATGGCAACAGCCACTGAGCTCTCATTATTATACCTGTTGCTGTGGTATTTACCATTGATGGTAAGTTACAATAATTGAAAACCTATACAGCATGGCCTAGAATGTTCTGTTAAGCCATTGTATGTATAGTTTGTGATGTTTATTATATAATGTCTGTTAAAAGAAAGAATAAAGCATGAGTCACAATGCAAGGAATTCTTATTTTTTCTTACAGGGAGTACTTTTTCAAGTTTAATGTCAAACAGACACCTTCAGCCATGTAATTCAGTGTCCCATTTTTTTAACAGGGGCTTTTTGCTGCATTATAGATGCTGAAAGTATTACACACAAAATGCATAGAGCAGTATTTTATTTGTGTTAATTAACGTTATGTACATTATATATTTGTACATGAAATATCTAGGCAAAATGCGAAAAAAGGCTTTGTCGAGGCCACACTTTCGAGTTTATATAAATTGGTAGTACAGCTTACCTCACACTGACATTTTTTTACACACAAGTATGACTGACTTTTTGTGTGATGATTATTTACAAAGATGAAGGTAATTTTTTTTTTTCTATTTTTACCCAATTTAGGAAGCAGCTATCTTTGCCAAGGAGCAGAATTTGGGGGTAAGTGTCAATCACCATTCTCTGTGTCTGAATTATTCAAATCACCCTGGGCTTTTTGTATTGCATTTTTAGTATGTTCCTAGAGTAACAATCTGTTGATATGCAAGTATTGTTGAAACTACTACCTTGTTATAGTATGGTAGTAGTCACTGTTCATGAGAGGTTTTACCTGATGATATCATACACTATATCATATGGATTTTCTATTTGAAAAAGTGTATGAAGTGTACGAAATAATGGGACTTTTCACAATATATTCCCCAGACTCTTGTTTGAATTATAAAAAAAAATATTTGTTAGTTGTAATATTAAATACCTTTTTAAAGACTTAACCATGCTATATTTTTCTTTTCTTTCTTTGTGCCATCTCTATTTTTGTCTCGCCCACCGGAGGTGAAGGCGAGACTAAGGGATCCAAATGGCGTCCGTCCGTCGTCCGTCCGTCGTCCGTCCGTCGTCCGTCCGTCGTCCGTCCGTCGTCCGTCGTCCGTCCGTCGTCCGTCACAAATGTTAAAGTTTACCTGCAAGACTCTCTTTTGACAAATAACTTCACATGGGTTGCTTGGATTACAATCTAACTTGGGTCATAGATGCACTGGGGGTACCTTCATGTTATGGTACCGTTGGAGGTCACAGGATAAGGTCAAAGGTCATTTGAGGTCATACGTTAAAGTTTACCTGCAAGACTCTCTTTTGACAAATAACTTCACATGGGTTGCTTGGATTACAACCTAACTTGGGTCATAGATGCACTGGGGGTACCTTCATGTTATGGTGCCGTTGGAGGTCACAGGATAAGGTCAAAGGTCATTTGAGGTCATACGTTAAAGTTTACCTGCAAGACTCTCTTTTGACAAATAACTTCACATAGGTTGCTTGGATTACAACATAACTTGGGTCATAGATGCACTAGGGGTACCTTCATGTTATGGTGCTGTTGGAGGTCACAGGATAAGGTCAAAGGTCATTTGAGGTCATACGTTAAAGTTTACCTGCAAGACTCTCTTTTGACAAATAACTTCACATAGGTTGCTTGGATTACAACCTAACTTGGGTCATAGATGCACTGGGGGTACCTTCATGTTATGGTACCGTTGGAGGTCACAGGATAAGGTCAAAGGTCATTTGAGGTCAGGGATACAATTCTTTTGCGTAGCAACGGAGATCGCGATATTTCTGGTTATTTTCGCAAGTGGGCGAGACACAATATTGCTAATGCCTTGTTGTACTTTATACTTTCTTTCTCCACTACATATTTCTCTCATCACCTTACCCCTCTTATCTACCCCCTTCTCTCTCCCTTTTTCTTTCTGTTTTCTTTTTGTCTTTATTTCTCCCTCTCCCTTTCTACATTCATTGTCCTTCTTTTCTATCCCACCCCTGCTCTTCTCTCTTTCTGTCCATTTTGCCTATTCCTCTGATATCTCTCTCCCTCTCTATCTCTTGTCTTTTTTTATCGTTGCCTCCATTTTCTCCTTCGCCGTCCGTTTTCATTCTTCGTCTCTCCCTCTCCTCTTTTTGTCTTTCTCTTTCTCTCACCGTTGTTTTCTTCCTCCCTCTCCCCTCCCCCTCCCTCTCTCCCCATCTCTCTCTCTCACTCCCTCCCCCCCCTCTCACCATCTCTTTCTCTCACTCCCTCTCCCCTCCCCCTCTCTCTCCCTTTCTTTCTCTTTCTCTCTCTCTCTCTCTCTCCCTCTCTCCCCCTCTCTCACTTTCTCCCTCTCTCTCCATGTCCCTCCCTCTCTCTCTCTCCCTTTCTCTGTCTCTCTCTTTCTCTGTCTCTCCCTTTCTCTCTCTCTCTCTCCCTCTCTCCCCCTCTCTCACTTTCTCCCTCTCTCTTCATGTCCCTCCCTCTCTCTCTCTCCCTTTCTCTCTCTCTCTTTCTCTCTCTCTCTCTCTCCCTTTTTTTCTCTCTCTCTCTCTCTCTCCCTCCCTCTCTCTCTCCCCCCCTCTCTCTCTCTCTCTCTCTCTCACTCTCACTCTCTCCCTTTTTCTCTCTCTCTTTCTCTCTCTCTCTCTCTCTCCCTCCCCCTCTCTCTCTCTTTCTCTCTCTCCCCCTCTCTCTCTCTCTCCCCCACTCTCTCTCTCTCTCTCTCTCCCTTTCTCTCTGTCCCTCTCTCTCTCTCCCCCCCCCCCCCCCTTCCACACCTGTACCCACTCAGACTGAGGACCTGCAGGAGATCGCTCTCAAGGCAGCCGCTCTCCCCAAGGCCAACGACAAGAGGGAGAGGATCGTTGTCATCACTCAAGGAGACAAGCCAACTATAGTCGCACAAGGCAAGCAAAATCACTCCCTGACATAGCACCTGTTTATCTCATCAACCTGGATATTGGGCTCCCATCATGTGAACAGTTGCCATTGATTCAAATTCATCACAAGTCTAATCCTGTTTCTCTTACGTACAGATTTGTAGTAGATATCAATCACAATTCAATCGTAATAGATCGCAATTGTTTATAAGCCACATATGTGATTTTGATGTATATTACTGTTTATATCACTTTAAGTATTATTTGTCTAATTTGAACGTTGCTTTGTTGTAATCATTTCAGGCCTATATATTTCCAGTTTATCACTCTGTGAATGATCCCATGTTGTGTCCTTTCTCAAACTTCCAATTTCCAATGGATATCCATTATGACTACGAACTATATCCATGTGCCACATGAGCACGATATCTTTGATTTTTTTTTGTGTTTTTTTATCTCTTTTCATAGGAGGCAAAGTGAAGACCATTGATATCATCCCTATCAAAGCTGAGGAGATCATGGATACTAACGGAGCTGGAGATGCTTTTGTCGGAGGTAATTTATCATCTTATTTTGTTTTCACCATTGTGTAGAGCACTATTCCACACAGATGACTGCGCATAGCATGTCCCTAAATCAAGTATTATATGACACCTAGACAGATCCCTGTCATTTGATTGGTTGTTTGATATCGATCATTCAGTCCATTTACAATGACGTCATCGACCGTGCAATTTTGGATCCATACGATATTGTCCATGCACGCTCGCCGAGACCACCAGTACTCGCGTGTATTGTGTATGCGAACCGCGACTGCTCAGCAGCTGTTCTTGTGCATATGCATATCAAGCTAATTTGCCTATAACCTCTCACGTGGCCGTTGCATGTGAGTGCCTCCTCTCTTGTTTTCAAATTCATAAAATGTCAAATGACAGGGATCTGTGTAGGTGTCATATAAAATAAATAATGAATGTTTTTTTTTCATTCGTGCAATGGACAGAATATTTCATTCTGTGAAAGATGAAGTGAACGATCCATTCAACTCGGCTACGCCTTGTTGAATGGACCTTTTCATCTTTCACCTTATGAAATATTCTGTCCATTGCACTCATAAACATTCATTATTTGTATACTGTAAAACTGGTAATCTTTGTGCGACATTGATTTTTGCGCTTTTTGCGCAACACAGAACAAGCACTAATAAAATGTCAGTGCAAATGTTTAATAATGTAGGAATACACTCGATAAGAATAGTGCGACTGATATCTTGGAAGTCACCATGTGTATTCCATGAAGATTGCACATATTGCTACTCAGATTCACTTTTAAAAATCATACACCTGTAATCACTTATCTTTGCATTCTCTGTGGTCTAAGACAATTTTATCTCGCTGGTGATACAAAGATCAAATGTTATTTATCAGAGTCATTCTGAATACTTGCAACATTATGATTACGGTGTGTTGTTATTTTTCATTCTCTCTTGTGTTCTAGGTTTCCTCGCTCAACTCGTGCAGGGTAAAGACATTGAGAAGTGTGTGGACTGCGGGCACTATGCGGCGCGCTACATCATTCAACGCTCGGGTACGACCATGCAAGATAAATCTACCTACGAATAAATCCTCTCGTCCAATCAAATCGCTTGTCTTAACTCCCCATGGCCTTCCAGCAGCTATATCTGTAAAATATAACCTGTCCTGCAAAGCCCAGAGGGTTTATGTGTTTGTGTCTGTCTGTCTGTCTGTCTGTTTGTGTCTGAACACAGCAAACAACCCGGACATTTTGTAGGTGTGCTTCTCTTTGGGGACATTTCAGGCTTTCCAGTATTAGTGCCAAAAGAAAAACATAATTCAAAATTGACTTTTGTCTTCTTAACCTTTTGTGTGCGTAGATGATCAAATAATCCACGAGTGGAATGCTAAGGGTTAAAGGAGTGCTATTGCGTGACAGATCTCTGTCAATAATGTTGCAAAGGTTTTGCTTTGCATAGCCTATCGTTTCTCGCCTGACTGTCAGCAAGGTTACAAGCATGAACCATTTTCTGTGCCTCCACCAGAAAGTGGTGGGTGGCGTTATTTGTTCTGAACCCAGCATAAAAAAATCAATTCCTGCAAACATTTCCATTTTTCCATTTCTGTCCCAGAAGGCTGACCTCTCTTCATAAAAAACTTTTGAAAACAGGATATCTATTTTTAACAATACATTGAAAAGGGAGTCTGTGAGTTAGTATTTTAATGGCAAAATCCATTTGTCTATGTTTGTTTTCTTTGAGTAATTTGTCTACTGGTAATTGTAATGATTTGATGTACAAGGTACATCTGATTTTTTTTTTTTAACTTCATCTCAATTGTGTGGTCATCATGGCAGCTTTCAGAATTTGTCAAAAGTAATCCATCAGGCATGTTGCTGTATAGAGAAGGGTGAGAGGCTAGCTCCCTTGGGTTGTAAGAGAGTAATCGACATCTCAAAAGTATTTTGACTATTGTATTGAATGCATAAGGCAGTCATAAGTGCCATTCTCATTGGGCTTTAAAAAATTGCGAAGTTAGAAAAATTGCGAAGTTAGGGGACCGGGACAATAGGACCATTTGGCTTTTGGTACGGTTGCTTGGCAACTTTCACCCTAACTTCGCGATTTTTCTAACTTCACGATTTCTTAAGCCCAATGAGGATGGCACTATTGATTACAAATGCCTCCAGATGTAAGGATGTTTGACGTTCAAATATATTTATTGGAGCGTTTTGAATAAATGTATCTTCATCATGTGTTGTGAACACTGGACATTCTTAAGCTGCTAGATTGCATGCCACTAATTAATGGCATTTTCTTTTTAGTGGTTTTGTTCTCTTATGGTAGAGTTGTGTCCTGTGTACAGTATAAATTATGTTTCTACAGTATTTCCACTGCCATTATCTTTTTTTTGTTGTCAACTGGGGCTATTTCAAAAGTGCCAACATTTGTTTGGATGTGGGATTTTGTATGGGAGTTATCGCACAATAGGTAGTTTTACATGTGTTGGAAACATGGGAAATTATTTGAAATCCTAATTTATATCTCGTCGATGGGATTCAGATACATGCCTTTCTTAAACCCTTTTCTCAGTAGGTTTTCTTAGCCCCGTACTATTTTTTAAGCTTTTCACACTGGCATTTTTTAGCCACGTACTATTTTTCGTTTCTGTTCTCACTGGCGCTCTTAGCCCCGGACTATTTGGCTTGGCCCTGCAATTGCGGGGTTAGCACTGCTTTTTTGCAGGGCCAAATAATCCTGGATTATTGGTGGGGCTAGGCCACTTTGGTAAAAATAAGTGAGAACAGAATGTGGTCTAAGCTTAGCCCCGTACTATAGGTGGGGCTAAGGCCCCCCCCCCCCCCCCCTTAGTCCCACCTATAGTACGGGGCTAAGGAAATTTTTGCCAGTGTGAAAAGCATATTACAGGATGTTTCACTCTGCTTAGATGGATAGTCTGCATGTTAGGATTTGGAGCTAGCAGCTGATTGATGACATTCAGCAAGAGCTGCTTCATACCTACTGTAAAAACGAAATAGTGACCTAACGGTCGTCTGATGTACTGGAGCCATTGCCTTGAGTTTAACGTAGGACCCTGTGAAAGAACAGTGGGCATTCCACAGCCTCTGGTGTGTCAGTATCGATGGGGAGTAGAGGTCCGAACAGGCTTTGCGAAAAGCCTGTTGACCTGTACACAATACCCGTGTGTTACGTGCTCGCCGGACTGGTGATTGGACTCCATGAAGTTGACCAAAGTTACTCGAAAGTTCGGTCCGATGGCTATGCTGCAATGCTCACACACGTGAAACACCACTCATTGTGTGTGTGTGTTTGTGTGTGTGCATGTGCTTTAGCGTATCAAAGATTTCTGCTGATATTGCACGTGCGCGAGATTGCGACTATTGAAGTTCTACCTGTCTTGAGGGTGGGGCTTATAGGACCCCCGCTTACTGCAGCACCATAAGAACTCAGTTGCTATGGACCTTTAATGAGAATGAGGCTAGTCTGGGTAAATCAGACCATGCAGTTCTTCCTGCATATTCATCATCATTACTTCGATTGCATGGGCTGTCAATAATGTTTTTCTTCCTGCTCTAAATAGCAATATTGTTGAAGTACGGGCCATATTTTTTGACAAAATTGTGCACAATCATGTAGATTTCAGGGAGTCAAAACTCACTTATTTTTGTACCAGAAAATATCAAAATACATGTATTTCATCATGGCCCTGTAGCACAAAGAGTTACATGAGATTGTGCAATTTTTTTGTCTATTGATCTGCATGCAATCATTTTCAATTCAAACAGAAGTCTGTATCACAAAGAATTTCTCTTGAAATTTGATTATTGCTTGCAGTTGATACGGACTGTTACTTGTACATGTATTGACCTATCATAAGTCGTAACTATACATTTTATACTTTCCAAATTGGTTTCTTTGTGAAACAGGGCCCTGATGTTACGATTATGAGATTCTCTCTTGTTGGGTAGTGTGAAATGCACCAGTAGAAATCCATCCTGATATCAATGATTCATAGAATTATCTCTTTGTTTATGTCTATTCTTATTGTTGTGTGCTCCTCTTACGAACAAGGCATGATGTTGTCATGGCGTGACGCGTGGATCAGATTAAAACTGCAGATTTGTACGGAGGAAATTATGCTGTACTTGACCCATATTTATTTGTTGTGTGTTGGTATTACTGGGTGGCATGTGTAAAGCTGCTGTACATTTATTTGTAACTGCCCAGAGCCATGTTGCGTATGAGCAATTCCATAGATTTGGTTAAAGTCATGTAACGTGAGTAACCAAATCTTCTTTATTTGATTGAAAAAGAAGTTTCTTTGCTGAGGATATGATTGCGTGTCATGGAAAGGTGGACTGTTTACCTCCTAAATAATTATCTACATAATTTCTGCAAAACTATAACAATATAAAATAAAGAACCTTTGGTTACTCACGTTGCATGACTTTAACCAAACCTGTGGAATTGCCCATATGTTTTCAATTATTGGAACTTACCAATGATAACTACTATGGCAACAGGTGCAATAATGAGAGCTTATTAGCTTTTGCTATGGTAGTTACCCTGATGGTAAGTTACAATAATGGAAAACTTATATGTAATATGGCACTGGAAATGGCAAAGGAGTTCAGTAGTTGTCAGTGCTGACAATTTGATTGGCTGAGAGGCACTGTCGGAGAAAGACAACTTGTCAGTGCTGACAACTTCAGTGAAATCCACGGTTTTGATTGGCTGAGAGGCGCTAACCTCTTACTGTTTCTATGGTAACTGTCGGAAAAAGACAGCTTGTCCAACAAAAAATGTTCATGAAACGCCCTCCAGGGCTCCATCTTATGAAGAGTTATGATTGATCTGAAACAATTGCAAGATTTGCATTTTGTTTTTGTTTAGCAATGTACTTTTGGCTTTGATATAGTGTAAAGACAATATTTCATCCAATCAGGGATGTGTTAGGAAGGAGGGACAACTCAACCATAATATATTCAAACATCTGTATGGATACTAAAGCGTGCTAATGAATGTCAAAAACATTCCACAATCACTGCAATGCTTTGAAGTCCCATGCGCGGCACCGTCATTTTGCTATCGTCAACTTGGAAAGCAGTATCTTGCCTGTTTTGTTTCTCGAAGCTGTGTTTCTTATCACATTTTTTTATAATTTTCAAGAAAGTTAAGGGGCAACACCTCTAAAGATCCTGTATTCGTTTTTCTTCTAAATAATTGTTGAATGATGCACAAACGGAGATATAAGATAATATTCTTACTTACATAATTAACAAATTTCTTCACTTTCCGGAGATTTCCGGAAATGTCGGATTCAATCATTATCAAAATCATATATTAAGCTGCTTACTTTCATTAACAGAGTTTGCGTGAATTTGCGTGCAAATGAGATATTTTACTTTAAAAAACTGTTTATTTTTGTTCGCTGATATCTCTTTTCCTCACAAAAGTATTGATGCAATCCAACAGAAGTGGACAAGCGAAATAAGACTCTACATTTCTTTTGTTCTCTGTGAGAAACCGTTGCTAGGCAATCGTGTTCGTTATTGTTAAAACACGTGAAAAGCACATGCTGAGACCACGCAATTTTTCGGCGGTGCCACGCATGGGCTCAAAGAAAGAATGTTGTTTCATATCCTTTCCTAACACATCCCTGATCCAATCTACGTTTGTTGTAAACAGTGGTACATAACCATATTGAAGGGTTTATTTGTGTGTGTGCTTGTGTGTGTGTGTGCTTGTGTTCGTGTATGTGTGTTTGTGTGTGTGTCTGTGCTTGTGTGTGTGTGTGTGTGTGTTTGTGTGTGTGTGCCTGTGTGTGTGTGCCTGTGTGTGTGTACTGTGCTTGTATGTTTGTGTGTGTGTGTGTGCTTGTGTGTGTGTGTGTGCTTGTGTGTGTGTGTGTGTGTGTGTGTGTGTGTGTGTGTGTGTGTGTGTGTGTGTGTGTGTGTGTGTGTGTGCATGTTTATATGATGTCTTTAATAGGCCACGGATATCTTTAATAGGCCACGGAGTACAACAATATTAAGGAAACACAGGGAATTCCAATTTATGTTATTACACGGAGTCATCTATACAAAGGAGCAGCTTTTTAAATTTGGTTTTGTTCTAGACAATTTGTGTTCATTTTGTCGACAAGAAGTAGAAACTTATTCACATTTATTTTTAAACTGTGTTAAAGTCAGACCGTTATGGCAGTCAATTATTGAACATTTTGAATTGGAGGAATTGAAAAATATTGAATGGCAGGAGGTATTTTTGGGAATGTCTGGTAACTCATATAGAATTAAGTGTATAAACACACTTATAATGTTGTTAAAATATACAATTTTTAAATCCAGAAGTGAAGGTAAGTTACCTTCTGATATGCAACTACAGAAAATTGTTTTGAATAATATAGAGGAGGAAAAGAAAATTGTGAGTAAAACGGGAAGGCTAGAGTTGCATCTAAGAAAATGGGGACACTTAAAACAAAATTAAGTATTTGTGCAGAGCCGGTGGAATTACTGCTATATTGTTTGTAGTGCATTGTTTGAGCATGTAGCTTGATAATGTTTGTAGGTCAGGTGTACTTTACATATGCCAGTTCCTGTACATTTTGCGTGCCATCGTGGTTGTTATTCTCACATATCAAGCTTAACCTTTTATTACGCAGTAGAGGTATTTCATTTGTGTTGGAAGTTCTGTATGCATGCTTTTCCTCTATAAAGTCAGAATGTGAGTAGGAACAATGCGTGTGTGGTTGTGTTGTGTGTGTGCTTGTGTGTGTGTGTGTGTGTGTGTGTGTGTGTGTGTGTGTGTGTGTGTGTGTGTGTGTGTGTGTGTGTGTGTGTGTGTGTGTGTGTGTGTGTGTGTTTTTGTAATTGTGTATGTTTGTGGTGTATGTGTTGTGGGTATGCGTATACGTGTGGGGGGGGGGGGGGTGTATGTGTATAAGAAGGGTGGGAGGGGGGACAGACACAATGGAGGAATAGGTAGGTAGAGGAGACAGGGCAGATGTAGGGATATGAGGTCAGCAGGGGCACTTGTTGGTCGAAAATATATATATATATGATTCCATTCCTTTATTTTATTATTCCTTTTATTTGTTCATATCAATTTAAAATATTAAACATATATGAATTATCTAAGTTAATTCACTTTGTGACAATGGTACAAAGAAAATAATATATTTTTGTTTATTGTGATCAAATATGTGATCAAATCTGTAACTTTTTGTTAATTTATAACCGCAATACCAAGTGGAATTGCGGTTTATTTTTTGTCATGTATAATTTGAATGGAATTGAATAAAAATTTCTGAAAAACAAAAAGCGTTCTGGAACACATGTGTGTGTGTGTTTAGAGTGTTCTGGAAGAGTTCAGTAATTATTTATATTAAGGGGGGGGGGGTACCAGGAGACAATTTCACCCATTTGAACTTTGATAAAATGCATGTATGGAAAGTAAATAAAGCATTGCATCAAACAAAGGAGACTATATTAATTTGATCACCCATGAAAACAGAGGTTGGAAGTAAAAAGCACATTATGTACAAGTGTTCAACGAAATCCGTATTCCTTACTGCAATATT
Organism: Arbacia lixula; assembly: GCA_963669155.1. Lineage (NCBI taxonomy): Eukaryota > Metazoa > Echinodermata > Echinoidea > Arbacioida > Arbaciidae > Arbacia > Arbacia lixula. The sequence goes on from OZ022593.1 coordinate 10,511,725, forward strand.
TACCTCAAAGTAACAAAGTACTGGTGTTTAACTAAACTTCGCACTTATGGAAATGATAGAAAATTAATTACAATCCGAATGAAACTGAAATTGGCACATCAAAAATTCAAAGGATGTCAACATTTTTCGAAGCAGGTTTCATGACATTTCATTAATCATTATTTTTGTAATAATCATTGGAATATTTGATGAGAGCCCTACAGTGAAAATCTCAATAAGTATTCCAAGGATTATTACAAAAAAGCAAATTCATGAAATGTCACAAAACTTGTCACTAAACAAATTCACATCCCTTGACTTTATGACGTATTAATTTCAAGTAGATTTGAGATGGCATTTATTTTTAATTATTTTTCAAAAGTGTCATGTTTTTTAACACCTCGAAGTATCGAACGTTCCTGTAGATCGACAGTGCCTGTGTGCAGTGCCAACTTTGTGTTGTGTTGACGCCCTCTGTCATCCAACTACATATTGGCAACTGACATAGTGCCTGTATGCATAGCGGGACATTCTCTCCAAACGTACTTTTGAAATTGGGAGTGCTATATGGGTTTGAAATGCATGTAGGCTGCATTTCTCTCTTCTCTTTTGGCCTTCGAGGTACTTTATTTTGTCAACTCTTAAATATATCAATTATTATCAATACATATAGGCCTACATTCACAATGCACAATGCAATGCTAACTATTTGCTGATGTCTTCTGTCTTTCCAACAAATTGTGATTTCTTCTTCATGTTTTTTTTTTTTTTTTTTACAGTTTTAGATATGTTTTAACTTATATTTGTAAGGAAAAAACAATGATTTTGAATTAAAATATTTGCCTTCTAAATTATTATCGTAGAAAAACAATTGTCATGCATGCTAAAACAAAATATGATCTCTAACCTACTTATTTTTGTAACTTTGAAGATACAATTAAAGATCTTTTCAATTACCATTCTCGATAAAATCTCTGTTTTAAGAAGAAAACGGCTTTTCCCCATTCTTTTTTTTAATTTTTTTTTTACAGTTTTTAACTTATATTTATAAGGGAAAAACAATAATTTTCAATTAAAATATTTGCCTTCTAAATTATTCTCGTAGAAAAACAATTATCATGATAAAACATAATATGATCTCTAACCCACTTATTTCTGTAACTTAAATACATTGAAGATCTTTTCAATTACCATTCTCGATAAAATCTCTGATTTAAGAAGAAAAAGGCTATTCCCCATTCTTGAAAGACAAACTTTGTTTGCTACATTTTATAATGATGTACGCTGCATGAATAAACTGGAAGAAAAGTGCTCTCTCTGTATAAAGAATTGCATTCCATTAGTATTTTGTTATACAAACATAGAGTGTAAATATATCTTTGTTAGAATTAGAATTTACTCTCAATAGGAATAATATTCATTCATTAATATGTCGTAAAAAAGGCAGAGAAAAAGAAGACAAGGGGGACTTAAACATTATGTCTACTTCTTGACGGGTAGCGACATACCGCGAGGCTATACCGCATGTTTCTAGCAAAATCTATAGAACAAAGCTTTTTGTCTTTAGTCAGTCTATCTTATATCAGAATTATGTATTTTTGTTTCAGAGAGTTTGATACGTACATGAACAATATCTACAGCCAGGCAAAGCCGCACGCGTCTGGCAAAATTAATTGAATAAATCTTTTTCTGTTATTATCGTACTGATAAGTATTACCTTATCAAAATCATGTATTTTAGTTTCAAAGATTTAATGCGTACATGAACAATATCTTCTGCTGTTATCTTTTCAATTGTTGAATTATATAGCAGTTGATTAAGTGTATCAAAATAATTGGGCACAATTGGACGGTCATTTTTAGTGAAAAGGCTTTCTGGGGTGATTCTAATTTTGAAAAGAAATCATTTAGGCATACACCCGGTGGTAGAGAGAGGGTATTTTATTTTGTAATGTATATGTATATTATTTTTTTCTTTCATGAATTAAAAAAAATCGGTTTCTTATCCTTTTTCTTTTCAATTTTTTGTTGTCATCCCCTCCAAAAGAAAGTCTCCGGCTTTGCTGTTGCAGGAAATGCGCTCTGTCTTCATTATTCGGTGCGCGATCAACTAACCAATATGGGAAAAATTATTACATAAAAAATCCGGAATTGCACCTGCTTAAAATAAAAGAAACCAACAATATCATGTGTCTATTACTGACCACGATTACAAACTAGAATTTAACTTGTGTTAAGAGTAAAATTCCAACTGAAAGTTGTTAAATTAATATAAGTCAAAGTAATTTCCAAAACTCAATCCATCAAAGTGATAGAGACTCTTTGTGGGCCGGATAAAAGTTGTGAAAAAAAAAAGACGCACGTTCCACTCAAAGTGTTAAACATTTTAGGAGTTATAGATATAAATTGCATTCTCAGTCCTTCACTGTTTTATTGATGCGCTACTGCATTCACTCACCTTCATATGATAAGTATTTCCTTTCATGAAAATTAAATAATCAATGTTTTGCACATTCATGAATGTCCATTTTGTGTTTTATCCTAAAGTCCCTTTTTAGTACGCCTACATATTGATAATATAAGGACCTTCTCTAAAATGCTAACATACTCTAGACTGAACACATACAACTCTCACTACGCCTTGGCTGTCCGTTTCTAAAATGATTTCGGTTATCAAAACATACAAAAGAATAAGAAGACAATGAGCTTGTAATTTCTGACCACAACGTCATAATCCACTTGCTAATTTAACGCCCATCAAAAAGAAAGAAAAAAGAAAGAAATAAACGCACACACTAAAAAACAACAACGATAATTGAAACATTCACTGTCAAATTTACAGTAACTGGTTGTCCAATTTTCCTGAAACTTTTTTTGCTCTGTTTATCAGATTTTTCTTGGGACCTTTAAGTTACCATTTATCAGAAGTATAAAAATATTTTAAACACATATGTTTATGATTTAGTGGTCGACCGTCCATGCAGTGATGTCAGACGATTGAGCAAATTGCCGCCGATCGATGTTCTTATTCCAGAATGATAGGTCTCTCATAATACTTTTTTTTTTTTAGGCAATGAAAATTAATATGATGTATTGTAAATAATAAACCTTCCAATGGTACGCGACAAAAACACCTCAAAACAATTTAACATCACTGAAAAACACTGAAATACCTTTTTCTATATTGAATTGATTTATTTATGAAAATATATGATCGGTTTATAACAAAGTAGGCCTATATTATCATTATGTTACAACTCGAGTATAGACTATGCGCCGATTGATCACTTTTTGTCATACATACGTGTGCATTTATATGCCTGAATGAATTAATGTGATACTAATACTCCTGCTATTTTATTTCTAAAATTATTATTAGACATTGCCCTGCATAATTATTATTATCTTAATCATATCAGTACATGTATAATCATATCTTAAGCATAGATCTATAAATGAAACCATTATCACAATCATATCACTTAACTCAAATTCGCTGATTTTCAATATGCAATTATGTCAGCAACCTTGGTAACAATTCATCAATATGGAATTTCCACATCCCATGATTTCCCTAAATAATACGTGAAATCACGAGATCAGAATAATGAAATATTTATTTTTTTGGACTGTAGTTTCATCCTAGACTTGTGCAGTTCAGAGATTATCTACCCAAGAAGCCATACAAATGAAACGCGACTGGCGAGTGCGCAACCTTATCACCTTATCCAATCATGGTGTCGGGTAATTGGCAAATGACCAATAGGATAAGCCGTTTCTTTATACTCTGCGACCTATTCAGGTTGGGAGAATTTGTTGCAATGTAAGTCATGTTTGAGCTCAAAATCTATATTTTGTACAATATGTATTACAATGGTAGTCTATTTACATATTTCTAATTTATATTCAGACAGATATGCCTATATCTTAACGTTCAAAAGAATTTCTAACATGTTTCACACGGGGAAAATTCTGATTGGTTTTAATTTCTTTTAATCACTGCTTTCAGCAATTCGTAGCTAACAGCACAAGTGAATTATCAATGTCAGGAAGAGTTGGCGAACTGGGATTGATTATCGCTTTATTTTTTCATGCTTGATTGCTGTTGTGAGGATGTTATCTTTGCTCTTTCAAAGTTTGGCCGTCTCAATTAAGATTATTATCTGAAGTGCTGAGGAAAAGGGATATGACAAGAGACCCTTTTTCGGAAACGTACACCAATTGAAATGTAAGTCACACTAGTCGATCAAGTGATTTGCTCCGTGCTTGTTGTCCATTCATACGCGTTGACCGACCGTTTGTTTCCCTGCTGCTTTGCTTTGTTTTTCTCCGAAGATGGGTCCCGTGTATCGGCTTTTCTCAGTACTGAGTCGTAAATTGTGCGATTGAATGACAGTCAGTTAACTCGTTTGACCTAACCAAGAGTTTATTGATTAGCCGAACGTCTATTATACATATTTACATGTAGTCTACACAGTGTTTGAGTTGACATCATTTTACGTAGGCAAAATCAAATGAAGATGAGAAAAATGGTGAATGTCGTGCAATGGCAATGCATTTCAATTTGGGATGCATGCACTGCTGCAGCAACATAGTGCTGCAGTGCTACTGTAATCTGTATGCTGCTTGTCTAAACACACACAGTACAATACCCCAGGCCATATCCCCAGGTCATCCCCATAATAATTAATATAATGGGCCCAGGCCAGGGTCAATCTAAGCTTAGGTTATTTTTATGATATGGTCCCTGAATTTCTTGTTAACTCATTGACATTATTTTTGTGCCTTGTCATGCTTATACAGTACATGTAGGCCTACTTGTAAAAATTAGAATAATATACACGTATTTATGGGCAGTCTGTATGATGCGGGTGCCTCAAACCGGCCCCCTTTTTTCCTTTTGAATATTTTAATTCCAAGATAACCAAATAAAATTCTAAAATTTCACACACAAATCAGCAATATAATGCTCTTTAACAAACTATTTTTGGATTGAGGATTAGTGATAAAATTTCTGAGAAATTGCGCTTTGAATATCGCTCGATAAATCGTCGCACATTCACATCACTGAACCTTGAAACCGGCCCCTACCGATAATGTGCGATAAGCGCCGACATTTCACCAGTGTTGCGTCTCGATCATGCTCATTCCAGTGCAGTGAAAAATTGACGGGAAAGTTTCAGCGATCAACGAGAAAATCACGGAAGTACGAACGCAAGTTGAAAAACGGAGATGTTTCGAACGAAAATGTGCAATTGCCAAATAAGTGCACATTTTGTCTAATTTTGCTTCCGAAAATCTTGCATTTTGTTTACTATGCGTAAATACATAATAAATCGTGCATCCAACCTTCGATAACGCTCACTGAGCAGAAATACGCGGGGCCGGTTTCAGGGGAAGGGGCCGGTTTGTGGACCACTCACTACAGGGCTCTACAAAAATTTTTTTTACCACTTGCCCTTTCGGGCAAGTGGTAAAAATATTTGCTTGCCCTGGAGGAAAAACTGCTTGCCCGTTTTTTAATTTTTTATTATAACCTTTGTTTTCACTAATTTTTCTGCAGAAGCGGCATACCTTATCCTGCCGAATTATAACATACTTTACAGGACAACTGAACATAACAATAGGCATTTACACAGAGTTTGACAAGTTACTAGTGTTTGTTTTTAATCATCTGAGTCCATCATATTTAGCACTAACTCTCCTAACTATAGTACTTAGAGTAATCAGCCCAATATTTCTGGGTAGGGTTCTTGGTAGATGCGCTCATTTTACCGTTTCAAGTGTACTGGTAGCGATCAAAATCATGGGCAAATCAATTAAATCATTGCTGCTCCACGGCAGGTATATGTGCTGAACTCATACAATAATCACTTACACACGTTTTCACATTACAATCCCATATGTAGTAATCCATGTAAATACGGTATGTAAGCGCGAGACACACAAATAAACACAGCTGTTATTTCATATCGCGCATGTGCACATTCGCGATCGCAAGCCAGTGCTCTTATCTGGTTAAAATATCGTTTATGCGGATATCGCGCATGCGCAGAATTTATTTTTCAGTTCAAGATGGCAGTGTCCACGGAACGGAGTTTCAGACGAATTTTCATGACAAAATCTCAGTGATCTCACTCCGATTTCGGCTGTGTTTGCCTGGTTTGACATGATATGAGACACATTCACATTGATTTTCTCGCATATGCGTATGAACAATGTTATTTTCATATTTTTTGATGAAAAATAACCACTTGCCCGAACGGGCAAGTGTCTTTGAGAAATGCTTGCCCGGGAGTCATTTTCACTTGCCCCGGGCAATCGGGCAAGTGGGTTTGTAGAGCCCTGCACTATACGTACCACAGTGTCAGGCCTTAGGGACAGGGGCAGTCGTCCAGTGCTGTGCCAGTGGCCCGGCCCTTTCTCAGGGCAGTCTTCACTTACTCCGTGCATTAGCCAAATGATACAATGGTATGCACGTGCATAGAATCATGTTTGACGTAACATATTCCATCAAACAAAATAATCACAACATGAAAACACATTTCGTATAATTGTTTTGTTTTTTGCAGTAAAATTATAGTATTTTTTGTAAATCTATATTTAAACAGACTACCGCTATGACTCTAATTCACAAAAAAATTTGAAAGTGCACGATTGCCAGTATCGATGGGGAGTAGAGGTGTGTTACAGCTTTGCAAAAGGTCTATTGACCTGTACACATCGTTTATGTGCGTTACACGCAGATCAAACTCCATGAAGTTGACCGAAGCTACGCAAAGGTTTGGTCGGATGGCTATCACACACATGTGTGAATTGTGGGCCATATAGCATATCAAATATTGCTGCTAATATACACGTGTGTGAGATCGCGATTGTCAGCGTTTTACCTCTCTTGAGGGTGGGGCTGATAGGACCGCTGTTGAACACAGCGCCCTCTATAAAAGATGTGTCACCCTTAGAGCTCAGTTGTATGGGCTTTTTACATATTTCTAAGCCTAAGGCATTTTTAAGCATACAGAAGAGAAGGGCCGTTCAGTGCAGCAAGCACATCATTGCTGATTGAACTCATTACTACTATGTTCATACATTTATGTTTTCTTAAGCTTTGTAGCAGAGCTAACACTCAGAAGAAATGTGAAGGTTAAGCAAAAGCAAAAAGTAATAAAATCATGATGGCAAAGCCCATTGATGATATGCTACAAATAAGGAGCCATAACTCTGGTGTTGATATTAGGAGGCTGACACTTTTGCCCTGGAAAGGTTCTCAAACTTCTGATGATTTTAAAAGTCAAAGCATTATTATTACACAAAGATTCCTCTTAATGAATCCGGATATTATTGATGGTCGTACAGTAATTCATGAGAACTGAATAGTTCTATTAATTAATGATGTGCTAGAAGTGTAACAAGTTCAAATATAAATGCAAATGTTAAAACAAATTTGTGGGGTACAACAATCATTACTAATTCAAATAAATGCAGTATTCCATTATGATTTACAATCATAGTCATCAGCATCGGCACAACAAATATTTTCTTTGAAAACCTGAACAGTGTTCATTCTATTAATTTGGTAGTTTTTCTATTAATTCATTATAAATTCTTACATATCAGAAGAAACTAAACAATTCTCTGCTTAATTAAAAGTTTATGTGACTAAATGCTCTTAGGTCCCACCTTATAAGCAAGGCACTATGTTTTATTTTGTCATTTGCATTTGATGTTGTTGTTCACCCATAAAGTGTACATCTTACATCCTAGAATATATTTCCAGATTAAATGCTGTTCTGTGGGGTTTGTGTGTATTGATGGTGAACAAATTCATCAGTGACACGTTAAAAGTTAACATCTACTGAGATAGCACTGATCAATGTGATGAATCCTGGAATGTAAACAATGCACTTACAGTGTAATTAGTGTTGGCTTGCCCTAACACTCTACAAAGAAATGCATTTGGTTGCTTGCTTTGAATACTAGGTACGCACCATGCTGTTATGTAATGATTATTGAGTAGCAATTAGCAGGCATAATTGTTTTGGGTGTGTACAAAATAAACATGCTTCATTAACTGACGTAAAAGCCAGCGCAGATGACAGGATTTTGTCAGTCTGCCTGCGGTCATAAGGGTTTGAGAAGGGAAAGGTGATGTCACTTTACATAATCCAGTGATCTTGTCCTGAGATTCAATCGTTGCAGAGTCGTACAACTGATTGAATCACGTTTTCGGCAGTCATCTGAAGTGTGCGGATGGCTCTGAGACTGAATGACTTAATTTCTATTGAGTTACCTGTAAAACTATGAATATATTTATTATTGCAATGTATAACAAAATCTGTACCTGCAGGGTGGTCCTTAGTGTAGAAAACGTGCAGCGCAAACAACATGCGTTTGGTCCAGAAAGTGATTGCGAGCCAAGTGTAAAATCAGTATCAGTCTTTATATTCTTATTGTTTTTGCTTTCTTTGAGCCACGTGCTCTTTAGTTGTGTACTAGGTGTCCAGCACAGATATCAGACAAAAGGTGACATTCTGCCCTTTTGAGCCATGTGTAAAATTCTGGTGACCACCCTGACTTCGTGATTTATATGTTACCCTGTTTATAGTATGTTATTTTTTAGAGTTGGACATGCTGTAATGTGACTCACCTTAACATTACTTACCAGCCATTTTCATTCATCTTCTAAATGGCATGAACCATTTGTTTGAAGTGTAATGTTAATGAAACAATCATTACTGGCTGCGTCTGGGAATGTGTGAAGATCATGCACTCATTAATTTCTTAAAAACAATTTTCCTCAGATGTGTACCAAAATTTTTAGGCATACCTTTTGGGAGATTCTTTTCTTTGATTATAATTTTCTTTTCATCTCTCATGGATTTTCAGAATACCAGCCACCTTAGGTTATTGAATCATATGAAAGATTCCTCAATTTCAGTTCAATGAACCTTTTTTGAGACACAAATAAATCTAAGGGAACTTTCCTTCATGTGTACTATACATAAAGGTGCATGCAATGGTCTCACATAAATACTGTGCTGTTTTTAGTCACAAGAGGGCTCTTTCCATAACATGTATTTGACTGTGGATGGGTTCAACATGCTACATGTATCAGGGAGCTGAGCACAGTGAAGCAGAATTGCTTGACTGCAACTTGAAATGTGTGATGGCTTACATCTAGGAGAGGTTCAGGGTGAATTAGCCCTCTCAGATGTAAAATAGTACCCCTGCAAATCATTAGAAAGCCCCAGTGAGAAGAAAAATGCTTCATAGTGTGGAATCATGCACTGGGTTTTATAGAGATCAGGCTAAAGAAGTGCCCCCCCCCCCTCCATTCCACAAGTTTTAGATGTGTTCCCCTTGGGTTCTTGGGATTTTACCTGCCTTATTCCATTACTAAATAATACTGTAGATGTGTTCAGGTCTTGAAGGGATTTAGTTTGCTGACTTTTAATACTCAAACCGATTGTAGTCTTGTTGTGGCAAAGTTGGAAGTCAGCAAACAAAGTGTCAAGCAAAATACTCTCCTCAAAGAGTACCCTCATAAAAAAGATAAGTCTCTGTCATTTATAACTCTCCAGGTTTAGTGTTAGGGGGCTGCTGAAACATCAAAAAACAAAGAGCTTTGCAAAACAAACACAATCTTTAAATAATCATCTTTGCATATTTTTCCTTCTTATTTGTAATTTTTAACCATAAAAAAGTGATAAATGAAATCTCAAATCAGCAATGATAGTTGAGTACTTAACAAAAAAAAAAAAAAACAGGTCTGGCCCTTGATGAATATGCAAAAATACTACTTGTTATTAGTCTCTTTCCAGAACTATCCACAAAAATAATTTCCAGTAATGACTTTCAGAACTAAACATGGTGGCATGTTGGCTGTGAAATATTTACCTTTAATGTACAGCTGTAAACATGTTTATCACAATTAAATATCATTCATACTTGTACATGTACGTCATAGTCCCCACATTATTTTTGTAATTAATGCTTGCATGCCTTGTAATGAAAGGATTGAGTTTTAAATGAAATCTACACTCTACATTGCTTCATAGTACAATGACTCTATATATGTACTTGTTACTGTATGCAAAATAAAGTTATAATTTAGTTTTGATAATTCCAATCACTATCTCTAACGATGATAAGTTTTACTGGTATATTTATTGTAAACATCATGTGCTGCAACTTGAATATTCATGCACATTGCATACCGTTTTTTCCTTTTGTATTATTCAGAAGAAATTATGTGGTCTCTCATTGTTTCAAAGTAAATTTAAAGTGGAAACTGATCAAGTTCAGCTTGTATTACATTCAAACCCTCTACTAATTTTGAAATTCTTATTGAGGTGCCCCAAATTCCTTTAAAATATTTTATGAGACAATGTTTTACATGCAAGAGTAACAAGTGCATTGTATGGATGATCCAAGTACTTGTATTGAAATGATGAAATAATATTTGAAAATGACTATTTGTTATTAATTTTGTAAGGATGATGACTCTACATAAATGCATCAATGGATACTGCTTAGCCGTATTTAATCTGTAGGCCAATATGATTCACATTTTGTCACGGAGTAGATCACAATATTGAGTCATAGATGAGGTTTCCGAGTACATTGTGAATAGCTGTCACCTCAGCAGGCTCAGCGTAGCACTACAATTAAAACGACGAAAAGGGGCGTATCATTTTGAATTTCCAACGGTCAAAATGCACGCGTGCGGAATTGAGTGATGAAATCTCTGAAAATTGATCTTCGCATATCTCCGTTATTTTTCCATCTAAATTCATGTAACTTTCACCATGGATGTAGACATATCATATCATATCATATATGAATTTTCAATAGATACGACGCAGTACTTTTTTTTTAATGAATATTTTTGTGATTTGATTGAACGAGTGAAGAGGTGTTTATTTTTTCCCGACACAAGTCTGCGACCGAATAAATCTTCAAATGATTGACATGATACTAGAGTTCAGACCCCAGTCTCCCTCTCCACGAAGTTTCGTGTTGGAGCAATTAGGATTTCTCTCAAATTTTGAGCAAAGAAACCTCATACTTTTTACGAAAATGCTGGAGTTTTACATCTACGATTGAGCAATGCGCAGGCGCAGTTCACACTGCGTGTCGGGGGATGCGTATTTCTAGCAAATGTAGGCTTAAAAAAGCTCAAAAGCTTTCGAGATTCCGCACTCTTGACCCATACACTTTTGTAGGTATTAAAGTAAGTTTAGGCGTATTTTGTTTATTTTCCACAATCTCTTTCAATTGTGACATTTATCTGTATGTTTTGCACTAAAATGCTCCAGCAAGAAATGTATTAGAAGAATTCACAAGCTCACAGGTGAACAACCTTCCGTAATTTTGGAATACGTCTATTCTTACACAGTTACAGAGGCATGTATACCCATAGATAGTTCTGACGTAGTCATATCTACACCCATACATCAGCTCACTTCTCGGTTGTATTGCAAAGTAGTCACATTTATCACGTTTATACAGTCGGGCTAGGACAATCGCAAGACACCATTGGCACTGCCTCTCGCACAGGCAGCTAGCTGCCTCACGCTGGTGAACCACACCGGTTGTATTGTCAGCTACCTCACGTAACGCACCGGTAGTCGGCTAGGCTGCTCCCATACCGAACCCACGCACGCCTTGTACACGCTTTGCCAATGGACCATTCCGACATTCGAGGGGTCGACTATGGGGTTGTTTTTGTTTTTTAACGACACAACCGTGCGATGAAAAATCAGAAAATGAAATTTGGAACATAGCTAGAATGTACTTTGATAAATCATATACTGCAATTCATTTTTTGGAGCAATTGCTACAAATATGAAATTTAAAGCCTTTTTTAAAAGCTTTTTTTTTCTTTTTTAGTGCTATGTTTTATCCTTATTTCCATGATGTTTCATGACATGAAACTCCCCAAAATGTAATTACAATTGAGAACAACTCTTTCCTGTTAATATAACGTTGAGATTTTGTTATTTGGAGCCATTTTGAGCGAGATAGCACAATTTTGCTAAGACACTTCCCCGGCGGTTTCACGGAAGACACGATGCGATTCAGCGGAATTTGAGTACACCGAAGAAATGCTTTCGCCCGTTAATTATAGTGCTACGCTGAGACTGTCAGCCAATTTATTATCACTCTTCATACTGTAGTTGATGGGAAATATTTACAAACAAGCTGAGAGATGAATCAATGACGTCCGTAAAATTGACTCCCAATCGACAGAAGCTGTAGTTAATGAGTCCATCATAGGGAGGAGGGAATCAGTGGGCAGGTAATTTAATGCCCATTGTCGGTAATTGATTTTCCTGTATTGTCTGAAAGTGGACCTCAATGATTTCCTCTCTCACACCGTTTACTATCGCACTATTAAGCTTAGCTGCATACAGTAGGGTTTGCCTTGGATTAATGCTGGTGTCCTCAGAGGAAGCACTCCCCCCCCCCACCCCCCACTTCAGTTTTTACTTTAATACCATTAACCTTCTCACTACCAAGCCACAAAAACTGCAGTTACACTCTACACACTTCTATGCCTTCTATGCTTTTCTCACTGGCAAAAATTTCCTTAGCCCCGTACTATAGGTGGGGCTAAGGGGGGGTCTCAGTCTCACGGGGCTAAGCTTAGAAATAGTACGGGGCTAAGAAATGTCAGTGTGAAAAGCTTAAAAATATAGACCAGGGCTAAGGATAGTACGGGGCTAGGGATAGTACGGGGCTAAGAAAACCCAATGAGTAAAGGGTATGAGTGGGTATCCAGCAGTTTTTGCCTTTCTTGAAATAATGGTGTTGTCCTCATTGAAAGAACCCCCCCCCCCTCTCAACCTTCACTGTATAGTGTTGTACTTTCATTCCATTAACACTCTCACTATACGTGTACATTTACGTACATGTACCAAGCCATGAAAACTGCATAATTTACACACTACACACTTTTATGCCAGTAGTAATGAAAGGGTTAAGCTTTAGTATGCAACAGTGTTTTCCTTAGATTAAAGATTGTCCGTCCCTTTTGCAAGCTTAAAATTTGAAATCGTCTATCACGATCGTAAATTGAAGAAAGTGTGATTCAAGACCATTTCTAAGAATATAGCATGTTGAAGCTTTCTGTATATGTACAAAATTTCAGCCGTTAAATTTCAAACAGACTTTTTTCGTACTACGAAAAAAGTATTAGTCTTTGTTACAGTATTTATGTGGTTATTATGCGTGTGTGAAATCATAATTTTATGAGTAACTACCAAACTTTGGAGATGATTCCTTCCATAGAACAATTTTTTTCATAATGCGTTTTATAATTTAATAAACAGATTAATCAATAAAGCAGAAATTTCAACACAAACTGCTAAGAGCCTGAGGTAAAGACTATTAATCAGACGTTGTTTACGTGCATTATTTGAATTTTACACTACGTATCAGTTTCAAGTTGTGAATATAGAGCTTTCTAATGCTTCTCTATATGTTTTGCCAATGTTTCGATGGTTTTGTGGTGATCTGAAAAAGGGACTGGCTGTCTTTAACACTTGTGTCTTCAATGTGAACACACCCTACTACTGTTTTCACACGGACAGTATGGACATGGTGTGAACATCCCCCTTGGTCTTTGGTGACAAAATCGGAAGTTCCCCCCCAGAAACCACACACAAGCTGCGCACTCCGAACGCGGGGAGAAGTGCACTATTATGGGAAAAACGGGACGTGAGGCCAGCCCCCTCTGTGCCCTGTGTATTATTGGTTGAATGCATTTTACAGCTTGTGTGTGGGCATTTGGTGGCAGTGACAGTTATACATGGCTTACATTTACACAGCGCTCTCTCTTTCTCTCTCTCCCCGTGTCTCTCTCTCTCTCTCTCTCCCAGTCTCTCTCTCACACACACACACTCACACATGCTGAGTGATGCCATACAATGCGTTGTAGCGTGCGCTATACACACTGGACACACACTCTCTCTCCCCCTATAGTGTAGAGAGCGGAGAGATTTTGCTGGCACATACTAGACAGTAAATGCAAACGTGACCTTTGTCTCACACATCAGGTCAGAGTACACAAACGTATTAACTGCTAACTGCCATGGATGCTATACTGGAGTGAAGGCGAGTGCTACAAGGGCGACAACAAGTTAACTCTGAGGTATTGTACACATATGAGTGATTTCTGACACGTTTATCATTTCCCCCCACAAAGCTGGCCGTAATGTGCTTGATGCATAGCTGCAGGCTGCAATTCGTCCCCTCCTCCTCCTCCTCTCTACCTGCAGGGTCTGTGCAATGTGATGTGACTGCGGGAGAGAGAGAGAGGGCAGGGGAGATGAGGCATATGTTGAAGCGTATTGTGTGTGTGTGTTTAACGCTGGCTCATAGCTCACATGTTTGTGTAATGTTGCCCCGCTCTTCAATGTTACGGATTCCGCACAGTTCAATATGTCATGTGTATAATGAGTGGAATGCCCGGGTGGCATGCATGCATGTGTGTGTGTGTGTGTGTGTTTGTGTGTTTTCTCATTGTGTACGCAGATGGCCTGAACATGCTGGGACTAATTACCAGCATCTTTTATCGCAGCCTGGACTACCAGGGCTACCACTACGCTCACTGTGCATGATTGCGAAGGCCCCCATTGTATCGTTGATTCAGATAAAATATCACTGACCTTGTCGAGCACTTTACATGACCGTTACCGATTCATTCCTGTCTGCCTGGCTGCATACCTCTACAATGTGGCTACTTATCCTCAGCTGCCGAGCTAATGAGCGTACAGTGTAGTAAAATATAGATTTCCACTGCTACTCAGCTGTTCAAACACTAACAACTAACTTTACATGGTACAAAGCATGTCAAACATACATGTACGTTGTACATGTATTTGTTTTTTTACTTTGTTGGTTGAAAACATTTCGTCACATAAATTTTGATCTAGAGCTACATGTGTATATATTTTGATTATGGTATTAGATACATTTTAGATATTAAACAAAAATTCTAGGTCATCGGTGAATTAAATTTCATACCAGTTTGTAACAATTTGAAAACAAAGATTGTGGCTTTAAATTTAAAAACATATGTCAAAGCTACACTGACAGCAACTGGGCCTTTGCCTCTCCTATGATCAACTTTTAAAAGATTTGACTGGTATGTGATATTAGATATGAATGAATTTTCGACATGAGAACACGAAGGTCTTGCAAATACAATACCTGTAGATTTTTATCCAACTCTGCTTTAATGCAACATGTACAGTATAAACAATTACTTGAACATTGTATGAACACTGTATTAAACTGGACTGTCCAACCAAATTATTACTGATGTGTTGTCTAAGACTGTAGCATCTGCATAACAATGTGCAGTTGTGTAAAGTACAAGAAGCTAAAAATTTGAAACATTTAAAAGGGTTTATTTACTTCATTCAGCAGCCATTTTCTTTTCTTAATTTTAATAGTTTTCTAC
Organism: Arbacia lixula; assembly: GCA_963669155.1. NCBI lineage: Eukaryota > Metazoa > Echinodermata > Echinoidea > Arbacioida > Arbaciidae > Arbacia > Arbacia lixula. The sequence continues at coordinate 10,527,172 of OZ022593.1, forward strand.
AACAAATTGACAGTTCAAACTGTAATTTTTTGGTCAGTGTAAGGTTCCCTGCTAGAATAGGATTAAGGTAGGGTTTAGTGAGGTAAATGTATTTTATTGCGAATCTGTTGCTCAATTGTTGCAAAAACCAACATCTTCAAAGGCACTCTAGCCTACCTATATAACTCATCTACACAAGTTCTAATGGAATTTTAGTATACACACTCAATAGTACTTACCCTATTTTGAAAAATCAAACGTCAAATAAAATCTGTGCCAAATATTTATCATGGGAATTTGATACAAATGATGAGCTTTTGTATCATAATACTTTTGTGTACATTGTACAAATTAACTTGATAAATTAAGTGGATTTCTTCTCGATGAGACTGCCTGACTGGTAAATATGATCGAAATTCAAATGTGCACATTTATGTCCCGTGAACGTTGAAATGCTTCATATCCCTTGAAGTACAATGCATACATGTAGTACATTTGGACCAATTGACTTCTTTGAAGTACATTTTCAAGGGAACAAATGATATGATTTTAATGGATTGGGTGTACCAGTAGCCCAATTTGTCTTGATTTGCTGACCCCTTTTGTAAGCAGAGCTGAAAACTTGGCTTGTATTGTTGATACAATTATTGTTAGTTTCTCACCACTCCCGCCAATGCCTATCAAAACTTTTGTCTGCTTTCCCTGCTCAGTTTTCCAGATTTTTTTTTTTTACATACATGTATGTGCCCTTGGTAAGAAGAAAATAAAGAGGCCCCTTTTGTCTGGTTCTCTCTCCCAGTCCTCTTACCCACCACAAACTCTGCGCTCTAAACATAGCAGCCTTTTGTCTTGTGTATACATGGCTGAGTTGCTACACCCCTCTCTGCATTGAAGAATTTCCCTGGGCCTATTGTAGTCCAGGGGTTACATAAACACACATCAGCCAGAGCCCCTCAAACCACTGGCTCTGACTAGCCTAGTTTCCAGGCTGTTGGGCATTTCTAATCCCATCTTTGTTAACAATGGGGTCTGGCTGCAGTAGACCATGGACCCTGGTAGGGTCCATGAGTAGACTAACCACTTTTTCTGCATAGGAGAATTAGTCCTGTCAATATTAGACCCAAATGTTTATTTGTTGTAGGTATGATTTGAAATGTTCAACAGTCTAGAAGGCAGGCTAAAATCAAACTTAATTTGTGTGTGTGAGACTATGAGTGTGTGTGTGTGTGTGTGTGTGTGTGTGTGTGTGTTATCATCAATAGACATTAACAAATTATAGGGGGGTAGGGGAGCGATGGTGTTAACACTCCCAGTTCTGTCCACCTGGGAGCTTTGTCAACAGGGTTCTGTTGGGGCATTGTGGTGGGGTAGTCCTGGGCTAATAGGGGGGTCAGAGCATGACCCCAATCCTTTGTCCCCCCACATCCCCTTGCTTCAGAGCAGGCCCAGGAATAACAATGATCATCTGGCAGAAGGGGGCATTGGGTTGCATGGGCATGACTGGGAAATTTGGGAAATTTGTCCGAGGTGAAACCCAGGAGCCCTTTCAAACATGGGAAGTAATAGTTTCTTGTTGGGTCAGAGATGATGGCAGCGGTGATGAAATGGGAGTCATTACAATGAGATTCTATGTGTGTGTTGGATTTTGATGCAAAGAATGTATTTTGTATATATGGGCAATTTTGTAAATAAATGTAATGGTGTATATGCGGAGTGTGTTTGGCAGGGGAAAGAGAGAAAGGTGTAGAGGGAAAGAGACAAGGGGCTGGGGGTGGACAGAGAGAGGGAGAGAGAGAGAGAGAGAGAGAGAGAGAGAGAGAGAGAGAGAGAGAGAGAGAGAGGGAGAGAGAGAGAGAGGGAGAGAGAGAGAGAGAGAGGGAGAGAGAGAGAGTGGAGTGAAGGTTTAGACATCAATGTTGTTTGAATGAGGGGGAGACACAATGTCATGTATGGTACATACATGTTGTACAAGTGACTTGGTTTCATTATTACGCAATATGTAGATAATTAAAGTAGGCCTTTGGTACAATTAATACATTGTATACCTATAGGCCTTTATACTGTATGTTGTACAATAGAGGCGTTCATTTATACTACATTGTACATTCTCTTGATCACAGCAATAAAAGTTGTTGAGTGACTTCCAATGACTTGTTGAGTTGTTCTGTTATGTGGATTACTGTCCATCATTACAGGCCTTTGTTAACCACGCAACCAAAGCCTGTATTCTTGCTCCATATAGAAAGAGAGGGAGAAAGAGAGAGAAGGGGCTATACTATAGTACAGATCAGTGATTGTATATAATGGAGCACATTTCACAGAAAAGACAGCTGCCCTGGCTTTAAAGAGGACTTTTGATGAGCGCATCTACTGTCTGTTCATGCCCAGCCTTTTGTTGGCTTTTTTGCTTTGTTATCCACTTAACTTCCTTCAAAGCTCTTCATTCTCTAAACATTACCCTCAAAGTTCTGAAACACTCATTCTGTACTTTTCATAGGTTTACTCCAGGTAACTATTAGAAATTAAAGAGTAGACTCACATCTACAGTACAAGTGCAGTGTACATGTACATTGTACAAGTTGTCGTAAATCAGCATAAAGTGTGCGTAAGTGATCTACTTTATAGGCTATTAGCCTATTAATTTCGCAATTTTTACGAATCACTGGAGGGCCGCGAAATTAATGACACACGCAAATATAGGTGCATAAGGGGGCAAAAATATTCATGTGCACCATTTCCGCTACGCACGCTTGAAGTATTTGCACCATTAGTACACAAATCCTATAGAGCGGTATTTCATCTCACTTAGAAACCTGTACAACATGTATGTCTTACTCTGTTAACCTACTCAAGGGGTATTGCACACTTATGCCTATGTACATAATTGATATTTGTAACATGGGATGTAAGAGTTGCAGTCTGCAAATGAAAAGGACTTCCTATTTTGTTAAGGAAGATACCTCTTCTGTCCTTGTCACTCGGAGGATATGAACACACAATAATTGACACACAAAGTGATAAAAGGTCAATGAAGTCATCGTGGTTCCTCACAAGTTCCTCGAATATGCCAGTTGTGATTTGATCGTTACGATGAAGCAATTGGGCCACAGATAAAAGCTCTGAGAGGAAACGCATCATCGATTAAAAAAGAGAACTGGGGTGTGCGATTGGCAGTGCACATGAGTGGCTTAGTATGTGCTTAGACTTATACCGATATGCCTGTCCTCTTTTGTGGGAAGCAACTGTCTATTGGTGAGCCGTTCCGCTTAAGAAGTTGATCGAAAGTTCTTGTAGTTGGAGCTCAAGGATAAGAAACATTGCATGAATGTATGTATACTGCAGTACAATGTGTGACAAACAATTTATTATTCGTTTCCTGTTGTGAATGCTGGGGGATGCATTAATCATATGCTGGAAAGACGGAAGTCGTGGAAGTAATATTGAATCAGACTGTTTGTTAAGCTTTACATGCGCATACGTACGTGTAGCATGTTTATAAGGATGTTATATCATTCACATCTGTTTGTTCGAAGTGTGATCATATTTTAATTCCCAATATATTATTCTTTTCAAGTTTCTTTTGGAATTTCATGTGCAGGATTTGACAGGATATATTTTGTCTTCGAGAAGAGCAGTGGTATTGGCAGTTTAATGTTACTATCCGTCTCTATTAAAATTGACCTGAAAAGGAACCAAATGCAAAGAAGCAACTACAGTGTATACTGATTATCACAGAATGCTTTCCATTGATTGTAATGAAGGTGTCTTGACTGACATTGTGTTGTTCATCTTTGTTTGACATACTGTATCTTGAGTTTCGTAGGAGTGATGCATGTAACTTTCATCACAATATCATTCATTGATGTCGTCTCTTACAACCATCTTCATTTCTGTTTACACAGATTGTGGACGGACACCCCAACAACATATCGCGTGAGGATTTTATACAGTGGAATATATATCATGGCCATCGTCGACAACACCGCCAACAGCAACAGCGGGTAAAGGTTAAGCGGAGGAGGGTCTCTGGGCACGGTAGCGGTATACCATGTTGTGTCACCAGAATGATGAGAGACAGTGATTCGTGCCTGGCGAACCCAGACTTCACGCAGTGGATCCTCGAGGCCATACGCAAGATCCGCAAGCAGAAGCAGCGGCCCAATGAGGAGCGCATCTGCCACGCGGTGCGGCATGGCCGCGGGCTGGAGCACACACACGTCAAGGAGCAGCTGGAGCTCTGCGTGCGTGACGGCAATGTGCTGAAGGTCGTCACCAAGGGGGTCGCGTCCTACCGCGACCCCGATTTCTCGCCGGGTACCCGTGGCGGCGGCGGTGGCACGGGCCGTCGCGGCAGTGCCACCGCCGGTAATCGCGCAGCATCCGCCAATGCCAAACATGCCGGGAACCACCTGACGGGTACCACGGACTACCTGCGCTTGATCCAGACTGCCATTGGGCGTCTGCACGAGGGTGGGTCAACGCTAAAGAGCGTGGAGAAGTACATTCGGCAGACGTACCATGTGGACGCTACGATGGAGAGCGACTTGAGCAGCAAGCTCAGGCTTGCCGCCAAGAAGGGTACTGCGCAAGCGAAACTGACTAAGGACGGTAAAGTGTTCAAATTACCGGACAAAAACGACAAACTCAATAAACTTCAGGGAGACAACGCAAAAAATAATGTACAGGTAAGTCGAAAATTCTATATCTTCTGGATGCATTTCTCTTTGTGTGGCTTTTACAAACAGCAAAAGAGAGATTTCTGTGTTATGTACATTACTGTTATTATCATTAGTATTAATGTGTTATTGTTATTTGTTTGCGTTGTTATTGTTGTTATTGATTCTGTTGTATTTCTATACTCTTCTTGGATGTTTTTTTTTTTCTCACATTGTTCTAACTCCCCTTCTTGATGTTCTGTGGAGGGAATGAGATGACAAAGTTGTTTTCTTTCCTACCCTGATCATCATGCAGCAGACCACCTGTGGCAGGTCTCAGCCATAATCTTTCAGTAGCGAGTCGAATAATTGCATATTTACGTTGCCAATTAAGACGGTTAAGCCTTGAAGTTAAACTAGCCCCCGGGAGCTTGGAGGCGAGTGTATTTTTAGCGCGCCCATACGCATGCGAATCAAAGAAAGTAAAATGTCAGGTAATGTTATCGGATGTTACATTAGCCATGGGACCTTCCTGTCTCTGGATCAGCAGGCCAGTGTAGGGGTGCAGGCCAGGGTTAAGACAGTTTGCAGTTTGAAAGTGCAAGCTTGTACATACTGTAGCCTGTCTTCCAGGCTTTTGGACACAGTGAAAAAAATTCACGGGGGCTCGGTTCAATTTTGCCCCCCGAAATGCTAAAAAGAGCCCTGGAAAATGTTCAAAGAGCCCCCAAAATTCCCACAGACACAATGTTAAGTTGTAGCCAAAGGGCCGATATGCTCAAAAGGTAGCCTCGAAAATTTTGAATTAATTTTTTCCCTGTATGGACATGGCTAATTTAAACTTAAGGATAAGGGTCTGTCACTCACAAGACCAGTCACTCTTTCATTCTCCTCTGTTCTCTCTCTGAGCCGGAGAAGGCATAGAGAATGATTAGTCTACTACAGCCAGACCCATTAATTGAATATTATACTTTGGATTGAAAATGCCCAATAGCTTTGAAGCCAGGCTAGATACGGAACCATCACACTGTCGCATTGTACAGTACATACATGTACCTGTATACGAAGGTGTAGGTGTGCGCAAGCGAGTTGTTTAGAAGTAAAGAGATGACTCATTTGTACATTTACAATTATGCTTTTAGACATGTACATGTACTAGTATGCCTCCTTGTTGAGTTCCTACTGTATGTTTTTCCTCCATATGAAAAAAAGATAACAATGGGTATTTTGCAATCTACAGTGTGGTCTCTTTGCTGCATTGACATTGAAATTGTTTGTACCTTTTGTACAACAAACAAATGTTCACATCCAATTAAAGTGATGTCTGCGCGTATCTGTGTGGGCGGATGTGTGTTAATTGGCTCCATTATAAAATTTATGAGTAATGAGATACATGTAAATAGAGGAAATAAGTGATGTTTCAATATATAATCATATAATAATACTATATTTTAGGTGCAGACTTGTATGTTATGAATACCAGTGTTATTCCCAGAACAGCAGAAAATAGAACTTGATGGGACATGAAGAAATGAAGCAAAAACAAAGACATATATATTGAACCATGTAAAACCCAAAATGCCTCTTCTTACACAAGCAAACATGATGAAGAATTTCATTTATCCAATGAATAGTTATAGATTGGAAAATAATGTATTATTTGCAAGGTTAATGCTAGATTTCGACATACATATTATGACTTAAGAGTTCAATATGCAGAAAGCATACAGAAAGAAAGCGCGCGTTCAGAACCGGAAGTTTACATCCCAAGAAATAAAGGTAAAGAAATTAGAGTGCCACAGGCAGGTGTGGAGAGCGATATATGCAATAGGGAAAATTGAATGTTGCTGTTTCCACAACTTATCGACCTATAGTCATATATGTGCAATGTAGGCCAAGTACGCTTTACGCATGATACACAATTGCACATACATGTACAACGTACATGTACAATGCTCTACGGTATTGTCAAGGCCAGATTGATTGATTGTGTATTGGGCTGTCATGAACTGAAAACATTTCTCTTTCTTGGAACCTCGTACAAAAAAACTGCTTTGGACACAATGCAGTGCACTTGCTGTGCGTGGTAAAAATACTGTAGCATGTTTTGATAGGGCTGAAAGGCTTGCTAATCCTTTTCCTTTCTCTCTGTGGTTCTCTTTCTTCTTTCTCTTTCACCTTCAACTGCTGGCAGTTGTTCAAGCATGTTTCCAACCTATTGCCTGATTTTCATGCTGCACTGAGTTAGAAAAGAGCTAGAGGATGTTATTTTTGCGTTTGCCTTCTTGCCATTTCCCTGAGCCTGTGTTTGGGATGATCTGAGGGGGAAAATATCAAATGCAAAGGTAACCTCCAGGGCTCAAATGCGAATGCTCATGACCTTTCTGGCAATCTGCTCCTGGGAGGTAGTGAAGATGGAAATACAACTACAAGTGTCATTATATTAGGGGATGGGGTGGGGTGGGGGGGGGGGTGAAGTGGACCTCACTTCCTTTACTGTATAGTATGATGTATGTTATGTCAGAATTACTCGTATAGTAATGAGAGAACAAAGTTTGTGGGCTTCTAACTAAGAGTCAGTGACCAATAGTTCACCCTTTCCCAAACAAATTGTTCTGGGTGGTTTTCAAGTACTGTTTTACACTCTCGTGCGCACACTTACATGTATTGTAAACACTTTTCCCTCCAGCATAAGATATGTACATTTATTGTACCTGGACATCATTTTGTATGGAGATGTTTTTGTTTAATGCTACATGAAAGGAGTTGGCATTACAAGCTGTGAGGGCTAACATGTGCAATCACCACACATCAGGTCACACAGTAATTACTGAACCATGCATGAAACCCTGTGTCAGTCTTACCACCGTTACTCTTTTTGCTTTAGAGCCACCATACGATTAAAATAATCTTAAATTTTGCTCATTTGCTCCACTTGTGAGTTGACACATGTGTATACATGTCAAAAATACAAACTTTTTATACACAGATGTTTATGTTTCATGGCCAAGTGATGTAAATCTTGACCTAATTTAGCAAAAAGTGACTCAGTGGATTTGAAAGACGTTGCTGCATGTATCTGTGCACGTATACAGAAGTAACAGGATGTGCTGATTGAAATGCCCCTGTGTACCGTGTTTCTTCGTAAACGTTCAGATTTTCCAGTAGTCATCCCGTTATTAGGCGGACATTTTTAGTATTCTGGGGGGATAAAATGCGTACTTCCTGCACCAAAGGGGGGTTAAAAAGAGGATGGTTGATTTGTTGTCGTGCTCCCACACGCCAGGTCAAGTGTGGGGTAAATGGTTGTTGACTTCCGGCATTTGTTGCAGATTCTGCGATCATGTACGTTGTAGTTCGGGTTGACTTGCTGATTGATTGGCTCATTGAGATGGGGGTGAAGGAGATACATGCATTGTACATACCCTCCAGCTCAAAGGAATTGGCAAAGGGAAAGGGAAAGAGAAGAAAGGGAAGGAGCCGCAGTTTTAAACCGCGGTATATTTTGTCCAGTTCAGCATGAAACATGATGCTTTTTAGGCTAAAGCATTGTTTCATGCTGGACTAGACAAAATACATGTATACCGCGGTTTAAAACTGCGGCTCCATTCGTATCTTCCCTTTCCCTTTCCCTATGCCAATTCCTTTGAGCTGTAGTGTACATGTATGTACATGTACGTACATCCATGAATTTATTAACTGAAGATTCTTGTAGGGGATGGAGGAATCGAGAAATACAAGAGGGATAGATGACAAGATGTTCCAAACCAGAGGAAATACTTGATATGTTACAAATGTATAAACAAGTGTGGGGATAATCGAAGTGGAATCAATATTTTGAGGTAGGGAGAGAGAGAGAGAGATATCAGGGAAACTGATCATGAGAGAAATGTGAGATGATCCTCACAGACAAATGACATGGACAATGTGTGGGTGAGGAGCATGAGATCAGAAAGAAGAGAAAGGATGTGTAGCTCGAGGGATTGTTTAGAAAGGAAGAGAGACACACAAATTCAAAAATTGGGATGAGAGAGACAGTGAAATAGTAATGAGATTACTGAAGAAAGGTACATGTAAGAGGGGGAAATGAGGAGAGGGGGAAATGTGGAGAGGGGGGGGGGGAAGGCATTTCGATGGAAGGAATGTTTAGAAGGGAAGAGATTCAAAAATTCAAAAATTGGGATGAAATACAGTTAAGTAAAAATGAGATAACCTAAGAAAGGTATGTTTGTAAGAGGGGGAAAGGGGCGACGTACAAGTACATGTAGAGAGAGAGATATTTACACTGTAGCTTAGACAGAGGAAGAGAGAGACAGATGTGATTGAGTGAGACTTACACAGACAAAAAGAGAATAAAGAAATTACAGGACAATGAAGGAAAAGAAATATAGAAGCAACATATCCATGTATGTAAGGGGCAAGGCAGAGAAAAGGTCCCAGTAGTTAATGCAGCGTTGTGCGTGATGGGATGCCGTGGATTAGTGCAGGCATCTCGTTTTGGAGCGGTCATGATGCCAGACATTTGGCACGCTCAATTGGGCATTATTGGCATCCCCCCCACCATCTCTGTGGGGACTCCAGCTACAGTAGTCCGTGCTTGGGATGAGTACTTAGCCATCTTATCCCTTGCGGTGTGAGACCATCGGAGCAAGTCAAAAATCTGTGTGTATGTATGTGTGCGCGTGTGTGTCCGATTGTGTATGTATGTGTGCGTGTGTGGAGATGCTCTGTAGTTTGAATCGCTTTCTCCGTGTCTAGGCTGGCCTGTGTGTGTGTGTGCGTGGGTGTGTGTGTATTGTGTGTTTGCCCGGGATAGAAAAATGCTAATGACTCTTCTCAATGGCTGCGGTTGATCTGAGCACTTCATTGCCTTCCTCCCTGTAGTCAATCCGACGATGCGACAAACGCCTCGCATATCCCTTGCGCCGCCGTGAAAGGCATGCACATACTCATGCCCACATTCCTCGCAAGAAGCGATCCTGGAGCTAAATTTAATGTCTGCTCTCTCCATCTCTCTCTCTCTCTCTCTTTCTCTCTCTCTCTCTCTTTCTCTCTCTCTCTCTTTCTCTCTCTCTCTCTTTCTCTCTCTCTTTCTCTCTCTCTCCCTCTTTCTCTCTCTCTCTTTCTCTCTCTTTCTCTCTCTCTCTCTCTCCTTCTTGTTTTCTCAGTCTCTGGCTCTCTTACACATTTTCTTCTTGTCTCTCCCTGTGTCTCTCTCTTTAATTAGCTGTGCTTTTTTAATAATCTCACCTTTTTATCTCTATTGCTCTATCTCTCCTCATTTTATCTATCTGTCTTTCTCAGAGTCTCTGCTTTCTTTTGCTCTTTCTAATCTCTCTTTTCCTCAAATGTCTTATCTTCTCCTATATTAATTGTTCATCCCTCCTCCCATCTCTCTCTCTTTTCTTCTCTCTGTTTCTCTGTCTCTCCCTCGCTTTCTCTGTCTCTCGCATCCTTTATTTTTCCACTCTCTCCCGGACTCTCTGATTCTGTCGCAGTCTCCCACCCTCCGTCTCTGGGTTTCTCTATCAATAGCTCAGATAACTCATTCCCGACCAAGTTTATATCGTGATTAAGTGCGTCGTAGACCACAAATCACACTTTCTATTTTGATTGATGCATGCTCAGTCAGAGAGATAATGCATCAGATGAAAAAAATGTGATGATATATATGTACAGTATACAGCGTACATGTTTGTACAGTATGACATGATTTATGACTCCATTGTATTTGTTCTGTGCACATGTACATTACCATGTACAGTACACTACATTATGTTCTAAGGGGCTTTGATGTGATAGTACAGATTATGATTAGATTGGGATTAATTTTGATTCTCTAAAATGACAAATAGTTTTATGAGAGAAGGTTCAAAGGAGTATTGTGTTCATTACTGTAGATAGTATTTTTTTCATATTTTGTTTGTTTATATGTGGTGTAATATTGAGCTGATTTTGTATCTTTGTAAAATTTTATTTTTGTTTTGTGTAGTCTCCTTGACATGTCAGTGGATCTATGAAAATATATTCATGCCTTTTCAACAATTCACATATGTTTTTGAGAGATGTTTCACCCACAATCACAATCACAATCACAAGGTAGGCAAGAGCAAAGCTGTTGAAGTCCACTGTAATGGATTGGTGCTATAAATTGTTTTCATTAGAAATATTTATTTAAAAGATATACAACTCATTCTGGAATGCTTTTCATGTCATATTCACTGAATATTATTACCTTCTTTGTTTATTTCTGCTCAATGTTTATTGATATACACTACAGCTCAAAGGAATTGGCATAGGGAAAGGGAAGAAAGGGAAGGACCCACAGTTTTAAACTGCGGTATATACTGTCCGGTTCAGCATGAAACACGATGCTTTAGCCTAAAAAGCATCATGTTTCATGCTGAACTGGACAAAATATACAGTGGTTTAAAACTGCGGCTCCTTCCCTTTCCCTATGCCTTGCGCTGGAGTGTATGTTCTCACATACTGACTCTGATAGGCATTGAATCACAGCAAAATTAAAGAGAAACTGCAAAAGGTGAAGAAATACAGCATGTCACTACATGCTTCTGCACATCGTAATAGCGCATGGAATGTAAATATATCACAGACTTGAGACACATCAGCCTAGCTTTAAGGCTATCGAGCATTTCTCTCCAGACAATTTATTAGATGGGTCTGACTGCAGTAGACTAATTATTTTGAATTTCTTCACAGACTTGCTCAAACCTGGACTCAGAAAACAGGAGAATAACAAAATTCCAACTCTTGAGAGGACTGGTCTAGAGCTATTTTTTTATTTTTAATGTTGGATTTTAAATATCCAACAGCCTGGATGTCAGGCTAAGCCATGAGGAGCTATAATGTACATGTTGACAAGCCAAGAAAACTGGAAAGAAACACTGTTTACCCTTAGAGAGAAGTGACATCCTATTATGTGTTGGTATAGGGTTTCCACGGTGACCCCTCTGATCAGCAGGGGGTCGCATTCTACCGCATTCTACCACAGCACTCTTGAGGTCAGGAGCACAACCTGGAGCGAAGGAGGAGTTTCTTCACCCCTTCACTCACTCTTGTTGTCTTCTTTCAGTTTCACTCCTTGTTTGTTCCCCCTCTCCCTCTATTCGTTTTCCTGTCTATTTTATTTAGTGTGTCTTTCTGTAATTCACAGCACTTGTCTTCATCTACATAACATCAGACTTGAAAAGTAGCCCTCGCAAATAAAATTACAATTTTGAATCTGACTGCGATGTATTTTTCTATGCATTACCATCTCATCTTTCCCCACTTTTATGTGCTCATCACTGACTTCTCACAGTTCTCTGTCATCTCTCTACCTAGACTCTGTCTTGTATTCACCTTTCTCTCTTCGCGTCCTCTTCTCCTCACCCAATTCTCCATCCTGTGTCTTTCTCTCCGTCTGTACATTTACATGTATGTCGCTCTATCAATGTCCAGTCACTCCTCCTTCACTCCTTTTGCTTTCACGATAACTTTCATCTTTCTAACGATTTTTAGTCTCCATATTCTCCAATAGTTCTATCTTTCCCTTCTTTTTTCCTCCCATTTCCCTCTTTCTGTCATCTTGCTTTTCCTCAATGCCATTTTTCATTCTCTTTTCCCCTTACCTCTCCTCTTTCACTGTTGTCCCCATGGGCCCGTCATGTGTGTGTTGACATGAGGGAGATAAATTGCCCCAGTTTAGCATAAATGTCACCACCTTTATACACACTTTTGTACCTTTATCCTTGATCAAGGCTCTTTTATTAATGTGGAGCACATTCAGGACTGCTAGTCTTGTGTCTTCAGGCACTGATTTGATAATAACACTGTTACAAAAAATGTGCTTGATGTATCTGTTAGATCAGAGAAGCATCCAAATTATCAGATATGTCCATATAGAGACTTGTATGAAGATATGGGAACTAGGCTCAGTTGGTCAGACTCATTAGGGGTGTCTTCATTAGCCCGATGTGGGCAAAATAGCGAGTTTGTTCTGATCGGGTTAGCTAGCCAGATCACGAAATAGCTACAGTGTAGCTATTTGCGTCTTCATTAGCCAGATCAGGCAAAATTGCTCGCTATTTGGTCGAGAAAATTTCCCAAGAAATCTTGAGCTAGCTCGGAGCGTCTTCATTAGCCTGAAAATTTTTTGATCCCGGCATGCATCAGCGCCCATGAGGCATTGTTTACATAATAGGTTTTTACACGTGTGTGAATGCGAGCTCACCAACCGAAGCCATGCGGCCGTGGTCTAATCCCGTCACACACCGCTGGTATGTGCGAAATTCGGGATAATTTATGCAACCCGAGCTCGAGCTTACATATCCCGAGTTTCGAGCTAATAAAGACGCGATAGCAATTTCGGGCTAGTTCCCCGGATCAGCAAAATAGCTCGCTATTTCGTCTGATCGGGCTAATGAAGACGCACCTATTGACCAAGGGACAAGGGTTCGATCCTGTATGTAGTACCTTTCACATCCCCAACTGTCTTTATCTCCCCCCAATCCCTCTCCATATTCCCTGATTGCACTGTAAAATATACATGTATACCTCATGTTTGCTCTCTTGGTACAGTACAGTACCGTCTTTTAAAGAGTTACAATTGATCTGAATCAATTGCAACTCCAATCCCCTTTTTCCAATGTACAGAGTGACGATTGATATCAATAGCAAGTGAAGTTGTGATCGATTTCAAACCTTAATGACACAGGGCCCAGGTCTCCTTGAGAGAGTAACCTGAAATTGCTGCCACATCTGCAGAATTTTGAAAGATTTTGTTTTTAATATCATGCTCATAGAAGAACGTACAGTTACAGTTACAGTTGCCTATACTGCCCCCATTGTGAGTGACAATATTGTTGTCATGATGCTTTCTGTCCATTCCATTAGATCACTTCTGACAACATCTCAGTTGTTCAGTGATCTCCCGTCTGTACTTATCTTGTCTATAGTTATACAGAGTACTTCACCCATCGTGAGTGACAATATCGTTACAATGCTTTGTCATCCATTTCATGCGATCTCTTCTTACAACATCTCAGACTTCGGATGATCCCTTGTGTACATGTCTTAAGATTTGGAGTACTGCAGCCATTGAGAGTGACAATATTGTCACATCCATACCATGCATTCTCTTCTTGCAGCATCTCAGTCCGTTAACCTCACAGCTGTGACTCAGGCATTACGAGCCACTGGCTGGACAGCTTGTTCTCTTGCCCCCTCCCCCCCCCCCCCCTTCCCCCACTCTCTCTGTCTCTGTCTCTCTCCACTGACCCACCATCCTCATTGCCCTGAAAGTCTGATTGGGTGTTCCTGGCGCAGTGTCCCTTACCCCCTTCAAACATTCAATCCACCTTGATAACAACCATTACCCGTCCATTCATTCATTCATGGTGTAGAGCACACGTTTCGGGCCAGGCAACAGGTTTGCCATCCACGTATATCATGTTCAGTGGCGGACACGCTGAATATGCAAAACCATGATTCATTGGAAGGGGGGCACTCCTTAACCCTATTCCAGTGTGTACAACATAGGAGGAAACACATACAAAATGACACATACAATTGGAATTGATATTTGAGAATGAATTTATTGATCAATACCAATGTCCCATATATGAATCAAAAGCTTCGAAGTTAAACTTCGACTTGGTGAAAAAAAAATGTAAATAATATTCACATTTATGCAGATATCAGCTAATTAATATTCATGAGATTTTTTTTAAATATACAAATTTGTATGATTTTTCAGATGTAATACATGATATCACACCTTTATCTATGATCAACACTTACTAAACTTCTCAATAAGGACAACTAGGTATCTTGAAACAATTGTGTGAAAAAAAAATCCAAATTACATCAATAATATTTTTTTAATGAATATATTTAAAAAAAACGCAATTATTCATAAATTTGTCAATAATTTGCATAATGAGCATTTTCATTCCTTGAGACTTCCCTTCATAGTTGCAACTGCAATTTTCCTGCAATGACAACACACAGTATGAGAAACAAATCTCCTCTGCTATTCTAATCATTAGGGAAAATAAAGAAATGGTTAAAACATGCAAATGAGCAGTATGAATATTCATAACGTAGAACAATAAAATACATAAGAAATTCATGTTTTTACCTAAATAAACGGATAAAATTCAGGTAAATCTACTTTTTGTAACACAAAGTAGAAGCAATATATGTAGACAGTATAAAATATTACATTTACTGTTTTAAAAAACAAAAACATTTATGATTAGTTAGTCTTTTGCTAACCTCATGTACATATTTGAAGTAGTCCACACAGCTGTTCAAGTTCTCTCACCCCAATTTCGTACCACTCGCCGTGGCATAGGATTTTTTTTGTGTATATGCTGGCGTGCATATTCATTTGTGAACATGCAGATCTGCCCCAAAACTTCAATAGTAAAGAAAAGCCGAAAAAAATCTATAGCTCTCGACAGTTTGGAGACAGTCTCACGAGTCTTGATTTCCTTCAGGATGATGCCGGGAGCTTCCGTCGGAGTGAACTTGACATCCTTCTTCGAGGGCATCCCGTCATCCTCGTCATCGTAGCCTTGCCAGGTAGATTTCCTGTCATATTGAAAAATAAAAATATATCACAAATGTAATAAGAAGATACTGATAACAAAATGCTAGAAGTATGAATAAATTCATAGCCCATATTCTGTGATTGAATTATAATACATGTAATAATAAAAAACGTATAAAAAAAAATGTCTAGTAGAGAGACTACACAGACTTGATTTGTAATCCATATTGTCTAGAATAGCCCTAAATATGCCAAAAATATATTGATAATTTATCAAATTATTCACTATAGTTACAACAATCATGAAAGAAAAATGGTTAGAGGCAACAGTCCCATGCATGACATGATGGCCGTTCAGGCTAATTTCAAAATTTTGAATCAAAACATGACTCATGATTTGTGGGGGATTATGATGAAAAAAATGATGTCCTATCACTAAAACTGTTGAGAATTATCTTTTTTGTCATAATTTCATAATCATTCACCACATAATAAGGCATAAATATTTTTATTATTTTTTTCAAAGCCATAAATAGCCCGTAACCAAGGAAAAAAACACCCCTAGCAACGGCTTCAAATGCTTTTACGTTTAAATGTCCGAGCACTTCCGGTTAGGGAACGAGCACTTCCGGTAACGTTTTTGGCACGGTTTGCTAATAAAACCGCAAAAATACACCACAACATGCATATTATATGATTCAGAATAAAATTTCCTACGGAATTATGATACTGAATATTTTCTAGCGATGAATTTTGTGGCAAAAATTACGGGAGAAACATACCGCTTGGGTTGTTGTGGTGCACTAGTAGGTTTTGCACGCTTTTGTTTGCGTGGCTGACCAGTACATGTAGATGTGCTGGCCTGCTCCGTATCCGAAGACAAATCGTCGCTAGAAATGGTCCAATCGGACCCAATATCTCCCGCCAGCATGCCATCTAGCACTGATTCTTCCTCAGAATCAACCATAGATAAGTCTTCATTGATGAAATCATCCTTATTGATCACAATTCGGCAGAATTTTGGTCAAATAGCAGAAGGAAAATTGCGAGTCGCGTGAATGCTTTGCAATGCGTACATGCACAGTGAACGAGTGCGAACGAGTGCGTATGCGGAAGTTCATCACATCGCGCGACCGATTGGAACACGCTTCGGTTAAACGGCCCGATGTTCTCCGAAGCTTGCCGGGTATGCCCATATTTGGGCATCAAAATAAAGCTGAATGAATTCTCTAGCCAATGATGTAAGACTCGGCAGGCTCCGATGTAAAACGAAGATACACGAAGCGATCGAAAGACTCATAGTCTTTTTACCGGTCATACTTACCGGTAAAAGCTCCGAACACTGCAAGAAGGTTAAGAGGCAAGGTGCACATATGTACTCTTTATAATGGGGCATGTCATTACAGTTTTGAAAGTGCAGTGCAATCGCACATCCAAAACATAGTTTTGCATATTGGAATGCCCATGGCTCACTACTGCAAATGAGGTGGTTCCCCACCAGCCCCTCCTCCCTACACCCATATTTGTCTCTCTGTATCCTCCGGGCCCCCAAGTAATAAAGATGCCAGGGCTCTGTCTTATAAATATTTGCAATTGGTTGCAAATTTAATTACGATTGAGCACCACTTAACTTGCTATCAATATCAGTCGTAACTCAGTCCATTACAGATAGGAGATTGGACTTCTGATCAATTCAGATCGATCACAACTTTTTATAGGATGGAACCCTAGAATCAGGAATCCCAACCAGGGCTGTGTTGGTTTTAGGTGAAAAATCAATGTTTTGAAATTATTATTCTCAGAACCATTGTTTATAATTTCTTGTACTGCCGAGAAGGATGTATTGCTGAGCAGCAGTTGCACAGACAGTAGCACATTAAAGCATTTTCTTCTTCAAACCAAAATCTGTTTCCAAGACTAGGAGTGAACATATTATTTCTTAGAATGATTGATTGAATTTGAAATGTACACTAAATATGATAATAATGTATGTTAATAACAATACTGATGTGAGTCACATGGCGATAGCTGTGCATCAGTATACATTATGATTAGAGGAGGGAGTTCCCGAGAAAGATGGGGTGATAAACCTCCACCCCTAAGTGGGAATATGGATCAGAATGACACGTATGGCATTCATACATGTAGGAAGCTCACACCAAGACTGAGAGTTCTTGCCAGAGCGAGTGGATTCTTTAGAGAGAAATCTGTGCAGGAGCTCATTGAATGATACATGCGATGAGTCATAATATGTCGCTCGACATAACTCCTTGAATGTGAGCTAGAGGGGTCGTCAATCATGTCCCATCATTGTTAAAATGATTATTTTCTAACCGAGATAAATCACAGATGAGCGGGTTGACGGGGCGGGAGGAATCGGTAAGCCGATGCTCGTAATTAGATGTGGACACAGTGGATGGAGGGGGAGATAAATCGAGTTAATGACCCATCTAGTGTTGCCAGCTGAGCCTGACTGTGCGAAAGGAGAGACCGTGCCCCATTATTCAGCTCATTGACGGTATCGCTGATAGGGATTGATGGGCGTTCGCACGGCCAGGGCGGGCGCGGGAAGATCAAGTGCGCGACCTCTTCTCGGTAAGCACCTTGCGCAGGAGTGGTGTGGGATGTCATGCCTCTGGGGGTCGGGATGGCTACTACCGATGTGGGGTCTTCCCACTGTGCGGCATGGCTGTGGCGATCATGCCGTGAGCGTGTTGATGGCGATTAATACGTGGCCGTGTGGACGAGCTACCGGTGTGGCACCTTGATAGAAAAATGTGTGACTGACACAACTTATCTTGCCTGGAGCTTGCTTCTCAGCGTGTATTCCCCTATCACTATCTCATCTCATCCCCATCTCAATAATTCATATCAGTCTCTCTGTCCATTTCACTCTCTCTCTCTCTCTCTCTCTCTCTCTCTCTCTCTCTCTCTGTCTTGCTCTTATCAGGTACCGGAGGTTAGGGAAATCATCCTAATGTTTCTGATTCTAGAAATTACCCTGATCGATAACATGAGAGTGAAAATGCAAATAACCATCAAGGTTAAGCTCTATGATATATGAGTACTTTGAAGTAGAGATGTTGTGCTGGCGTAAGTAATTGATAATATTCTTTTTATCTCTGTTATCTTTCTGTCCTACTCTTCCCCTCTTGCTCTTTTAGTCTTATACTTCTCTTTTCTTCCCTAATCTGAGTCTCTGTTTCTGTCTCTGTCTCTCCCTCTCTCTTCACCCCCCTCTCTCCTTCTCTCTGGCATCCCCCACCCCTCTCTCTCTCTCATCGCGTTGTCCTCTTCTTACATGTATCTCTCTTTTACATTGTAGTTGTGTTTGTGACAGCTTCCTATGATTGTTTGTGAGTCTCTCCCTCCCCCCCCCCTCTCTCTCTCTCTCCCCCCTCTCTCTCTCTCTCTCTCTCCCCCCCTCTCTCTCTCTCTCTCTCCCTCACTCTCTCTCACTCTCTCTCACTTCCCCAGCAGTGCCAAATACATGTAAGATTTACAGCGAACATATGGCCATATCTTTGTACCCAGAGTGATGGCATGAAAGTAATCCTACATGGAATAAAATGTGAATGAGGCATATATGTCACATGTATCAGCTACTAGCAGGTGAAAATATGCCATTAAGATTGCCTCATTCACCCTAGTAGCTGCACTACTAGTCTGTCATTTCAAACTTATTGTCACAGAGTGATACACTCACTAGGGCCCTGTCTTATGAAGAATTGAGATTGATCACGACTCGGCTTCCGATTGATATCAATTGTATATTTGCAAATTACAGATCGGGTATTGGACTTACAATGGCCTCAGATCAATGGCAACTCTTTTTAAGACGAGGCCTAGGAGTCTGTCAGACAAACATATGTCATCATCACTATCATGCAGGCCTTTTGCAGTTAATACATATGTAGAACATGAATGATGTGGGGATGAGTACTGTTGAATTTATTAATTACACTTTATTTGAAAGTATTTATTGAAATGCTCTGTTTAGATCGGCACCGCACAATACTTTGGTACCAAATTGTCAGTGAAATTGGATATGGTATTGACAGATTTACTTGCACATGTGTTTATGCAGTTACTGATGTACATATTGTAGTGCCCTTTACATTTACAATATGTGTACTGGTTCAAGTAACTGTATTTCCATTTTTTTATCATGAAACTACAATTACAAGGTCAAGTTTCGATGTATTAGAAAGATAAGTTGGATTGAATTTGTAATAGAATTGTGTTCTTTTAAGCATCTTGGAAAACTTCTTGCAATAAACTGACCTGAACAAATAACTTCTTTGAAGAGTTGATAATGATTTGTTTTGGTGTTTACCACATGGAGTAACACTCTTATGCCTTAGAGAAGACATGAACAGTCATCTGACTCTCAGTTTGAATGTTTGCTTTTGTTGTTTCTTCAGATTCCTTTGTAGTTGCGATATATTTTTATTGCAACAGTTGGGAGGAAGTGGGTAATTTTTGGCAATTAATTGCTTTTATTGTTTTTGTGTATCAATTTCCAAACATAATGAATCAAAGGCTTATGTGTGGGCAGGGAAGTCTGCAAGTAGAAGGGAAAAACTAACAAAGAAAGGAAATAGATAATGACGTGTTTGTGGGACTACCTGATTTCTGAGTACTAACTCCTACTCCTCATTAAATACGGTTTCCTTTGTGGTAAAATTATTTTCTGCGACTTCTTGTACGCAAGAGGTGACGTCTAAAAGTCTCGGTGCAAGTAGTGAGGTAGAAATATGAGACAAGTGTTTCACAATCTGATCATGTGATTATTGTGCAATTTTATAGATATTCAGAGTCTTGACCTTCCCAGGAAGTTGAACAAATTGGACAGACATGTATAACTTTTTAAGAACAACAAACCCTGAAAACAATTGCGATTTGATAAAAGGAGGAAGTCATACATTTATGAGCAGATCAATAAGTTAAGAAATTTACAGAAATTATCAACAACTGTCAGAAGCATTCAAAACAATGAGAGTTTCCCCCCAGAATGATTTAATTCCTGGCTTGTTGTTAATTGGCATGATAATGTCTTTTGAAAATGATATACTGTACTTGTGTGCCATAATGGATTGACCGGTAGAATCTAATTCACACTGAGACAGCTTTTGATTGTATGTTACTGAGAAAGAGATGTGTTGCTTGGATGGATATGTTGTAACATTAGGAAATTTCCTGTAAAATTCAGAAGGAACATTTCTGAAAATGACAGACCATAATGGCTCCTCTGAGCATTTATATGAGGGGGAAAAAAAGGTAGATATTCCCTGTGAGACAGGCATATTGACAACAAAAGTGCTGTAGACTTTGTCATTTGGGTGTCATTCAAGGTAAGCACGCTGTCATTACTTCCCATATGGTTGTCAGTGCAAATGTCATGGCAAATGCAGTGATTACTAGGAGCCAGAACAAGGAAGTATGGTATTGATTACTTGTAATGATTTGGATTACATTAGAATAAATGGGGGGAAAACCCTAGAAATTCTTTATCTAAAAATAGAATGCCTCCAAACCACAGAATCCTGGAACTGTGTTTCCATGATTAGCTGAACAAATATCTACAGGGAAGAAAAGGAAAGAATTTAGTGGATAACTTGTACTTAATACACATTGTAAGAGAGTTATTGTTCTGCATTTTACTTCAGGCAATATACTCAAAATGCCAAATTTTTCGTTCATTATTAGAATTGCTTTGAAAACATTAATTACACATTGCAGATTGCATTCCTTACTATATTTACATGTACACAGCAGCTCAAAGGAATTGGCATAGGGAAAGGGAAAGGGAAGAAAGGGAAGGAGCGGTAGTTTTAAACTGTGGTATATTTTGTCCAGTTCAGCGTGAAACATTTAAAAGCATCGCGTTTCATGCTGAACTGGACAAGATATACCGCGGTTTAAAACTGTGGGTCCTTCCCTTTCTTCCCTTTTCCTTTCCCTTTGCCAATTCCTTTGAGCTGTAGTGTACATGATGGTATGTGATTAAAGTGAAATGGTAGGAAAAAGAACAGGGGGGGGGGGAGCCTTCACATTTTATTGCCTCTCATGAATATTATTTAACAAATCAAATTAATTTCTTCATCTGTTATACTTTTTATACTGTTGTGTTCACATGGGGTTAATCCTATGGATAGTACATGTACATTGTATACAGGATTATGCGGCCTGGGAAATCTCAGGATTTGTTATTGTGGTGCCAAACCCTAAAATGCTTAAAATGGGAAAAGAGCACAGAGCTAAGTCTAGAACTGTAGAAAGGTCCCCCTCCCAAAAAAAGAAAAGAAAAAAAAAAAGAAAAGAAAAAAAGACAGATTTGGAATTCAGGAATAATGATGCAATTGTGATACCAATGCTTAAAATGCTTAAATCTGGTGAATAATATAGGGCTAAAAAATGAAAATGCTAATGTAAAAATCCTAACATTTTATTGTCTATGGCCATTCCTAAAGATAGATTGGGGCTAAGACAAAACAGTGTAACAAGGATAGATGTATGAGCTGAAGAAACACTGGTTTCGGGTACTTTCTTTTACGTTAGTGTGAACGAACCCGAGACCAAGCCAAGGCTGCACACAAAGGCCTGACCCCAGAGTGGAAGGTCAAAAACAGCAAGGGCTTTGTTTGACCTTCCAGTCAGTACTTTGTGCCTCAGCTGTCTGGGAAACACTGCTGAACTGCCTCCCAGCCCAGGCTAGGACTAGCCTGGATCCAGGCTGTTTATCATTTCTAAACCAAAATATTCAATACAAGGGTCTGGCTGCAGTAGACTAATAATTGTGGATTTCTTCCCCAGCTGTGGGATGGACTGAGAAAGGAAGAGAACGATACAGTGGATATTGACTAGTCTTAGAATATCAGACTCTTATTTTTAATTTTGAATAAAAAATGTCCAACAGTCTGGAAGCAAGGCCATGACCTAGTCTGCTTCCCCTTATATCTCTTCTTTGCTTGAACAGTAGGCATACACACTGTAGACTTGACTCATGGAATCCAGAGATGCCAGGCTTGTAGCAATAGCCTGAATTCAGGCCTTGTTCCCACTTCTATCCCAGGCATTACCATGTTACAATATTTCATGCTTTATGGAGTACCGGTATGTGGAAACAAGCTCACGTTTTGCTCATTTGTCTGGCCAGTGGGAGGAATGTACATGTACATGTCCATGACTCCATGTACATGTACATGTAATTGGCCTCTCTGAATCGTTGATTGGTATGCAACAGTACTTCCGTTTTGTAACAATCAAATCCTGTTTTCTCTTTCTTTTTTCTCAATGAAATAATGATTTGAAACACAATGCCATACATACATGTACATGTGTATGAAGTTCAGTGTATCCCCACATAAATGTATAAAAAAAAGTTCAGTGTATCCCTGTACACTGTTTTTATCTCAAACACTGTATACGTCATATATTTCACAGGTTTTTTATTTTCATGAATTTCGCGCGTCTGGACTATTCAGGAACATAACAACACGCGAAATCATGAATATGACGTGCTGGAGCACATGTACTAATAGTACTAGTACTCCACGATCGCGAAATTGTCAGGAAGTCCTGATTCACGAAAAATTAGACTTGCGAAATATATGGTGTATGCAGTAGTCTGTAGAACTTTTCAAAGTATCTAAGATCTTATTCTGATCACAAAACCTATGACTGGACTGGTCTAAAATGTTGAGCAAGATTGCTTTGACAGTGCACTGTTACCAGAAAACCAGGACCACGTTATTTTGCCAACTTCAAAGTAATGAATTGGCCTGACACATAAAGTGAGATTGTCAATGGGGTTTAACTTTCATATCTCATTCACATATCAGATGCACAGAAGCGTGCTACTTTTCCAACTTTTAGACAATGGGATGATGAGAGAAATGGTCAATAGGTTGAACGGGTATATTCGCACCTAAAAAACACTGGAGCACCGTATTTTGCCAAATTCTAAGGTAATGAGATGGCCCAACATTAATAGTGAGATTGTCAATGGATTGAACTTTTCCATCCCATTCACTGCGCAAGAGACTGGCACTGCTCTGCATGGGTAGGGAAGGTCACGAGAGAGGGAGAAGGCTTTGTTTGAATTTCCAGTCAGCGCTTTGTGCTTCAGCTGTTAGGAAAGGCTGTGATCTACTGTAGCTAGAGTTTAATGCTTGTTTGTCCCCCTTTTCTTCTGAATTCGCAATATCAGCATGCATTGTAGTAACTAGTATTGTGTGTGTGTATGGAGGTATGCTGTAACATTGTACATGTTCAGTACTTCTGTGAAAAAATACATGGTGGAGGGGGGGGGGGGGTGGTTTTTCAGGATCAGTTAGCCCCTTGCAATGTGACAAAAAATCTTTGAATGTATTACAACAGAGCTCCAGAGGGAACAATGCAAAATTAAGTTCAGGATGTTTATTTTATGACATCAGACTAATGAATTTGTAATTTCCTTCCTGATGAAGACTGTAGACATAAACATGCACCCCTGTGGAAATAATTGTGAATTAATATGTAATAATTGATATATTTATGATTGTAAAAATTAGGGTGTCATGCAAAATACGTTTCCAAGGTGCTCGCTTCATGATATCAAATTTGAAATATATCTCCTGTGATTTGTTATCCTCCCTGGAGGGTGTTTCACTAGAGAGGTGTAAAGAGTGGAGTCAGCACGAAGTGTAATTTATTCCTACAGCAGTCGCGTGCATTGATATCACAATGGAATATTTGAAGCGTTTGGCTCTTTGATCGAGGGAGATCCGCCGCCAAACAAGCATGACAAAATGTAGGATGCATTTTGAGGAATATATATTCTGTATGCGCAGAAGATTTCAGAACCACTTCATGAACTGAAGTGCATGTGCAGTAGTATTACATCTTATAAAGATACGATTCTGTGAATTTCAGATTATATTGTTCCTTCGTTTTTGTGACAAAAGGAGAATACTGTAGAAAACTTGCTAGAGAAATGCCTCGATATCGCACATTTCCGAATCATATTTTCTTTAAAATATCTTGTAAATCGTTTACTGAGTGTTTCATCTTTCATGGAAACAACCTCAATTTCGTGTGCGGAGGTGTCCGAAAAAGTTACGGACCAAATTCTTTGTACAATTTTTTTTCAAAATTTCCCTTCGCTCACCCCAAAACTAATTCACAATGTGTGTAAAAAGATCAGCTATACGAGCTCCCAGCGAAGGCTGAACGGTTGACATGCTTCTCAAAACAGATTTTCTTTTGTTATTCAGAGGAAGGCACTACCCTAATTAGAAATACAGCTAATGGTTTAAAACACCTGAATGTCTTGAATTGTTATGAGGCGGCGGACCTCATAGATCAAAGGAAGTCTATCCGAGCGCAGTCCATCCATGATAGGTCCATGGTTTCACCAAGTTGTTTGTAAGTTACGAACGACTTTACAAACGACTGGTGATCCCTTTTTGTGCTACATGGGATACCACACTTTGTTCATTGAGAATCTGATTTAGCACAACAAGGGATCACCAGTCGTTCGTAAAGTCATTTGTAACTTACGAACAGCTTGGTGAACCACCCCCCTGGACCACAGTTATTCTAACTTACCATCAATGGTAACTACCATGGCAACAGCGAAAGAGCTCTCATTATTGCACCTACTACTATGCACCATTGATGGTAAGTTACAATAATTGAAAACCTATATTTCCCTGGTTGGCGAGCACTTGATATATGGGAGTCAAGCCATTGTCCACATGGGTCTGAATTTGAGACTAGCTCCTTGTCTGCTTGTCCCAGTTAGTAGGGGGGAGGCAGAGGGGGGAGCTCACCCAGTGGGATACCTATAGTACTGGGGTGTTGACACAGGAAATGCCCCTCATCCACCCCTGTGTCCTCGCTATCACAATAATGAGGTCAGGAAGAAAGTGCCACAGGATCACACACTCATGCAGACGGGTAGGCTAGGTTCTAGACTCTATTGGTTCTGCTTCTTTCTTCCCTACAGAGAGCACGAGGAGGTCTGGACAGACAGACTAGCCTAACTGTATTAAGGGGACAGGAAAGGATAGATGCTTAGTGTAATTCTACATCTTCAATTCTTTGTGTGCCACGTGTGACTTTTTTTCACAATTAATACACATAATTCTCATTGAGGAGCAGTTTATCTGGCACACAAAGGGTTAAACGTGTCTGTGCCCAGATGCATGTGAAGTTGAGATTGCAGTACTAGTGAAATAGGCAGGAACAATAGACATTTTGGAATTTCAAAATATGCCAAGTAAACCTGAGCCTATGTCACAGTCTGTCATCCTTATGACTGAATAATCTTCCAATCATTAAAACATTCACAACTCTCTGATTAGTTGCCTGATTTTCCTTAACCTCTTTTACTAAGTTTCTCAGATTTTCCTGTTTTTGTCTCGCCTGAACAAAGTTCGTTTGACTTGCTGTCATTTCTTTTTTTCTGCATCAATTGTGATCACACTTGGTACAAATGGTCCTTTGGTAATACCGCGTGTGTTGATGAGGATGATGAGGCTAAAGGTCATCTCGGTACCATTTTAAATATTTAAAGAAAAAAATTAAGCACTGTTCAATGATTGCAAAATCAGGCGAGACTCGTGGTTCGCGAACCACCTTATTATTGAGAGCAACTTATTTGGGGACTGGAATTTCCCTTTAACAGAGGAATAGTCCACACTCAAAGCAGCTTTAAACCTACATGCAATTGTAAATGCTGTCTCTCTCTGCTTGTTTGTATTTTTATGGTATTGATTCGCCTTTTCAAGAATGTCACTGTATCTTAATACAAGAAGATGATGAGATCCATCTGTGAAGGTGGGTCTTATATAGACAAATAAACTTTGCGCAATATCCTGAAAAGACCTCTGCAGGAAGTAAGGCTGGAGTTGTGAAAGCGTGTCTCCATCAGTCTGGAAATATGGCAACCTATCAAGGATTGGAACATGGAGGGACTTCCCCCCCCCCTGATACATGGAGTCCCCCTTCATCCTAACTAGGGTAAGAAAAAACTATCAATTGCACAAGCCATGTGAATTTCCCTCAGCCAGTCAATGTGGAAAGGCCCATGCTAGTGCACCCTTGGTTGGCACCCTTGGTTGTGATAAAGGAGGAGATGGGCTGGGGGAGGGTATACACTAGAACTGTTGTTTCAAACATGTCTGTCCCTCTTTCATTTTTGAAATGGCTGCACATTTCACTAGCAACATAAATAAAAGAACTAGAACATTGAGTTTGCTGCCTGCTTTTTATTCAGTCGGATAGAAATTTATCAGAGTGGCAATAAGTGTTGTTTTTGTTTACCCGTTTTTAGGGGGAATTAAAAAAAATCACAAGCCCTCAAGCCCACAAACCCACAAAAAGGTATTTTGTTGGTATGGTTGTATAACGATGCTTACAGTACTCCCACAAATATGAAGCAGGTTTGTCAGCATTTTTATCAGACCAGAATACTAATAAATACTATTTTCTACATAGTATTTATTAGTACACTCTCACCATGGAATCATTCAAAGAACATTCAGACCAGAATAGTTTGTCAAATATTGTGTCATTGGCATTTGAAAAATCCATTTCCTGGGTTTTTGTGTATTTACCTGGCAAGAGGAAATATCAGTGTGTCTAATTGTTTCTGGTTATGTCTGTGTACTATTTTGTGGTCAACATGTAGAGTTTATGAGTACTAAATAAATGCCACTGAAAGCAAGCACATGGTTACAAGCTTTACAAAATGATTCTTTCTTTTATTGTACTATGAAAAGTACTTCATTTTAATCTCAATACCTTAGATACACATTTCTTGACCTGTACCAAATGTAAGTCATCGTTAACTGCCTGAAATTAAACTATTTATCCTTTTCATAGCCATAGACTGAAGCAGATACAGTGTAGCATGTGAGGGATTCTTAATTTAAAGCGTTGTTCCTTGAATATGGGAAAAAAATTCATATAGATCTAATAATGATAAATAGTTGTTGATCGCGAAACTGTTCAATTACAACTGACCTCTGGCGAGTTGTCATCGCACTGGTGTTGATATAATTATAGATGGTCAGATAGTAACAGTTCATGGGTTAGATGGGAAAAGAGGAGAAAATGAAAGGACACTGTTGGAATAACGATGTCTCGTGCCAAGAAAGCTCAATAAATGAGGGCTGAAGTTGTTCATGCGGATCCTATTCATTGTGTAGCTGGTGACTTCTATTTGACTCACTTGAAGCTCGTGAAGGGGGCATTCAATCTGCTGAATTCTTATCTTGTAATATAGGGAGGTATTTCTCATTGAGTGCCTTCACATTGCACAGGCCATGTTAGTCTAGATCAAGGCTGACAGCCTCTTTTTCTGAGTCACCAGTGCAGTCTGCGCCGTGATGGGATGAGCGTTGGATGATGGATTGTGTCTGAGAGCAAGGCCTGTGCAGGTACATGTAGCGTCCATTGGGATCGGGCAACCACACACCACTCACTCTGTGAAGATCAAGCAATTGAAGGTCCGCTATTGATTGCAGTGTGGTGTTAAGATGTTGTTAGCGGTGTGGGTGTGAGTAAGCACGATATCGCCAGCAGCAGATGCGAGAGGCAACCAGATAGCGTTATGAGATGCTCCAGTTCTGGAGAGGTTCATTGAATGAAATGCCAGGATTCGATTAGCCTTCCTCCCAGGAGTCTCGTAAGAGTTTTAGGAAGCAAGGGTGTTGAGTTTACTACGTCACTGTCACAACCCATCACATCACTAGCAGCAACTACAACAACAACATTTGTGTTACTTCAGAGTCACCATTGTATATAAATCGTCTTCTTCCTCTCCATTTCCTCTTTCTCCCCCTCTCATCATGCATTGTTTCCTCTCCTTTTTCTTTCATTTCACCACCCTCTTAGAACTCCATTTATTTAAAAGGTTTCCTACTCTGCAGAGTGATTTTTAGTACAAAGATTTCATTACCACCCACATGTATGTTACCGTAGTCACTCAATGTACACCCATGGATATAACAACTGGGAAAATACATGAAGATCCACTGTACATGTATTTATAAACACATGCAGAACATAGATTTTGCTTCTAGGATGCATACAAATCCATGTTGTTTCAGAGTGCAATCTTCGCCACAGTGGGGAGATTTCCAGCAAAAGTCAAATCAAAGCTGACAAACGTGGATGTTGAGACTTCCGTTCTCAAACCCAGACTTAGACGAGAGTGACAGATCATTTCCCGTCCTCACGTTCCCCAGAAAAGTTGGCAGGGAGACAGGGCTAGGGGGGTTCCCTCCAGCCATTCTGAACCCCCCCCCCCCCTCTTTCTTGAGAGAATCTGTTTCCTCTTAACCCTTTCAATTCCCTGATGTGAAATGGAGTTGGCTGATAAAGTAGATTTTCGGGTTGAGGTTCTGGAAATGAAAGGGATAACACCTACATGTACTTACTTGGTCTTGATAACCCCATTGGCTTACTACACATTTTCATACCAGTGGTAATAAGCCGGTCAATGGACTTGTGTCCTTTGAAATCACAAGCAATTTTGTGACATGGGTGGTTTTATGTAAACAAAGCCAATTGCCTTTTTTATACCAAGAATAGCCATTGTTCCACATTCCTGTTATTCAGTCTTGCAACATTTATAAGGCTTACGAGGACTTCTCATTGCAACACAATAGATAAATGTGCATTTTTGTAGATTCGTCCACAAGTAATTATTCAAAAGGAAACGGTAAAGCTAACAAAGTGTAAATTAATTTAACATGCTATACAAACATTGGCATTGTATTGGGACTAAATCGTGCTTCCTTTGGCCTTGCATATTATACAATGTATACAGAGAGGCCTATTCAAAATGAATTAAAAGACATACTGTATATATGTAGAACACAGACAGAAAGTGTACGTTGAAATCAGTAATTTCTTGTCAAAGTAGATTATGAAAAAGAAAAATTGAAGCATATTAAGTGTAACCACTACATACACACATATGTAGGCATTGTATTAAATTGGATCATGATACATTTCTATTCCTTTGGCCTGGAATGTACTATTGTATGTAAAGGCCTATTCAGAATGAATCAGAACATGAAGACACATTGTAGGTTGAAGTCTGTGGCTTGATGCCAAGATCACATGCTCGCCGTGCTTTTATGGACGGCTCAATTCGCAACATTGTAACAGGAATAGCGCTTCTTTCTCACAAATGAAAGTAGATCCTGTATTTTTGTGCAGTTTTCTGTCAGGCCATCTAACATTTAGGAGGGAAATTTGTAGCGCGTGATCTGAATGCAGTACGGTTACCCGATACTCCTCCCCAAACAGTGCAATTGTGTCACCGACTTCAATATCCTTTTCCACAGTGTGTGTAGTGTGCATACATGTGGAACTATGTGAGCAGACTGCAATCGCTGAATAGCATCAGACTGCTGTATTTAAATCTCTCAGTCTCATATTGGTAATTAATTTGTTACCATTCACTTGTGACTATCCATGGTTGGTACTAAGAGGGTTAAAATCTCTACAGGATATACTCTAGGTCCGTTCCGGGGTAAAATGACGTGAATATCAAACTCAAAGGTGCTTCTTTTTTGGCTGGAGATTGTGAAACAAACACCCCAATCCATATCATGCATGATACCAGTGGGAAAATGATTTGGGGACGTGGGGCGATACAACACCCGCAAAGCAATAAAGCATCCCCCTGACTACCAAAAGAGCCCCTGTCTGAAATAAATAATCCCAGCGTATTATGCACAATATGGTTCAGGGTGTCCATTTCATTGCATCAGGCTTAAAAAGTCACCCCAGCAAGAAATTTTTATTTTTTTCCTGTTCTTTATACCTCATGAGGTAAACTATTTCTTTCACAGGGGATCATTTTGTTATATTGGCAAGGGACATTGCATCTTTTGCAATGCCGGAGCTACTTGAAAAATCACCCTGAGCTCTTAAGTATTTTTTTACTAGGTCTTTGTCTACCTAACTTGCATGTAAATGAGTTTTGCAATACTGTTCTATCATCTATCAATCATTGCCTCTCTGTTTACATGCTTTTGCTTACAAAGAAAGTGTGAACACGATAATTGATTTATTAATCAAATTAATCAATAAAAAATACAGTCTATGTAACAGCTTGGAATGAGCTATGACTAATGAAGTGAATGAGAGAAAAAGTACTGAAATGCCAACACACAAGGCATGATTTATAAGGGCTATTGCCACTAATTTCCTTTACATGAGTAATCGCAGCGCCATTAGTTTTGATCAATAATTCATGGACGCCCAGGATTCCTTCTGCAGTCAAACCTGTCTAAAGACCACATCCAAGGAAAATTGGAAAAGGTAGCCTTTATGTACAGGTGGTCTTTATAGCCAGGTGCAAGTCCCCACTCTGAAGAGATTCAAATTGAGTGGTCTTTAAAAATAGGTTTTGTTCATAGACTTGCCTTTCTTCAAATGTTTGACAAGTACATTCGTTTTTATTGTACTAGTCTGTAGAGAATTTTGCAGAGGCTTAGAAGAAATATTTGCATAATTGTCTCTATGATGTTAGTCCTGCTGTGATATAGATGACGAGAAAAAAAAAAAGGAGTCATCAAGTTTTGTTTATAGATTGCTCTTTCTTCAGAGGTTTGAATATTTTTGGTTCTATTTGTCTGAAGAGAATTGTGGAGGGGCAAAGAAGAACTTTAAACCCGTTCATGTACCATAATCATGAAAATACTGCTATTATTATCGATGTACGTCAGTAAGAAACTTTCCAGCTAGCCTCGACAAGCACCATTCATAAACACTGAAAAAGCTGTAATATTGCAGTGTTTCGGACGGCTGGACTCTCTCCACACAACTAGCTAGAGCAGACACGTGATGGTCACATGTTCCGCTAAGCCATATGAGTGGTGCGATTAGCCAACCACATGCCAGACCGCGATGCACGAGGCGCAACATTTATGCAAATACCGCATCATTTGAGTGATTCCCGTTCATATGTAGACAGCTATCGGCGATGCTTCAGTAAAATTGCCACAAATATTGCGCTTATTTTGCCGATACATGTACACGTAGGTGGTGTATATGAACGGGTTTTTGTCATAACTCTGTGTATGATGTTATTCCTGCTTTGATATTAATGAAGAGAAAAAAAAATAGTCATCTCAACATCTTATCAGCTCTATTTTTGATTTGTTTCCGGACAAGGTTTACCAGGTTTCCTGGCTGCCCCCCATAAAGGACTTGGCAAGCAGTTGAGATTCTTCGCTTGGATATACTTACTAGTAGTGGGTGTGGGGCACATAGTTGTATGATCCAGTGCAGTTGGCACAAAGTGCTTTATGCCTAGACATCAACAAGTTGCACGTTTACATTAATACGTGTTAGGTAGGAAGATTGGATGAGGGGGACGGATGGTTGAGAGGAGGGGGTAGGGACAGGTACAGAGAGAAAGAGAGAGAGAAAGAGAGAGAGAGAGAGATGTGATGAGAGGGAGAGAGATTGAAAGAGAAAGGGAAAGGGAAAATGGCCTGAAAAATGGAAAGAGTATGAGAGGGAAACAGAAAGAAAGAGAGAGAAATAGATTGAGGGAAAGAGAGAAAGTGAAAAACAGAAAAGAGAAGTTTAGTAAGAGGGAAAAACAGAGAAAGAATGATGGCCAAGGAGGAGAGATTGAGATAAATTTATACAGTAATAAAGGTAAAAGGGTGGGGGAGGGTGGAGCGGGGGTGGGAAGGTGAGAATCTGTTTTTTTTTTTTGGTGTTTGTGTGTGTGTGTGTAGAACTTAGTAGGATACAGGGTGGTCACCAGAAAATCTTTTACGCATGGCTCAAAAAAGCAGAATGTCACTTTTTGTCAGATATCTGTGCTGGACGCGTGGTACACAACTATGGAACGCGTGGCTCAAAGAAAACAAAAACAATAAGAATAATAAGACTGATACTGATTTTACGCATGGTGCAGTGAATTTACACGTGGCTCACAATCACTTTCTAGACCTGACGCGTGGTGTTTGCACCGCATGTTTTCTACACTGGGGACCACCCTGGTAGGATAATGTACTGATTTGGTTGTCCCACTTGCACAAAATAATGTAATTGGAGGTAAAAAGTCTTCTTTCTCTTGTAGGTTTTTGAAGGAAGTTGACCTGTACTGATTTGCTTCAATTAAAAGTACAATGTTCATGTATTTTTAGGGGGTGTTGTGTAATGTGTACCATGCATTTGGAATAACAGTGCACCCATTGTTGCCTGTAATTTTTTTTTATGTCCATATACTTCACTTATAATGTGCATATCATGTTATGACATCTTATGCAAACATTTTTCCTGTTTGGTTAACGCTATTATGATGCAGTCAGATATGAATAAACTGTAGTTGCACAATGTGTGGGAATTTTGGGCGGGACCTTTTTACTAAAGCAAACAGACAGGAATGACTTCTGTACGTCGTTTTTATACAGACAGTTATACCGGTAGTACATTTACCATTTGTATGTATATTCTATGCCAGCCCTTCAAACAATATGTTATTGATCAATATATACCCTTGTTGGTTTGACGAGCATCAGCAAGTAGATTCTAGATGGTATTAAGTAGAGTTTAGCTCATTGTCTACATGGTAGTTGTGAGTATGAATGCGAATAACACTCAATATAAATCTATGCACAGATGTACTGTACATAATTGACTTATCATGTGATCTTAATGATTGGAAATTGAGGGTACATGATTTATGGAGCTTTGCTCTAGACGGGAGAGAAAGAGCAAGAAGAAGAAAGGAAATTGATGAGGAGAGGAGAAAAACACTGAAGAGGATAGAGAAAGGAACAGTCACAAGAAGGAAGAAGAGATGGTGATAGAGATGGAGATGAAGGGAGGGGAAACAAGATTAAAAATATGAGAGGGAAAGGAAGATAAGGGAGAGGAAAGAGAGCACACTCAGAGATCAGTAAGAAGTAAGAAGGAGAGAAAGAGCGAGAAATGGGGATGGAGATGGAGGAAGGGGTAAAAAGATAAAAAGATTGAGAGGGAAGGAAAGAAAAAAGAGGAAAATTGAAGGTCAGTAGGGAATGATAGAGGGGGAGAGAGAGAGAGAGAGAGAGAGAGAGAGAGAGAGAGAGAGAGAGGGAGGGAGGGGGGGGGGGGGAGAGGGGGGGGGGGGGAGGTGGGGGGAGGGAGGGAGAAGGAGAGAGGGGGGAAATGTTATGTTATTGTTGCCAATGTGCCTGATTTCCAGCCAATCAAGCCATCCCAAGGGACATGGTGTTTAGTGAGTTATGCTGATGCGACATGACAACAGCGCATCATGTTCGAGGAGGCAAGAAATGATAAGAGGTGGAAATTTAATAAAAGAAGAACTAAAAAGAATTAAAGTAGTAGGGATTACAAAAGCAAAAATGGAGGACTGCAAATTATCTTTGTGACAATATGAAGATAATTACAAAACTTCATATTGTATGATACGTTTCATGTACATGCACCTGCAAGAAGTCAATAAAAAAAGACACACCTAATTTTCAGGAAACCAGTTTTGGCTCATATCCCGCTTCTTGACATATTTCCCAGATGTCCTTCTGATTAAGAATATCCAAGTATATAGCAGAATGTTACATTTCCAAGAAAACTATCAGGGAAAATTAATGCTTACAGGAAATTATTCAGGTTATGGGAGGTACAACTAATAAAGCAACAATTGTGAAACGATTAGAGAATGTTGCTTCATGATTGCGATATAATGTTTCGTCACGATGTAGTAGTGCCTTCCAACTATTTGTCGTCATTGATATTTCAATCACTTTTCATGGGGTGTGTGCATGTTTATGTTGTCATAAAGCAGCTATAATCTTGACAAATTTCCAAGTAATGTTGGCAATGAAGGTGATATGAAAACTGCATACTATATAGTGTATCAGGTGGTTTGAATCAAGCAAGATGTACATGTATACGGTCATTGTGCCATTGTGGTGTACCTGTAAGCCTATGTGTATATTACACATGTACATTTGTACATTGTGTTATGACAAATCTTCTAAAGGTTACTAGGGTCTGATGAATATATGTAGAGAAGGTTACCATTATTTGGGGCATCTTTGTAAGCTTGAAGCCATGAAATAAATAGGTATGGAAAAGTACCATGGATGCATTATTGCCATGAGAGAAATAAGATTTGCATATCTAGGCTCTTTTGAACATTTCTTTGGCTTCATGTAAATCCCACTGACACAAACTGGTACAAGCATATTTGTGGTTGTTGTTGCTGTGTTTTTTGGGCTAAAGCATTGTGTTTCATGCTGAACTGGACAAAATTTACCACAGTTTAAAACTGAGGCTCCTCCCCTTTCTTCCCTTTCCCTTTCCCTATGCCAATTCCTTTGAGCTGTTGAGTATGTGTAGAAGCCAAGTGAGTGTGATCAGCAAACAACAATCTTCTCACATCCATTGTATGTACAGTAGGTCAAGGTTATGTGCCAGATTATTCCATGAAGACGATTTTAACATTTCTTGTGATGACTGTAAAGCATTGCCTATGCCTGTCTGAGAGAAAAATCAACCTACCCTCTGTTGAGAACAATGGTCACGTTCTCAAACACCTGGTAATTTCATTATCAAAGTTTCCTACTTCAATCAGGCTTTCTGGACAAGGGGAAAGTCCCTAGTTGCTATTCTTAGCAACATGTCTGCTATTGTGTTAAATACTTGGGATAATAGGTGCACAAATACACTCTGTAATAGCCACAGGCTCTTAAAGAGCCGCATGGTAAACTAATGTACTCTTCCATGTCCACTTTGACTCAACAGCAAAATCTATTTGCAAATAATTAACAGGAAAAGTGCCATTAGCTCTATGTCGACGGTATACATTATATCAAAGTGCACTGTCACTATTACACTACAAAGCTTACCAAACACTGTTGTACTTCTAGTATCTGTTGACAAGGACCTTCCTGACCTGATGTAGCACGCACTAAGAAAAGGGAAGATGTCATGAAACCCTTCAATCTTTCACATTCCTTGGAACTTCATTGTCATATAGAAGTCAACTACAAATGTATTTGTTCATTGCTCCGAAATTGCCCAGATCCCCCATGTATTTTTTTTTTTTTTTGAAGTCAAGGCACTAGTCTGTATCACCGACACAAATTTTGAGAATGTGACTCAATGGAGTCTGCGCTCATAGACTACTCCAGACAGGCCAGTACAGAATACACAGCATCTATTTCCATGTTGGCAGCAGGATATGATTCATAACATTATGGGTATATTTCTAGCACATTCCATGTCTCTGGCCTTACCTATGTACATGTTTGTCATTCATCAAGGGAAAAGGAGAGCACAGGTGCCTTAGAAGGATATGGCGTGTTTCCACGAGTATCTAATATGGGAAATAATCGTGATTAAGTTTCACCAGGGAAATCCTCTTTATTTTTTATAACTGTTGCTTGTTACTGATACTTACATTGGTTACACCACTTGGGGCGATGTATAATTCTTCTTTCGAAATTAGATCAATAATGTAGTGGTATTTATACCATCACTATCTTCCAAACAGATCTTGTCATCAAACCCTTCAGGGGAAGAATGGTTACACTGATTATTATTATATTAAATGGTTGAGTCACAAATATGGAGACTACAGTGATGTTCAGTGGAAACTCATCCATCTTACAAAACAGGAAAGAATTAGAAACGTGTGTCATTGTGTGTTGGCACATTCTGATCTTCTACATATTACTGTACACATTACTCATGGACAGTGTGCATGTTCATCTCAGTTGAAATTATTTCTTTGTTGCATTGCAATATTACGAGGTATATAGATCATTTCAGTTCAAAGATGAATTATGCACAGTTTTGCTTACCATCAGGCAAGCGGAACAGTTCACCATGCCTGACTGAAACCAGTCAAGTGATTTAATGATACGCTGCTGGCTTAGATTAATAAAAAAAAAAAGACTGGTATTATGCCCTTCAATTCTTTTCCAAGTAACAGTTGTTTTGTTATTAACAGGGGAACCATCAACCACCATGCTTAAGATACCTGTTGTAGCATCCATGTTAGTCATGGAATGTTTCATCATAACCTAAAACATAATTATATCCCTTTAGGCATAATTCCTCATAGGCAAATGACCCATAAATCAAGTTGATTTTAGCATAGTAATTCCATTTAAACATACTTGTTCCTCATAGTGCATAACCCATAGATCAATTTGTGTTTAGGGTAGTATGTCCCTTTAATCACAATTCCTCATAGTTACACGACTCACAAATCAATTTGTTTTTTAGGGTGGTGTCTCCCTTTAAAAGTCATTCTTCATAGTCACATGACCCATGCTCCTGCTCAGGCACAATTCCTTGCGGTCCTAAAAGTCAGTGATAGAGTGTCACAGTGGCAGTATGGCTAAAAGTCTGAAAGTGAAATGTCAAACGGCAAATTGTCAACAGTGCATACAAGAGACATTTGCCAACCAAGCAGACAGATTGTGCAATGGCGCGGGGCTATTAGCATGTGCCAGCATGTGCGGCACTCATGCATCTCTCCCCAGGCTATTTGCTTCAAGGAACCCTTGGCATGCCCTCCCCATTTTATCTCCTAAATGATTTACAATCTAAACGATTTTCCACCTTCTATCTCGTTTTTCGTCAGTGCCTTGGGTGGTTGCCAAGAATGTCGTAAAAAAGCGGATGATGATATGGTAGATATTTTGATTGATATCGTTGTGGGGAATGATAAAAGGGCGACCTTTTGGGTACATTCCTGAACATGTTCTGTGTGTATGTTCAAATAGTAGATTCAATAGATGTATGTTATTATCACTTTATTGCCTCATGACATCTTTGAACTTGTTCAGCCCCAATGAAAACAATCATTAAATCACAGAATGCAAATGATTATCAAACAAAAGAACACAAAATACAAAGCTATTGTACTAGTTATGTTAAATATATTTATTTACATTTATATGTGAGTCATGGTCATGTGAGATTTTGGGAACCATAATATTCTCTCCTACTTTTTTGAATCTCAAAGCTGTGGTCTCACTGTTGCAATATAATGTGTCATTGTGTAGTGAACAGGTGGCAACATACTTGAGATTTGTTTCCAGAATGTGCTCAGACTCCAAAATATTAATTCATATATGTTTATTCTAACTTTTGTAATATTATGTAAGTACATGAGTAATGGCATTACTCTCGAGTTGGAGGGGAAAGCTTTGCTTATAACTGATAGTCAAGAGTTTTTGCAATCAGACTTTCCAAACGTAGGGAACAAATATTTGTGTTATATTCCAATAGTCTGACCGGCGCATATGGAGGCAAACTCAAATCGTGACATGTACATGCCTGCATCATTTTTTCTGTGCATGATTATCATGCACTAACATATTTCATCAAAGGTCATGTGTGCACAGTGCATGTAAGTAAACACCTTAGAGCTAGTGATAGACAGGTTTGTGGGTGTACTACATTAAACACAGTTATACTTGCTGAATTTCGTGAGTCAGTAGCAGTCTTTACCTTTTAGTATTTATTAGTTTCTAACTTTCTGTTTAATGTTTTCTGTTTCAGCTTAATGGGTATTGCTGGGCATGTGCAGACATGATATCTTGCTTTTTGTGTGTATCATTCAATAGGCCCTTTCGCACTTTCTTCTTTTGTGAGTGCACCTGTTCACATGATGGAAATAAATCTCACTCACAAACACAAGCACATTATGACTGCATTGCATACATGAACCCTATACTGTATGCATGATTAAGAAAAGTAAAATTTTGGATTTGCATACAAAAAAGTGAGATTCTTACCACAATCCAAACACTAATTACTCTGTACTCTGTACATTGTATGTTAATACCTTAAATGAAGGTTGACACCTGTAGGTGAATTTAGAATGTATTATAAAAGGAAATTGATATTGTTTTTGTTACCATTTGATTTTTTTATCTGAATATTTGAACAAGATATGATGACATTCATGTACATTGTACCTGTATAATATTTCAGTTTTAGTGCTTTTGAGAAAAGATTTAATGTTCATGATCATCACTAACCCTTTACATGCCAGATAAACTCCTACTCTAGGGGGTTGCTTTATGGTAAAATCATTCACATGTAACACACTATGGGTTAACCAATTTAAATATCTATGAAGATCAAACACATCAGCGTTTAATACAATAAAGATTGCTGATCAAGATTGTTGTGCTTGTAGTCATTGTTCAATGCATAACGATATTAGAGGTTAAAAAAAAAATATCTGTTGTGTTATTGTTGTCTGTGTTTCTGGAGTATACAGAATGAATGGAAACTGGCATCCATCATGCTCTGTACATGTTCATTGTAAATTGTAGCTCATGAAATCAGTGAATTGTGATGTGTTCTCTGTAATCGTGATGAGTAATTAAATGTAAATGTGTTGTGAGCCAGGGATGTAAACATCCTGGCCTTGAAAAGTCCTGAATTATGTCGCAATTTGCAACGTAATTGAATGGATAATTTGTATTAGTCTTTGGTTGGTTTTCAATAACAAGACAAGTTGTATATTACATTGCATGAGTTCTACATGTACACTCCAGCTCAAAGGAAATGGCATAGGGAAAGGAAAAAAGAAGAAAGGGAAGGAGCCGCAGTTTTAAACCATGGTATATTTTGTCCAGTTCAGCATGAGACATGATGCTTTTTAGGCTTAAGTATAGTGTAGTCCTACTTCATGAAGTTATTTGATTTGTTTTGTTCTTAGTTGATTTTTACTAAGTTGCATTACGTTTTCTGTACATGTTTGTATTAGCATGATATTGTGAGTTAATAGGGTTCCTATGTCATAAAGTGGTTTTATTTATATATGCTTGTTGATGTTCCTTAACAAGTTGAATTACATTTTTTTGCGCATGTACATTTATTACAATGAACAAGTGGACATGTCTGAAGCGATTTTGATATCTTACGGAAGGTGAAGAAACGACTTCTACAGTAGTGGATAGGGAGATAAAGATGCTTTCTTTGTGAGTTTGTTACAGGAGTGATGACCTATATCTTATAGGCCTACTGTAGAACCATCATGAGAGGAAGTGTTTGATTTGTGTTACTCAAGGCTGATAATCACTAGACAATGTGATGCCAGTATATGTCATCAGAGGCCCATTCACACACATCTTTATTGGTGTGAAATATATTTAACCCGGATCTGTAAGGATAATATCAGTATGTAGCATGAATACACGAACTTAGGGCAATATATTCAATCATAGGAAGTCCTCCCATACCAGGTGTGTGATCAAGGGCAGTCATATTGCATCAGGTTTGTCTGACATAACTGCCATTGTACTATACACTGAAGAGATGTAAACAAACAACATCTTAGAATTGTGGTAAGCTGCCTGTGTATCAGAACTGTTTTTTAATGAAAATTTGGGTTTTAGGCTAGATTACTTTTGGAACTACATTTTGTAGATGTGTGAACTCTCTATGTTTCTCTCTAAATGAACAAATAGTTACCAATATTTTACTGGTTGTAGCGTAGCTTTGTAGGCCGTTGTAGCATACATTTAGCTTTGACTTGCAATCTTTATTCAGTCGGCCATTGATGTTCCCATGTGAACTGTAAAACAGCGCATTGCGGATGATACTGAGATGGTTAAGCCTTGTGAGATTGTACTGCTAATCCGATGGGTCTTCGATGGCTGAACGGAATATACAGAAACATAAATTGGGTCGCTGTTTGTAGCGCGTCTGAAAGTGGCGAGAGTGATACATGTACCAGATAGCGCCACTGAGATCTGAATGGCATAGATACATAATACGGTGCGATGTTAAAAATGCGTCTGAAAGGGGTGAGAGTGATACATGTACTAGATAGCGCCATTGAGCTCTGAATGGCAATATGTGTGCACAGGTGCGGGGGCATACTCTCCTAATTGACAAATACATAGCACAGGGGGTGGAAAGGCAAACACAGGCCTACACCATGTATTCACTTCCAGTGGCAGTCACACGGTAGTGTCAAACACTTTCACTTACAAGAAAGGGATACAGCTAGCAAGCTAGCTATCAGACCTTGCCATTTTTATTCTCCAACAACTCATGATTATATATAGTGTGTATAGCTATATGTTTCAGTCACTTATAAAAAGTTGTTTTTGCCAATGTAATGTTTATACTACTGCCCCACCCACTCATGTGGGTGCTGCAAAACACTCTTTCTGGTGGCAAGTAATGAATATGGCCATGCCGTACTGTATCCTCATAAAATTCTTGTTTTTATATCACCCTTTATATTGTTTGCTCAGTAGTCAATCTATAGAGACTTGCTTTATCTACAAAAGGTAATTCTAGATTTATTGGTACATGCATTTATGCAATGTTTACAGTTAACGATCTGCCCCACCCCCTCATGAAATCCCAAACACTTTCATTAATGGCTAATGAATAGGACTGGGCCATGTCCACATGGTAATTAATGCCTGTCAGTCAACACAGATACCTCATGTCTCAATACGTTGAATCAATTCATTGTGGATCTGCATTGGGCATCTACTTACAATTATATTACATTGACATCTCCTGCCTTGCCATCATGTGTTCATGTTTTCTACTGTTTGATTCATGATACATGTTCATGTAGGCAAGTTATATTCTTAAGACATACATTGTTTTTTATTTTATTGAAATAAAAAATCTTTTAACTACTTGTTTCTTTTGAAACAATTGAAATACATTTTTTAATATTTTTTTTTTTATAGATATTCTGTTTGAATCTGAGGTACAATGTACACTGAAGATTTGTATTCATGTACCCAATCAGACATGTGCATTTATATTGTGAACATGTAACTACATGTAGTATTGCCTGATATAGCAGTATAGTATGCTGACATATGCAGGTGATGCTAGGTCAGATAACTAGACTACCTTACTTATTTCCTATCAGGAGCCAAGTTCTAATTGTAAAACTGCACACATATGTCAAGAAATTTGTCAAGTCATACTGACCTTTATCACATTCCAACACGTGCTGCATACAGTTCAGCTAATACATAAGAGTGATCTATTTTTAAATGCAATAGAATTAGGTACAATATGGTACTTGTACATGTTGTCAGGTGTGTTTTATATTGTGGTTAGTCTGGTGTTTGTCATGCTGAACTACGTACTATCAGATCCTTTTTAATGAAAGTTTCTGTGAACTGATAACAAACCTCAGAACCTCATCCAGGAATATTCCCACGTTTGTGGTCTTTTGTTCTAGGTGGGTTCTCATGATCTCAGAACTAAAATAGCATTTTATGTGGAAAAGTGATATCATTGAATTTTTGTTTTCTCTTTAGATTAGCATGTAGGACATATTTTAGTTGAAAACATATCTTTCGGTGAACACATGAAATCCATGTGAATACTGACAAAGGATGGGTTTATATCAACATCTTCTTGAATTACGCGTTTTAGTAGAATCCCAAAATACTGTTTATATCCGCAGATATCGAAAGTAGGGAAAATCCTGGCATCATTTTATGCGTCTTTAAATTTGCTGTTGCGTTTTTATCCATCTTTCAATGCAGATATCCAGTTTTAAACATTAAATTCTGGCAAATTAG
Source organism: Arbacia lixula (assembly GCA_963669155.1). Lineage (NCBI taxonomy): Eukaryota > Metazoa > Echinodermata > Echinoidea > Arbacioida > Arbaciidae > Arbacia > Arbacia lixula. The sequence goes on from OZ022593.1 coordinate 10,568,931, forward strand.
AAGTAATTGTCTATTTTCCTGTTTTGAATCCATGTTTTCAATCATCTCTGATAATAAGCAAAGAATGTTTTTGCATTTATATTCACTGAAACATCATTAATCCTGAAAAGAAACGCTGCTTATAAAACTAGATGTGAACATGCTCAAGGACACCCCGTCTGGTGCTTGAGGTAGAAGTAAACAAGTTCATCTCATCTCTGTTTTTTTCGGTAAACAAGTTTCGCAGGAATCAGAGGCATTGTCCTTGAATGTGGTCACATTTGACACCTCGGAATCTTAGTTTAGGGTCGGAGGTCGTAACCTCCGCACTTGGTTGAGTCTGATTATACCTCCTTGGAGCTAGGGGGGAGTCTGTAGGGAGGTGGGAGAAAATGTTGCAATATTCTCTGGTGAAATTGTACAAATCATGTGATTGATGCCCCTGTTATGTCTTGCAGAAAATTTGGTAACTTGCCCTGAAAAAAAAATGTGGAGGCTGGGATTTAAAGAGGGTGTGTGTATGTTTGGAAAGAGGGGGGCGGGAGGAGGAAGGAGGGAAGGGGGGGAGAGGGAGGAGGGGGAGGAGGGGGAGGGGGAGGGGGAGGGGAGGGGGAGGGGAGGGGAGGGGAGGGGAGGGTAGGGGAGGGGAAGTGGTATAAGAGAAGAGAGGAAGTGGTATGATAGAGTACACTATACTAACAACTGTTTATGTTTCAACAGTAACTATACATGTCGATTGTTATTATCATTATCATTGTCGTTATATCATTATTATTGTTGAATTTTTTTTTTTTGGTGCTCTTGTTATCGTTTTTATCATTGTTAATGATGCTCGTTATGACTGTGGACGTCAAATTCATCCCTTTTCCTGTTCATTTTGGGATATTTGTTAATTATGAAGAGAGAGAGAGAGAGAGAGAGAGAGAGAGAGAAAATGAGAAACATTTAAAAATGGTTACAATTCAATTTTCATGGCCTTTCTTTCCTCTCATCTCAACAGGATGAGCGCCCCATTGCAGAGCCTATACTGGTCTGTAGGACTTGCCATGGGACGGCCGAATGTAACAGGGAAGGGAAACCAGAGGAACTCATCTCATGTGCGGAGTGTGGCAACAGTGGTAAGAATAAACGTAATATTTATTGCAATATATTTTTCATTCAAGATTCATTCAAATATTTATATGACTCAGTGTATATTTCGTGTATTTTATTGTGGCAAACAAATGTGAAATTTGCTTTTAGTGGATAATTTTACATAGATTTGTGGGAACTTATTTTTCTAATTTAATAACCCTTCAAAGGTCACTGATCAATCATTGAATATACTTTCTCCTTTGTCACAGAATGCCATGCTTTCAGTTGAAAGGCCACTGGTACAATGAACATGTACATCTCCGAAGGTTAAAATGGTTGCTCCCTGTTGCTATCGACAGATAAATCACTCGCAATGCATTGTTCTTCTCGGAATGTTATTTTTTGCCCCAACAACTGTAATGCTTTTCCTCTTACAGCACCCGCATAGGCCGACATACACACATGCCTGGTATTTTTGGAAAAATATTTGCCCTTTTACATAAATGCTTGCCTGAATGGCTTTTGCCCACCCACACTGAAGCCAAATATTGCATTTGTCTCGATGTCGCATAAAAGCTACTAACAGGCAGAGATATCTGTGTAGCTTTTGTGCAAGATATTTTTCTAGCATTTCCACATATTTCTTATCCAATAGTGCTTCTATTTTCTATGTTTAGATGGATTAACAAGGCGCTCAATGTATTCATGAAGGAAAGGACACATTAAGGAGATGAACAAACCAAACAGCTTGAACAAACTGTATCTAGTGATAAGATAACCCAGCCTCTACAGAAACGCATAGATGGTTGAAAACTGAAGGACGTGAATGCTTCATGCAAACTCTTTGAACTATTAACCCCATAAGTGTGTCTCTGATGCCTTTAAGATTGTTTTCATCTTTACTTGATGTACAAAATACATGTAAATTATGCTTTTCTATTCTAAAAATAGATCCCACTGATGCTAATGCATCCTCTGCTTAGTAGAAAGGGAGAGAAAATAATTACTTTGAGAGTACTACCAGCTCTATGGTTTCCCTCTGTTTTCCAGACGAAAATAACTGCCAGAAAACATGAGAGGTCTGAGGATCAAAGGATTAGCCCAAAAGCCATACTTGAGCAATCTTGGGGTTCTAACTATCACTTGAAGAAGTAATTGACATTATTTAGCTCATATCCCTTCAGCAAATGTGCCTTGATTCGATCTAGTCATAGTTCGTGCTCATGATTTATTGGGTTGAATAATCCTGGGTGGTATGAAATATCGTGTACATTTATATCGTGTATTATCCTGTACAGGATATTCCTCTTCCACTGGTTCATGTTATAAAATAATACAAAGAACAAATTAAATAACAGAAACATAAACTTACATAAGTTACAAGATACAAACATACAATGCTGGATTAACACATTTGTTGAATTTATCAATTTGAGTGTGCACTTAAAGATAATTAAACATTATGGCGCATTACTGAATTCATTATTTGTTTGCATGGAAGCGTAAAACATACAGGTAATACATACAAATTTTCCTATTAAAAACATATCATGCATAATTATTGAATGATTCTGTTACATCATGCGATACCGTTTTCCCATTCTCACAAAACTTGGTAACTACATTTTTCATAGTCTTGATTTAATCTGCTTGAATGCATTTACGGTAAACACAATATTCTTGTGTGTTCTCCATAGAATTAAAACAAATATGTTTTTTTTTCATGCTGCCACCCACTTGAAGGTCCTATGACATGAAAATGTGTGCTGATTTAATTTGATGCAACTTAATATTTATATAACAAAATCACTAACTGTTCAATGGAATTATGTGTCCTTTATTTCAAAACAATTTTTCTTAATTTTTTTCTCAGCACTCTTAAGCCCCGCCTCCAGAGTATCCTCAAACTCAAGATGTGACATCATCTAAGGTAGAAATTAGCAGGATAATAGACCGAATTTATGCACAAACTAAACATTGCAATGACTACCTGCAAGTGCTTAGAATAGCATCACATGTTTATACAATGGAAATTTATTTTTTCCTTGGCATAGCTAGCACATTTCAGACATAAAACAATTATTCCCATTTGAAAGGTTTTTAAATGGTATTGTGTGAAGACGTGATGCTCTTGTGGGCAGGTAGAGGTAGTCATTGCAATGTTAGTTTGTGCATAAATTTGGTCTATTATCCTGCTTATTTCTATCTTTGATGATGTCATAAGGGGAAACTTAAGTTGCACCAATTTAAGTCAACATACAATTTCATGTCATAGGACCTTTAAGGGCAGACCTACAATGTACATTATATGTATATTGCCATCAATTATGTGACATGCATTTTGTTTGGGAAGAAAATTAAGGCATACACCCAGTAGTAGTAAGGACAGCATCCTCCATCCTGTAAATGAATGAAAAACAAATCTAAAAAAAATCTGTGAATCAGAAAGATTTGAACCTGCAATCTACTGCTTACTGGGCGGCGACTTGACTATGCAAACGATTTCTAATTCATGGAACAAGACATGATAACCTGGAAACAAATACCTAAGGGTCTTATTCAACCTGACTCATTAATATTCATAATTAGTCCGCTGTAAGGACCATTCAGCGAGATTGTGAGTGAAAGGGCTTTCTGGGGTACACTGTATATGTAATTTCAATTTGGGAAAGAAATTTAAGGCATGTACATGCAAATGTACACATATTTTGTTTGTTGAAACTTATTACTGACATCAACTTGTTGCACACTAGATACACACTGTAGATGTTGTCTGTCTGGTGTCTAGTGATATACAGTGTGTATACTCAGTCTACAGGTTCAAGGGTGTCTATTTATTTATTGCCCATGATCTAAATAGGTCTGGGCCATCAAGGCGGTGTAACTCATTCCCCCCTGGGACTCATAATACCTGGAAGGTGCTAAAGTCTTTATTGCTTTGTTGATCCTCACAGTATCCTAAGCAAATACCACAGGCGATGCTATCCTCTGACTGTTATTTTTTCTCTAAAAATCATTGTTTTAGAATTTTTTGGATCGGGTCAAAGAGGACTCAGATTTTTGATGTTGATATGCAGAGTTTTGTTAGTCATATCATGCTAGAATGTTATGAATGAAGGATCCTGAGCAAATACCACGGGCAATGCTATCCTCTGACTGTTATTACTTGTTTAAAAGTCATTGTTTTAGAAATTTGGGTCAGGTCAAAGAGGAATTAAATTTTATTTATGTTAATATATAGAGTTTCGTTATTCATATTATGCTATAATGCTTTGAATGAGGAAATCATGTGAGTTAATTGTAGAAGCATTGTAAATACATACTTGTACCTGTACACTATGATGCGTGGATGCCCAAAGGAACAGTTTGATTTGGATCTGTTTTTCAAATCGCACAAGAAAGCATGCTGTTACATGTATATGTGAGCGATCTGCCATTGGGGATAATTCAATATTCCGCTGGGCGGTAATGTACACATGCAATCTCAGTCAATCGCTATGGCGATGGGGCAAACAACAGTCACTAAAAAATCAGCAATGGCTGCTTTCCTTCTTGACCCTTGTACTGTACTGTTTGTTTGAGACATTCTCATCATAGCACTTTGCTCATACATACAAGTGCCTTAACTCTCTCCAAACTGAGCCATATGAAGTCCAAATGATTTGTACACATATTTGTGGCATTGGTAATGAAAGGGTTAAACCTTAGACAGTTGAAATGCTATGACCAAATTTAGCGATGCTACTCATTACGTGACAGCGTTTCAATTGTCTGTTTGTGTCATCATTCGTTTTGAAAACAAACAAAAACCTGTTCCAGTCTATAAACATGTGTTGCAATTATACAAATCCATTCAGTAGGTATTGGATGTCAATTGTGTAAAACAGATTGTACAAAAAAGTACAAAATGGCAATTGATATGAATTGAAAGGAAATTAAATCAATGATGATGACATACACTACCCATCTGAAAGAAAAGGTAATGTATCAACAGCAAGTTGCATCATGTTTTGAAGGTTTGTTGAGTTTCAAGATACAGTTACATGTAGGTTGTCTGTTTGCTCAATTAATGTTGAAAGAGATCATTTGCAAGAATTGAAGCTTGGGCACAGTTTTGAAATGCTTAAAACAAATGGTTTCTGTGGTCACAGAACAAGAAAGCGAAATTCCTGCCATGATGTGTTTCTATTTCTTAGTTGCATGTTGAAGGAAATGCTGGGTGTAAAGTGGTAAGGATTTGAATTGTTGGGACAGACTTGAAGTCATGATTGTGAAATGTAATACAAGACATAAAGTACTTCTTTCACTTTCCATGACACATTAATTTATGGCTTTGTGTTTGCACTGCTTACATGTTCAATCTATATGTTTTGAAATCTGCAGAAATCTGCAAAATTCAGGTTTAAGAAATTAATCTGTTTGGAGGACATGTTGTATGATGCGTATCTTACTGCCTGTTCACAATTTTTCATCCTTAACCATCACTAAAGAATTATTATTAGCAAATCACAACTCTCCATATACACTTTTCAAGGTTCTTATGGGAAGTTTTCAGCAGTTTGTATAGGTCCAGTTCGAAACTCGTATATGTGCACATTTTGTTACTGCGCAGTGTGTTGTCGTTTGCTGTATACTGGCCTTCTGTGAGCGCATGCTTTCACGGATGGTGATTCGTTAGTGATGAATAAATTTGATGACCTCCTATTCACACACGGTTTGGGCGTCATTTACCGTGATTCTATAATCAGCTCTGGTATGAAACGCTGGTCAAACCATCATTTTGGTAATCATGATGACCATTACGACGTATTGTTAGTCAGCATTCAGACAAACCTTATTGGTTGGAAAATTAATCAGATGCTGATTCTTTAATCATCTGCTGATCCTTTAATCATGATAAAGGGCTTCAAGAAAACTGTGTGTGAACACTGAGTTAGTCTAGGGGCGTGTTTATCATCTTTTCAGAATTTGAAACGTGTTTCCAAAGGCCTTTACGAGCGCATTTCCAAAGGCCTTCACAAACGCATTTAAAAAAACAGTGCGTTTATCAACTCAATCGCCCAAGTCGAAAACCGGCCTTATCACTGCGCAGCTCTACTGCGCCGTTATACGTGCACTGTAGTACAATAGTGTGCAATCGATGTGTTTACGGAAACACATGGTTTAAAGTCGTTTCAAAACAGCTTTGCGTTTATCTCGTTTCTTTAAACGCGTTTCTGGCTCAAAAGCGTTTAGGATCGCACAAATTTGCGTGTTTCAAAACAGCTTTCCGAACCTCATAATCAAAACACCTTTGCATTTATCAACTCCCTGAAACGTGTTTACAAAACTTTAAACGCGTTTGGAAACCTTAATTCTACCAAAAAAAAGAGTTGATAAACACGCCCTATGATACTAACTAGTTCATGAGAGTCAATGTAAATCCCATGAGAAAACAGACATGAAGATTAGGTCTGGTTAACATGACAAACAGTGAATAGAGACACAGAAGGGGAAAATAGGGGTGGTGAGCAGGGGAAATACAGGGGGAAAATAGAGCTGAAAATGGACCACATGCAGAAAAGATTAGTCCCTCAGAAGGCATGTGATGACAGATGGGGGGCAAGTGCAAAGCTACTAGAGAAGGCAGAAGCAATATTATATCCCAACAGCGTTGTCATATGTAGCCTGTGAAAACAGACCCTGAATGACAGGGAGGCCCGTTTGCGAAAGTCGGGGAAAACTGCAGGAATCAGCAGTACATTATACCCTAATGATAACGTGTACGGAATTTCACAGTCATGCCTTCACGCACCTTTTCAAGATTGGAAAAACTATCCTTGTTTACGTTTGAAACGTGCAGTATCGCATAGTCTACATTTACATACAGTATTGGAGCGGACACCCACGCGGTGGTGCCACTCTACGCACAGTGCTGTGTGCATTGTGGAACTGAAGGACTACATTGTATGCTGATTGTGGTCTCGGTCTGTAGGCTCCAAGAACCGCAGAGGTTGCAAACGACCAGTCAGAAACTTCTCAAAATCTAGTGATCGCTTTATTTTTGCTCTAAGTCAGTTTCGTGCTCTATCATTTTTTTTTTTTTTTTTTTTGGGGGGGATTTTTAAATACTGTAATTTTTTTTTGACCGGCAAAAGGGCTACCCTGTCTTTAAGTATACCCCAAAATTATATTTGGATGAGGTAGGGTGAAACAGCTGTAGACAGGTACATATGTATTTGGTGCACTCACACTTTCAAATGAATTTTATCATTGGGAGATAATTTCTTAAGTGGCGTCATGAAATTATTAAAATAATCTTGATTAAAACATCACGGTCATGATTTAGATATATCTTTGATATCCGCAAAATAACATACTGCTACAAGAATAGAATTGTAGCTTTAAAAATAAACATAATTTCCTCACCCAGGCAAAAGTAGTTGATCATCAAGTATCATCTTTCCTCCCAACAGACTACATACTATCTATGTACAGTAAACGTTATGTGGAAAAATTCTCTCTAAAAAATGTCTGAATCTGTAGACTAGTAAGGGGACTAGCCTTTGACAGTTAGCTTGCACTCTAAACTAAAAGCAGGGTAGAGCATTCTGAATAGTATGCTGGGGAATAACATGTACATGTACATGTGTGCATGTGTGCATGTGCAGTAGGCCATGATTGGAATGATATATCACCACTGGCTGTCTCCAGCATATCAACATACATTATTAAGTCTAGCCACGTTACACAGGACAAACAGTTGGAACTTCCTGAACTGCAGTAGGCAGCATTTCACATTTCTGTATTATGACATTGAGTTCATACAGTATAAAGAAGGGTTGTTCACATGGGAATTTAGGCGTAGGATAACAAACAAACAGATAGTAATATTTGTATAATAGTGTAAACACAAATGAATGTCATTACATGATCTCACTAGCTGGTAGTATTCTAAAAGATGCTCAAATATAGCACAACACATTGTGCAATTTTAAAGTTGTTTAATCCGTAAAGAGCGATCATAAGAATACAAATGTTAGTTGTCTTTGATTTAATGAATGATAAGTATGTTTTGTACAGTAATTACTTCATGAAAGATTAAAAATGTCATTTTTAAAGTCTTTGAATAATGAGTAATTACTGGACATTTCTCTTTATAAGGCTGCATATTTATCTATCCTGCCCAATGAAGCAAGTATTAAAATCATTTTCATGACCAAGTCTGGATTTTGCTTAATTTAAAAATTGTTATCATTTTTTCAAAATTGCTTCCTGGATATCCTAAAATCAAACAAAAATAGCAACCATAGTCATGGCAGAATGACATTAAGTTGAATACAGGATCTGGAGTGTTTTTCTACCTTTAAGTAGAATTTCATGGAAACAATGAATTTACCATTGAGTAGTAGTTGTCAACCACTTGGGACTACAAGGAATTCAGATATAATTAGTATTCTGTATAATAAGGGGGGAAAAGCTTTGTACTGATTGCATTGTCAGGGCATTGCTATAGCTTCTTAGTATGCAAATCAGTAAGTGCAGCTCATAAAGCTGTTCAAGATAATGCCATGAATTGGCAGTTAGAAAGTCATTTAGGAAAGGATTCCAAGTATTTCAATTACATGTTAAGGATGAAGACATTACCAGGAAAAGAGGCTGAGAAGATTGAGGAAATTTGAAGACTGTTACAACCTTCTCATGTATTTGATCTACCGATCTACAAACTTCCATATGTCAATAACAAGTAATGAAGTCAACTCTGATTAGTTCAACATTTGCTTTAAAAAGGTTTTGAAATGAATTGACACACAAAGTGAAACTATCTTGAATTCAAGTAAAATTCTTAATTTTGCCAGCCCTACTGTATGTCAAGTGCTTTAGAATTGTAAACTAATCATGGATATTTTTAAGGGGATCATGCTGCGTAGGATTTTTAAGCTTTTAAAAATCTCTTCCCAGATCTGCTGTATATGAATTGAAATTAATTATGTCGTTGAGAAAGCAAATATGTAAGTGTGCACAAAGAAAATCAAACACATTAACGTTACATTCCAGGACTAGTTCTTATTTGAAAACAAATTTATTGCTACAGTAATGTTTTTCCAGAATCTTTCACTCTTCTCTGTTTCATTTATGATTTTATTCAGATTATATCCTACCTTGTTTTTAATGTTTATTTTCTGCAGATGTTATTAATTATCGTTTAGTTGAACTTCATCACGCGTATAATGGCACCTGATATTCCTAGAAATTGTACTTACAAATTGTTCATCTGCATTGTGGCATTGTTTCGATATTGTGAACATTAAGTACAGAAACTTGTATTTGACAGTAAAACAGCAAATAGATATTGGATATATAGATGTGTATACTTCCGTCAGTATACACTATTCTTACTCTGTGATGCATACTTCACCTGTAACGGCTTGCCGTAGCATGAAACATTAATACCCTGGGCCACAGCCTACATACTACGTGCATGTACAGTCGTATTACACTTGCCCCACATACATTATACAGTGTGAGTAGATACCACAGACTAGTCTCCTGAGGGCTGGTTTGAATAGCGGCTCTATCTCGTATGCTTGTGGTCTGTCTGTGAACCCCCACATTACACACTGACAGTTTGTCCTGCCAGTTTTGACAGCTCCATTTTCAAACATTTATCCTCCCCTATGCACACTTGATTATGCACCGCACTGGTCCGTGTAATAATAGCAGGGACAGAGATCATCGGCCATGTTTGTTTTGGTTTCACACCTCCTCATGTTAAAGTCCCTCTTTCTGGCGCGCTTTCGTTCTCTCACTCAGATATCTTTCTCTGTGTCAGTCTCTTAGTCTCTTTCTGTCAAATTTCCCTCCTCTTGTTAAAGTCCCTCTTTCTGCCGCGCTTTCGTTCTCTCACTCAGATATCTTTCTCTGTGTCAGTCTCTCTCTTATTCTCTTTCTCTCTGTCAAAATTCCCTCCTCTTGTTAAAGTCCCTCTTTCTGCTGCGCTTTCGTTCTCTCACTCAGATATCTTTCTCTGTGTCAGACTCACTCTTATTCTCTTTCTCTCTGTCAAAATTCCCTAGTCTGTTGCTTCATTTCTCACTTACTTGTTGTCGTACATACAAAGTACATGTATGTTTAGGTGTGTCTTTCTTTCTCTCTCTCCCTCTTTCACTCTATAAATCTGTAGACTTTCTCATTCACTTACAAGTCTGTCTTTCCATTTATCTCATCTAGTATTTTGCTAGATGAGATCCCTCATATTTTGCTTTTTTTCTCTCTCACTTTCTCATTTATGTATAGTTGAAAATGTAAGTACTGTAAGTATGTACATGACCTCTGTTTGTCTGTCTACAGATGTTTGTCTTTCTGACCATGTTTATCTTTGCTACATTGTGTCTTTGTGTATATTCCTTTTATTCTTACCCTCCAATTGTTTATTTTATGTATCTCTCTCTGCATGTCTTTCTGTCTTGTCTATGTTGACTAGTTTGTCTCTGTCTATGTTAATGTTGTATCTCTTTCCCTATTTCTCTCTCTACTTTCTTCCTGTTTATCTCTCTACTTTCTTCCTGTTTATCTCTCTACTTTCTCTCTGTATATCTCTTGTCTTTTGCCCTCTTTCACACTTTGCCATTCTCGCTTTCTTTCTCTCTCTGTCTCTCTGTCTGTCTGTCTCTCTCTGTCTGTCTGTCTGTCTGTCTCTCTCTCACTCTCTCTCTCTCTCTCTCTCTCTCTCTCTCTCTCTTCCTTTCTCTCTTTATCTCTCGGTCCTTCTCTATCTGTGTTGCTGTTTTCTCTTTCGATTCTCTACCAGGACCCTGCTCATGAACTTTTGAGGGCAGAATCATTGTTTCAAAACATTGTTCCAAGTTGTTTTCAAACTATGGTTCTCATGATCAATGTTGATAAACTCCTGCAATGTCAGGGTAGAGGGCATATCATAATTTCAATATTATGCCTTATTGTACTTGGATAGAGTGAGTATGTAAATAATTCTTCATTCAAAATGAGTTGGCATTGGTAAATGAGCAAGTCAGCCCAGATATATTAGTCCTCCTCAAAAGTATTTCTAAATGATCCTTACTGTGAAAAGTGTTTTTCTAAATGCATCCTATTGTGTTTCAAAATGGTGTTTCAATACATGTTTGAAAACCTGGGTGTGTTTCTAAACATAACCATTTGCTGACCCACCATATGAAAACAATGTTTCTACGCTGACAAATTGTATAAACGCCCTACACGTACATGTAGTTGATATACAGAATGCAGAAAAACAATCAATATTGGCCAGTTAGTACTAGACTTTGGCCTTGGTATCACTCACCACACCTCTTCCTCTTTAGGGACAATTTGTTCAAAACAGATTTTAAGGTTGGTTCTTAACTTCTAGTTTATGAACTCTTGATATTATGTGTGTACTGCTGGTAAATTATTGGCATTGTAATCGCACATTGACAAGTGGGGTTTTGGAATGGAAAAGTGAAACCTTGTTTGTCAAAATGAATGGATTCATTTCAGATTTGAAGTATTTTCAAGACCTTGGCTGATTTGATTGTTGTTCTCACCAGTGAGCTAAATAGCCCAGGCCCTTTACGTAAAGACCAATTTGTATTAATGGAAGGACATTTTGAAGCAACATGTTTCGAATAGTTGCCTCAAAGCCTGTCTGAGGTTTGGCGGATTTAAAGGGCATTCTAACTGTTGAAATTGAATCACAAGACAGAGGTGAATGTAATACATTACTACATGATAAAGGTGAAAGTTTGAATTGATTTGAATACAATATCAATAATAATCTGCAATAAGTATCATAAAGACAATTGAGTACATATTTGAGATTTATAGGTTTGCCCTTCCAGTTGTTTTTATCTTAAGATTGAGTGGCAGTGTGTGAAGTCTTGGAGTTACATGTAGGTTCAGAGTTCAGAGGAGTCTAGACGTTTCTTGATAGGTGTTGTCACCTCCGAGATAACATAAATTGATACTTCATAAACAACTGTGCAGGTATGCTCACAATCATATCCAAGGATGAACACCTTTCAATTTCATTGGGCAATTGATAGAGTCCATTCAGTTTAGGAGATTGAGAAGTCATGTATTAACGAATGAGGGGTTAATTTATTTTGTTTACCCATGAGCTAAATATTTCATTTGATATCTAAACAAAAGTATTTTATTATATCTATTGCCACATTGAAAGTAGAAATAACCATATGAGAAAGTATGAATGAAATGTAGAAAATGCAAGTACCTATTCATCCCAAATTTGTTTTGACTGCTGGTGACTTCCTGCCTTATACACTGTACATACAGTAGGTTGAAGGCCAACCAAGTGACATGATATTACTCTTCATCCTCACTTAAAGGGCCCCTGTCATCAAAATGTATGTTGACTTCTGTTGATGCAACTTAGTCGTGAGTTGGAGGATATTTTGGAGGCAGGGCTTATCAGTGCTGAGAAAAAAATAAAGAAAAATTGTTTTAAAATATTGGACAGATATTTCCATCGAACAGTTAGTGATTTTGTTATGTACCTATTATGTTGCATGGACATAAGTCAGCATACATTTTAATGACAGGGGACCTTTAAGAACACACGCTTCCCTGCAGAGACAATCAGAAACAATAGTGCAGAGTGTTGGTTTAAGAATGTGGGTTACTTTCATTGTACATGCATAGGGTACATTTCCATTGTTGTAGATGTTTATTTGTGAGATGCTTTGTTCATGTTCCTGTACTAATTACCTCAAAGCAGGTGGACACATTCTTTCCTTATTCTTTGAATGCCAAAGGTAATGTCATACTCTTTTTACATTTGGTTTTCTCAGCCCTGTACTATCCTTAGCCCCGGACTACTTTTCGAAGATTTTTACACTGGCATTTCTTAGCCCTGTACTATTTCTTAAACCCGACTAAGGAAATCCACAATGTTCCCACTCAAAATCGTTAGCCCCGAACCTTCTAGACAGCTTATGAATATTTATAAGTTTACGTCTTGCACATGTGCTCTTTACCAGGCTGCATCAAGGTTACTCGCATCAAGGTTACTCACCCTTCAGCATTATCTGATTGGTCATTGCGCCTTGGCCTTGCAAGCTGACACTATTTTTTGTTTCTGTTTACACTGGCGGTCTTAGTCAGGTCTTATCAGTGTAAAAAGCATATCAGCCTATCCAGGCCCATCATCTGCATACATGTACATATCACAGAAATTGTATCAAGTCTGGAATGTAGACTAAAGTTTAGACAGACCTTGATATCTGTTGCGAATTGAGAAGGGAATAATGATATTTTGTTAATACTGCCACACTGATAGTATTTGCCCTTTGGATAAGTACATGCATATTAAGGGGCTGTGTTCACATTTGTATTATAACATTTCTTCCATAAGGTACTTGAGAAAAGTTAAATTGGACTAGGGTTTAGACAGATCTTGATATCTGTTGTAACTTGAGAGGGCAATAATGTTAATTTGTTAATACTACCACACTGGTTCATGTACATTGTAGTACATTTATCTGTCCTTTGGATAAGTACATGTACAGTATTGTATGTTAAGGGGCTGTGTTTATACTTGTATTAAAACTTTTGAGCATGAAGTATGAGAAAGGTAAACATACTGTACTCAGTAGGGGCAAAGATTAAAGGGCTGGTAAACATGGCTTAGCCTTTCTGACCTGACAACAGATTCTCTTCGCGTTTATTTTAGAATTACTCATAAAAATCATCAAGAAATTATATGACTTTGAATATTAGAAGACCAGGGAAAGGGATGATCGCAGAATGGTTCTGCATTATAATCTTTTCAGCTTATAATTTTGATAATAGTGATCATCACGATTCACTTTTTTCATGTTTATTTGTTGGAAACCACGCTTTTAAACAGAACATAGCTCCTGGTGCTAAGACTAAGAGGAAGACCTGTGGATAATTTGTGTCACCTATCAGAGATTAGGATAGTTTGCTGAATGGGCATGAGCCATCCAAATCAACTTGAACTTGTATTGAGTAAATAAGGAATGCCTCCATGAATGGAATTTGCTAGTCATAGATTACATATCTCTCTCCCAAGGACAATGGCTGTGCCCTGGAAGGCGTTATCACCACTGTGCCAGAAAATATTCGGGTAATGACATCCATGAATGATGTTTGACAATGTTAGGGTGTGTATAGTTCATTGTTGTGATAGTGGGGATGTGGAGAGCAGCTATTGTATTTGGAATGTGCTTGGGGTATTGTTTGGGGTTTTGTATGGGGAAATAGAGGATGTGGCGTGATTTGGAACATGTTTCGATTGTAAACGATCTTAATTGTAGAGAGCTTGTGTACAATGGGACTGTGAATTGTACATGACTAGTGGGAAAAAAAAAACTCTTTTAAATGTGGATATCAGATTGGGTACATTCTGTTAACAGTGATGCGGGTGATACATATGAACTCCTCAGCCTACTGCAATCAGTTATAGTCAGAGATTGCAATTGATTGCAGTAAGTGATTACAATCAATGCATACATTTATGGAGTTGAATGCCTTTTATTGCAATTATTTGCATCAATGATTGAAATCAGTGTTTACAAATGCACGGAGCTCATTGCATTTTATTGCAATTGATTGCATTTAGTGAATTTTATCAATGCATATATGGATGCATAGAGTTGATCGCATTTTATTGCAATTGATTGCATTCAGTGAATACAATCAATGTGTACAAATGCATGGAGATGATTGCATTTTATTGCAATCATTTGCATCAGTGATTGAAATCAATGTTTACAAATGATTGGTGTTCATTTCATTTTATTGCAATTGATTGCAGTCAGTGATTTCAATCAATGTATATTTGGATGCATAGAGTCGATTGCATTTTATTGCAATCGATTGCATTCAGTGAATACAATCAATGTGTACAAATGCATGGAGATGATTGCATTTTATTGCAATCATTTGCATCAATGATTGAAATCCATGTTTACAAATGCATGGAGCTCATTGCATTTTATTGCAATTGATTGCATTCAGTGAATTTCATCAATGTTTATATGGGTGCATTGAGTTGATCGCATTTTATTGCAATTGATTGCATTCAGTGAATACAATCAATGTGTACAAATGCATAGAAATGATTGCATTTTCTTGCAATCATTTGCATCAATGATTACAATCCATGTTTACAAATGAATGGTGCTCATTGCATTTTATTGCAATTGATTGAATCAGTGATTGAAATCCATGTTTAGAAATGAATGCTGCTCATTGCATTTTTATTGCAATTGATTGCAGTCTGTGATTTCAATAAATGTATATGATTGCATGGAGTTGATAGCAGTCAGTTAGTGAAATCAATTGATCTGAGGCACAGCTCTCTACATGTGGAAGCATGCCACCAGCAAGTTTAAGACCTTTTCATTTACTCCATTTGTTCCCTGATTAATTTATCCCCATCACCGTGATTATAGCAGGCTCACTGGAAATGAATCAATAGATTCACTTCAGTTTGATTGTATATATAGCCTCACCCCCTTTTCCCCTGACCTTTCTCCCGAAGCATAATTCAGCGCTTTGGGCACGAGGTTATGACAAACATATGGCAGCGAGTGATCATTGTATTACACTTGTCGTAATTAGATGGCACAGCCCTGCTCCCATCCCCCATTGTTAGTGTAATCAGAAGTGACTTTCACTTGTGTACCGAGAACCATAGCAACTATCTTGCCTTGGCTACTGGATTCAGAGAGTGATATTGAAAACAAGCACTCCTTTATGACAGGGGATTAATGCAAGGCATATGTAACCGTGCACCTCATTGGTTTAATACATACATGTACACATATTATAATGTTCCTTTTGGCTTTTTATATCAATGTGTGTGCAGATTTAACCTCTAATCTGCATGTGGCCCATTTTTGGACCAGTAAAATACACAAATCTCATATAGCCTCATTTTAAATGACACACAAGGAATTCATGTACATTAAACATGATTAAAATTTCCCTGGTGTTATCATACAGTGTGTATTATGTGTGTTATTATGTTATTATCCATGAACGTTGTTGGGTAAATGATAATTATTAATGTAAACATATATGTTTACCAGTCCACAGACCAATATATTGTATTATTTAAATGCTTCCTTTTCATTGTCCTCTCCATGATTTCTTTCTGGTTAATCGAATGACTTACCTTAGAATGATAAATTAAATTCAGCAAACAAACAATTTTTATTGAAATGTGGAGTGAACTACAGCCCATAATATGTGAAATGTATGTACTCCGTTTTGCACAGTACATGTATCAATTTCTTCTAATGGATTTTATGTATATGCAAATATGTGAATGCCACAATGTATGTATTATATGTCAACCTACTGTTGAACACGACATGTATATTAAGTATGGAGATTTAATCATCTGCTGGTACAGATCTGTGCAATAGACAATTCACTGAAACCTAATAGTTATGATTTATTCAGAAAAGATGGCCTCACATAAAGCTTTAAGAGATACATACGGGTCAAGAGCTTAATCTGATTTACCGTGCATAAGCTCACAGTCTTGTTTCATATGTGCATATGTGCATATGTTCATCATTTTGGAAGGACAACACCTAATGTTTCTTAGATGATGAAATGCATAATAACCAATGTGAAGAAAGCATGTATGTATGAGATTTTAAAATATTCAGTATCCAAGATGTTTTTTCTTTTTTAAGGCATCTGTTAATCATTGTGTAGTTTAAATTATAGCCCTGAAAAGGACTGGGTTTATTCAAGTTTCAAGTTTCAATTTTATTTATTTTACTCACTGGATAAAAGTACAACAATAACAACAAACACATATGAATAAATTAAAAGTGAGTGGGTAACAATCAGGAAGGACAAGCCTTATTGATAGCTGACCCTTACCATGAATGTTTGAGATTGACACAAATACAATAGAACAACAACATACAGCAGAAAACTAATAATGGAGGAAAAAAGTAAAGCCGTACTTTTATGAATTTAAAAACAGTATTTTCAATGTTTACCTTATTCTTCCAAAGTAGTGGAGAGAATGAGATTTGAAATGAGTAAGAGATTTGTTGTGAAGAGCTTTCAGTATTTAGTAAACAAGTCTGTTGATACATCAACTTTTATCATCTAATTGATGCGTCTTTCTTTTTTCTTCTTTCTTCCCTCTGTCCAGCTCACCCGTCATGTCTCAAGTATTCACCTGCGCTCAAGGAACGCATCCGACTCAGTCGTTGGCAGTGTGCCGAGTGCAAAACATGTGCAATCTGCTATCAAGGGGGCAATGCGGTAGGTGGTGGTGGAACAGAACATTCAGGGACTTCGAAAGGCTTTCAATTCTCCCCATTGCATGTAGCCGAAGTTAAGCGATATCATTTCGTGATACCATCTGATCGATATCTGATCGATTGCTTTTGGGACGTATACTGCCGGTTTTGCGGCGCTCCGTAAATCAGATCATTCAAAACGCACAGAACTCATAATTTTGAACCTTGTAAAACTCATAATACTGTACCTCCTCTTACACAAACAAATATGGATGGAACTGCTCTGCAGAAGAATCCCATTTATTAGATGAAAAGTTATAGATTGGAAAATAACTATCATTTGTGAAATGAGAACTAGATTTCTTCTTCTCCACCCCATCTTTACCCCCTTCTTTTCTTCCTGTTCTTGTTAATCTTCATCTTCTTTCTCTCCTTTTCCTACTTCCCTTTTCATCTCTTCCTTCTAGTCCTCCTGCTCCTCTTCCTTTTCCCTTATCTGTTTTTCTTCCTCCTACTACTCCTTTTCTTGATCTGTTCTTCCCTTTCATCATCTTCTTCTTAATCCTTAAAAGAGCAATGTTTAATGACAATTCTTGTCCATCCACACCCATCCCCATTATTCACGCGTGATATTTACCTGCAAAAATGTCTTACAAAGCGTACATCCCATTTCCTCAAAGCTCTTGATTGTGTTATGCTCATGTGAATTTATTAAATGATCCATTAACGGGAAGGTTTAGTGGGAAACAGGCCGCGGAGATGCTACAAGGACACATACGTCATTATGCATAATGGCCTTTTTTCTCATTGCAATGCTGGGTTAAATTGCCCTGAGCCCCAATGTATTTCACTCACACAGAATTTTACCATGTCCTCTATGCATCAATTTAATTGTCTGGTTTGTTCTTTTTATGCTTTTTTTGTTTTTATCTGGCAGGACTTACTGGTGTGCGAAACCTGCAACCAAGGGTACCATTCCGGCTGTCTGAAACCTCCCCTGAAACGCATCCCCAAAGGTATGGACGGACGTCAGAGGCTTAATTCTCTCTTTACCATTGGCATGGAGATGTGTAGTAAGCCAATGAGCTTGTGAAGGTCTGGTAATGTAACGGTTACAGGCAAGTCTGCGGGCTCAGAATCAATTGTGACATTGTATCAAAACATGCATCTGGATTAACAGACCATAGTCAACTTGCCAGTTGGCATACATTGGCATACGTTGGCATATAATATATTGGAGCTAGCTCGTGCAATCCCCCATAGCGCATGTACGGGTAAGTCATCCTAAAATGCACTGCACAGCAATATCCTGATTATTATTTTTTTTTTTTTGCAGTATGTCCACTTCTTGTCGGTACACAAGTACACTAGACCGGAAGCGGAATTGACCGCAAACAAAATTCGAAATGTGGCTGCACGGTGCATCATGGGATGACTTCTCCTTATATGGGGTATGGAGAATTTGACTCCTTGATTCAGACTTGTTGACTGACAGGGGTTTGTACCGTGAAACTACTAAGGGGTGTTATTTAAAGGGAGCCTAAATTTGCTCCCCATGGGTAAACTGACACCATTCGCTGATCCATGTTTATAGCTGTTGGAAGTATGAGTAATCAAGGAGAAGCGAACAGTGAAGCCTGCCCTTTGGTGCAGGCAAAATATTTCCTGACTCCCAGTAAGAGTCCCTACAAAGTGTCATACTGGTACAGGCTTTTAGAGGTCAGCAAAATTTGGGGGTCTCCAGGCTGAAAACAAACTGATTGAACTGACTAAATCGATCAATTAACTACTCATGATCATTAGGGCATCATGGTGTCAATGAAATGAATCAATTGATAGCAATCGGTCAATCAATCAATAAATCATTCAGTCTGTTTTATCTAAACCAGTGTCGACGTTGACGTTGAGGTTTCTTGTTATGAATGATGCTTGCCCCTGGTTCTCGCTGGTCGACCATATAGAGTACCGAAGTGTGACGTCATATGACCATATTGCCAAGACAACTGGTTCTAAACTACATGAGTAGAGCAAACATCGGTGATCATAGCAGGGACTCTCTTTGGGAGTGCCTGCCACTAGCCTGCTAAACAATGTTGGACCAGTGGAACTTGAGCGGTGCTGTTTAGAACCAGTAACTTGCATAACAATGGATATGACGATACCACTTTGGTACTCTATTGGACAGTCAGGCATGGTGAACTAACTATCTAATTTATCTTTTCAATGAAATTCCTCTACATGACTGCTACTTGTCCCAGGTTCTTGGCGGTGTAAGCCGTGCAGGACGGGCAAGTTCCCTGGGGTGAGGCGGCCCGGCCCCGGACGGCCCGCCAACAACCGGCTCTTCCGGGGCAAGCAGTACCAGCCAGCCAAACTCACCAAGGGCAACCGCTTCAAGATGAGAGGCATGAAGAACGGATCAACATCGTAAGTACACCCACCCCCCTTGCATCAAATGAACCTAGCCATTAGTGATATCTACTGTAGTATTGCATGTGGGTGATTCCAATAAATTGGGGGGGGGGGGAAGTTTATGTCATCTTAAGGCTACCAAAGGTAGGATATTGCCACAATTCTAAAGTTGTAAGATCCAACCACTGGAAATGGGGCATCAACTCATTGCATAAATCCCATGAAAAAATATCTTTTGTGTCTTTCTTGTTTGTCAAATGTTTGATTTGTGCAAGTCATATTCGAATGAATGAAATATCAAATATATATTTTGACAGTATGGGTGACCTAAATAGGTCAGGTTTTAGCATATAAAGAGGACACTAAAATGGAGTACATCGTGCCATTCAAAGCTATGATATCACCAGTGTAGTAATCTGTTTGAAAAGTAAGATTAGGAGATTAGTCAACTAACTCAAATAAGTCTACTTTGATATATTTATCTCGCTATTAGAAACAGCTCAATCAGAAACAAAATTATTGATGTATTACGCACTGTATCTCAACATGAAGTAGAGTGTACATGAGAGGCATGCCCTAGAGTCCTTGCTCAGCTGCGGCACCACATACTTGATTCTGTGTAGGAAATGAATTAATTAGCCCAGTAGCAGTGCATGCATGCTTGAAAGATGAAAGCAGTCATAACTGTAGTCATAACGCGACGTTGAGTCGACGTTCCCATTTGTAATCCAGCAACTGGCAGTGCGTGTAATGTATGGATTTCCTGCCTGTTACCTTGCGGCAAACTGTTGATGCTCCAGTGTGATGTATGTGATTTTGTTGTCGTTATGGTTAGTTTATTCGACTTATAAATTTGTGTGTGTGGCTCTTCCTGGCAAGATGCTATTTGTGTGCCACGGTCTCGGTTTCGAGTTCAAGTGAATGTGTGTTGCGCATGGGGAGAAAGGGTATGACGGATTAGGGGGTGGAGGAGAAGGGGAGAGAGGGGGAGGGGTGGGGGAGTGGAGAAGGGACAGACCAGCAGAGAAAGGAAGGAAAGGAGGTGAGAAGGGGGGAAGAGAAGGGGAAGAGAGGGGGAAGAGAAGGGAAACAGAAGAGGAAGTGGTGTAAATGAGTAAAGAAGGGAGAGAGAGAAAAGGGGGAAATGGGAGGGGAAGAGAACATGAGGAGGAGGAAGAGGATGAGTAAGTGAGAAGGGGATATTTTGAGTAAGAATATGGAAGTGGATAAAGATTGGGAAGGGGATACGGGGGGGGGGGGGGGGGGTAGGAATGGGAGAATAGAGAGGGAGGAAATGATGTGGAGGGGGTTGAATAGAAATTGGAAATATGGATTACGAAAGGGGTAGGAAATGAGAGAACGAGGGGGAGGTAAATGGTAAAAATAAAACAGGGAACAGGTGGGGGTGGAAAGGGGATATTATGTTATGAGAAGGAATAGGGAAGCAGAAAAGTATTGGGAGCGAGATTATTATCTGTTGGAGGGGGTGAATTTGAAACTGGAAATATGGATGAAGGGATGGATGGGAAATGGGAGAATGAGGGGTGGTGTATAGTAAAAAAAAAAAAAAAATGGGCTTAGAGGGAAAGCTGTCAGCCAGGAAGGAAATGATGGGAAAGACTCAAATTATAAAGGATATGCGGAGGAGAAAAAGATGCACGTAACAAATGGAAAAGCAACATGTCACCTTTTGTGGAGGAGGAAAATTAGGGGAAGTGGGAGAAGGGGGTAAAGGGAGCAGGCAGAAGAGATAGAGAAGAGATAAAGGGAGACTGGTGGGAGGGAAGAGGGGGAGGGCCGGGGAATAGCAAAGCAAAAAGAAAATAGGTGATCTGGAGAGGAGATGGAAACATAAATCATAACCTTTTCAAAGTATGCCACTCTTCCTTAAACGATACTATCTGGCTATACCGTACCTCTCCTATAGATTGTCATGTCCCAAAATAGATTGTGCGCATCAAGATAATGTAGCTTTTCAAGCGCCTCGCCATGTTCTCGGTTGATACGAGTCGACAGATTACGCAGCACATATGTCGGAGCATTGCCACATAATTATCACTTCCGTGCCCGGTGTTCAGATCCCAAGAAAAAGGGACAATTTCTCGGTCGAATTGAGGAAAACTTGGGTAATCATATTTCATGTGCTGCTACTGTAACCCACACAAATACCCAGTTACGGTCGTGGTTATTGAGTATGTCCACGTCCTATGAAGATTTAATTTGTATTGCGCCGAGTGCATTTATACATGAAACAGCAATATACGCTGACTCACATTAAACAGGAAGGAGTTCTGTGGTGTTTATGTGTGGAGAAAATCAAATTATACAGCGAATTTCTCTATGGTGTAGTCCATGTAATTTATATATATCTCTCTCTCTCTCTCTCTCTCCCTGTCTCTCTGTCCCGTTGTTTGTGTATGTGTAAAAATTACCAAGTGGTTAAAGTCCAACCAATCCGCAGCATTAACTTGTATGATTGGGTGATTTTAACTTCCCTTTCATATCATTTGATATATGAGGCAATATGAGAAACTGTATCATAGATACATGAAGTCACTAACAAAAGTTTCATTTGAAAGAAATATTTTGTAGAAGCTGATAGAAATTTATCTTCAGTAGTTTGAGGTAGATTCATCTTTAATTTAATTGTGGGTAGCAATTGATAATCAGTGCAAAAGGCAGATTTTAAGGTGAAAAAGTTAAACCTTTCTTTTCTCAGGCCTTGAAAACCCATTTTACTTACTACATATCTTCGTATCAATGGTAATGAGAGAGGTAAATGGCAATATATCTCCAAAAGAAATGTAGTGGAAGGAATACATAATGTGCAAGAGACCGTCTTAAAACATGATATCATTGAAAGTAATGGGTAGAAAATGGTAATGCCAATGTGCCATAATCATTGAGGAACCATTCTACCATCACCGAATTGGGAATTCATGAAACGTGAATGCTCTTAAACTTGATAGGTTGAATGTTTTCATGGAAACAAAACAAAAGTGGGACCCATGGACTGGACATTGTGGAGTGGGCACGTAATCCAAATGACTGTTGAAGTTAGAAATGGGCAAAGGTTTGGGGTTCAAACCCGGGCCACGTTGTTTGGATGGTAATGCAAAAGTTTGGTCCTAGACTTAAATAATCATATCTGATTGATACAAAAACCTAAACTCACATCAATACATATAGTGTGATGGCACTCCATTGATTAAAGAGATAGTTCACCCTGAAGATAAGTGGGTTTCAATAAAAGCAGAAACATGAAAGAAACATATCAGCGAAGGTATGATGAAAATCCACCAAAGGATAAGAAAGTTTTTCCATTGAAATTGTCATGTGC
The DNA here is from genome assembly GCA_963669155.1 of Arbacia lixula. Classification (NCBI taxonomy): domain Eukaryota; kingdom Metazoa; phylum Echinodermata; class Echinoidea; order Arbacioida; family Arbaciidae; genus Arbacia; species Arbacia lixula. The sequence goes on from OZ022593.1 coordinate 10,591,986, forward strand.
AATGTGCTCTCCAATATGTTGTGTGCTGTAAAATTCCTTAAATTGCTTTTTTTTTATGAAGGATTTTTTTTTTCTAGAGAGGTATGTGTGTGAAAACATGTTTCTTATGATGTATCAAATGCACAAGTGAAATGATGCACAAGTTTAAGAGAAAATTTACATTTTCAAAATATATTGTATACAACATATGGGAGAGCATCTCGCACGTGCCGTCACAAAATCAAAATTTTTAAAGATCATAACTTTTTTTATCCTTAGACAGATTTTCATTAAACTTTCACTTCTATGTTTCTTTAATGTGTCTCATTTTATCGAAACCAAATTAATTTCAGGGTAAACTATCCCTTTAAGGATTCCCAAGTCTTTACCACCGCTCTCCCATACATTTACACTCTCCTGGGTGAAGATGGCTGCTCTCTGGGATTTGTTAGAACCGCTGTTGACAATCTCGTCAAGCCTCACAGTCCCATAGCCAGTAAAGTGTGTTGTAATTGATACCGTACTATGCTTGGTTGGTACTGAGAGGGGTCACGAGTGCATAAAGAGACAAAAAAAGGATGTAAGTCGTATGTTCCTTCCCCACCGCGCTCTCTCTCCGAACGATTGTTGGTTGGAGCATTCAGATCGAGATCTCGATTCTTGAGGGGCCCTACTGCCTCCTCAAAAGAATATAAACGTGCACACTCAAAAATCCTCTTTGCTATACAATATGGCTCAAGTTCAAAATATGCTAGGTTTTAAGTACTGCCCCAGATATCCCTCATATCACTGATAGTAAACCTAAGGGTCTCAATACTTCCTGTTCTGGTGACAATTTTTTTCTTTTAAAGGGCAAATGATGTTTAAATGCATGCTCATGGCATTCATACCCCTGCAAATGAAATTTTTGAAGTAGGTATGTAGGAGTTATATTACAGGTGGGCAGTGGGCCATTGCTAAATATTTTGTGGCGGAAAGTACTTTCAAATCTTCCACTTCATGTTATTTATCCATAAAGATACACTGTTAAAAGTCATCACATGAGTTTTTATGTCATATTGGGGCACAGTACATTAGTGTGTCAGAAGCCATATATGCATGAAACCTTGATCACCTAGCTAGTTGCTATGTGTGAATGTTAGCCTGATGCACTTTAGTAACATGCTTGGCTTAGTGAAGATTCGCCCCTGGAGCTAACCATAGCAACATATGCATCATTTTTTTTGCAAGAGCAGTTATAATGTATTTGGAATACGTGTACCTGTAAATGTCATTGTATGCAGGTGCTATTTTATTATGTAAATGTTGGCAGTCAGTTCTTATTGTAATTGAAAACCAAAGACAAACATACAACAACGAACGTTTAAATCAAATTTATATTAGTAGTGAAACTACACTAGGTGTATTTTCTCTGTCAGCAGATTATTACAATGATATCTACCAAATGTAAAATGTGCATGATGGCCTTTATTTGATCTATGGTACTTCAATAATTGTACAAAGAGGTACATTTTTGGAACCTACTTGAAAGGAAAGCAAATAAAACATCTTATGGATCGCTCTTTTTTCCGTGCTATAAATGTGTCTAAGTACGTTTCCCAACCCGGAAAGATGAGTGTCAGGAAATGCAGACACCTGTATTTCAAGAGCATAATATTTATTCCTCTTCCTCGGCTGCACACAGTATCTCTAGGGTTCCGGCTCTAAAAATAACTCAGGCATTCTACCGTATGGGAGGATATATGGAGGGGATATATTTAGATCAACAAACATCTGCACAGTTCCCAGCCATACAATGCACTGTGCGTAAACCACCGTTTTATATAAATGTGGACTTAAACATGCGGTCTGCAAGCCACTCACAGAGAAGGGCTCCCAAGGGGTGTAGAAATGCCCCTCTAAAGTCGCTTTTTATAGGTGCGGTTCCGTGAGCATTCCCTTTGCCTAGACAACAGGAATTGGTTGCCTTACTCCTGTGGCTTTGAGCAGACATTTGTGCTGATATGTTTGTGATAAACTTGACTTTCAATGTGTGTTCATGGAGAAGCTATTTACAGAGGATGATTAACATGTGGTGCTACTGCTATGCTTTAAGCATTCCACTCTCATACTAAAAAAAAACCTATTTGAAGAAAAGTATTAATATAAAGATATTATCAGGGAGACTACCATCATATTTATAACCTCGTTTTTTTTTTTCTCAACTGGTTGTTGCATTTGAATGTAAGGGGGTAGTAGTAATAACAAGGTGGTTTGCGAACCACGAGTCTCGCCTGATTTTTTTTTTTTCAAATATTTTTTTCAAACCTTTTGACCCCTAGATGACCTTTGACCCCATCGTCCTCATGAAGAGACACTGGTATTACCCAAGGATCATTTGTACCAAGTGCGATCACAATTGATGCAGAAATAAAGAAATGAAAGCAAGTCAACAAAAACTTGATGCACATGCTTGATGCACATGCCCTCTTATCATTTGACCTTTTGGCCCCTAAATGACATTTGACCCCATCAGCCTCATGAAGACACATGTGGTATTACCCAAGGATCATTTGTACCAAGTGTGATGACAACTGATACAGAAATAAAGAAATGAAAGCAAGTTAAAGAAAAACTTGTTGTAACATTTATTATTATTTTTGTAACAGACCAACAGACCAACAGGAAAAGTGATTACTAGGTTTCTACCGAACTTCGTTCAGGCAAGACAAAAACTATGCGAGCAGTAATCCACAGAGTACCCCTCTGCCATTACTATAGGTTGTAATTATTACCATTCCTATCGATTACCTGTAAGTAATAATCGCTACATGCAATAAGTTTGCTTCTTTGAATGAAACACAGAGTTTTAGACTCTACATGCTCTTTACATCAGTTTACACTCTTTATACCAATTTGGGGTTATGTTTTTAATGTCACTGAAAGGCTTTGCTGTACTGTTTTCAATTCCAGAAACTTTTGTTCTTCATAATTTAAGGAAAAAAGAAGCTTTTCTAACATGTTTTTAAACAATTGACAAAATTGAAGACAACAAAAATAAAGAGGAATTCTTTTAAAAGACACCATACAAAAAGTATGGGCTAAGTTTGACCAATCTTAACACAATATGATGCGACATTGCTGGAATCTTTAGCAAAGCCCTTGTATTTAAGATTGAGAGAACATGAGCAGTGGCAAGATAATGCAAAAATTTTGACAATAATTCCATCTCGGATATAGATATTGTTGAATTGTCATTTGTCACAGAGGATTATTAGGCACACGCATCCAAGTGTACATGAAGTAATTTGCAAACGAGCACGGTTGGTACTGCATAGTAGCATTGTGCAGATATGGAAGCAGGAATTCCCCCTCCGTTCTGGGGGAAGTAATCCACTCGCCATGGTGGCAACCCGTCTGTCCTTGGGCATCCTGACAGGCTAATTAGCTGGGAGGAAGCGCTACAACTCTCCCATAAACGCCTGCTCTTCCCTCTCTCCCCCTCTCCATCCGTCCTTCAATCCCTCCCACCCTCCCTCTTTCCCGCCCACCGCTTTCTCCACTCTTCCTCTCTCCCTCTCTCCCTCTCTCCCTCTCTCCCTTTTCCCTGTCCCTCTCCCTCCCCCCTTTCTCCCACTCTCTCCTGTTTCTGTCTTTCTCTCTCTTTGCATCTTTCTCTCCTCCTCTCCATCCACTTCTCTTTCTCCTTCTCTCTATCCCCTCTCTCCCTCTCATTCTTCTTCCCTCCATCCCTCCCTGCCTCCCTACTGCCCTGCCTCCATCACTCCTTCCATCCATCCCTCCATCCCTCCCTCCATCCCTCCATCCGTCCTTCCCTCTCCGAAACATGTCTCTGAAAGATAGACTAACACCTTGACTTGGAAGCTCTGTCTTAACTCCATTGCTCCTTGGTGCAAGGCATACAAACAATTATCAGTTAGTCTCTACAATTCAGACCCGCTGACTTGCTCGCTGACTTGCTCACTGACTTGGCTTATGTCTGCAATCTAACCCCCTTCCTTCAACCATCACCCCAACAATTAAAGGGACTAATCTCATTTCATGTGGAAAAAAAAAATCTATATGCCAAGGGCACAGATTAACCCGGAAAGCAGGCTCCTAGGTTCAGGGCAAAACCCCCGGGATACACTTTCATGCGCACGCTTGAGCACAGCCCGAGTGTGTAGAGATAAATGTTTAGTAATGTGCTGAATCGAGTCAGGGGTTTTGCATGAATGGTTTGCGATTGACACAAATTCCCTGTTGAAGCGTGCTATACATTTCTGATTAGCATTTGGATCCCCCTGCAAGTCAACAGCGAATTGTGCCCTTCACCTGAAGTTTATTTATATAGATCGGTAACATGTATCGGTGTAAACAGTGCCGGCTTATTGATAATGGCACAATAACCTCAGGTCACCTTCTGTTTACACCGATCAACAGTGATACCTAGGGGGAGACACAAATATCTATTTGCTCAGACTACATTCTAAGGCTGAAATGAGCTTTGTTGTGCATAAAGAAATATAATTTCCCACAATTGTTATTTGTTTTTGGTCACACCGATCAACAGTAATACAGAGGTAAAACATTAATATGTGCACTATGCTCACTAGGGGTACTTTTAACACCTGAAGTCAGAAAACAGATAAATTGATCCTTGTTCTGCATGATACCGTACGAAGAAAAAAAAAATCTTTACACTGATTAACAATGACACTAGTGGAAAACAAGATATCTCTTTCGCTGGGGCTATTTTTAAACGCAGAATCTGGAAACAAAGGGATTGAACCATAATGTGAATGATACCATATGAGCAAAAACAAATTTTGCACATGGTCTTTTATCTGTTTACACTAATAAACATTGATACCAGGGGAAAACATCAATATTTTTTTACTGTTTGTTTCCCTGAAGTCGGGGAAACAGACAAATTGAGCTTTGTTGTTCATGAAACCATATAACAATTTTTAATTACATGGGCTTATTTATTTACACTGATCAACATTGATGTCAGATATCTATTTGTTGGGGCTATTTTTTTAAAGCCATAGTCAGGAAACTGACGAATTGAACCTTGTTGAGCATGAAGCCAGATGAGGATAAACAATTTTCTTCACATGGGCTTATTGTTTACACTGATCAACAACGATACCTGGAGAAAACATGTATTAGCAGGGGCTATTTTCAACTCTGAAGTCGGAAAACAGACAAATTGAAAATTGTTACTGAATGGAAAAATGTTTTTGTTTGGCTCTGCTTTTTTCTTCAGCAGATTGCTCAATCAATCTTAGTACTATGGAGAGAAATAGCAGAATAAAAATGTTATCACAGATTGAACCATGTTGTGCATGATTACCTTATAAGGACAAATAAAAAAAGGGGGGGGGGGCTAAATTACTCCAAGCCCCGCCCCCCTCCCATGAGTTTTTTTCTGTGAGTGATACACACAAATGCTCAAACCACTGCAAGTACATCATAAAACATGATGTTTGATGCTCTCCTTCGCTGTCGCAACGAACCCATTAGAAGTAAACATTCACATCTTTCAGTTGTCTACATAATCATATCATGTCGTAAATTTGGCAAAGGATTATCCTGTCGACAGGTAGTGTTTGTATGATTGAATTACATTTGATATGGTGATCAAAACTCAAGCAGTACAATGGTCTGCATGTACTGGATTTCATAGGTCATAATCAAATAACCTTGTAATGATTCCATAGTTAGGAGACCTTTCGGGCTAATAAAAAAAAACCTAGCTCGAGATATATTTGGAAAACTTTCTGAGCAAAAAGGCTACAATGTATTTGTGTCTTCATGTAAAAGCCCAATAGCACGCTGTTATCTAATCTTGCAAGTTAAGAGGCCGATAGCTCAAGATATTTCTGGAGTATTTGCAAAGCAGATAAAGCTGCATCGTATCTGTGTCTTCAATCAATAGCCCAATACCATGTTGTTTTCTGATAAAGAAAATTTCTCAGACCAAAAATAGCCTTCTGTTTTTTAATTTGGGTCTTATGAGCATAGCGGTTATAGTGACTCAAGGGTTTTCATTCACACCTGTTGCAATCACTGGACTACTGTAATTTTTATCATATGCTTGATTTTTCCCATTTCTTACCCATTCACATTTTACAATATATTCATTTTCAAGTAAGTCTTGAAGGTTAGATATCTAGGACAGATGTCAAGTTTTTCCTGGAGACAGGTGAAAGGTTCCGATAACTTCAGCAGGAAAGGGAATTCCCAAGTGGAAAGTGGGACGTCGACTTTTGTTTCAGAAGCGGGAGAAATTTGGTGGCAGAAAATATGTGCCATAAAATGATAATGAAAGAAATGGCAAGTGTTGAAATGGAGCCCTTTTTAGGTGAGGCCTCTTTAGTAGGTAGAGTATCGGAGCACATTGGGTGAGATTCTTGTTGCAGCGCTGTGATTATGGGAGTAATTATTTCAATATCCTATTGCTGTAAAGTTAGACTGGCTTGAGCTCGATCAGTAGCCAAATGTAGTAGAGTGTCATGCGTGTGCACTTGACATCCTTTCATTCTGGAATCCATATATCCCTGTTCCTTTCCTCTTTTCCCCTCTTGTTCCAATCATTTTCTTATATATCTTTTTTGTTGTAGCCAATTGCAATAGTTTCATTCTTCAAATTTCTCATCTGATTTAACCTTCTTTCTTTGTAGAAATAATTTTGCTCCTGTTCTGTTTTCATGGCTTTGATCCCTTTTCACCCCCATTCATCTCTCTCTCTCTCCCTCCCTCTCTCTCTCTCTTTCTCTCTATATCTATCTACCCCTCTCTCTCGCACACGCTCTCTCTCTCTCTCTCTCTCTATCTCTCTCTCTCTCTTGCACGTGCACTCTCTCTCTCTCTCTTCTTCCCCTATTTCTCCCCTGTACTCTCTCCTAACCTTATGTATGAACAAAATATCAAACAAAAGTATAAAAGTATGATTCATTTAAAAAATGGTTTCCATGTGATGACCTAATGACCTCTAGAGACAAACATAATAATTTAAAATAAATTAAAAGCTTTAAAAAAAAAAGATGTGAAGAAAGGAAAAGTAGGGCAGTTGAATGTCATGTTGAAGGAAATTTTAGTGTTAGCTTAGGAAAATTGGGAGTCTTGGAAGAGAAGGAAAAGCTACATTATCAATAAGGGCATACAGCCAAAGGAAATGTATTGCCTTTCTTATACCAACCAGAAAAACAATTCTTGACTTCAAAATGACTTTGAAGGAACTTCCAAATGATTTTGAAAGGACTTCAACAGGTTAAGATTGTGAAATCATCCTTAAAGATTGTATTTCTATTTTTCTGGATATGAGACTCGGAGACAGAGATGAGAAAGAAGGAATTGAATTAGTTTGATTTGTAGCCCAAACTGTCTTTTGGCCATTTCCTGACATGTCATAATCGATAATTTAAGAATGTGAAAAGGCTATTTATTGATCACAAAGGATATAAGAAAGGGATAACAAAGTGCAGTTTAAAATAAAAGAAAAAGAAGAAGTCAGAATGTGAAATGGACACTTTACTAATAACAGTCATTAAATGAGGAATGATGAATCTCTTTTGTATCTTGCTACATGGATATTTGTCACATTCATAGATTTAACGGGCATTATCACTTATTATGGTCAAATTTGAAGGGAAGCGTCAGCATTTTTTGTCAAAAGCACACTCAGTCATTATTGAGGAGAAAATGTTTTTTTTTTATGTTGTACATCCCAGAGAAATGAATTCTTACAAGTACAGAAAATGGTGGTGTAATTCAATATTTGAAATCCTCTCCAATAAAAAGCTATAAATAGTTGTACTGCGTGGCAGACGTATACATATACGTACATTACGTATATGTACGGGTACATTTTAGGCATCTCATATGTCCACTTTATAGTGTAATAGAATCTTACTCAGAGTTCTGTAATTGTTTCAGAGCATAGCGTACAGGGACCCATATCAGACAAAAAGAAAATCAATAAAATCAATACTTTTCTGCCTTGCTGTCAATCCTTAGCTGCAGTTCAGTTGATGATATAGTACATGTACCTGTTTTCAAAACGCGTTTCTGTTTCTCTCTGTAGGCCTACATGTTCAAATATCATATGTGAAGAAAAAATGTCCTAGCTACCTGTAAAAATCCTTCTGACTATTTTTATTCAAAGTGCCTGTAGGTGTTGCTACTGGTAAATAACCCTGCCATAACACAATATAAAACCCCTACCCAAAGGAGTGATTTGAACCCAATCGATTTGATCTTGCTTTTCCCTAATTGAAACGGGCATTGATTTGAACTCCTGTTGTGGGAAAATGAAAAATTCTTGAGAGGTTGCTGGGGCATGTGTAAGTGTATGTACGGTTTGTATGTACTGTGAGTGTGTGTGTGTGTGTGTGTGTATGTGTGGTTATGGGAGTGTGATGTATGGGGTTTTGTCAGTGTGTCCTTTGGCATGCTCTGCTGTCATGGTGTGTGTGTGTGTGTTGTGAATGTATACTGCCTCCAGTGCAGACGACCCATTATAGATGAATGGGTGAGTTTGTGTATGATCTGTAAAGCCGTGTGCATTTGATACAGGTATAAATTGTGCAGTAGTGTGTGTACTTTCCGTACACTTCAGACAGAGGATAAAAATGCAAAATTAATGGGAATTACATTAGAGCAAAATGTACTTACACTAGTTCTTATACATGTCGCACAGTAGACGAGTGTTTGGGATATCGGTCCTATAAAAATCCGTACATCCATATTGGTAATTATTATTTCTTCAGTCTTACAATAAGCCAAGTATTACCAAAATTCAATGTTTTTTTTAACTCACTCATTACCATTGGCATAAAGATGTTTAGTAAGCCAATGGAGTTTTCAAGGCCTGGTAATGTAAGGGTTCATGCAAACTGTAAAAAAGGGTGTTCAGAGGAAGGATGACAGCATACCAGATCAGGGCCCCGTTTTATTAAGAATTGCAATTGATTGCAACTTTAGTTGCAATTTGATTTCAATTGTGATTGTGCGCATTAGCAATAGGGAATGCTACTGATTCAGATAAATTGCAGCACTTTAGTATAAGGCTGGGCCCAAGTTATGCTGTTTGAAATCTATCCATGGTCAAGTATCAGTGACAGATATCCAGGCCTGTTAATTTATTCTGATTATGTTCGTTAATCATTCTGTACTGGGTGTAATCCCATTTGTTTATAAACTCCTTCCCCCCTGCCTTCAATCAATGTTTTCTCAGCATGACACTGGCTAATTCATAAACATAATGACTAGCAGACTAGGGTTATCCATCTCATCTGTGTAAAATCAACAACGTGTTAAACAATAATATTTGTGTCTTTTGTCTTTGTGTGTATTTTGCTGTCAGGTCATTTGCAACCAAGAAGTTGACGGCCTCCAGGAAAGGACAAAAAGGAGTCGGCGCTGGGAGGAGAGCCCAAGGGAAAAGCTTGGAGAGTCAGGGTTCGTCATCCGATGGCACTGGTATGCCAACAACCACAACAACAAGCACAACAACAACCACACCAACATCATCCACATCCAATCACCACCCCTTAACACACCACTCCACCGGGGAGCACCCCTCCTCCTCCACCACGCGAGATAGGACTCACAGCGAAACGACCTCGCTCTCCAGTGAGAGCGAGCTCGTTTCGCTGACCCCTGCGGATCCCTATGACCGCTACAAGCCCAAGGGGCTGATTGACGGCCTCAGTCGCTTTTACACGCCCACCAACCGCCGCAAATCGCGAAGCTCCTCCCAATCCTCTGCGTTCTATGCCATTCGTCACTTCAGACCGAAGGTCAAGCATAAGAGTGAGGGCGACGACACCGATGGGGCGGTGTTCACGACCAGCCCCAAATCGCTGGACGATCCTCCAGGTAAGGACGAAAGGAAAGCGATAAGGAAGGATGGAACGGAAGGGGAGGTCGCGAAGCTTGAGGATGACAAACCAAAGGGTTTGGAGAAGGAGGGTAGTAGTAAAGTCGTGAGGACTGCGAAAGACGATGCCAAACACACCAAAGATGCCAAAGATTCCCCTCCATCGCTGTCGCTGTCGCCGTCCTTAAAAAAGCTGGCGACGCACGCCTCGGAGGATACCAGATCCCACTCAAACTCCTCCTCGCCTCACTCCCAGATGATGAGGACGGGTAACATGCAGTTGAAAGGGTTGTTTGACGGGCTCTCGCATTTGTACGTGGCGCCCGCCTCCCCCCGGAAGCGCGGCCTTCCACCAGTGTACGCCGCGCCAAAGAGACCAAAGAAGAAGCTGTTGGACATTGCGCTGCCCGGCGAGGAGATGTTCAAAGTGCCCATGTTTGAAGAGAGCCCCGCTCTGTCTAAAGCATCAGAATCTCCATCGCCGTCGCCATCACCATCGCCGTCGCCATCGCCATCACCATCGCCATCGCCTTCTGTTTCACCATCCCCACCGCCGTCGACGGACACTACCCCTGTCAAGGGACAACTTACGCCAAAGAGTATGAAGTCGAAAAAGATGAAAGGGGGCCTGTCGGCCAGTGCGTCGAAGATCGTCAAGAAGGCGCGCGCCATGGGAACCAAGAAGAAAAAGAAAGGGGTGAAGTTGGCCACCAGGTGGGCAGTGATGAACAAGAAGCCTGGTAAGCTCAAGAAGAAGTTGTTGAAGGATGTCGGTGGCGGCAGCAGTACCAGCGGGGTGGAAGGCCTCTCCTTAGTGCCCAAGCTGGAGAAGGGACTCAAAGCGAAGAAGGGCACCAAACCTGGTGGTAAGAACTTTTTGATATGATGGTTTGCTTGCAGTGCCTTCCCACCCTCCCTCCCCCCATCCATCATCCCCGCTTCCTCCTCCTCCTCCACCTCCTCCTCCAGTGCCGCATGTGCTTGCTTCTTCTCATCATCACCTCCCTGTAGAAACTCTTTGTGTACTTTCATTGCTCTGTCTCAAACCCGCCCTCCCCTCTCGCATATTCTGAACCTACTTGACACTTTCTCAACCCTCACACTACCATCCATTGATAGTTCCATGGCAATCACAATACAGTGTATTTGCCTCTGGGATGGAGAGAGTTATATATAAAGTTAACCCTCTCAGGACTGAGACAGGTAACCTACCTGCTTCACATCCCGTCGTCCTAACCATCAACAGTCCGTCACGCACTCCTTCGCATAGTCAAACGGTGTCCGCTGGATCACTTAATCTCTCAAGTTATCCTTTGCTAATCCCCTTTCCTGTCATCTCAAGAAGTTCCCCTCGTAATCATCTCTGTTTACCCAAGATGTTTCCATAGAGATCTACCCCTCACACACATATACATCCTGCTCTTTACTTTGTCCTTCTAACTCTTTACACTTAAAGGGAATATACTGTACTGGGAAGACAAAAAGCCTTCAAAAGGGTGATCGTGAGCAATCTTGTTACCAATGGTCTTAAATTTATGTATTGTCCATTTTAGAAACTTGCTGAAAGTGATTTGCCCTAAAATGATCTACATTTGGAGTAATTAGTGATTAAATCACAAATCTTCAAAATATTTGGGCTGAACATTTTGAAAAATCGCTAATTACTCCAAATGTGGATCATTTGAGGGCAAATAACTTTCAGCAAGTTTCTAAAATCGACAATATATATGACTTTAAGACCATTGGCAAGAAGATTGCTCGCGATCACTGTTTTGAAGGCTTTTGTCTTCCAAGTCCAGTATATTCCCTTTAAACACTTCTCTCTTTGAGCAGCTCTTTTCAGAGCTATTCTGAAACAGAAAAAAAAAATCAACAGTCCTTTTCAAGACGACAAATGGTGCCCCGCAAAAATGTCAGCAAATGGTACCATTAATCTTCTTGCCTCCTCCAACTCTTCTTAAACTAATCTCATGTCGTTGAGCGTATTAGAGTAGAAATCAGTAGATGATATACAATCTACCATTACTGTGCTTGTAGAATTTGTCATTAGTCTTGATGTAGCTGTAGCTGTGTGTGACATTTGGATGCTGATCTTCTATCCTTTTTATCACTCATTTAAAGGGCAAGTCCGCTCTGCAATTTAAGTTGGTTTTAGGAAAAGCAGAAACATGAAAGAAACATTAGGTTTGATTAAATCCTTCAGTAAGAAAGTAAGAAAGTTGTGATTTTTTAAAGCTTTGATTTTGTGACGTCATGTGCGAAATGCGTTCCCATATGTTGCGTACTTTTTTTTGAAAATGTCAACTTTTTCAAAAGGATATAAGCATAATTTTACCTGTTTATTTGATAAATTATTAGACACACATCTTTAAACACAAACCTCTGTGGAAAAATTCCTTCGTCAAAAACAGAAAAAGATAAATTTTATGGAATTATACAGCACTCGTCATACAGAAGAGCGCCTCACATGTGACATCACAAAATTAAGATTTGTAAAGATCATAACTTTCGTATCATCCTTTGACAGATTTTCGTCAAACCTTCACTAATATGATTCTAATATGTTTCTGCTTTTATTAACACCAACTTAACTTCAGGGCAGACTTTCCCTTTTAGAAAAAGACTATGCACAAGCCACTTAGATGACAACACTGCCTGCTGATACACATCACACCCACGGCGACCTATTTACTTTGTTACACTATCCATTTCTTTTATTTACCTGAGCTGCACTTGTTTATTCTCACAGTATTCTTCCTTTCAAACATCATGTGGGATCTGTACTCAATATGTTTTCTCTGCTTTTTTTTAAAACCATTTTGCTTCAACTTACTTATGTGTTGTAAAAGTCTATATGATTGATACATGGCAAGACAAGGTATTTATTGGAAATGTGTATTTTTTGTAACAATGAACTCTTCAATATTCATGTATACAAACCACATAGTATCGGGAATTTATACACACAACATTTTATTAAAGCAGTACAACTGAATTCAACAATTATATCACGTGAATGCTACTGGTATGGTACATGTGTTGAAGGAGTTATTGTTGAATAAGAAGAGAGATTCTGGGAAAAAAAATCATGATCTAAATGAAACATAAAACTTATTATCTAGGTATGAAGAAAAATGTACTCTCAGTTACAGTGGTCATATGAATTCTGCCTTCTCTTTTGAATAAAAATGATTGGAAAGCTTTTAACGGATAGTCAGAACTTGACTTTCGAATAATTCTTCTGCAGAGTCTGTGGGAAATGTGTATTTATCCCAAATGTTTCACTTTCATGTGAGAAATACGTAAAGAGTATGGGGGTACTAGTGCTAAAATATTACAGGACCCATAGTGCTTGGAGAGCCTTTTTTGCCTCGGGTGTGGTTACCATTCTTGTTTCATTTCAGGACACCGTGAAGGATTCAATTTAAAAGTGAAAAACTTAATGAAATGAAAAATAATCTGGTGATGCTGCCAAACAGTTCTGGACCTTGTTGCATAAAACTGACAGTCAATGGTAACTTTGCTATCGATGGCAACTTCTAAGGAAAGCTTGAAATGTTTAACGGTTGAGCGATGCTACCGTGGTAGTTATCATGGATGACAGAGTTACCACTAATGGTAAATTTGATACAACAGGGGTCCTGCAATGATTATGGTCCGTAATCAGTTTCACTGCTATCCCTTATAACGTAAAGGTTTGTGACCCGTAATGAATAGAGAGCCTTTCTGCCGTGACTGTCTGAATTCCCTTTCTTCTTTGAATTCAGCATGCCAGTAAGAAGTCATCTTAAAATTATAACATTATTGAAATTATTGGAAATTATATAAGTCTGTAATCAGTTTCACTACTATCTCGTACAAGGTGAGGGTTAGTAAAAAGAAAGGCTGTGGGATCTTTTATAAATAGAGAGCTTTTCTGCCATAACACTAATTCCCTTACTTGTTTTCGAATTCAGGGTATTAGTAAGAAATCATCTTCAAATATGAATGTTATATAAATTATAAAAATACAAAATCTGGACCTCGTTGATAATGGCAGAGCAGTTCTGCCATGATTACGGCCAGTAATCATTACCACTACTGCCAGAGCTGCCAAGTCTCCCTGATTTCGCAGAAAACTCCCTGAAAGTAGACCAATAACACTGCATCACATCACCCAATCTCCCTGATTATTGATAGATTATTGTCGTTACATTGTATGCATTTGAAAGACATCTCCCTGATTTCTGATACAAATTTCCCAAATCTTCCTGATTGTTGAATTTCAATGTTGGTAGCTCTGCTGCTACTCATTAACCTGCAAGTTATGGTAGTAAAAGAGCCTTTACAAGCAGAAGATAAATGTGAAAACAAAATGGCCCCAAAAATGATGAGACGCTGGTACATCATTGAAATTAAAGCTATCCAAGGAATTTCCTTTCGGGTCAAGATCGTATGGATAAGCTTCTGATTTTTTACATGTCCCCCGGTGGGTATTTCTGGAGCAACATGAAGAGCTGGCTGTCAACAAACATCAGGATGATGGAGGGTATCTCATCTGGGTGTCTTGATTAAAGGGGAAACTGAGAAGGAGACGGGAGAGGATGGGGGGAGGGGGCCTAAAGTTTGCTGCAAATATCCCTTGCGAAGGAAATCTCTATTGTTTATATTTGTGATGCAAGAGAACATTGGTTTTTTAAGTGTTTGTTTAAATTTTGGCTAAATTTTACTGTGAACTTCAGCAGGTATTCATAAAAAGGAAATATGTATTGTTTATTTTTGTGATGCAAGAGAACATAAGTATAGTAAAAGTCAAAGTTTTGGCTAAATTTTGCTGTGAAGTTCAGCAAATAGCCATGAGATGGGAGAGTTCCTATGTGATGTCCCTCAACATGCAAATCTGTATTGTTTAATTTTGTGATGTAAGAGAATAAAGGTATTTTATATGTTTGTTTAATCCTTTGTTTGCCAGACAAACTGCTGCTCAATGAGAGGTATGTGTATAATTTCTAAAGCAATTGTAATATTCAAGCACTTTGAGTGGCACTTCGGAATAAAAAGGTTAAAAAGCAGATTATTATTAGTAATACATATTTCCTTTTTATGAATACCTGCTGAAGTTCACAGTAAAATTTAGCCAAAATTTAAACAAACACTTAAAAAACCTATGTTCTCTTGCATCACAAATATAAAAACTTGGTGCTCTGTCAGCATCACTTTGCCCTGAGGTCACCCTAGTCCAAGCTATTTAATTTAATTTTTAATTTAGTTTTTAATTAAAAACAAAGACATAAATTTGACCTTTTTGCCTGTGAGAAGTATTCTATTTAATGCATGATTTATTTGCACCATATCCTTTTCTTTTGAAGATTTTTGAGAGTTAAGTTGTGATACTAAAAAAACAAGCCACCTATTTTTATGCTTCTCACGCATCTCCAAAAAGGTCAAGAAGATTACTGATTTCCTTGATAAAAAAAGATCCTCAAATTTGCAGATATTTCATTGCTATATTCAGTGTGCTTTCTTTTCAATAACTGATCTAGAAGGGTTCATATATGAACTATATAGTGCACTATTTATTTTTATTACAAAACACGCCTTAAATTTATCAAAACATTTAAAGGATTTTTTCTGGCTGGAAACAAAGTTTTGAATCAAGGTGTGCTTTGAAAAACAATGTAAATGCACCCTAAATTACACTGGGGTTTGCTGGAAATTCATATTGGGAATCGGGATAAAAATATCAAGTTTGAAATATGAATAATGTGTCTATTATGTCTGAGGCTTACTGAAACTTTTGTTCATACTATTTTGATCAAAATTTCATTTTTTGAATTTGTTGTTGTCCTTTAATCCACCATTCATATTCCTGGCAGGGGATGTTGTGGTTAACACGTTTTGCTTCCTAATTACTTCTGATTTCCTGATACCATATCTACCACCCAAGGAGATGTATCAAAATTATGATCAGGAATAAGTGGATTGAAGTCAAAATGTAACAGAGCAAAGACAGGATAGATTTTCAGATTGTTTGCCAGGCCAAGTTTCTGCTATCAGCAGAGTTATGATGATCTGTATGGTGTCTGAGTAACTTATGAAAAAGTGTTGAGTGGGAGACTCAATTTTTTTAAGCAATATCTGCGTGGGCTATACGTCTAGCCTGAAGTCATGGAACAGACAGTTTGAATTTATGGTGTGCCCTTTAAACTGTTATGATTAATAAAAAAAAAATTGACAGTAGCTCATTTGTTATTTGTCACTCACGGGGGCTGATTTTGTGTTCTGCGGGAGGGGGCTACATCGCCCGGGGCCCCCATGTAATTAGCCCACAGATTGGAAAAGTTTCACAAGGATATGGTGTGGGGTTGATAATTGCTGCTCGACTTTCCCTCACACCTTTCACCAAACCGTTTCCCTGATCTTTTGCTTCTGTTCAAATCAGCATGTTTAGTACGGTTTCTCTCACTGTATTCTCTCCTCATGCATGCAAGTGCGTGCCCATGCCCCCCTGTTTATTACATCCACGTAACTTGTCCTACTCTTTTATCGATCGCGCCTCCTCGGTTTCTCGGTCCTTTCCTTAGGGAAGAATTTGTGTAAGTGGTTTTGTGGGTTGGGAAGGGTCTTTCTCTGCCTTGAGCTTTTCATTTATCCTTTTATTGTAGCTTGTGTACACATATTTGTTTTTAGTCTAATAGTTGTTTTTCTGTAACCATGGCTACCTAGTTAGTAATTGGAGTACTAGATCTGACTTCAGTTCGATAAAATTCTCCATTAATGGTAACTCTGTCATTAATGGTTACTACCATGGTAGCACCACTCGACAGTCAATCAAATTCAAGGTTTCCAAGGGAGTTGCCATTGATAGCGAAGTTACCGTCAATGGTGAGTTTTATGCAACAGGGCCCTAGTGATAATGGCAAAACAGTTCTGCCATAATTACGGCTTGTGTCGATAACTACTTCTACCCCTTACCTTTTCAATAATTCCCTATTCCATTTCTTCAATCCATGGCACACAAAATAAAGCTCAGTATGACATTTGTGTATTATAACTCCTACATAAAAAAAAAAACTCACTGTGTAGCATATGCAGAATTAATGTGTCTTTTTTTCTGAAAGAAACACTGATACCCATGAAATTTGGAAGGGTTTGCAGTGTAGTTTAATACATTGGAAATTCATGGGAAAGAAGAGCACTTGGATCAAAAGCAGAAAATCTTTTAATCCCCACGCATATTTTTGTTTTTCACTAGTACCAAGTTTGTATAGAAAATTCATAACACATACTTATATTCATTTTTTGTTGTTGAGTTTACAAATGGAAGATGAAATTAATGTAAAAGCAAGAACAAATTTTGTTTGGATATGGAAAATTGCTGTAAGCACTGAATACATATTTATCCAGCAATTTACCAAGGATATTGAAAGAAATGTAATGTTGCCTAATAGACTGTCATTGTAAGACGAAACCACAGGTCTGGGTAGACATTACATGTATGATTTGTAATATAAAAAAAATGTGTAACATTGCACTGAAAAAAGGCAATAATTTTACTCAAATACATACATGCCAGACATCTGCAAATATATATCAAATAGATTTTATAATTGTCAGCAGTAGCACATGCTATGTGTTTGTATCTGTTTGTTTGTAGAGGTTTAGTATCTACTCATATTTCTATGAAAGTTTTTGATTAAAAGATCTCTGAATTTATTGTCAACATTTCATTAGAAATATAGGATAAGATTGCTTACAAACACCAACAGATGTTTTCATCTGCTTCATAATTGTTGTATGAGGGTGTGCATATTCAAGTACTTGTTGAGAATCATCTGTAATAAGATTATTTTTCTCATAGTTATGACAAGTGTTTACAATATTGATATCAACATTACCGAAACATCTATATATTATGTATATTTTGTAATATTCATCAGGCGTATGTGTGGGCTTGTGCACTGCATTTGTGTTTGATAGCTCCTGCGTCAAATAGATATTGATCACACATGGAAATCTCCCTCTTTTCCTCTCGTCTCATGAATACCAACCATTTGCTTGCCGCTTGCCTCCCCAATTGAAAATGAGAGGTATGAAATGATGACACCCCAGTCAGATGAGTGGGGGGGGGGGGATCCCCTGGGGGAGGTGGGGGTTGGGTTGGGGGTGGGGGTGAGGGTGGGGGTGGGGGAGAGGGGGTGCAGCCAAATCTTGGCCAGAAGTGAAGCTTGGTTAAAGGTCGTAGAAGGTTAGAGGTAGCCAGCTATTCTATCATGTGTCATTCAAGTGGGAGATCTGCATAGATGGCAGCTTTAACCCTCTGTGAGCAAATGTTCACATTTATGCAGTAGTAATACACTGATATTCTTTTGGTTTGGCACTGAAGGTGTTACAGTGCTTTTTCTATGTAGCTTGTTCTATCATGTGTCATTCAAGTGGGAGATCTGTATAGATGGCAGTTTTAACCCTTTGTGGGTTAAGGTTTGCATTTATGCCCTAGTACTACACAGATATTCATGAAGAGCAGCATTTTGTTTGGCAATGAATGGTCTTCTGTTTAGCTTGTTTTATCGTGTGTCATTCAAGTGGGAGATCTGTATAGATGGCAGTTTTAACCCTTTGTCCGCCAAGGTTTGCATTTATGCACAATTATAGTACCATCATGGTATGTTTTACACTCTACAGAACATCATTTTGCCCAAGTTTTTTTTTACTATTCAGCTTTTCTATCATGTGCCATTCGAATGGAATATCTGCTATCTGCTTAGAAGGCTGATTAACCCTTTGTGTGCTAAGGTTTACATTTATGGCACCATTATGGCATACACATTCTACATAATAGCATTTTCTTTGTCTTTTTATAGCTATAGAGGTCTTTTTTTTTTAATCTATACAGCTTCTTCTATCATGTTTCATTTGAAAGGAATATCTGGATAGAAGCAAACTGGTTTGCATTTTGCACCAGTCAAACACCGATATTCATATTGCGCATAATTTTGTTTGACACTGAATGAGGTAAAGAAGTTGTAGAGCTTTTGGTTCAGCTTCTTGTATCGTGTCATTTCAAGTACAATATCTGCTGAGAAGGCTGTTAAGCCCATTGTATGCATAATCATTTATGCACTATTATGGAACACACGACCCTGGCAGAGCAGTCTTTAAGACTCAAAGGATTCCCCTGATTGAATAAAAAATGTGAAATGAAAATTAACTTAACATATTCACCGTTATGGAACACACATTGCTGGAAGAGCAGCCTTTAAGACTGAAAGAACTACCCTGGTTAAATAAAAACATGAAAAGAAGACAAAATATTTATATTTACACACATCCTATCAAAAAAACATTTTGTTTAGCTCTTAAAGAGTGACAGGGGCCTGAGGATTTTTCTGTTGAGGTCTTTCTGTCATATGACATTCAATTGCGATATTTGCAGAGAAGGCTGTTTTTAAGGTAGCATATAGCCGTCATGAAGGTCAATAAAATACGATTTTATGAATACATGTACCACTGAAAATGGAAGAAATTATTTTACATTTTGCATACATAATAAGTTCCCTCGAATATGAGAGCAGGGAACTGACTTTAAAGGGGAAGTTCACCCTGAAATTATTTTGGTTTCAATAAAAAGAGACAAATGAAAGAAACATATGAGTGAAGGTTTGACGAAAATCGGTCAAAGGAAAAGAAAGTTATTTGATTTTAAAGTTTTTATTTTGTGACGTCACGTGCGAGGTGCTCTCCCATATGTTATGTACAAAATAAGTCGATAAATTGCTTTTTTTCTGTTTTTGAAAACGGAATGATTTTTTTCGTACAGGTATGTGTGTAAAAACGTATTTCTGATAATGTATCAAACGCACAAGTAAAAGGATGCATATCTTTGTGAGAAAATGCACATTTTCGAAAAAAATTGTACACAACATATGGGAGAGCACCTCGCATGTGACGTCACAAAATAAAAACTTTAGAATCAAATAACTTTCTTTTCCCTTGACCGATTTTCGTCAAACCTTCACTCATATGTTTCTTTCATTTGTCTTTTTTTTTATTGAAACCAAAATAATTTCAGGGTGAACGTCCCTTTAAGTGGAATTATATTGATATCTCCCTTCATCCCTCTATCCATCTCTCTCTCTCTCTCTTTCTCCCTTTCTCTCTTTCCTCTCTCTCTCTCTCTCTCTCTCTCTCTCTCATTTCCCACTCTGCCCCTTTTTCTTTCCCTGTAATCTTTTATTTTGCAAGATTGAAGTAATATAAAGGACAGGAACAGAAAATAATCTGTAGCAGATTAAATTCTGTTCTGTATGGTTTGTGTTCATTACTAGTATTTTAATGCCACAGGATCAGCACGTACAGGGTTAATGCTAGCCATAGTCCCATTCATATACCATGATTATGCTGATACAACGGTAATACTCATGTCTGTCGGTAAGAAAGTTTCAATCTACAAAAATAGCCGGGAGAAAAGAAGGAGGCAATTACCCCATTATTTGAGTGACCCCCATTCATATACGCGGCTATTAGTAATGCATCAGTAATTGCCACAAATGTTGCGCATATTTTGCAGATAGGTGGCGTATGTGAACGGGGTGTATGAGAACAGATTGTCATATTTACACTCTATTTCATCATACTAAATATGGTTTTGCTTGGGGCTACTCCAGAGCTGTTTCCTTAGGTAATCCCATGCTAGAGCGGACTGTATATGACAGTCGAACAGGTTGCAGGAAATTTGGTCACTTGGTCAAAACTATATTTAGTTGTCCCTTCCTCGTTAAGACGGAAGGAAGTTCAGAGAGAATGGGAGACGGTGCATTCTTAGTTATATAATGGAAGGAAGAGAGAGACAAAGAGAGAAAGGGGTGGGGGGGGGGGGTGGGGGAGAGATAGGAAACCACAGGATATGTAGTTTTTGTGGTCATCACAGGATTTGTATGTAACTTTTTAGGTCATCTCTTCTTGGTTTTGATTGTGAACATTTTGTTTAAAGAAGAGATAGATGGAGAGATAAGGGAGAGAGAGAAAAGATAGTGAGATGACAGAAAAGGAAGAGATAGTACAAAGTACAAAGCAACGAGAGGGTGAGGAAGAGAGGGACAAAGAAGTTCTGTTTTACATGTACTCGTGGAAATGTACAAGAAAACAGGAAATTCCTTGATTGGAAAAGAAGTCCGAGAAGAAAATTCAGAGAAAAACCGAAGATGGATGATGCATAAAATCTGAAATAATGCCAGAAATGTATTTTTTACCAATAGAAGTACCTAACATCATTGTCCTCAAATCCACCAGAGATGGATTAACATGGCGCTTTTTCCTTTCATAGGTTTTAAGCACCCATTCACCCACATATATAGTAACAGGATTGAGGACTATGTGCTTTTTATGAAACATTAACCTAAATATCCCACTTCTCCCGTTGCCCTTCTCTTTTTCTCACTCCTCCAGTTTTTTTGTTGTTGTTGTTGTGGGGGAAGAGTGTGTGATTGCTATTATATATATATCTATATCTATCGTTTATCTATCTATCTATCTATCTATCTATCTATCTATCTATCTATCTATCTATCTATCTATCTATCTTCTATATATATACTTTTGCTTTTTTATATTCCTGTTTGCTTTTCTCTTGTTGTATCCTTTTCCTTTTCTTCCTTTTATCCTTTTTTTGTGGGGGAAGATGGTGTGATAGCTATTTTTGTTTATATATACTTCATCTTTTTCTTATTCCTGTTTGCTTCATTTCCTTTATTGTATCCTATTCCTTTTCTTCATTTTCTTCCTTACTCATAGCATTTTCCTTTTTTTTATTCCTATTTTCCTCTCCGTCTTTCTCTTTCATCTCTTCCTCATCCTCCTTTTCTTATTTAACACACAATTTAATGGGCACATTTTTGTGAGATTGTTTATCACAGTCTCGTATGCAGAGGTGTTGAAGGGGGGTTGGTGCCATATGCTGGCTAGCCTTACTTTCATAATCCCAGATTTTTCCATTCTCAAATGTGCTTCGAGGTGACAGATCTTAAAATTCTAGCATTACCAGTATTATTCATGATTGCATAGCTTACAATTACTGGATGATCTGGTAAAGTGAAACCTGTATAGATAGATCGCTCAAGAGACTAAAGAAATATGCTTTTTATGAGCATGTGGTCTTTGTGTGTAGGTGATTTTGATACTTGTTTCAATGAGAAACGTGTTTCCAAGGGAAACTACAAATGCAGTCTTAATGAATAGGTGGTCTATCTGTAAAGTTTGTGGCAGAGCAGGTTTCACAACAGCACATTTAGTATCAGATACTAAATGTGTAGTGGATACTAGACGCTTATAATGTCTATGGTGCACAAGTTATGAATAAAAAAAAAAGTGTCTGCTTAGAGTCTAGGCTAGATGGATGTTGGTAGTAGCTCAACAAATCTGTCATCAGTATGTGCCGCATTGTATGAGTTGATCAGGGTTGGTCAGAGGTGATTCAAGCCCGCCTATGAACTTGAAAATTAAGCCACATTCGTCACAGTTGGAATCCATTGCACTTCCAGTAGAATCTTGCCGATTTGAAATTGATGCTGTTACTTGAAAGGAATTGAAGGTGTAAGTACAAGTGCTCTCCATTGATATATCTTGTAAAGAATACCATCAATAAAAATTGGGCAAAAATATAATGAATTCGGTTATTTTGCAGAAAAAATGGGAAATTTTGGCATTAAATCGCGCAAAATAATAGGAGGAAATTGAGCCGACAGTGTATGACATCACAGCTTCCCTACCGTGTTACCACCTTGTTTCCAATGAGTAACAATAATTCATCAAAGCATGCATCACTTTTGCAGTTGTGCTGTTTGATTTTCTGCAAGCTTCTCAGTTATATAGCACATAACAATGGTTAAGTTATTATTTTATTAAATCTGCTTAACTAAATTGCCGATGAGCCATTTACATTGGTAGCAAAAACTTGTAATTTTCTAACATCACCAGCAAAATATGAAAGTTGACAGGCAAGTCCTAAAACACCCCAACCATTTACTTTTAAACATCTCGCTCTGGAGTATAATTTCTCTAACATTTCTTGAAATATCACAAAATGTCTTGTAATTGTAATTTGTCGCACACAGACAAAATATCTTGTTTGGTGTGATTCATGTGAGTGTCTCACGCGTTCAAAAGGCCTGGCGGACATATGATGGTACACTACTTGCCAAACATTGTGTGAGTCTCATTGGTAGTTTAAAATCGTTGTGTTACTTAAGCCCCGTTCATATACCATAACCATGATAATACCGCTATTATTACCGATGCACGTCAGTAAGCAAGTTCCCAGCGAGCCGCAGAAGCACCGTTCACATACACCCCAAAAGCCGTAATGTTGCGTTATTTTGGACAGCTGGACTCTCCAAACCGATGGAGACATGTTCCGCTCAGCTTTACGAGCGGTGGGATTAGCGACCCACATGCCAGAGTACAATGCACAAGGCTCAACATTAACGGCTATTTTGCTAAGGCAGTTTATAAGACTCGCTTACCGCAATCTTACGGTATTATTACTACGTCTTGATCTGCGAAAAAGCCGCAAAAAAGGAGGAAGTAATGTCGCATTATTTGAGGGATTCCCGTTCATATATGCAGCTATCGGTAATGCATCAGCAAAATTGCCGCAAATGTTGCGCCTTTTGTGCGGATAGGCGGCGTATATGAACAGGGTTCTGGACATGTGGAAAATCATGAATTTTTCAGCGCAAAAGGTTTGTGCTCCTTTAACATCGCCCACAGAGGGAGGTCTTCCTGAATTCTTCCTCATCCCCTGGTGGTATGCAGAGGATTATGGGTATTTAGGGGGCCAGAATTCTTCTCCCCTGGGGTAGAAATTGTCCTGGAGAACTGTTGGAATTGGTATTTCTTGTCAACAATCACTTGTCATACATTAGATGCAGTCATACTGTGGAAACATTAGCGAAACGTCCATTTCCAGTATTTTAAATGTCTGAGTATTTCAAAAGACTGGAAGTCGGGTTAATAAAAAGCTAGCATTGTTAAATAGAGTGTGGAAGACAAAATTATTTTGAATGCATCTATATTGTATGCAAATACGCATCAGAAAAAAACATACCAAACCTCAGAGAGCAACATTTGGTCTGGCAAAATTGGAAAATTGGCCACTCTCTATTGAAAAATGTGATGCTATTCTTTAAATGGCAGACTGAGAGATCGTATGACTTTGCCCTTATATCTGTTTGTATGCCTGTCGCTCTCTATTTATGTTGCTGTCTCTGTCTGGCTCTCTGTGAGTTGTTCTCACTTTGTCTTTTTCAAATCCATGCTGTTTACTTTGTTTTTTTCTCTGCTCCCCCTCAATACATATCCCTCCCTCATCAATGTTTAAACAGCTAGAAACGAGGATAATTGTTCTCTATCTCTGCATGACCTCCCCCATCCTCTGTACTGTACACCCCCCCCCCCCCCATTCTCTCTCTCTCTCTCTCTCTCTCTCTCTCTCTCTCTCTCTCTCTCTCTCTCTCTCTCTCTCTCTCTGTTTCCACCTTCTCTCTCTCAATCCCTCCCATCCATGCTCTTACTCCACCCCCTTCCCTCTCTCGTTTTTTGGCACCCTAGCCTAGGTTGTAGGCTGCAGTATGTTTCATGCCCAGGCATTGCAATCAGATGATATATTTGGGTGTAGAGACTTTATCCTTACATAATGTGGTATATATAGTACACAAAGAGGTATCAAGAAAGAAGGCTAACCTGAATTTTTTTCCCCATTCATCATCCTCATTATGCACATAAAAGATACAAACAAGTGCAACAACAGCAACAGCTATGTTTTTTTCGCCTCCGCAATATTTTTAAAGAGGCAGTTAACAACATAGTTATGCTTTCAATATATGCGGGAGAATGAAATATGTGTCACCCAGCCTAGAACTGAGGCTACCTATATACCCCCTTCACCTCCCTCCTCCTCACCCCACCCCACCCTGCCCTAGCCTCTCTGTTGAATCAGTAAATGTCACTGAATCTTTCAAGTCATGCCCTTTATCAAATCAGGAGTCTCATCTCTGAATGTTTCTCGTTGACTCAGCCGTTGCCATAGGATACCCTCCTTTCTCTATCTCCTCTTCCCATTCTCCCGCTACCTTTTTCAACATTTCCACTCTTAGTCCAGGAGCAATCCACTGCCTCTTTAAAAATATTGCGGAGCCTAAAAAACATATCTGTTGCTGTTGTTGCACTTGTTTGTATCTTTTATGTGCATAATGAGGATGATGAATAAGGAAAAAGGTAGCATGAATCCTGAAGCTATGCCTCTCGGCACTTGTCATTGGTGCATAAAAATAATGTTGCGAATGATCACATTCCTTCCTCTCTCAACTCAAGAGCTGTACTAACAAAAAAATGAGGTATAAATAAGATATAACTGCCCATCCCCTCTTCTCTCTCTGCCCCACTCTTTATATCATTCTATTTTAGTCATTTTGTTTTCTTTATCCGCCATCTTCCCTGTTTCCATTCTCGCACCTTCCTCTCACTCTCTCTAATCATCTTGTTGATTACTTTTCTCTTTTCTCCTTCATCCTTCATCTCACCAGCTTTTCTGCCTGTTTTCTTTGACTACCTTTTCTTTCTTTCTCACTCTCATCTCTATTATCCCTGTTGTTAAATTCTTTTTTTTTTCTCTTCACTCACCCCCCCCCCCATCTCCCCCTTTCTCAATCTCTCATATTTCTCTCGCTCCCTTCAACCCTTTATGGCTTCTCATCTCTCTTCCCCTCCATATCTCTCTGCTTCTTCCTTTCTCCTTCCTTCATCTTTTGTCGTTTCCCATCTCATTGGTTCCTTCCCCTCTCTTTCCCTCCCATCTCTTCCTCTCCCTCTTCCTCTTCACCCCTCATCATTGCCCCCCTTCTCACCCCTGTTATCTCTCCTCTCTCTTCATCTCTCTTCCCCTTCACATCTCTCTGCTTCTTCCTTTCTCCTTTCTTCATGTTTTGTTGTTTCCCATCTCATTGGTTCCCTTCCCTCTCCCCCCCCCCCCTCAACTCTCCCTCTCTCTCTCCCTCTTCACCCCTCATCATTGCCCCCCTTCTCACCCCTGTTATCTCTCCTCTCTCTTTGGCCTGCCAATAGGAGGTGAAAGCATAACCAACGAGCGTTGACATTCGTTGAGCATTGTGTCCCAGACCGCAAACACTTAAGAATTATTGATCAGCGTCAGATTTACAGACATTGCTTTTTCCCTAACTCCCTCAATACCAAACAATGCCTGCCCCATACAACTTACAACACAGATTATTGCCTATGGGACTAAAAGGGTTGAAGATGATATTCAGTGTTTCTGCCAGATTCTCGACAGATTGTACTCTATCGCATAATGATAATTCCTCAGAATACACGGGGTAGGATAAGAGATGGTTCAATCCATGCTGCATTCGTTTTGCTCTACTACTTTTTATTGTAACTTTTATTGTACATTTAATTTAACCTTACACTATTCTGGGACTTTGTTCTTGACTTGTAAAACATATGTTCTTATCAATGTTATTCAGTACAATGTAACAGTAGTTAATTAATCAAAATGTGCATCACAGCCAGTAGCTGTATTTTCACATGATTTTAATAAAGTTGATATGTAGATCAAATGAATAATACAGGAAAATACATTTTTGGGGGACAAACACAAGCAAGAGCATGGAACTTATTGTCCAGAGATGATCAGGTGGTAGGTTTTAGCGTCAGAAAAAAATTATCTACATATCTTTATTAAACCATTTTTTTTTTACAGTAGGCATTTGTAAAATTACAAGGAAGGTATGAAAGATTGTGTGTATGTGTGTGTGGGGGGGGGGGGGGGGAGGGGGGTGGGGGTGGAGCTCATGTCAGTGTAGAGATTTCCATTGTCAACATGTAAAACATTAACTTCCGGCCCAATATGTTCAGTATTCTAGTAATTTTGTATTTCATTGTGTTGTAGGGCACACTGATTGAGCATGTGTTGTAATGAAAGATGCTCTCTTTCTCCCCCTTCCTTCTCTCCTTCACTCTCTCCTTCACTCTCTCCTTCTCTCTGTCTGTCTGTCTGTCTCTTTCTCTTTTCTCCTCTCTCTTTCTCTTGCCCACTCACCAGACTACCGTCTGTCGGCAATATTGTGTTATTCGTTGGGAGAAAGCTCTTTAAGTAACTCCAAATAGGGTACATGATTCGTGGAAAAATTGTGCTTTGAATAAATAGATTTCACCGCATTTGAGACACGCAATCTCTCAAGGAACTCCTACACATACATCAGCTCCCTCGAGGCGAGGACCATTTTGGTTTTAGAGAAACCAGAAACCAATGGACGATGACACTAATTGATTTCACATCTAAAGTGGTTACAAAAAACACTGATCATTCCCGTAGGGGGGTGTTCTCACTATCTTACGGTTGAGTATTTCCGTGGGGATCTTTCACACCAGAAAAACAAAGGAATTCTCCAGCTACCGTGGGGATCTTTTATACTAGAAAACAATAAGAATACTCCAGGTACCATGAGGATGTTTCACACCTGAAAACAATAAAAATATCTCCAGGTACCATGGGGATCTTTCACACCAGAGAGCAAAATTAATACTCCCAGGACAAACTGCTTGAATCATGGTATGAAAATCATGCTTTCCTGCTAACAATATATATTAAGGTCATGCATGCATGCCTCTGCACAAAACCCCCAAAGGATGTATATCTGAGGTATTGTTTTATTTCCAATGAAAGTTAATAGGTATGTAAACTTCCATACTATCATTGCTTAAGGATATACAGCTTCTGCAGTGGCATAATCACTAACGTGCACGTATATATGCTTTAAAAACACAATTTTTTGTGAATATCACATTTTTACGTCCTTGTTTTTCTTTGACAGATATTATGATGGCGCCCTCGATGCCCAAACTGCCGAGCGGGGTGACGGAGCGTGACATGGAGCTATTCCGTACTGTCCAGGAGAAAGCCATGTTGGTAATTATGCCGCCGAAATCCACCAAAGAGGGCGTAAGTCCCCACACTTTCTATCTCTTTCCCCTACCCAGACCCTCATCTTGGAGAGCTTCGGAGCAAGTTTTGTTGCCAAAAGTGTAAATTAGTTCGAGATGTTCACGTTCCAGCCCTGGCATGATCTTGAAGAAAGTTATTATATAAGATGAAGAAATCAAGAAAATTAGGAACTGATTATATTGCTCAATGATGACGGCCCTTCTCTGATCCTTGCCAACGTTGGTATGAAATCAAGAAATGTAGAAAATTACAAAATGATTAATATCATATTGATTTAATCAGAGTATTATTGAAAAAGGGATATACAGACTTCAGATCTGATGTGTAAAGTGGTGTGAACTTGCTTTCAAGCTCTTCATTTTTTTCCTTGTTGGGACAAAGTTTGATGCGCTTGTTGTTGTTGTGAATCTGAAGCATGTCCCAACTACCCTGTGATGTCTATCTCATTTCAAATTCAATTTAAGATGCAGAAGAATAAATCAGACATAATTCTCTATAGCATATTCTGAACTGTGATGTTTTATTATTTTGGAGCCACAGGTCCTTCAAAGAGAGGAAGAAGTGGTACAATTAGAATCCTTTTTTGCTGTTTTTATGTCCTGCTGTGGTATGGGATTAAAAGTGAAAAAAAATCCTGAAATGCTTTTGAGACAAATAAATCAATATAAACACAACATGTGGTGGCACTTGAAATGAAGGCCACAGCTTTAAAACTTGTATGTAGTTCAGCTTGTACCCATCAAAATCCTTTTTCTTTCTCCTCTCCCTCTTCTGTCTCTGTCTGTCTGTCTGTCTGTCTGTCTCTCTCTCTCTCTCTCTCTCTCTCTCTCTCTCTCTCTCTCTCTCTGTCTCTCTCTTCCTTCCTCTCTTTCTCTCTGTCTGATTCTTTCTATTTTCTAATCTTTCTCTTTCTCCCTCTCTCCCACTCTCTCATTCTTTCCCCTTTCTTTAACATTTGAAAATGATGGACAACCAACATATATCAATCAAGCTCAAAGTATATAAAGGAAATGATTTAAATTAAATATAACATTGTCCATGAAACTTATATATATTTTGCATGAAATTGACACAAACCCCCCTTCCCCAATCCGTTTAGAGTTGACATGTAAGGTTCATAGCAACAACGATACTGCGCAAATGGTAGATTCATGTGATCTTGCGTAGGTTTATTCTCCTGACGCTGCTAAAAATATAATCGGAACAGAAGAAGAGACCAGGATCGTCCTAATCAAGGAAATTACTGATGATTGGGCACTCATTGGCCTGTGCCTACAGCTCCCTGACTAATCGTGTAATCCTCTCTCCATCTCTTTCCTTTCTTTTTTTTTTGCTCTCTTATCTGTCTCCCCTTTCCTCTGTCCATCTCCCTCACTTACTCCCCCTCACCTTCCCTCCCTCCCTCCCCCTCTCTCTCCGTCTCTCACCCTCTCTCTCCCTATCTCTTACTCTCTCTCTCTCTCTCTCTCTCTCTCTCTCTCTCTCTCTACCTCTCTCTACCTCTCTCTACCTCTCCCTTTCACTCTCTTTCGCTCTCCCTCATCTCCCCCATCTCTCTCTCTCTCTTTATCTCTTCATCTCCTTTTCTCTCCCCATTGACACTGTCCCTGACTCTTTCTACCTGTTTATTTTAAATCTCTCTACATTAATCTCTTTCATGTTCATTTTTTCTCTCTTCCCTTATTTTTTTTAACTCCCTCCCCTTCTTTCCCTCTCTCTCCTTCCCTCCATCTCTCTATCTCCCATGCACGCTCCTCTTCATCTCTCTCCTCTCTCCTCTAAGAGGTTAGAGGACATACACCCCCTGCTTGAACGTTCCATTACACATCACTCCAACCTTAAAGCTGAAAGAAGAAATCTCCTTGGCAGTTACCTCTGTTCCCACCATGAGTGTAAAAATAGCGACACAGCAATGATGCATGCACCGATTCTTCATACCTCTGGCTTTTCAGCCTTCCCCCTTTTTCGTAGTGTACTTGTCTTCAAGATCAATATTTCCATACCCAAGATGAGTCTGCAGTCACGATCACATGAATCTATCAAGTCCCCAAATAACACCCGTTTTGATCGTGAACCTAGTCAACCAATTCTACATTTTAACCTGTGGCTGTGAAATTGCTTTGATTTCTAACCTCGTTTTGATTTTAATGTTTCTATGTTCTTCATGATTAGTTTAATAGTAACTTTCATTACAACAGTACATTACGGATTACTCTGTCTCTATCCTTCTGATTATTTTGTAATTACATTTATGATATTGTTGACAGTGATTCATAATAAAAGACAATGTCATATAATCAAATTAATCTTCTACAAAAAGAGAAACGGGACAGCTTCAAAGAGATAACAATAGCAGTTATTGAAACTAGTACGTCAGATGTGTTTGCCAAGTACATGTACCCAGTCAAAAAAGGTTGAATCCTGTACCTACTTTGCATTATTAAATACCTGTGCTATTTGTATTATCCTGGCCCTGTCGTGTTAGGCCTGAAATATGTTCATCACTGAGATCACACTACAGATTATCATCATTTTTTTTCTTAATATCATATAAAGATTTTCATAAAGGGGTGGGAGACAGACAAACAAATCAATAATGAAAGCAGAGGGGAATAAAGGGAAAAGTTGAATATGGCATTTAACTTTAATAAAACTGCCAAGTTCCAAGGCGTCTTCCTCTCATTCTAGAAGGCGAAAAAAGATGAGATATGGCTGAATTATTCATTAGTCCATATACATTAAAATCCATGGCAACAATCAATTTTTACCAACATCCATTAAAAACCGGAGCGGCTA
Organism: Arbacia lixula; assembly: GCA_963669155.1. Taxonomy (NCBI): domain Eukaryota; kingdom Metazoa; phylum Echinodermata; class Echinoidea; order Arbacioida; family Arbaciidae; genus Arbacia; species Arbacia lixula. The sequence continues at coordinate 10,622,627 of OZ022593.1, forward strand.
AAGAGGCAGCGAGAGGCAGCATTGCTCTTGCAATTTAAGATTTGAAATCTCGACAGCTTACAATGCGATCGTGTCTCTGATCTTGCCAATTTATAGCTCTTATCTTGATGGAAGCGGAGCATCATTTTCTCTCTCTTTTTTTTTGTCGAGGAGGAGATGTAGATCGAGATTGAGATATTGACATCAATATGGATTTGTAATGGAATGAAGGTCCGTGGAGGTTGAATAAAAATGTCTCCTATTTGTGATTATTGAGGAGCCAGAATCTAGTCTATGCACAGTGCAACCTGTATTCTCTTCATGTCATACTCACTGCATTGTAACATGACAGGCATTTGAAGTGAGATGCATTTCTGATTGTGTGTGCATTTGTGGTTACTTTTTTTGTGGTTTAGGCTTATAACCAGGATCACCTCTGCATTAAAAATCGGCGAAAAACTGTTGGTTTTACAAGTCTGATCTGGGCATGGTCTTGTAGATGATTGCGATTGATTGCAACTTGACTTGCAATTGCTATCAAATGTAACTCCAATATTAGAGATAGAGAATTGGACATGTGATTGATTCAAATAAATCATAACTCTTCATATTTCATCATATTTACCTGGTAGCTGATATAGGGCATTACTGAGCATAAAACAGTTTGTATGTTTATTAGGGACAAAAGGTCACGAGGCCACACCCAAGGGTCGCTTAAACAGTAATTTCAGATTTATTTCTGCACTAAGGCAGAAATAAATTGGTATAATTAACACATAGGTAACATTATTCCTGTGAAACTATCCCAGCATGCTTACATAGTTGTCAACAAAGTGGTAGGTGAGTGACACGCAGCCACAATGTGCATCTGGTTTAAAGAGAATGTCCCATCCGATTCCATCATACGAGAATGTTCCAACAGCTTTGCCATGATGAGATTTCCGTTTGCCCACTGGCGAGCGACGATACCCAGAAATTGTCACTGATCATTGCCAGGCCGCCTTGTTCAGCGGAGCCTCTTTCCGAGCCCGTGCTCCCCACGGTACGACCGCGGCCATTAGACAAACCGCCCACGAGCCAACCGCTTGGCACGGCGTGGCCTCTCCTGCGTACGGTCTCAGGGCGTCGCAGCATTCTGCGGCTTAAACCGAGGCTCCCCGACGGAGTATTGTCTTTCGGGTCGGCAGGGCACGGTTCCAAAATGGGAAATTAGTCGCAGAATGTGTGAGCCAGAGGGCCGTTTTCTGCCCCTCTGTTCGGTATTGTTCTTCATCAATGTTTTGTGAGATTGCATTGGATGTGTTTTGTTTACAACAACATGGCATTTTGCCTCATCATGTTGTGTGTGAATGTATGGAAAGAAATACATGGGGGGATATGGGAAAGGAGAGGGATCAGGGGATCTAGTCCCCCCCCCCCCCCCCCCCCCCCCACCACCACCACTACCACCACCAAAAAAAAAAATGCAAAGAAAAAATGAGCCGCCATTAAAGACATACAATTAAGACCCTGTGAAGAGTTTATTTTTCCCCTTCTTCCCATAGGGTTAGGGTTTGAAATGTAGGAGCATACAAATTACTCCTTTCATAACAACAGGTGTAAAAACACCCCCCCCCCCCAAATACATTTGAACCCCTCCCCCCCCCCCCCCCCAATATACATGTATACGTTTCGAAATTACCATTTCCATGCCATTCTTCTCGTGAATCCATCATTTTGTAGAGATTTGCATCATGGCTCTGTTACTCTTCCTTGAACAATGTCTTATATCATGTGCTCTGTTAGCTGCACAGATAGCTGGTAATAATGCATTGATTAGTCACAGAGTTAGTAGAATACTGGAGATATATTGAGTAATACAGCCGAAATGTTTTTAGAAGCAATAGCTACCCATGAGGGGGCGTTTGGGCTGTGATGACTAACTGTGAATAACAATTGTTTACTCACCATTTTTTGAAATTTTGATGAATCTCTTTAGACAGGTAATGTAGCATTTTTGTGAAAAGAGGATATTTTGGTCACCCTCCTTTGCTAATAGTATCGGAAGATGAAAAGTTTGTATGATTCACCATTTATTGTGAAAAAATATGGAAAGAAAATGAGCAAGTTGATGCTACCTTAGGTTGGGAAGAGTATTTATCTGACAAAATGTCTGGTAATGCAAGACAGATCATACAAGATTATATACGTTCATTATGGTAATATTATGTTCTACTTTCAGAGAAGCCTGAGATTATGTAATTGAAAGTTTGGTTATGTCTATTTCATGAAGTTATGCAATTTACACATGCAGGCTCATTCATGGAATGTGGGACAATCCTTCATTTTCTCTACAGTTGGTTGTCCATGACATTGAATGAGAACATGAATCTGTGTGAAGTGAAGTGCAACTGTACAACATGATATGAAGGAAAATAAAAGTTTTTTGTTTAACTTGCTCTTATTGTTTTTTTTCTGCATCAATTGTGATCAAACTTGGTACAAATGATCCTTGGCTAATACCACATGTGTCATCATGAAGTTGATGGGGTCAAAGATTATCTAGGGGCCGAATGTCAAATGATATGAGGCCATGTGCATCATTTTTCTCAAAGTTTTTATTTGACTTGCTCTCATTTCTTTATTTCTGCGTCAATTGTGATCACACAAATGATCCATGTGTTGATGCGTATGATGAGGTCAAAGGTCATCTTGGCACCATTTTGATTATTCAAAACTAAAAACTTAGCACTGTTTATCAAATGCAAAATCAGGCGAGACTCATGGTTCGCGAACCACCTTGTCTCAATAACAGCCATACAAGAAAAGTAATTATTAGTGATTAATTCCCAGAATGTGGGATAGTCCCATATCTTCATGATAGTCGAGTATGAAAGTACCCTAAAATTGCACAACCAATTCTTGGAATGGGCGAGATTTTCCATATTATAGAGGCAGGCACCATGATGTAATCAAGTTATTAGGAATTAAAGAACAAATTTAGATATGAGAGGGACTACAGTACTTTCTGCTTACTTCATTGGGATGGGCAAAATTTCCTCATAAGGGAGAAACTATCATGTAATTTACTAAATGGATTAAAGGAGAAACTTCGAAGCAAAAAGGACCTAATTTGATTGGAATAGAGGATGTTGCCTCATGATCTACATGAACGTAATTGATGACAGGAAGAAAGTAATTAATTCATGGCATCTAGGTCAAGTTCTCATTAACATATCCATGATTGTTTATACATGAATAGGACAAGATAATTATGCAACTTACTCTGGGAGTGTACCAGATATGCCCGTCATGCTCGTCTTCATTCATAATCTTCCCTTTTTTCTGACTCACCCACTCTGCCGTTAAACATTATGAAACAAAAAACTAGGTCAGAGCTTGCTGTGTCCCTGCCCCTCCCTCACATCCAATCACTTGCGCTCTGTCTCTGTCTCTGTCTCTCTCCCCGCGAGAAAAACAGAACCCATCCCCAGTCTTGGAAGGGTAATTGAGTCACAAGCGCGCTCTCTGTCGCTCGTAAACAGCAGATTGTCCCTTTGTAGTAGGTACTTCAACACAAGGTCAAGAGGTGTCTTTAGTCATACGCTGTTTTTAATCACGCTTAATGTGGATTTTTCATCGGCCAGATATATGTGAGTGATTGACTGCAACATGTTGGAATGCATATCCACATTTTTTTTATCTGTGGTTTGTTCCGAGTATATGCTTCTCTCACCATTTGGGGAAGATGAAGATATTACAGATTTGATTGCCAATTTATGAAGTGAGCAATCGTTCTTGTTTATTAGGAGCAACACTTTTTGTTGGCAAATCATATTACTGTTCGGTTGGAGGCCTAGGCAATCATAAGATTAAACAATAATATGCAAAGTCGTGAGATCTGAGTTTGCGTTTTTTTTTTCTGAAGGGTTATTATCCTTGGATTGAACATGATGAAGCCAATACTAGTATATCATTAGCATATTACTTGCTTTACTGAGAGTGAAGTTTTCTATCTTATAATTGAAGATGCAAAGCTAGCGGAAATGGAATTACTTTTCTTTCACCCAATAAATGAACTAAAGCAAGTTGCCCTGGGATTGTTCTGCGATGGATAAAGGCCTCTTTGTGGCGGTTATGATTATTATATCATCAATATTCCACGAAACATTCTGATGCATATTACCATAGAGAGGATCTGCTCACAAGGGAGAAGTAGGAGGAGAAGAAGAAGGAAAATTGATGACATTGGGGAAAAAAAGGCATTCTAGAATGAAGATTAAAGACAAGGTGTCCCTTTTGCAGGTTGAATAATAAAATGTCGTGAAAACCATGGAAAATGGAAAATGATACTGTAGCAGAACTGTATTGGAACCTGACTTTTAGCGAAATAATAGTAATCGGTAGATTTTGAGGAGGTTTTGGGCTGGTTGTCTGAAACATGTAGCCTAGAGACCACAGACTGCTGTGCGCTTTGGGTCACGCCACAGTGATAGCATGCCTGCTGTCCCGCTGCATCATGCACTGGCAATTGTGAGTTTAGACTACAACCGCTAGGTTTCAAATGTAAGCATCAATCATTTTCACTTTTCCTGCAAAGGTTTGTGAGGCTATGACTACGAGATTTTACACACATTATTGGGTAAACTGCTGATTCCTGCAGAGTTGTATGACTTCTACAAATGGGACACGCTGTCTTTAAGGGATAGGGAGAAGGGAGGGCAGGGCTTTATAAGCTAGGCAAGGAAAAAGAATAATGAGTGTCTTTTCCTGACAGCTCTTAATTCCCTAATGGATGGCACGGAATCAAGGCTCAGTAAAACCTTCTAGTCAATTTGTAAATAATCCTTCGTGGGATAACAATTCTCAAAGGGCAATACTAATATTTTCACAATTATGCAAAATAACAATGTTGCCCTGTTTATGTAAAAATACATCCTAAATACGTCCAATGCAATTGTATACAACAGCGATGAACAACACATAACAAAAAGGCAGAAACTGGCTTTCTGTAATTGAATGTAAGCAGTGTGTTAATCAACACCAAGCTATGTTGCATGATTATATTCATTGGAAGTCCTAAGCTTTCACTCTTTGTGAGCCATTGAGATATTTCTGCACAGGAAATATACACAATTCCCATAGGGCAGTATGGAATCTAGCAGAGAAGGAGTTAATAACAGCTGAAGAAGGTTGTACCCTGGCCATTTTGTTCTTTGTGACATGCTATATTGATTTTATTTTCACTTCATGCAATTGTAAAACATGTTGGAATATTATTTAAAAAAATGTATTTGTATGTAACGCTCCTTATATTAATAAAACTGAGATTCTTAACTAGGCTACTGGACATGCTGTGTTAAGTAATATATCCCTATTCGGCCGTAATGCTAAGGGCATTGCCCTGAAGCGAGAGGTTGTCACAAGAAGTGTCCGAAGTTAAAGACTGAATAATCCTTCATACTTCCGAGGTGATTCAGCGCGGCTTAAGATCGCCCCGATCAGGACCAGATGTGAACTCATTCTCCAGAGAAACATATAAAACAATCAGGTTGGGTTTTCACCCCTGCGTAGACCTTTATCAATCTGATATCTATTTTGGGTCTTAGTTCTGTGTTACTGTTTGTACTTTTTGTTTGCCATGCATCATAAGCTTGAAGTCACTTTATAAGAGAGGCTACTGATCAGGTTGGTCTAATTGCAGCATTTAAGCCTCTCAATACAGAGCCCCAACACTGGACAATCAATCCCTATATACTACTGTGACATTTGTAATGAACGACTCAAGCAGAATTAAGATTTGATGTCTGAACAGATACAGATCATTTGAAGAATTCTTAAGCATTTTATTTGTTCTTTCAAAGTCCTCCATGGATATAATTCAGAGTAGGTTTTCATGGTAAAATAGATGGATTTTTTTTTTTACCCTGTATTAACATCGTGCTATGCCTCCAAACAAAATTCCTGTTTAATAGGTTTGTAGATTAGGTCTTGATTTTGTGCAAGAAACTTTGTTTATTCAAATTGCTCTCCTTCGTTCTCCTGCCATTCTTTGTATCATGTACAGTAATTATGATGTAAGAACATGCCTCATGATTACTAGTGCATGGCAGCTCAAATTCCTTGAAGGTCCGTTAGTCAATGGCTTGAACACCTCAGGGTGAGAATATAGTCCATAGGCTACAGCCATTCCCCTCACCAATTGTTGAGCAAAGGGGATATCAAGTCAATCTGCTTCTGTGGAAGATTGTCAAAATAAAATGTAAATCAAGGAAATCAAAGAAATGATATAACATCCCACCAAGAAAAACATATATGTGATAAGAAATGAGATGAAGTACTGTGACTTAATCTGATTTATAGGTGAGTTTCTGTGGCTGAACACACAATGGTCCATTAATTCTAAGGGACAGTCACATTTTAAACACAGGAGAATTAGGATTAAATATATAAGATATAACAATACCAACAGTGTAAACAGAGCTTTGACCTGAAATTTATTTTTTGGGGTCGTCAAAACCATGGTATGGCTATATTTAAAATATATGTCATGAGAACTGGGATTTATCATTGCAGTCTTTCTGGTGTGAACAGAGCTGCAGGTGTAAAATGTGGGGACGCATTCATACTAAAATATGCCATGAGAACAGGGATCTATCATTACAATCATGCTGGTGTGAACAGAGCTGTAGGCACACGACATGCGAGTGCGTTCATACCCACATCAAAGTGTTTTGTTTTGTCTTCTCTGGCTAGTGGAATACGCAACTTGTCCTGCAGGCTAGGCCCGTCTTCCTCCCCACTTCCTTTCCATGATCCCTCACTCGGAAGCGCTCTTACTTCTCTCAGCCAAGCCTAATAATAAAGGGGACCTTGGGTAGCTCCTTGCTGTCTTAGGATTGCTCATGTTCCACTGCTGCAGACGAGGGCTGCGTATTCATGTGTGCGGCTTTGTTTTGCCTTTTGTGCAGACAAACTGATGATGAGTGTACAGTTTAGGGAGATAGTTTGTCGCACTTGCATTGCGTTATGTTTCTTTTTTCTCCGTTCATTTTTTTAAAAAAATTTTTTTTATTTTTTTTTTATTTTTTTTTTTTTTTTGGGGGGGGACTATTTTGTTATTGTTGGAAGTTTTTTAGCTCTGCATTAACAATCTCTATACCTAACCATAGAAATCACATTGAATTATGTATACATGCTATGCTCCCATGGGACTGAAAGGGTTAACCCTCTCATTGCTAAGCCCAAATAATGGTCATTTAGTTCTTACACATTATTGTGCCCATGGTAATGAGGGGATTTAATTCGGGTTGCGGACAAGTTCTATTTAGAGAAATACCGAACGATATGCTAGCTTCCTATTAGATAGGTAAATAGTGGGGGTTGGGAGCAGTATTGAAAAGGAAGATACCGGACTAGAATAGTCAGAATGTGGTTAAATGCCATCCTGTATTACCTAGATAAATATTGCAAATTGAGTGACAGCGCTTTTCAGCAAAATCATATTTTTAGACATAAATGGATTATACATTATGAGGCTTCTGGATAATACATATTAAATGAATGATATTTGTTGCATACGTCATATCACCCGATTTTCAGTTAGGTTAAGAGAGTAGAATAAACGTAATGATCCGTAGCTGTAGGCAAGTGAAAGACGCAACAATGAACACAATTCAAAACGCTGCAATCAGTTACGTCAATACATTTTGAAGTAACCTTTATGAACAATCGGAGACACCAAAGAAATTATCTTACAAGAAGATAGAGGCTCAATTTTGCATTGACATAGCAATTTTCTTTAACTTAGTGCTAACATATCTTAATATTATAATGCCTGTACAAATGTAATGGTTGGCATTTATATGTAGGGCTTTTTCTAACTTATTTTCATTTGCGGTGGGATGTTTTTCCTTCACACACTTCATCCTTTCACTTCACGATACATGTAGCTGTTGCTGTTCCATTCTAACAACAGATATAACTTTCATTTGTGTGTTGTTTATAGATCTCACATACCATTATTTAATTAACTGAGGGTCTGTTCATTTTCCATCATGTTCCGTTTTTGATGTTTTTCAGTCACAATTGAAAGTTGTTCCATTTGTTGCTCTCTTCTATTTTACTCATTCGTAATGAGTGTCACCTCTTCAGTATACATGTGCAATGTGAGTAACATATCAAGTACTGCAGATGCCATCTAGGTTATTTACATGGTTGGATGAACAGTAGTTTGTTACTTTTTAGGTCACATTACCATATGTGATTGATTCATATTTATCATGCTTGTGTGTGTCTCGAGCTAAGACATGGATTGATATGTATTCAATTGGAATCATAGTTTGGCAGGGGGAGGGGCTTCAGATTGATAATGAAACCTAAAATGTTTCTTTTCGAACACACTTGTTAATAAGGATTTTCTATGAATTTGCTACACCAAACATTATTGACCTTTGACATATGCAACAGGCTTGGGTGCTGTGGAGTGTGATTTGAATAGAAGCCCGATCAGGCAATCACTCACTCCCCCAAAACATTCAAATATCCTGCAATACTTACGGGCTACTTGCATTTCGGCATTCTTGCCTGATTTGGGCTATTTTTCGGCCAGCCAAGATGATATTGAACCTGTACAATACCCTGCATTATGCCAAACGAAGAGAGTAAAAATAGAGGATATAAAAGTGCAATCAAGTTCAAATATGAATAACTCAGGATATATAAAGATATTCAGGCATGGTCTGGATTGAGACTATCCCTATATCCCTTTATATGTTTCAATACTATCATAATTTGGTTCTGCCAAGAAACAGTTTCTGCAAGGGTCATAGATGTCAGGTAAATGTAATTTGGCACAAGCAGACATGGATTATCAGAAACCAGCAATCCTTCCATCCATGTTTCATGTGCCAAATCATATAAACATGTGGTAATGTCATTATGGCTAGCACTATTTCCTCAGCATGTTTACAAGATTGTCAACAAGGCCAGCTTATGTAAATGTTTGTTTTCTATGGAGAAAAGAATGTCATGAAAGATAGCTAGACCTTGCCAACAAGTAGTCCACCCCATGCTAGAGACATTGAGTGCGTTTATGCTAATTTGGGGGGAGCCAAAATCAGCGTTTTGATATGCGTTTAGTTCAAAACGTGGTTGTGTTCATGCTCATTTTGAATGTTTACGCATTTAAATACCCCAGTGAACCTTGGTTTGAATGAGCGTTTTCAATTTAATTCATTCTGCCTTTGCAAATTGAGCATAAGCGTACCCATTGTCAACAAGAAAACATGAATATCAAATCAGCAACAATAGAAAGGATTGAGAAAACAAAAACGGATTGGGAGGTTAACATTTTGTGTGCCAGAAAGAAATGCAAAGCTCTTTGGGATGTGTGTAAATTACGGAATAAATTAACATGCGGCACACAAAGAGTTGAACAGTACATGCCCCTTTTTTATTTTTCATATGTCCTTGATACATCTTTAAACCAGTGATAAATGGTGTCGAAATTTGTTGATTTCTGTAGCCTTCATGACCTCCAGCAGAAACTGTAACTGGTTTTCAGCTTGTTCTGTGCTAGAGAAAATGTTGCTCTATTACGATTAGTGTGTATTTCTCTTGCTTGAATGTTAAGTGAGCACATGCAGAGTTAATATGCTTGAGGAATTGAGGATATATGTTTTGCATTTTTATTACACCGAAATCCCATAATGCAGGGCTGGACACTAACAGATGCCCAGTGCAGCTAGATGGGCCCCCCAAAGTGGAGCTCAGGAATCAGGACCCTTAACATGTTGACATTTAAACAGGGGCCTCATGCATACAAACACAAAAAACCTTCTCAGTACCATAGGTGCATGAAAAGTGTAATAATTCAATGGGCTTTTCCCATCTTGGTAGTGAGAGAGTTAATCCTTTTTATTAGTACCAGACGTGTATGAAATTTACAATAATTCAATGGGCTTTTCCTGCCTAGGTAGTGAGAGAGTTAATCCTTTTAGTACCAGAGGTGTAAGAAATTTGAAATAATTCAATGGGCTTTTCCTGCCTAGGTAGTGAGAGAGTTAACCCTCTCAGTACCAGAAGTTCATGAATAGTGTAATAATTCCATGATCTTTTCCTGCCTCGATAGGTAGAGAGTAAATGTGGACCTCCTATGAAAGGAATTTGTGTAGAGTCTGCATAGAGAAACATTTTGTCAGGAACAGGAGTGGTTGATTAGATGCGGAAGGAAACAGGTTTTAACGGGATATCATTCATGAACCACAGGAGGCCAGACAAGCTGATCAGGCAGCCCTAACCGAAGCCACGGCCATCGCTAGCACCTCCACGGGCGCTGGCACCAGTGGTTCCCTCGGCCTAGGCCCGTCCACCAGCGCAGGCCCTAGCACCACGGCCGGCGCCACTACCGGTACCCCCAGCACCTCTTCATCCTCCGCCACCAAGGGTACCACAAAGGGGGGTGTGCCCAATGCCCCTCCCCCGCCGAAGTCGCCCTGCGTGATCGAGTTTGGTCGGTACGAGATCCAGACGTGGTATACGTCGCCCTATCCACAGGAGTACGCGCGCCTGCCCAAGCTTTACCTCTGCGAGTTCTGCCTAAAGTACATGAAGAGCAAGAGCATTCTGGTCAGGCATATGGTGAGTTGAACATTCTTATCTGATTTTATCAAATTGGCAACCCATTTGTTCAAATCAGATTTTTGGGTTAGAACTGCTTTATAAAATTGCCAAAAAAACATTCTGGTCAGGCACATGATAAGCAAAACATTCATCTTATTCACAACCAGCAAGTGTAGTCATTATTTTGGCCTTTAAATTGGCAACCCATGTGTTCACAGGATTTTTTTGCTTAGAAGTGCTTTATAAATTGCAAAAAAAAAAACATTAAAAAAAAAAACATTCTGGTAGGCACATGGGAAACACAGAGTCATCTTATTCACAACCAGGAAAATCAAATGTTATTTTAGTGTTCAAATTGGCAACTCATTTTTTTTAAATCGGATGTGTTGCATCAGGAAACCATCTTGTTAAGAGTAGTGGTTGTGTATAAAATGAAGAGAAAAAAAAAATAATGACTAAAAATGAAGTAATCATACAACAATTTTTAATAAAATAATGCACATAACAACATCAAAACTGGCTGTAAGATCAGTTTTTGTTTAAAGAGTTCTTATGCAACTTCAACTGTATGGTTAATTTAAACAAAAGGAATCCTTTACATGGAGACAGAAATATTAATATGATTGTATCCAGATATGAGAGTAATATGTATAAAGGGGCACAGAACAGTAGAGGAAATATGACAATTTAGTGTATAATGAACATGATATACATTGAATAAGATTTAGCTCCCTGCTAAACTTAGTTTTGTTTAATGTTGCCCTTGGGTATTACACAGTTATCATATTCTCGTGGATGTTTGACCTAAACAAACAAAAATAGCATTTCCCCTTTTCAAGGGAAACTGATTGTTATTGTTACTCTAGAATTTAGATTTCCTGAAAACAACATGTGTTCATCATTAAAGAATGACAGTTTTGTTATTGTTATGACATGAGAAACAGACAGGAGGGACGAAATTAGGGTCAAAGGGAAATAAAGAATTGATAAATAAAATGGAAGAAGAGGAAAAGACGGAAGACATTTGTTTGAGTGGTTGGGGCACTTGTGGTGTCATATTGTTGATTGTTATGTCTTTATAGGGGAAGGAATAGGGGGTATAGACTCTGGAAATGTTTAGTTTCCTGTTATTAAAGCCTCCATTAATATTACACTTGTCTGCATCATGTTGTTTATGTAGTCAAGGAAACTGTTTACAACAAATAGTTGGCGTTTTGTTTTTTACAAATTATACATGTCTGATCATTTCACTCGGGAAACCAGTTGGGCATCTGTCAATCTCTGCTCTTTAACTACACACTGTACCTCAATGTATTGTTAATGTGATGCATTCTAGAGGAAAACAAGTAGCCAGGGGGAATTGATCAGCATATCTTTTATAAAATAGTTCATAATTATTTTGACTGTTTCCTAATATTATTTCATATTTCAGGTCTTTGTTGTTATTTATTAATAACTGCATAATCAGTTTGTTATTATTGTCATTTTTTTCATTAGCAATGGTATTTTCATAATCCTTGTTATCCAGAGGGATCTAATATGAAAAGGAGATATAATATTTGTTCTTGTTGATATAAATTTGTATTATTGTTGTTATTAATTATTGTTGTTATTTATCATCCACATCCAAACATTTCAGACCAAATGTGGTTGGTACCACCCTCCTGCCAACGAGATCTACCGCAAAGGTGACCTGTCCGTCTTTGAGGTGGACGGGAATATCAGTAAGATCTACTGCCAGAATTTATGTCTTCTGGCCAAGCTGTTCCTCGACCACAAGACGCTTTACTACGATGTGGAGCCTTTCCTCTTCTACGTCCTCACCCTCAACGACACCAAGGGCTGCCATCTTGTTGGCTACTTTTCAAAGGTAAACATTCGCTAATTTTAGTAATTGTCTTCTCGTGGACTGGCAGTCTAAAGTGTGTCCAGCAAGCTGTTTTTTTACCACTAAACACTCCATGCGATGTGAAGTCTCCCCTACTCTATGTGCTCACTCTCAGTGATACCAATCGTTGCCAGTTTTTGGCTACTTTTCAAAGGTAAACGCTAGACAAACTATTATACATGAATTTTTGTAACTTGGAAAGGTAGTGAAGGACTTTTTATTAATTAGCCGTTTTGGGACGACAATGTTTAATGTCATGAAGCCTTTCTTCCTTGATGTGCTTTAGCTCAATGACATCAAAGGTGGCCATTTTTTTTTTTTTTACTTCTTTGCAAAGGAGAGGTTGCTATATTCAATTATTCCACCTAGATCTTGAAATCTTCTATTAGATGGATGGTCTAGCGCTAACAAAGGTCTTGTTTTCTTTTGCGTTCATCTGCATTGAGCCCAAATTTCCTTGGAGAATCATGGAAAATAATTTATGACACAAAGGTCATGCAGAAATAAAAAATATCCTTCATTTCATGTGCACTCAGTAGCTTTCAGCGAAATTTAAGATATGCAGCTTTCACCCTTTTTATGTCAAACGTGATAACAAAACTCTGTCAGTTTTTATAATATGCCCCTAGGATTTTTGATTTTCTGATTTTTCAGTGATTGTGGTGTTTGACAGAGTGAGCATGAAATATCCTTGAAATAGACGTCGTGCAAAATATCTAGTAGTCAGCGGATCTCAAACGTCCATCCAAAAATTATGAGACGGTGCCATGTGTCTTACAGGTCAGTGTCAAAGAGAAGGTCGAAAAACTGTTAAAACGTCCCTCAAGACACGGTACTTGATCTGTTTCCTGTCACTTTCTCCCGACCGTCTCATGGTCATATCGCGGTCCTGAATCTTCACGTCAGATTAAGGATTGCGATCCTGTATCAAACCTGACAACCAGCAACCACAAACAGGTTTTTATTGGGAACAAAACTCGCCCCATCTTAGCCTGCTTTTGTAGAAAATGAGTGTAAAGGACAGCTTCCTTCTGTCAATAAATCCTGATTTGAGGTCTTAGCAGTGACAGGGACATAGTTTGGTATTATTTTATTTTACTACTGTTAACCCATGAATGTCACAAGGATTTTCATATTCTCTTCCTTGAAAATATCTTGTCAATGGTCTTGTCAATTTTATGTGCATCATTGTGGAAACCATGAGAGATTTTTCCATGAAATTGGGGGATATTGCTTTTGCAGCATGTCCTTATTTTTGGTCTCCCCAGAAAAATGATTACCATTGAAGCCTGTATGGTTATAACCTATATGTAAAACCACCTGCTCATAATGACCACATTTTTTTCTCATTATAAATAGGTATCACTGTATTACCTCTATGTGTTTGTATTCATTTTTCTAAATTATGAGATCTTTTTCTCACTCATTTGTGATCTGTCTCTCTCTGCGTTTGGACAGGAAAAGCACTGTCAACAGAGATACAATGTGTCCTGCATCATGACGTTGCCTATGTACCAGAGGAAGGGCTATGGAAGGTTTCTCATCGACTTCAGTAAGTGACCAGCGATGTCTACTAAACATGTTTTACGATATTAAAAGGAGTAACATTATCCAAGAGGAAGCAATTGAATGTTGTTTGCTGGGGTTTACTTTTCAAGACTTGATGACATGAAACAAGCACCCTGTGCACTCTACTTTTTTATTATCCGGGGGGGGGGGGGGGGGGGGGGGGGGAGGGGATCTTTTTTGCATTATGTTTGCTAAGTTATCTGAAGCCCCTGTGTAATGTTTTGCACTGCATACATGTACATCATGTGGGTGCTTTTTACAAAAATGTTCTTGTGCACACACAACTTGTAGCTCTATTCTGCCTTTTTGTTCTCTGGCCTTTTTTAACAAATGTTTAGTAAGTTACAAGCAACAGTGGGAAAAATGCAAACAAACCTGCTATACCAGTACAAAAAACTTCATATTTTTACACACTGACAGGTTACCTGTTGTCGCGGCGGGAGGGGCAGATTGGCACCCATGAGAATCCCCTCTCTCCAATGGGAACAGACCCCCCTACACCAGTACAAAAAGCTAATGCAATACTCTGATCCGTTTCACACTGACAGGTTACCTGTTGTCGCGGCGGGAGGGGCAGATTGGCACCCATGAGAATCCCCTCTCTCCAATGGGAACAGACCCCCTATACCAGTTCAAAAAGCTAATGCAATACTCTGATCCGTTTCACACTGACAGGTTACCTGTTGTCGCGGCGGGAGGGGCAGACGGGCACCCCAGAGAAGCCCCTATCAGACCTTGGTAAGGTCAGCTACTCCTCCTACTGGCGCAGCGTCATCCTGGAGTACCTCCACCGCAACAAGGAGTCCAAGAAGCTCACCATCAAAGGTAAGGGGGGGGGGGGAGAGGGGGTCTGCAGTGGGCGCATAGCCTGGCTTCCAGGCTGTTGGAACTTATTAAAATCCAAACATGAGAGCTGCAAAATCTCCCTGATTTCACAGGAGACTCCCTGAATATAGACCAATATTGCTGCAGTGAATTTCATTACATCACTCAATTTCCTTGATTATTGATAGATTATTGTCATTCGGTTGTAAGCATTTGATAGACATTTCACTGATTTCTGAGGAAGTTTCCCCAAAATCTTCCTGATTGTTGAATTTCAATGTTAGTAGCTCTGAAACTACCAGAAATATTAATATGGTCTGTAACATCGCAGCATTGCCCATTTGACGTAGTGATTATAAGACTTCAAATCGCCATAACTCTTTTATTACTTGTCAGATTTTATTTAAGATTTTATCAATATATTTCTCTGATTTTTCTGCAATTACCAAGTGCATTCTTTTTTTGGTGTGGACTGCTCCTTTAACTTTGAGGTTGAGCATGGTTAATGTGAACATGACTGATATTTTGTATGATGTCTCATTCTCTGTTGTACAGCTATCAGCAGGTCAACGGGGATGTGTCCACACGACATCGCTGCGACGCTCACCAGCCTCCGCATGATGAAGAGACAGGGAGACAGGTAAGAAACCTTGTGGTATATTTGCCATGATGTGTGACTGTGAATCCAAGGTCCTAGGTTCAAACGCCCCCATGGCACTTGTGTCATTCAACAAGATGCTAATCCATTCTGCTGCCCTCCACCCAGGGTATGATTCACCGTCTTTGATTTGTCTGCATTTATTTTTAAATTCAACTATTTAACCCATTATGCATGGTAACATTTTGTGGCTTTGTGAACTCTGGTCCAGTAAGGATGTCAAAATTTGCCATGGGTCTGCAGTAACCAAAGGCGTGTGAGCTTAATTGAGTCCTACATGTATAAGGTATTTGAGGTTTATGCTTCGTTTATTGTCCACTGTCCGAACAGCAGATTTTATGGGATCAGGGGGGTGTTTCACCAAGCTGTTCGTAAGTTACGAACGACTGTACGAACGACTGGTGATCCCTTCTTGTGCTAAATGCGATACCACACTTTGTTCATTGAGACTCTGATTTAGCACAAGAAGGGATCACCAGTCGTTCGTAAAGTAGTTTGTAACTTACGAACAGCTTGGTGAAACACCCCCCAGCCCATGTACATTGCTGGCTCAGTAAAGAACGGGTTAAGCGGAATTAAACAGGTATTATATGAATGAAATTGTCCACTAATCTAAAGGCTGTATGAGTTAGTACAGCATTCTATTCCTCAGACAATGAATAATCGTTAGGAATTCCTTTGAATTTTAGAGAAGGATTTGCGATGTCAATTCTTTGTAATGGTCATTAAATCAACAAAAATGAATTGATTTTAATGAATAAGGTATTTAAATGTGGGGTATAAGATGTTTTGTGGCAAAACATAACATTTATTTCCAACTTGTCATACCATGCTCTAACCTAAGAAGCAGAAGAGGGAGAAGAAATCACAGAGAAAATGGAAGAAGTTGTGATCAAGTCTCATGCTTGTCTTTCACACAAAAACAAAACCAGTGCTACCGGAGCGTTGTCTATCATATTAATTGTGACACATGCTCATGCCACAATTGCGATGAGACATTTATTATCAATTTGAACCTCGAGTAACGAAAGCATTTAGTCCTCAAATATAGGTCCATTTTGTCTTGAGCTGAAGTTCACGTGCAGTGTGCTTCCTCTCGAGAGAGTTCGTTGAGAGGCACAAAAGGACAAAGCAGGGGACAGACAGATAGTGTGGCAGAGAGGGGGTTTGATCTTAAGTAAACATGCCCCAGTTTTGAAGCGCTGCCAAAATTGAACCTCATGTAAGCAAATGTGTTTTAAACTTGCAAGGTATCAGTGGTTATGATGGTAAATGCTTTCATTTCCTATTCTGATATGAGCGCTTCCTTTTGCTAACTTGTTAAACAGGTTCAAACGCTGAGGAACATGTTTAGAGAGCTCACATGAAGGAGGATAGTAGAGAGAAAAGGATTGTTTTTCTTTTCCAGAACAGTCATTTGATGTAGAGTTTAATGACACCAGGAATGAAATATGAGAGTACATCACGTTTGCAGCCAACATTAAGGAGGAGAAACAGAGGGGGGAAGGATTGTTTTCTTTTGCAAACAGTCATTTGGTTGATACTTAAATGGCACCAGGAATATCTTCCGAGAATTCATGAGAGATGATAGCAGGACCTCCTGTGTTGGTTTTGCCGATGTAGGCAAGCCCATTTTGACTTTAAATCTGTGTCTATAGTTTCTTTCTCGTTGAAGTTGGCTCCAGAAAGTGGCACATGTCAGACAAAATTTATCAGCACATTAACGAGGGACCTGAGATTTATGTAAAAAAAAAGAAAAGAAGGTAACTCCACCCTATTTGGCGGTTGACTTGAACACAAGCAGACAATTCAGGGAGAATTACACATCACATGGAACATGATCAGATTCTGATTTGAGAGCTAAATCTTCAAATTGGCAACATATTACAAATTCATACTTTCAGAGTACATCTACTTCTCTAAATTTGATTTAATTTGCAATGGAATTACCTGTCTCATTTTTGGACATAATGATACAATTCAAAAGTAGTGTTGCCAATTTGAATTCCAAATGGACTCTCTCTTTATGTGCCACTGTTGCTTTTAAAGACAGCCAGTCCCTTTTTCAGATCACCACAAGACCATCGAAACATTGGCAAAACATATAGAGAAGTGTTAGCAAGCTCTATATTCACAATTTGAAACTGATACGTAGTGTAAAATTCAAATAATGCACGTAAACAACGTCTGATTAATAGTCTTTCCCTCAGGCTCTTAGCAATTTGTGTTGAAATATCTGCTTTATTGATTAATCTGTTTATTAAATTATAAAAATGCATTATGAAAAAAATTGTTCTATGGAAGGAATCATCTCCAAAGTTTGGTAGTTACTCATAAAATTAGGATTTCACACACGCAAAATAACCACATAGATGCTGTAACAAAGACTAATACTTTTTTCGTGGTACGAAAAAAGTCGGTTTGAAATTTAACGGCTGAATTTTTTTACGTATACAGAAAGCTTCAACATGCTATATTCTTAGAAATGGCCTTGAATCACACTTTCTTCAGTTTACGATTGTGATAGACGATTTCAAATTTTAAGCTTGCAAAAGGGACGGACAATCTTTAAGTACCAGTAAGTAAAGATCTTATGAATATTTATTTTGGTCTGGCACACAATGAGTTGATAGGCTCTGGTTTTGAGTATTTATCTGGGTCTTTTGTCATAAGGGTGTGGTGGTATAGTGATTGCGAACTGTGACTGAAGATCACACGGTCCCAGGTTCATGCCTGGCATTTCAGCAAGACATTTCATCACATTGCTGCACATCATATATTTCTCAAGAACCTTCCTTCAAGGAACATAGCATAGTTTAGTTTAGTTCAGTTTAGTTTAGTTTAGTTTATTTCTTTATTAATTATTCTTTATTATCACACTTGTCCAAAGACGGCCGGCTTTAAAGGCCTATGATGTACACCAAACATAGAAAGTAATATAAAAATAGAAATATATCATGTAATACATAAGAATAATAACAAAATAATCACATGTGAATACTCAATACTTTCATCATTATTATTCTTATTATCATTATTTTTATCATTATTTTTATCATCATTGTTATTATTATTCTCATTATTATCATTATTATCATTATTATTGCTATTGTTGTTATTAATATTGTCATGATTATTAATACTATTTAAACTTGTATCTATTACTGTTGCGTTTATGCAGAGTGGTGCTGAGGATACGAAAGAAGCTGATATCACGGCACCTGGCCAAGCTGGAGATGAGCAAGACCAAGAGGCTGGAGCTGGACAATGAGTGCCTCCGCTGGTCCCCCCTCGCCGTCACTGGGCTGGCCGTCCTGGAGGAAGAACGGGAGGCCAAGAGAGAGGTAGAGGAGCTAAGGGTTTCTAGTTAGGTTTCTCCTGTACCAATGTTTTAGGAGATGCTTACCAGGAGAGAGAGAGAGAGAGAGAGAGAGAGAGAGAGAAAGAAGAGAGAGAGAGAGGAGGAAGAGAAGGGAAAGGGTGGGGGGGGGGGGTGAGAGGTTGCGTCACCAAGAGAGAGGTAGAGGAGCTAAGGGTTTCTAGTTTTGTTTCTCCTGTACCAATGTTTGAGGAGATACCTACCAGGAGAGAGAGAGAGGAGGACGAGAAGGAAAAGGGGGGGGGGGGGGGGGAATGAGAGGTTGCGTCACCAAGAGAGAGGTAGAGGAGCCGGGGGGTTCGTTTTTTTTGGTAAAATTCCTGAAAGGTCAGAGGTCAAAGGTCAATGAAATTTGTGAAAATTTGCCAAAAATTGACCTTTTTCACAAAAAATCCAAATCCAAGAATGCAATTCTCATTAAACATGGTACAAAGATAGATCACTACTTGGGGATAGACTGGTGACATTTTTGTTAAAATTCCTGAAAGTTCAGAGGTCAAAGTTCAATGAACTTTGCCAAAATTGGCTAGAAATTGCCCCAAACCCTTAATTTTTCACAATAAATCCAAATCCAATGGTGCAATTCCAACCAAACATAGTGAAATGATGGATCACTACTTTTGGGTAGACTGGTGACCTTGTTGGTGAAATTGCTGGAGAGTTTAAAGGTCAAAGGTCAATGAACTTTGCCAAAAAATCAGCTAAAAATTGCCCTCAAAGTGATAATTTTAAAAAAATATCCAAATCCAATGGAGCAATACCAACCAAACATGGTGCAAAGATGGATCACTACTAGACTGATGATATTTTTGGTGAAATTTCCCAAAGGTCAGGGATCAAAGGTCAATGAACTTTGCCAAAATTGGCTAAAAATTGCCCCCAATTAGATATTTTTCACATTGAATCCAATACTAATGATCAATTCAAACCAAACATAGTACAGAGATGTATCACTTCATGGAGGTAGACTGGTGAAGTTTGGGTAAAATTCCTGAAAGGTCAATGAACTTCACCCAAAATTAGCTAATTTTAAACAAACTTGATACAAGGATGGATTTAAACAGACTGGTTAGATTGGAAGTCAAAGAAGTAAGAGGTCAAAAGTCAATGAACATTGCCAAACTTGGCTAAACTTGAAAAAACAGAATGTGATATTTTCATTTCACATAGGAGCAATATGGTACATTCCCCACCAAACATACACATTTTCTGAGAATAGCAAAGAGGCGGAGGCATATTTATCGACTGCGTGGCAGTCGAATTGCTCTAGTTTCATTTGTCATTGCCTGCATTGCACTTTTATATAGATCACAGAATAGAATTCTGTGATCTTCAGCATAAAAGTGCAACATTCTGCTGTGCTCGTCGATTGTAGTGTAAAAACTTTTGTAAGGACTCTGCCTACTCCTTGCACCATTGATCATCTTGCAGGTGCAGAAGATGGGTGCACTGGTGAGTGACCTAGAGCGAGAGAGACGCCAAGCGTCCCTCTCCCCGCGCCTCTCGTCCCCGACCAGGCTCACCGTCACCCGCGACATCTTCGTCCGCGACCCTGCCGACGCCAGCCCTGTCAAGACCAAGATGAAAAAGAAGAAGGTGAGAATGGGAAGGGTGAGGGCAGTGGCACCATCAGTACTACGGGGTACTGTTTGGCACCAACAGTGCTAGGGATATACCATTTGATTTCTGTTTGGTACCATCAGTGGCAGGGAGATCCAGTTTGGCACCATTAGTGCAAGGGAGATACTGTTTGATTTCTGTTTGGTACCATCAGTTTCAGGGAGATCCAGTTTGGCACCATTAGTGCCAGGGAGATACTGTTTGATTTTTGTTTGGTACCATCAGTTTCAGGGAGATACAGTTTGGAACCATTAGTGCCAGGGAGATACTATTTGATTTCTGTTTGGTACCATCAGTGGCAGGGAGATCCAGTTTGGCACCAACAGTGCCAGGGAGGTACTGTTTGATTTCTGTTTGGTACCATCAGTTTCAGGGAGATACAGTTTGGCACCATTAGTGCCAGGGAGATACTATTTGATTTCTGTTTGGTACCATCAGTGCCAGGGAGATACCATTTGATTTCTGTTTGGTACCATCAGTGCCAGGGAGATACAGTTTGGCACCATTAGTGCCAGGGAGATACTATTTGATTTCTGTTTGGTACCATCAGTGCCAGGGAGATACCATTTGATTTCTGTTTGGCACCATCAGTGCCAGGGAGATACAGTTTGGCACCATTAGTGCCAGGGAGATACCATTTGATTTCTGTTTGGTACCATCAGTGCCAGGGAGATACAGTTTGGCACCATTAGTGCCAGGGAGATGCTGTTTGATTTCTGTTTGGTACCATCAGTGCCAGGGACATACTGTTTGATTTCTGTTTGGTACCATCAGTGCCAGGGACATACAGTTTGGCACCATTAGTGCCAGGGAGATACCATTTGATTTCTGTTTGGTACCATCAGTGCCAGGGAGATACAGTTTGGCACCATTAGTGCCAGGGAGATATTGTTTGATTTCTGTTTGGTACCATCAGTTTCAGGGAGATACAGTTTGGCACCATTAGTGCCAGGGAGATACTATTTGATTTCTGTTTGGTGCCATCAGTGCCAGGGAGATACTGTTTGATTTCTGTTTGGTACCATCAGTGCCAGGGAGATACAGTTTGGCACCATTGGTGCCAGGGAGATACTGTTTGGCACCATTAGTGCCAGGGAGATACCATTTGATTTCTGTTTGGTACCATCAGTGCCAGGAAGATACTATTTGACACCATCAGTGCCAAGGAGGTAAGACTTGACACCATCAGTGCCAGCAAGAAACCGTTTGTTGGTAATCCACGAGATGTGTACATTATTCTCATTCGTGTGTCTGTTCATCTTTCCCGGTGATGGTGGAGCAAAGCAATGCAGTGAACATGTGCCTGCTAATGAGTATATAGAGTATATGCTGCATGTGTATTCATTTCAACCATCATGTAAGGCTGACATATGTTGTGCATTTTTTTAAAACAGAATGGTCACAATTGAAGTGAAATATATGTGTGGGAGGTTATGCTTCTGTTGGGTAAGGGGGGGGGGGGGGGGGTAGAGAATGTCATTAATTCATTATCCCCCCCCCCCCCCTTTTTCACATCGTAGTTGACATCATTAAGCATCAGTGTAACATAAATTGGGTTGCTGCAATGCTGAGAGCTATTTGGGTCATTTTCATGGATGTTTTGCCCTTGAATAGTGCATGAACAGGGGTATTGTGCAATTTAAATGGTCATCATGAATAGGTTTTTACTTTTGTTGTATATCACAGTTTGTATTGCTCAATGGAGGGAGAGATCAACTGCGCTGTGATTGCAATTGCTGATTGCAATCAGATGCAATCTGCTCCATACATTTGTACACATTTATTGCAATTGCTGACGACAATTAATTTCAATGAAGTGCATTCGGGTGCATGTGTTTAATTTAATGGCAATCATTTAATGGCAATCATTTATTGGCAATCAAATTTAATGGCAATTTAATGACAATCACATGCTATCATCTCCATGCGTTCACGCACACTGATTGCAATCACGTGCACTCACCTCCATGTGTTTGTATGCATTGATAGCAATCATTGTGCATCTGATATAGGGATCCGCTGTACCTGATGGAGTGAGAGCAGGTAAAATGTACTTCATTCAAGATGCATTATTCTTGCTATGTGTCTGTGTGTAAGAAAGAATGTTAGGGAGGATTTAACCCCAAAGTCAAACAAAGAAAATATTCATATTCTGTTACATATCCAAACCATAAGTTTTCCATCTGTCCAGTTCAAAGGAGTAGCAAAGTATTAGTATGATAGTAATACTATCGACATGAATAGTATTGAAAGCTGACCCGAGGAGAATGCGGCTCCGATTGGGGATTTAAAAAAAAAAAATTAAGTACTGGGCTCCCATTCACCTTATGTACGCCTGTCTAGATATGCATATTCATGTTGTGGCAGGTGCTCACGTAAGAGTTGTTGTGCATGTGTACGCTATGATATGAATATTCATTTCTTCTGACATGTGGGATTGGAGCTCAGATCAGGTTGCTTGGTGTTGTCCTTGTTTCCTAGCAACCCACCTCAGATTGAGGGGTCTGAGTGCCTGTTTCACGTGCAGACTTAAGCCTTTTGGAACATCCATGTGTACAAATCTCCAAAGAAGCTAAGATCTGTACAGAGTGCTGATATTAAGTCATAAATGAATATATCACTGTGAAGTGCAGTGGATTGACTCCCATTTTGAGGGATTCAAACTTCTGTAGACATTTTCCAAGTTTGCAGAACATAAATATGATATATCTGCACCAAGTACTGATGCCACATTGAAAGTAATTTTGATTTTTGGATAATGAAATGGAAAGAGAGTCTGTTTTAAGTAAAGCTTCTAATTTCTGACTGTTGTGAATTCCTGGCCGCTTTTTTTTTCTATCATCTCAGTCCCATAGGTGATAAACTGTGTTGTAATTGAAATTAGACTATGAGTTTTTGTTACAGAATGGTTTAAGGAGTGTTGCACATGCACTTGAACACGGTTCTATCTCTTACAAGCTTTTTGGTTTACTACTAACCTTCCAACATCCATCAAGAAGTTGTCCCATAAGTGACTGAAACATATGTTATGTATCCCCAAACCTCTCAAATGTTATTTTATATCATCACATATTGTAAGAGATAGTCCTTTTGAAATAATCTCGGTGATCTACCAGATGTTGTTGCATATTTTACGAGGATATCTTAAACACTTATTTGGTGTTTGTTTTGTGGATTTTATGCGCATGCATGGATTTAACAAATTTGTGTTGTTTTGCCAGCCCCTCCCCCATCCTCGCCTAAACCATCCTGTGGCTTTTGCAGTATCATTAAAAGATTGACACATTGTTTTGAGTCTCACGACAAGCTAAGTTGGTGATATTACATGTACATGTAGTTTCATGATTATTATGATGTCATGGTTGACTTTAAAAAGTGATTCATTGTCAGGTTGCGGAATTGCACTAAAAATATACCAAAATATTTTTAAAATATTTAATAATGATGTAAAAATAGATAGATAGAGGGTAGCAAAGCTCTAATATCATATTTATGTTTCTAGATATAAGGAGTAAAATCAGAGAATTTTAAATATGAGGAAAAAACTCAGAGAAGCAAAGTGGTTTGAATCAGAGGAAATGAGACAATTGATAAGAAAGCTATCATGTCTAAAAATCTGATTTTTTTTTTTTTTTTTTTTTTTTTTACAAATGATTAATTGTGCATTGTCTTATTGTAGCATAGAGGTCAGTTTATATCATGAAGGAGTGTAAAAGATTAAGATGTCCTTTTAGACTTTATCTCAAACTTACCTATCATTGGTGAGATAATACCCAACTTGCAACTTTGTGCCTTTTGTGATATTCCTGCATCTATTCATATATTATTCAAATACTATTCAAATATATTCAAATACTCCTATTTTCTATAAAGTGTCACATCTAGTACAGTTGACAAGCACTTTATTCAAATTTAGCTTTGAATTAGGGGTGTAAGTGTATGTGAAGGGGACAAATTCAGAGGGTAACTGCAAATGTCAAGATTTGTGTAAAAATGAATACAGCACTGCACCAAATGTCCAATGCACATTTCATTTGTTCTTAAATACTGTAGTACACTTTATTTATTATCTGTACTTGTAGTGATCTTGAAGGTATAAAGAAAATGGTTAAATTTGGTTTTCTTTGATATCAATCATTTTCAAGTCAACCTTTTGCTGAAAATATTTATAAGTTAGCCAAGGTTGACTGCTCTCTTCAATGGCTATTACTTGCTATCATGGTTAATACTGATAATCAGTACATGACGTTAATATAGGAATGGATGCACACTTTAATTTCAATTGTGGGAAAATAACTATTAGGTGTTATTTTTTTAGTGAACTTTTGCCAAATGATTTTTAAAAAGTGACAACTCAAATCAAATAAGCATTTACACATAAAGCTTAAGGATATCAAATATTTTAGGAACAGGTTTCGTGGTGCGTTTTCATTGATTATTCTTGTAATAATTTGTGGATTAATTTTTTTAACTCTTTGACAAATTTGGACCTAACAATTTGTAGGTATCAGATAATTGATTGAGAACACATTAGTGCCCCATTGTGCATCACACCTGTAAATCCACAAGGTCTTTTCTGCCAGAAGCATCATGCACTATTAATCTATTAATGATACTGCGATGAGATTTGATAGTGGATTGACAGGTGTGATTATTTATAACAAGAGTAATGATTGATAGAATGTCACAAAACCTGCTTCAAAAAAATTGACAGCCTTTGGCTTCATAATGTAAATTTTAGCTTGATTCCAGTTGTAACCTTTGTTTGATTAGTTTCCAAAGGTGTCAAAAGTTTTTTTTTTGAAAACTTAGTTTAAGCAATAACGTGATCCTGTAAATGGCTTTGATCCCTCATTCATGCTGCTAACAATCACATCACCGTCATATTTTGATTTGCTGATTTTTTTTGTTCTCTTCCTCTCTCTCCCTCTTTCTCTCTCCATCTTATATCTTTAATTTGTTTTTCCATCCTCCTCTGCCACGCCCCTCCTCCCCCCTCCCTCGACCCCTTCCCCCTCCTTGAATTGATGCGCCCCCTCCCCTGCCCTCCCCACCCCCCTTGCCCGTAACAGACTACTTGCTTACTTTATTCAAACCCCATCAATGAGGAGGACTGTGATTGTCCTCCCAGACTTACTAACCAGGTGAGAGACTTTGCTCCTCAAATTGGCCACTTTTCAATTGTCTGCCTGCCTTCAGCAAAATTTTGTAGCACACCTTGCACTCCTCACTCTCTCCCTCTCTCTCTTGCTGTCCCAACTTCGGCTAACTTCACACGCTCAATACTTGCGGCACTGTCTAGTTAGCTACCTTTAGTTGGTGTATAAGATACATGTATGTGTAGTTCATACAAAGGAGAATGCCTTTGTGTAGATTCTCTATTGGTGTATTTAATGAATGCAGTAATTTGGACTGATATACTCAATAAGCCTGTGCAACTCTTTTCTCTTCAATTCATGTAGCCAAAGTTGTCCTTTCTTCACTCTTTCATCATGTATTAGGTTTGGTAGTGGCATGCAAGTGTCATCTCTCATCTGTGTTACAGGAGAACGAAACCCTGATGAGAAATGTTTAATCGAACAGAAGCAGAAATTCCAGAGAAACAGTAAGGCAAAAGTTCGAGGAAGAAATCAGATATATTATATGAGGAAGTTGTGAATTGTTATACATCAGGATCACTAGTCCTGTATTGTGATAACTATCTGTCATGGGCATCTCCATTGGTCTCTAGTGATGTGTTGTCTGCCAGACTCATTGTTGTTGCGTGCGGTGCGCTAACAAGATAATACACGATAATACACATGGCATCGCTTGTCTATCTTGGATTTACAGAGCAAAAATACAGGGCTTATGATTAAGATCTTTACATACCAAAAAATTTGCTTACTTTGGCTGATTTATCTGAAACATTTCCCAGTGTGTTTCTCTGCTCTTTCTGCTTGTATTTGATTCAACTTACTATCAGGGTTCGATTCCCATTTAACATCTGTTTGGTAGTTTTTTTAGGTACCCGTGTATATGTATCATTCTTAGGTGGTAACGTTGAAGGTGCGTTCACATCAAGGCGGTTTCGTGCTACCACTTACCATAATAACACTTACATCGGGGGTGTTTACACTCTTTCCTTCTGCAGTGTGGCGTTGACCTGCCATAACATTTATGAATTGCTCGATGTAGCGAGATTCCCCACTCTCCCCTAGTGGGAACAGACCCCTACAAACCTACAGGCAACAAGCGGTAGCTGCAAATCACTCTAGTGGGAACACACCTTCAGTGACAAAGTCACGCATAGTTACATTTTCTTAGCTGGTATGTAACAAATAGCTCATGCTGCTTTGGAGGTTTTACAGCTGATTTTACAAACAGGGGCCATACTCATAAAGATACATTTCAAGCCTAGCGAGGTGTTAAAAATCCACTCTTAGCAACTTCCTAGGCTTAGTACTGTTTCATGAAAATGGCTCAAGGTATCATCAAACAGGTAGATTTTCGGAAAGGGTATGAAATGGAACGTGTTAAGCCATGAATACTCCAAATGAAAGGTGACCTCCAGTATTTTATGTAACAGTGTATGCTCAAATCATTGTGCTACACCCACTAAGAAGTTGAGTAGCTACGTGTATCTTGTAAATAAGTCAATATGATGATGTAACCAACTTTCACTGTAATATGATACATGTTATGAAGGGTAAATGATTTTAGTAGCCAATCATGTTACAAGTGATCCTGTATAAATTCTGAGCATAGAGTTATGTGGAACTGTACTCATAAAGACAGTAATGTCACAATGTGTTTACACTTCTGTGAACTGAGAAGCGAGGTCAAAGACTCCCTTGTGTTTAGGTGATTAATGATTGGAATAGGTACAGTACCAATCCCAAGTGATTTATTAACCCACTGAAGTTCTCATTATGAACCGCATTGAATCCCGTAGAGTTTGGGGAAATCTAAAAATATAATTGTACTGAACTCTACTTCCAGTACATACCAGGTAATTGACTTTGTATAGATGTATTTGTTATGGTAAGTTAATGCGCTCTCTGAATGGAATTCCAAGCATTCCTGCAGGCAGGGAATGTTTCATGGAATGAGTTATGTTCCCATATTGATAATTTGGTCCTCCAACTGCATATTGTTCTACCCTTCATTGATTTTATCAATTCTTGCAAGAATTTATGAGTTTTGTACAAAACTTTCCTAGTAGATCTGTACTTTTGTTTAGTAAAAAACTTTGCCATGTACACATTTTCTCTCCTTCAGCTGCTTGCCAAGGTAATGTCTTCTTACAAACTCCGAAACTCTTGCCTTCTATAACTGATATTTTTATCATGTTTGATCATGCTCATCCTTCTAGACTCAAACCATGCCCATCTTGCTTTTGGGCCCTGTCTTATAAAAACAAATCTGATTAATCACAAATTGACTTGCTACTGACACAGATTATGGATTGGACTTGCGATTGACGTGGATCAATCGCACTTCTTTGTGACAGGCCCCTGGCGTGTCAAATCCAATGGGGAAGTTAATTATTTGGGCCCTGTCTTATAAAAAAAAAATCTTATTAATCATAACTTGGCTTGCTACTGACACAGATTATGGATTGGACTTGCGATTGGCGTGGATCAATCGCACTTCTTTGTAATAGGCCCCTGGTGTGTCAAGTCCAATGGGGAAGTTAATTATCATATGTAGCCAAATCTTCATGTTGTTATATGGGGATCAATTTCTTTGCATGATGTGAAATTTATTCCAATGAAAGTAACGTGAAATTTATTCCAATAAAAGTAACTCTGCATTGTGATGAAGAGGACATATGGCAAGTGAAGGATTGATAAAAGTATCCCACATACATATATTATACTGAAATATACTTCTGTATCAAAAATAATGCATTTGTATTATCCAGGCTTTGCAGAAAATGTGATATATTATATCTCATAAGATTAATCTCTCCATATACATCACATTCATCCTCTGAAATTAATCATTAGCCTTTATATTAAGTGGGCCGATTTGTGCAGATCTTCATTGAGTCCTGAATTTTAACACCTGATAGTTAATTTTGTGGGCTCATTCAAGCTTTGGAGAAAGGGAAAATTCGGACCCACTCTTACCCTTTACATTTAAGACAAAAATGCGTCATTTGCTGTAAAATATTTTTCATCCTCCTCCTCTCTCTGCACTCGGCAGTTCAAGTCCCATTCTCGAGACTTGGGTCTGGCTGTCGATAGTCTACCTCCAGACCTTACTAAGGAGGTGAGACTTGATGTGGTAGCGCTCAGCTTGTTTGTTGCTAGTGTGGCAAGCAACATGTGGTGGCAATGCCGCCCCCTGCTGTGATACTGCCCTCTGTTGTCGGTCGCATTGCACTGCATGATGCTTGGATCTCTGTACTTTCTATTATGTATATATTAACAACCCACGACAGTCACAGAGCTCATACCGGTGTTGATATCATATGGTATGAACACCTTTTGCAAGCCTTTTTTGGCAAAAAAATCACTAGCAAATTTAACCCTTTCATTACCAAGCATTGGAAACCCCATTGCTTTGCTACACATGTTCATGCCAAAGATATTGAGATAGTTGAACCAGTATGTACACATTTGTTTGATTGTATCACACAATTAAGCAAATGCTTATCCGCCCTTTCTGTATAAACAAGTCTTTTTTTACCGTGTGCAAACACAAACCCCAGTAAGAGCTCCTGTTTACACGCATTGTTGTCACTATACAAGTTGCATGGGACTATGTTATACACTGTGTAATCGTAATCTGTGTTAGCAATAGTGAGCTTGTGTTGCACTGATATAGACTGATATTCAGCAAAAGTTGTGAAAACATCTTTGAGGGGGGGGGGGGGGGGGGCTGGCATCAAGTAAATTAACCTTTGTTAATATTATTTGACATAGCTAGTTTCGGATTAATCTTAGTATATATGGTCTCAATATGAAGAGTGCATGTATGTGATTAATGTCTTATTTTGAGAATATAGCCAACAGTTTGGCTCACAATAATATGACAGCTGTACTGTTTGCGCTTCAGTTTATACAATGTCAGAAAGAGAGAAGGAGGGAAATTGTTTTGGTAGATAGATTGGTAGTCAGAAAGTTGCTGAGATTTGTTTTCAAAGTGATTCTTTCTTGATACATATATGCACCATTGAGATATGACAGTACTAAAGGTTTGTCCGGGTGTACAATCGTAAGAGGAGAGAAGGAGGAAAACCTGTTAGGGAAGATGGATTGGTAATTGGAAATTTACCCAAGGAAGACGATATGCAGCCGTAATTGTCCAGACCAGCTAACATATTGTTTCTTCTTTGTTTCCATAATGTATATTTATCATTCATTCTTTGTGTTTTAACTTACCTGTAGCCTGCACGAATCATATCTTGTTTCATGTCCTTCCTGTCAAATTTGCAAATATAATCAATGTCTGTTTCTATGTCCAATTGAAAATGGTTTAAAATGACTCATATTCTTCCTTTTTTTTTGAGAAGCCAGTCTGCAAGACAGACACAAATGTTATTTTGCCATTTCTTTTGATACCGTGTAATACTGTGTGATTTTTTTTAAAGTGTTCCTTGTTTTACTCACTCAATATTTCCAGCTGCTCAATACTAGCCAAAGTTGTAATGGTTTTCCTTTCTACAATTTAGCTAGACATAGAAAATAACTCTAACATCGTAGGAGAGAAAATGTTTTCTTGTTGTTTGTGACAGTAGAAAATGTATCATATAAACATTCTTGTGTAGTAATAACATTGGTAACCAACTTGCCCTGTGCAACAGTATGTATGTGGATGATTTTTGATATCACAGTAAAAATACTTTAATTTGCTTCCATTTCATTGAGTGAGTCTGTTGGGTTGTGCCTTATATTTTTTGTTGTTACAAATGAATAGCCAATATTGGTTTTGTGAAGCTTTGTTTTTCTAAGTGTATTAATATCTCTAAAAATATTTAGACATGTTAGTATATGATCTCTCTATATTTTTTAATATCATGTTTATGTAGGAATAATGAGAGATATCAACATATGTATTGTAAGGAGTTGAAGGAGAATACTTTTTGGAATATAGAGAGAAAGAGAGAGGGATGTTTGGGTTTTTCATTTGTGATGTTAAAGCAGAGCAACATATATAGAACTGCGTCTCATTTCAACCCAGTTCAGTCAATGTTAATGTTCATGTTATATATTATAAAACAGCATATATAATTGAAATCTAGGCTTTTATGCTTTAGTCAGTAGTACTAAGTAGGTCGTCAAATGAAGATTTTTCAAAGTGAAATAAGGTGACATATTCACTAAATCACCAATTTGGCAACACGCTGGAAACATTTCAATCTTGTGGTTTGCTCTTCGAACCACCATTGTATTCCTTTATGATGGAATGCATATTCTGTTCGTAGGATAAACATCTGATTTTACAAAAGTAGTGTTGCCATTTCGAAACCCCAAATATGTTGATTTCTGTAAAAACAATTCTGGCAAATATTTTTCGAATATATTTCCCCTTGATCCCACATGATGTCATTACCCATAGTGTATCTGAGATATGCCTTCACCATGAACTCTACCTATGCTTGCAGGTCTACATGAGACGAAAAAGAGGGCGTAAGAGAAGACGGAAGATTCCTGTCTTGGAATCGGTAGACGTCGAGCCGCTCTCCAAGAGGAAGAGGATGGAGGAGGATTCGTCTGACGTCGGCAACGCAGATTTCCTAAAGGGGAAAGAGACGACAGCACCGTCCACCAAACTGCAGTCGGAAGGAGGGCCTGAGCCGAAGACTACTCCTGTCAGGACGGGGCTGAAGAAGAAGCTGAAATCTCCGCTCAAGAACAAGAAGAATGTGAAGGTATGGTGTTGTCAAAATTACACATTTTGAGATGAAATTACAATAAAACCTGATAGACAAATTGATGTAAAACCCATGAATATAAAAGAATAAAATATGGTTCGATTTAAAATGAATTTAGAAATTAGATTGGTAAAAATCTAAGGAAAATTAGACAAATCATAAAAAGCCACCACAAACCCTGAAATCATGGGCAAGCCATGTTGTCTCATAGATTTTTGTGCATTTTGACATTTGTAATGCACAAAAAGCTCATTCAGCATTATCTTATCTGGCACATGAAGGGCTACTGCAGAGAGGATTTGAATGACCATCACATTGCATTTGATATATCTGTAATGTTTATTTCTTTTCTTTCTTTTTTTCCCAATGACCAGGTGAAGAGCAACCTCGCACTTGCTAACAAAGCCAAACTCTCGCCAAAGCTTGCCAAGTCCAAGACAAAGTCACCACAGAAAGGCGTCGGCTTGAAAACAAAGGCTGCTGCCAAGGGCAAATTTGCAAACAAGACTGCAAAGAAAGCACCTGGTAAGTAGCACCATTAGTAGTAATAGTGGTAGTAGTAGTAGCAGCAGCAGTAGTATTAGTAGTATTAGTAGTAGTAGTAATAGTAGTAGTAGTAGTAGTAGTAATAGTTTAGTAGTAGTAGTAATAGTTTAGTAGTAGTAGTAGTAGTAGTAGTAGTAGTAATAGAAGTAGTAGTAGTAGTAGTAGAAGTAGTAGTAGTAGTAGTAGTAGCAGCAGCATCAGTAGTAGTAGTAGTAGTAATTGTTGCAAATGTAGTTGTAATACTACTAGTAGTAGTCCTAGTAATTGGAGTCTTAAATACAGGGTAGCCCTTTTGCAGGTCAAAGAAATACAGTTTTGGTAAAAACCATGGAAGATGAAAGCAAATATTTCATTAGAACTTCCCCCCGAATAAGAGAACTGGAAACTGATGCGTGTTCAAAACCTCCTGGTTCGTGTAGCATAGAGGGTCTAGACCATGGTCCACTATGGTCCGCACCAAAATGCATGCATTTAAAGGTCCACTGACATCAAAATATATGTCGACTTCTGCTGGTGTATAATAGTATGTATATTACAAAATCACTTAGTGTGGAATGAAAATATGTTTCATATGTTTTAAATAATTTTTCTACATTTTTCCTCAATTCTGCCAAGCCCCACCTCCAAAAATTTCCTCCAGCTCAAGATTCCCACGGTGACATCATCAAATGTAGAAATAAACTGAACAATACACAAAGTTATGCACATAGCTATTCATTGCAATGAATACCTGCAATTGCTTATAATAGCATCACATGTTTGATATATAATGCAAACTTCTTGCTCCTTTCTTGGCACATTTTGCAAATTTGTGACATAGCAAACAATTATTCCCATATGAAAGGTTGTTAGATGGTATTGTGTAAAGACTTGTGATCCCCTTGTCATGCTTGTGAACAGTTGGAGGTATTCATTGCAATAGCTAGGTATGTGCATAAATTGTGTCTATTGTACTGCTCATTTCTACCTTTGATGATGTCACCATGGGAATCTTGAGCTGGGGGAAATTTTTGGAGGTGGGGCTTAGCAGTACTGAGGAAAAATGTAGAAAAATTATTTAAAAATATATGAAATCATTTTTCATTACACAGTAAGTGATTTTGTAATATACATACCATTATACACCAGCAGAAGTCAACATATATTTTGATGTCAGGGGACCTTTAATACGTTAAGTGCCTGCATCGCGTACTGACAAGGGGCAATACGATTATGAATGTAGATTATGGTCACTATGTTTCAAACATAAGCAAGGATAGGTTTCCAATTTTCCTGAAAAGGTTTGTGAAGCTATGACTGAGATTTCTTTCACGTTATCCTCACTGCTGATTTCTGCCGAGCTTCATGACTAATGCAAATGGGCCACCCTGTCCATGATAGCAGTAATTAGAGTTGCAGTAATGGTGATAGAAGAAGTAGAAGTTTGAAGGAGAAGAAGAAGAAGTAGAAGCAGTAGTAATAGTAGTAGCAGTAGTAGTAGTAATAGTAGTAGCAGTAGTAGAAGTAGTAACAATAGTTATGTAGTAGTAGTAGTAGTAGTAGTAGCAGCAACAATAGTGGTAGTAATAGTAGTACAGCAGTAATATCCGCAATTAAAACATAAACATTGCTGGACGACTTAGGTCTGAGAAGTACATGTTGCAAAATTAATCATAGCTATAATGATTCTCTGTCTACTTAAGTTTATAATTGCCTTGATTTTTCAGACAATACCATAACCATCCTGATATTTGTTATTGTAACTTAATGTGGAAGTAACAATACATAAAATTCAATAAATTTACCTACTAGTGCAAACAGTACATTGTTATTTTTCAATGTATATAATTTTTAGCATTCTTCTTCAAGCAAAAAAGGTTTAAAACTTTACTTATTGTCTTTTCTTTCTTCATTTCTACAGCTAAAGGAGGGAAAGGGAAGCTGATTGCAAAGTCAAAATTGGTGCAAGAGATCAACGGTGGATTCTCTGACTCAGACAGCGATTTTGACGTGCCCGTGAAGCCCCCTCCCAGACTCGGTCGCCCTCCAAAAGCAAGGCCGCTCTTACCCTCGGCAGCAAGCAGCAGCAAGGCGTCGACAACAGGCGTGGCCTCATCCACCTCCACCACTTCCAACACTAAGGGGCGTCCAAAAAACGGAGGGCCCGCTACCCCCACAGAGCAAAGGCGAGGGTGGCCTAGGGGGCTTCAGCGGGCGAAACCAGACCAAGACGGGCCACCAGTAGTGAAGAAGCGACGGAGGCGCCGGAAGCGAGTCCCTTGTTGGGAACGGAAAAAGAAGCCCAAGCCTAAACCTAAGCCGCCGCCGATCCTGCCAGCCGTGCCACCACCACCACCGCCATCCTCCCAAGCAGCTCCACCCAAACCGGCCATGGCCCCGCCCCCGCTCAGCAGCAAGCCCCCGCTTCCCTTTGGGCCCCTGTCTGACTCTGACGAGACGACGTCATCTTCGGACGAAGAGGACTTTGCGAGGCTTCTCAAAATGACGAAACCTCCCGTCAGGCCAAAGAAAGCACCCCCTCCAAAACTGAGCATCAACAAGTACATGATGACCACGCACATCAACCTGAGCAGCTCGTCGTCTGACAGCGATAGCGATACGGATCTGGATATCGGGAGTACCGTAGTGAGCAAAGCATCCCCCGTGAAAGCCGATGAGAACGGGAATAGCACCCAACCGGCTGAAAACAGTGCCACACCAACAGCAAGGAAAGACACTATCCAGCAGCAGACTCCACTGAAGAATCCTAATGATTGCATCAATGGCATCGACTGCTCCAGCAGTAGTACCTCAGATAGCAGTGACAGCGATGATGATGACAAGGAAACAAAAGCCCTTGTCGAGGACTCTTCAAAGAGTGAAAACGCACACTGGAATAACGGCATTACTGACAAAGCGGCGGACGAACAAGAGGGATCTGTTTCCATCAAGATCCGGGATGATTTGTCCGATGTCCACTCCCACACGATGGATGATGGGAATGAGACGGGACTGGAAGGCGACACCGAGTTGAGCAGCGATGATGAGCGAGTGGGACACAGTGATGATGAAAGAGAGAGACACAGTGATGTTGAAAGTCAGGACCATGAAAGGACGCGGGGGGAAGATCATCCTCCAGACTTAAATGCAAAGAGTAGAGTTGAAAATATGGAGCCGGTGGAAGAGGAAAAGGAAGAGGCGGAACATCAGGATGGGGACCTCAGCGATGGTGATAGTGGGGATAGTGATGAGAAAGCTGATGACATTGATAACCACAGTACTGAGAAGAGGGAGGATGAAGTTAGCGAGAGCACCATAGTCCCAATCACAAAAATATCAGAAGAGAGTACTAGGTCAAGACTTTCATTTACTTCTTCATCTTCATCATCATCTGAAGATGAGAAGGAGGAGGAGGAGGAGGAGGAGGAAGAGGGTAGAGAGGAGATGCAAACTATTGATGAACATTACAGTGCAGAAGAGAGTGGCCAGGTTAGGGAGACACCTGAGAATGAAGAGCCTCCACTTTTGCCTAGAATCGAGTCACCGGAGCCAAACTCTTTCACGGATCATTATGAGGAAGAGGAGCATACAAGCCCACCCGGTCAGGAACTTGAAGAAATTGAATCTAGGAATAATGAAAAGAAAGAGATGGGCATAGAAGAAGATCATAGTGATGTTAGACATGAAGAACATGATGGAGATGAGGACAAACAGGATGAAGTTATGTCACCTAATTCTCTTGGTCATGACACGAATGATGTGGACAAGCCTGAAGAACAGGACTATGAGAAAAGGAGTGAGTGTGGTGATGATGGGAGCGAGGCGGACAGCCTCCAGGAGAGTCATGATGAACACAGGGACGAAGAACCAGAAGACCGAGTGATAGCATTTGATGACCTGAAGGGAGTTGAACCAACGGAAGCGGAGGACATGGAGACGGCAGAGGCCATAGAATCCATTATGGAGATGGACTCCAGCACTGCCCGGTCACCCGAGTGCATGGAGGACACAGTGGACAATGAGCATCAGTACCCCGCCACTTCGGACTCCGAGTTCCCCAACTTCAGTGGAAGCGACACGCAGGAAATGAGCTCCAGGAACAGCTGTAATGACATGGACATCCTAAATCTGAATGAAGCACCTCTCGCACCATCAGTGTCATCAGAGGCTGCTCCGTCCGATTTGGCTGCTGCAATGGATACACCACAGTCTTTAGACGCATCTCCTATGTGCGGCGTGAACAGTGGTGTTCCTTCAGCGGAAGAAACCAACACCGTGGACAGCCAAGAGGCCGTTGACAGACCAGTTGTGGACATCCCGAGCACGATGCCGACGCCTCAGTCTATGGAGCCTGTCCCTGTTCTTGATATTGATACCATTCCAACCATGGATGCCACTCAAGCCATTGATGCTGTCCAACCGATCATGGACAGCACAGTGTCGGGAGGAGTCATCAGTACGGCACCCCAG
Source organism: Arbacia lixula (assembly GCA_963669155.1). Taxonomy (NCBI): domain Eukaryota; kingdom Metazoa; phylum Echinodermata; class Echinoidea; order Arbacioida; family Arbaciidae; genus Arbacia; species Arbacia lixula. The sequence goes on from OZ022593.1 coordinate 10,659,006, forward strand.
ATGATGGGTGTTCCAGCCCAGGTCATGGACCAGCAAACACAGCAGGTCATGAACACAAGCCCACCGCAGATGGAACCCCAAGTCTCGCACCATGTTAACTCTCAGTGCATGGACACCACCAATGTTCACCTTGACACACAGCAGCACCTCGAGGCTCCGCAGCCTGAACAACAACAGCAGCAGCAGCAACAGCAGATGGTACCTCCTCAGGGCCAGATGCAGATGCACCACCCAAACATGGCACCTTGTCAAACTAACATGCAAGCACCGATGAGTGGTAACGCGCCAGAGAACATGCAGACCATGGCAATGCCAGAGTATGGACACACTGGTGATATGACACAGCATGCGATGCAGCTGGGTTACCAGTCTTGCAGTAACCCAGTTCGGAGGTACGGGAACTGCATGGAGATCGCTGATCATCCCGGGTTAGATCAATCAGACTTGATGACGAATCCTGGTATGGGAGGAGTCCGGGGAATGGGGAACCTCGGGAGTCCTCAGATGCACCATAACCTGAGCAGTCCACATGGAGATATTTGCAGTACTAACATGCCTCCTCAGCAACAGCAGCAGCCGCAGCAGCCCCAACCCCAGCAGCAGCAGGGGTACAGTCCCAAGCAAACTAGCCCTCCTGGACGGCCAGGCATGGGCCAGCCAGTGCCTAGCATCAGCCCCCAGATGAACTCCCTCAACAGCCCTCAGCTGAACAAGATGAACAGTCCTCACCAGATCAGCAACCTCCAGAGCCCACAAGTCTGCAGTCCGGGCATGGGAGCGCCCATGTGCAGCCCGGCAATGGCCAACAACAACCCTCTGTGCAGTCCGAGCCTCAACAACTCTCAGGTGTGCAGTCCAGTGATGAACAGTGGGTCGGCGTGCAGCCCTGTCCTGAACAACAACCAGGTGTGCAGTCCCATCTACAGTCAGTCCTGCAGTCCTGCTCGAAGTAGTGGTCCAGTCTGCAGCCCGGCCATGTCCTATCCCCCTGTGAAGAGCCCTGTGATCACGTCAGCCACCACCTGCAGTCCTCAGATGCTCAACGCACCTGCCTGCAGCCCCCAGATGTGCAGCCCGCAAGTTTGTTCGCCCATGGGGCAGCAGCACCCGCCTGCCTGTGTGATGAAGCCACCGCTGGGCTCCCCGACTGGCCACAATGGTAACAACTCCAACAACAACGTAATGTTTGGCCCAGGAGGCCAGCCACCAGCCACCAGGAAAGGTTCCACGAGCAACTTAGCCAAACTTCAGCAGCTGACTAATGACATTTTGCCAAATAATCCTCTGACGGTTCCAAGGTCGCCCAAACCTACGGCCAACCTGACTCCCCCGCAGAATCCTACACCACCACCAGTGCCAACCCCGCCAGTGCAGACTGCGCAGGTTCACATGCAGAGGAACGTGACACCACCCGTCGCTCAGACACCTCACAGGCAGACCCCGCAAAGGAGGGTGTCCATGCCTGTGGTCGATCATGTACAACAACAGCAACAGCAACCACTTCCGCGCCAGCAGCAGCAGCAACAACAACAGCAACAGCAACAGCAGCAGCAGCAGCAGCATGCAGCGATGAAGCAGGGACCGGTCCAACAGCTGGTGGTTGACCACAGGGTTCAGCAGCAAGCTCCTGATCACATGGCCCACCACCCTACAGAGATGATGGCCCAGCACAGAAGTGACATGCAGCAGCAACAGCAGCAGCAGCAGCATAGTATGGAGGCCATGCAGACAGCTGCTGCCTTGCAGCATCAGGTGAAGCAGCAACATCAGCAACAACAGCATCAGCAGCAGCAGCAGCAGCATCAAGACCTGCTGCAGCAACAACGGCAGAGTGTGCTTTCCCAGCAGAGGCAGGAGGTCATGACGCCTCACCGCCAGGAAGCCATGGTGCGGCACCGCCACAACTCCATGTCCCACGTCCAGGACACCACCGGCATGGCGACACATATGCAGCAGGAGGCAGCGATGCTGCAGCACAGACAGGAAGCTCTGACGAGCGCCATGATCAACCCTCACATCCACGACCAGATGGTGGCTCACAGACCCGAGAGCGTTCCTTTGCACATGGCCGATGCGAGGCGCGAGAGCTCCACGCCGCATCGGGCAGAAGCCATGGCCCATGTGCAGGATCCCATGAGACGTGAGACGACAACGCCACACCGGCAGGACCCAAGGGCTCATCACATGCAAGAGACCATGGCAGCACACCGGCAGGACAGCATGACACCGCACCTACCGGATCCCATGGCCGTTGCAAGGCAGGACACCACTACACCACACAGAGAAGGTGCCATGACGCCCCATCCGATTGACAACATGATGTCGCAGCGGCATGAAGCCATGGCCCGGCAGACCATGACCCCACACCACCAGGACTCTGTGGCCCAGGTGAGACAGGATGCAAGGACACCGGTCCGCCAGGGTACCTTCCCTCCGCAGCGGCAGGATGCTATGAGTTCCCGCCGGCAGGATGTCGTCGCGGGGACCCGGCACGACGCCATGGTGCCCCAAGCCCAGTCCGGGGCAGCGGCCTTGAGGCAGGAACGCCGCGCCCTTCAGCAGCAGCAACGTGAGCAGCTCCAGCAGCAGCAGATGACTCACCAGCAGACCCATGCCAACCAGATGGCTGCTACGGTCTCCCTGCAGCACCACCCCCAGCAACAGCAACAGCAGCAGCAGCAGCACTACAGCCACAACCTCACCCACCACATGCAGCAGCAGATCAGCGCGGCGCAGCCCACGGTCCCGCCCGCCGCTGCCATGCACATGCACTCCAACTACAAGCCCTACGGCCACTTCCAGGGCCACCCGACCCATACTTCCTCCACCCCGCACCACAATATGATGCCGGCTGTCCAGCCGCACTGCAATGCTGCGCAGACCTACAACTACTTCAGCCGGTACCCGTCGCCGCAGCGCCACCCGTCTGGCGCCATGAACGGCTACATGCAGGCACGGATGATGCCCAACACGTACCACGCCGGGCCGACGCCAGCCGCAGGGTTCATGGAGCAACCGTCCATGCAGATGCAGATGGGCATGATGAACATGGCCACCTCCCACCAGCAGTCCATCCACAACCAGCCAGCAATGTACCCTGGCTACCCACGCTACATGAAGCCATCCATGGGGGGCCAACCCATGATGCGCAGGTGATATACGCCCTCGCGGTTCACACAAGGACAGTCAGATGTGAGCTGAATCTCACAAACTCTCTCAAAGATATATATATGCCTTTAGCAGGATGAAACTGGATAATCATTGGCTTATGGGAACCAGGTGACTCCTGTGCCAAGTCTATGATTGGATAATCAACTGGTGAACCATTTCTGTACCAAGTCATGAAAAACGCATTGAGGTATTACACACTTTATGCTCACATGGGACGGAGATCAAACTGAGTTAATGTTCCACAGCAGCTCTCTTGTACCAAACTTAAAATCTCTCAGAAAGAGTCATGTAATAAATGTGGTAGCTTAAGACCTGCCAGGAATTGGCATTGTTGTTAAAGGACCAAACCCAAAACTAAGTCCCTATAAGAATATCCACTGAGCTTCTAAAATGTTAGCAGAGATTCTTCTGTGGTGAGATCTATACACACCTAATCCAAGGTTTAAACTCTCCCCCCCCCCCCCCCGCCCCCCACACACAAAGAAAAAATGATCCACTGTTGATGCCCTCAAAATATCCCAAAGAAATTCACCTAACATCTGTGGTACACATGGCTAAAGTTCACTTTGTTATGTTATAGTACCAAATCCAATCTTTTAAGCATATCCATTGTAATGGCTTAAAATTTCTTGGGCATTCTCTTTTAATCACCACCAAAACGAAATCTCTTACGAAGATCCACGTACCTACTGTGGTGGCTTATTATATCCCAGAAATATGTTTTGTTGTTAGTGTACCAAACCCACAAACAAAAACCTGCATACATGCTGAAGCATCAACTACCCTTACATTACAAACAAATAAACCCACAATTCACAACTGTAAACATTCAGGTAGTACAATCTTTCCCCATTTCGCACAGTCTGTCATATTTCTATGCTCTTAGATTCACATTTGTGTCTCCATAATGCTGTAGTAATACTAAGAAACGGAATACCTCACCCTTTATTGTCATTTCTCGACTTCATTAGTTTTATGTTTGTATTTTTCTGTTTTTACTTTTGACGAAAAGGTATAATTTTAATACTGCTTGTTATTATGTGTATCTTTGTGTTCATTGTGGGTTCATTGTTTTGTGGCTTAGTATTATTGTGCTTGTATGTTTTTAAATACGTTTTCAATGTCCCATTTGAACTTTAAATATGAAGCGCTGGTAATGTAACAGTTCATTTAATATCTTTGTTTAAGATGTATTTCTCATGTGTCTGTAGCAAGTATGTCTGATTATAGGACAAGGACACGTACTGAATGTTTTCCTATCATATGTACGTTTATAAAAAAATGTTTGTTTTCTCTCACATAGTCTAAATATGCTCTCTTTGGAAATTTGAACTTTGTTATCACCTCTCAACAACATGTTCTTTGAATCTAAGTCTTAGAGTATGTCTTCTTATCTATGCTTTGAAGAATTTTGTTTTCTGATCTGAGCTTAACATTTCCCCTTTTCCCAAGAATTCAATATTTCCTCTTGTAAACTGACACGCATTCATAATTTCTCTTCAAATTACATACTTCATAAAATTCAGAAATGTAATGTTGTTCTATTGGCATATCATTTATCTTTTTCACAAAACCAACTTGGTGATTTTGCATAATTTTTCATCAAAAAGCAGTAAACATATCTTACTTTGGTAGTAAATGAATAACTTAGATCGAACACATCAGGCATATATCTCAGGTATTTGAATATGTTGAAATCTGTTCCATGTTATCTAAATAAGTGCTATTGATTATTCCTTGAGAAATGAAGGGCCAGTAATCACATTAAATGAATGTAATTGTGAAGTTTTAATTATTGGGATGTCATTTGGGAAGTTTTTTCTTTCTTATTTCCTTACCTCTTTCATGATTAACCATTGAAGACGGACTCTAGCACTCTTTGTGTGATGACTTCTCTGATTGGTCAATTTGTGTAGGGTTATGCACATTGTTCTGGGATATTGCATTAGTGTATGTTACAGTCCATATCATCCATATCTATACTTAGATAGATAAGCCTCAAAATCATTGTTTATCTCTCTCAGAACCAAGCCAAAAATACATCCTTTGGTCTTTTACACATGTCATGCAGTTATGGTACTAAGAAGGTTAGATGTACCTATAGCTTCTTCAGTTGGAGTTTCACATGAAAGTTTGATATATGTTTTGGATAAGGACAGTGAGTAAGATATTTAGCACTTCATTGAAATTCATTTGTTGATTTCATGTTTTAATTAGAGAAATGCATGAAAGCAGTGAGATTTACATGAACTTAACCTGCTTAAAAAGGGAGAAATGCAACAGGAAAATGTGATAAAAATGCTGTTGTCCCAGTAGTAAAAACAATTGATTAGGTTATGAATGCAGTGAATAAAACTAGTGAGGCCTCTTTGATATGATATTTTCTAACAACAAGCAGTACTTTAAAAAAAAAATGCAAGGATTATTGCGACATTCATTTGTATCGGTTTGCAAAATTATGAGATTTCATCTCTATTTTGTTACTATTTCCTATAGATGGTCATACGCTGCAGACTATTTGTGGTGTTTAGGAAATTGAAATCACTGTTTATATGTCAGCAGACTTATTTCCAGGAAGTTTTTGTTCCCTTCCTTTGCTTCACCAGGCTTAACTCCTGTAATACCAAACCTTGACTACCCCCATTTACTCACCACACATTACCATGCCATTGGTAGTGAGAGGGTGAAACTTTGAATAGATTTAAATGGATTTAGATGCATCACAGCGTGATGAGAACTTGTGTTAATGTTGTACTACTTTACCTTGCCATGCTCGAAAAACAAAATCTTTAAAAATGGTAGAGAACCTCAAAACAGCAGCTACAGTTTCAGAAGACTGTTAGAAGGAAGAATGACTTCAATTAATTTAATTCTACTGATTTGTTTAATCTGTTCAAAGTATTCTACAACTCGTGGGCTGAATATCTCCAATGAACCATCTTGTGTTGATGAATGAAAGCAGCTATGATATTTGGCAACTTGATGGTTTTCATTCATTTAGCTTTGACTAGTTTTATATGTGTATGTTTATGGCATTGTATGTGTTATTTAGGTCAAGTTATCAGGTTTGGGTTACGTATGTTTTATTTTTTATCTCTCTCCATCCATCGAAACAGTGTACGATTTGTTTGGGGTTTGAAGAGTTTAATGTGTGGCACAGGATACATGTATGTATGTATGTGAATATACACATATATTTATATATATATATATGAATATATTGAATTGTATAAATTGACACTCAAGAAGAAATATGTATGTATAGCTTTGGTTTTATTTGTTTTTTGTTAACATTAGGTGAGGCATTATTGTACATAGGAGTTGACTGAATTGAAAAGATGACAGAGAATAAAGGGATTTTGTTTTGAGATATATATGTAGGTTCGTATATATGAATTTGTCTTTTGATATAATTGTAAAAAGAAAACATCAACAGAAATGTATTTTTGACAAATGATGTAGGGAGTGGCCCAGCATCAATGTAAAATCACTTATGTATATTATGTACAAAAGGAAAACAAATAGAATATATACGATTTAAAATCAAGCTGTATCATACGTGATTTACCCCGAGTATTAGGGAAGCAAAACGTTTGATGTGTTCAACCATTCAATACTACCGTGTAAAGCATTTTTTTTTTTCTTCTGTGTTGAAATTTTTTGATGACCAGTGCATAGCAATGGTGTATTCTCGAAGGTGTTACAGAGGCATATTTTATCAATATGATATATATGTTTTGATGTGTCGATTCCCCCCACCCCCTGTTGATCTTTTTTTATTATCATTCTCGTCTGTGTTCATTTCTCTATGTCATTCTTTTAATTGTTAAACTCATCCGAGACTGTACTATATGCGTGTAGACTATCCCTCCACATCAGTTTTTGTGTCCAGAAAAAAAAGCAAGGTTTGAAATGAAAAAAAAAAGTATGAAAAAAGGGTGAAAAATTTTGATTTACGATGATAGATGTATTTTACTAGCATACTCAAATGTTGTGTACAACTATTGGTATATTTAGACAGTATGTGTCACATTTGCATTTCTTATTTTTTTCTTATTTTCTGTGACATAAGAGTGTGCACTGATATCAAATACATTCTTTAGCTCTTGTGACCGATGTGTACAAACCGTCATGTAAACTTGTAAATAGAAAAAAAGGAAATAAATTAAGATGTTGAGCTAAATTGCTGTGTCTCTCCCATATTTATTTGTGTACTTGTTAAGGACACTCAATAAGTTATTAATAAAAAAAAAAAAAGGAATTTGAAAACTAAGCGAGTCTTAAGGAATTGATCAACAGACCAATCCCCTGTTGGTAATTTACAGAGTTACACCTTTGATATCAATTGCAAGTCAAGTTGTGATCAATCGCAATTCTTTACAAGACAATGACCAGAAAACATATTAATATGGAGAGTGGGTGCGTGCTTGAGAGTGATAGAGAGAGGGAGGTCAAGAGAGAGTGAAAAAGGGGTAGAGAGCGGAAGAAAGGGGGTAGAGAGAGAGAGGGATGGGGGGGAGGTCAAGAGTGAAAAACGGGTAGAGAGCGGAGGAAAGGGGATAGAGAGAGAGAGAGGGGGGGGGGGGGCAGAGGGAGGAAAAATCCATTGAAACAAAAAATATGCACATAAACGGGGGAAAGGAGAGAAAACATGAGTTGTTTAACCCCTTGTGTATGGGATTTGAGTGTTTTACTTGTGCAAAAAGGAATCAATGCTAGACAAAGAGTTTATCCTTAGTAGTAAAAAAAGGATAGTGAATAGGGGGAAGCGAGCGATAATGCGTTGTCTCTGCCTATGTGGCGGTATGTTTACACATTTTATTTTTATCTCCAGAACTCCATCTGTCTCTGTCTGCCTGTCTGTCTCTCTCTCCCGATTTCCCCTAGAGTGCCGATATACATGTATACATGTATATATTTCCTTTCTCGTTCTCTCTTGTTCTCTTTCTCTCTCTCTTTTTATCCCTTCTCTGTTCCCTGTCCACGCCCTTATTTGTCCCCCCCCCCCCTCTCTCTCCCTCTCTCTCTCTCACACACACACACACACACACACCCTCCCCCTATCCCCATCTTTCCTCTGTTGACCACTTTTTGTCCTCATTTCTTCATTCTTCTCCCCACCCCCACTCCATCCCCTATCTCATCTGTTACCCCCCCCCCCCCCCATCCCCCTGGAATGGCGTGTAATGCTATTGAACAATTGAAAAGTAATCAAAGTAAACAAACTCATTCATCTTAAAGGGCATATACTGTACTGGGAAGGCAAAAAAACCTTCAAAATATAATTGTTAGCAATCTTCTTGCCAATGGTCTTAAATTCATGTATTGTCCATTTTAGAAGCTTGCTGAAAGTCATTTGCCCTCAAATGATCCATATATGGAGTTATTAATGATTAATGATTAAATCCTCAAAATGTTCGGGCCGAACATTTGGGGGATTTGTGATTTAATCACTCATTACTTCGAATGTAGATCATTTGAGGCCAAATAACTTTCAGCAAGCTTCTAAAATAGCCAATACATGAATTTGAGACCATTGGCAAGAAGAATGCTAACAATTATATTTCGAAGGCTTATTTGCCTTCCCAGTACAGTATATGCCCTTTAATGTAAGCAAATCACTGCAAAGAGGAATAAACTACATAGTGCAAACATACATTGGATAGATAGTGCGATGAATGTATTGATGCTTTTGTACAGCTGTATTGGCGAGGCAGGGAGTGAGATCGTCAGAGAGAAGGTAGAAAGAAAGGGAAGATAATTGAAGAGAGAGGGAAAGAGTGGAAAAGAGAGGTAAAGACATAGAAAGATGGCGAACCCTATCTGATATCTAGTAGTTTCCAAATGAAGCTTTGTTACTTTCTTTTAAAAAGAAAGTGCTGTGAAAAATATACAATTTACACGTACACAAAATTGTTGACTTTTAGTGGTGTTGATAATTGAGCAATCCTAGTAAAAAAAAAAAAACTGGTATGAAATTATGTTAAACCGATATTGTACTTACTATTATACTTATTATTATTATTATTATTATTATTATTATTATTATTATTATTATTATTATCATTATTATCATTATTATTATTATTATTATTATTATTATTATTATTATTATTATTATTATTATTATTATCATTATCATTATACTTATACGATATTATATATTATACGATAAAAAACATTATCTGATTCACAAACATCCCCAAGATCACATCATAGAAATCGTAGTCAGCGACGTTGCCGTTATATATCTTGTAACACAGCGTAGTAACGTTGTTGCTCATTATATGTCATTAACTGAAAATAATTAATTCATGAAAAGGAATGTACCATCAATCAATTGTATAATTGCTAAAAAGTACATCGTCCAACAGAAAAGATGTCGGAGGAGACAGTGGTTCGCTGTCCGTCGAGGACAGTCTCGGGCGTGAGGTGGTCTGCAGCTTTCCCGAAGAGATACTCCTTAAAGAGACTATGGCAACCGGCCCCTTCATCCAGATCCGGTCCGTGATGGTACTGACCATCCCAAAGTCTATGATGACGGCGCGAAGGTGCTTTCGATCACGTTTGATGAGGACATTATCGGTTTTGAGATCGTTATGTAGGAGTCCGTGATCATGAAGCTCGGCCATCCCTCGCACAATGTCCTCCGCAATGTCCAACCCGTCTGCACCCGACAGCGGTGGTGGCGAAATGATCGGTCCCCGACGAGCTCGGTACCGAGACTCGGGTCGTTGTCGGATTCAGTGGTTACATAGAAGCCGGGGAAGAAGGGGCTGGAGGAGAGGAGCTCGTGAACCATGTCCTCCTTCGTCGCCCTTGTCCTGGTCGAGTTGAGGTGGTCGACCAAGTCACCGGGCGAGGCGAAGTCGTCACACCCTCAAGGTTGTTTGATGGCCAACAGGGGCGTATTGTTATTGTGGCGGACAAGGAGAACACGGCCGAAACTGCCTCGCCCGATCTCAACCAAACCATTGATGCTCTGACATTTGAACAAGAAATAATGTACTGTTAGCTACAACTGAGCAAAATTATAAAGATTTGCTTGCCCAAGTCCACATACATTTTGGCCTCTGCCTATAAATAATTATGTATATCAATACTTTTTGATGAAAATATACCAAAATCGTTATAATGATGTTGTTGATCTCTTAACGGTATAAGAACGTGTGACGGCCGTCGTCGTGTTTATCGTCGGCTGCTCTCTGAGTGGTGGTATGAGTCTCGACCGAGTCGGAGATGGCGTGTGACTCGAGAGAGCAGGACGCACTACTACCAGGTTTGTGTTGTTGTTGTTTTGGGACTTCGGACGTAGTATAGTAGAGGTGCGTGGCATCCCAGAGGAGACAGCGTCACAAGAAATAATAAGGCTGGTTGGAAGATGTTGTGTTCTAGATCTTAACCCCGTGGCCATGATGTTTAATAAGACCAAGTGCCGAGCGGAAAATACACTAGACGGGGTCAAAATATCAACCAGTGTTGAAAATAAAAGATGGGATGCTTTATAAAAGAGGATGCGGTTTGTTTTATCAAAATATGACAGTGATAAGGCTCTGGTTTTTTAACATGCCCTAATTATGTCAACCAAGGGGGTAAAATTAAGAAGGAAGTTAGCATACTTCTTACAAGATCGGGTCCGTGACGGTACTGACCATCCCAAAGTCTATGATGACGGCGCGAAGGTGCTTTCGATCACGTTTGATGAGGACATTATCGGTTTTGAGATCGTTATGTAGGAGTCCGTGATCATGAAGCTCAGCCATCCCTCGCACAATGTCCTCCGCGATGTCCAACCCGTCTGCAGCCGACAGCGGTGGTGGCGAAATGATTGGTCCCCGACGAGCTCAGTACCGCGCGAGACTCAGGTCGTTGTCGGTTTCAGTGGTTCCATAGAGGCCGGGGAAGAAGGGGCTGGCGGAGAGGAGCTCGTGAACCATGTCCTCCTTCGTCGCCCTTGTCCTAGTCGAGTTCGAGGTGGTCGACCAGGTCGCCAGGCGAGGCGAAGTCGTCACACCGCGAAGGTTGTTTGATGGCCAACAGGGGCGTATTGTTATTGTGGCGGACAAGGAGAACACGGCTGAAACTGCCTCGCCCGATCTCAAACCATTGATGCTCTGACACAAGAACAAGAAATAATGTACTGTTAGCTACAATAACTGAGCAAAATTATAAAGATTTGCTTGCCCAAGTCCACATACATTTAGGCCTCTGCCTATTTGTTTAAATAATTATGTAACAATACTTTTTGATGAAAATATACCAAAATCTGCAACTGCTAAGAGATACTCACTATGATTATGCTTAACGTCTTATTGCTCACTGAGCCAGCCCATATACCTATAATGTCGATTTAGTCATCCTTTCTATGGACGAAAATTTACTCAGGCGAAAATTTACTAAGGCTTTAGGGGGAAAACTAATTTCTCACATTATTAATTAACATGACTGTTAACTAATTACGACCAGTGTACACTACCTTGTACAAAGGCTAAGAGACCCGAGATTACAGCCAAATGGCAGGCACCGGAAAATACGCTTATTTTATTTTCAGCGAGGTAGTCGTGACCTTCACTTGACCTCTCGAACCGCGGAAAACGTCTCCTTTTCAAACTGCGATATCTTCATGAATATGCCATATTTTCGTACGCTTTCTTTTGTAACTGTATGTTGGAGGTCGAAATTTACCAAGCGTGAAAAAACATTTCACTGAAACAGGCAGAAAAATATCGCAAATTCGAGATAAATATGTGGTTCTAATAAAAATTTTAAAAATGAAAATAAACTCTATATTTCAATGTCAATCGCTTTTGAGCCCTTAACATTTAGAGGTCATCTGAAGCGGAATTTATTATACTTTTTGGAGATACCATTATTTTTTACTCTCCCCCCATAGAAGGGTCAGGATCCAGCAAAACATCAACCATGTTCAAATCCAAAATGAGCGAGATGTGACGAAGTTGTGAACGATCCCAATCAGCCAATCATAGTACACGATAATAGCGAAATGCTACCAGCAATCCAAGGGTCGCGGACTATGATTGGCTGGTTAGGATCGCTCACAACTTCGCCATGTCTCATGCAGTGTGGATTTGAACATGGTGGATATTTTGCTGGATCCTGACCCTTCTACAAGAAGAGGTTGACAAAAAATGGTATGATCACAAAGTACAATAAATTCCGCTTCAGATGATCTCTTAGTGTTGGGGGCTCAAAAGCGATTGACATTGAAATATAGAGTTTATTTTCATTTTTCTTTTTTTAATTAGTACCACATATTTATCTCGAATTTGCAATATTTTTCTGCCTGTTTTAATTGAATGTTTTTTCATACTTGGTAAATTTCAACCTCCAACATACAGTTGCAAAAGAAAGTGTACAAAAATATGGTTTATTCATGGAGATATCGCAGTTTGAAAAGGAGACCTTTTTCGCTGCTCGAGAGGTCAAGTGAACTAGGTCACGACTACCGAGCTGAAAATAAAATCGCGTGTTTTCTGCTGCCTGCGGACGAATATCGGTTGCGCAGTCCGTATGATTTCTGAAAATTCTCGTCACTTTGAAGACGAATAGCACAAATGTTTTATTTTTTACCCCAAACAAAACTGGAATCAAATTCTCCGCTAGAGTACTGGCTTTCCAAAGCTGTAACTGGTGTTGCCGTCCAATTTGTAGAAGGGTCAGGATCCAGCAAGGTCTGAGAGCTTACATATATATCTGTTGCGAAATCCGTACGATTTCTGAAATCTCGCGTCACTTTGAAGACGAATAGTACAAATGTTTTATTTTTGAGCCCAAACAATATTGAAATCAAAATCTCCGCTGAAGTATTGGCTTTTTAGAGCCGTAACTGTCTTTGCCGTACAATCCATAGAAGGGTCAGCATCCAGCAAGGTCTGAGAGCTTACATATTTCAAAAAAAAATTGAGGCCTGTTTTTGAAAGCAAATAACATAAAAACTCTTTTGCGGATTTCGAAAAAAAATGAACATATTTATTAAGAAACATATAATCTCAATCCCTGTCTAAAAAAATCCTGATTAGTATGCTTACAGAAGACACCAGCAAAAGATCTCGCGAGCATGTCGAATTCCTTCATAATCTAGGCGCAGCAAAATCTGCGCGTGAGATTTCGCGAGACGAAAAATAAAACGCTCACGATTTCTATAGAACGAGCGAGCGCTGCCGATTGACTGATTATCAGGTGGTATATAAGACGCAGGAAGAGCTCTGCGTGACGGAGTGGACCTCCGTGGAACCGTGCCTAATATAATTGAGCGAAATGCCCGATACTTAATTACTTTTGCGAACGTGAGAGAAAGCCACCCAACGCACGCACATCATACGTAACGGTTAATACGACTGCGCGCGCACTTAACGTACATGCATGCATGCGCACGTACAGCGCGGAACGAGAGTTCGCGCCAAAAGTATGAAATCACAATGAAATCACGTCTTTATCCACAAAGCCAAACTCTCAGATAAAGTGATATCATTTTAAAGAGAATTAAATTCGCCATAGTATAAAACCATTTGTAAATTGACAAGTCCGCGTTTTATAGGACTTTTGATGTAAGAAATATTACAGGAAGGATTCAAATGCACAAAATATGTAAATGAGCTTCGCACCTACGCGCGCACGGTCTGTGCAGGCTAATCCGTTTTTAAGCCTTACTTCACAAAATGTTCATAAGTCGATCGCTCAATATCTGAAAGTTTAATAAGTCTCTGGTTACTACAACTATCTTATTTGATAGATAATTCACGTCCTCATATAATAAGACTCCTAATGAAAGGATTTATATTGGTTAAGTTTCTCTTTTCGAGACATCAAATCCAACGACCATCACTATAAAAGTTTCGGTAAACCGCGAATGCCGCCATCCGCATAAACTGTAATGCGCGAAGCTGCACGGCAGGTGAACGCGTCATTTTCCACAAATTCACACGTGTTTCATACATACTTGTATTAACAACCCCTAGGCTTAGTACCAGAGACGTCCGTAACCAGGCCGCTGGGGCTCATACCTTGATTATCGTGGTACTCCTATGTAAACAGCTGTCTTGGAAGGCTTGAAAATCTTAAGCCTAGGCTAGCGATCGATGAAATCAGTTAATAACCTATGGTGGCCTCAAAGAGTAAAAATAACGAATTTGCCTAGGTTCGTTACAATGCGTAGCCGAGTACAGCAAGAGCACGCTCCCAATTACTGGGGCAGTAGAATCGAAGTGAGTCCGACCCAGCCCAGCATTTCATTTTTAAATTTTGAGTAACTAATTTCGACAAATGTAAGGATATGCTTTTTTACGTAGTACCATTTATGAAAAGACTAAGAGTGGGAGATACTTTGCTAACATGTAGAAGAAATAGCTATGTATTTTGGGACTGTATATATAATCAATATCGACCACAGTGCTATTACTACTCAGGGTTTTGAGGATGTCTTCTTTCAAATCAAGAGGTGGCGCTGTTCAAGCCGCTTTTTCTCAAAATGATCTACACTGTTGCATTGCCACACTTTAACACGCTTTCCTGAAATGGTCCCGGTGGAATAAATACTGATATAGATAACTTGAGCAATGATTATGTTGTTGGTATCGGTATCACATCGGGATCCCCAATAATTTCCGACGAAGAAAAGTTGTGATGCTACACGAATATTGCTCTTTTGTAAGCGTTATGAGACGGGCGATCAGAAACTTGCAGCTATATCTTTTTAATAATTACTTATTTTAATTAATTAACAAAAATCTTCTTATCTTAATATTCATTAGGCAGGACGACTCTTCATTTATTAGTGAGACATTCTCCGGTTCGAATGAAAATATTGCATCCCGGGATGAACTTTGTTAAGTTGTTTCTCGGCTGACATGACTTTAATCAGGATAATCCGAAATGATACAAAGACAACAAAGACAACAAAAACATAATAAAATAAAAAAGGCAACGAATTGGAGATGCAGTCACTGGGTGCAGACGCTGCGTAATCACGTGTGCTCATTATTATGACGTCACAATATACCACGCGTTTAGTACGCCAATAAGCTCGAAATAAGCCGCAGTGATTGGTCAAAAGTTGTTTGCTGTGACGTCAGCCCCTTGGAAACTACATGTACGTCGTGCAAACAAAGTGCACACTGTAGATATATCCCTACACTGTATTGTAGAGCGCTGCGAAACAGCGCAAGACTGACTACTCTCTCGTATTTGAACACAAAAGAGTGCAGTACGCCATGGGGTGATACCGCCGCCATTAATATAATGTAGAGCATCTCTTTGGCTGCATGGCTACATTTTTAGAGAATAACAAAAAAATTATGGTGAGTCCAGGAATATTTCTAAATATGTATGCTCCCATGTTTAGACTGGGGGGCATTTCATCAAAGGACTTGTCAGATATTTTATCCGACAAGTTTGCTCTCGGCCAATAAGATGCAAGCATTTCAGTAGCTTATAACAGTTTGTCGGATAAAACGTCCGACAAGTCCTTTGATGAAATGCCCCCCTGATCTCCCCACCCCCACCTCTCATCCCCCCCCCCCCCCCTTTTGCTCTCACACATCCAGGGCTATACTTATTTGTACCTGCGATCTATTGAAAAACAGAAGACATAGCGTAGGATGTCTGCGTTTATATTTGCCCGCATCCCGTTTCCTTTTCTTTTCTTTTCTTTTCCTTTAATAAAACGTATTATACATTTTATTTTACAATTTATTATGTATTTCTCGTACCTCAAAAGAGGTCGACAGAAATAATCAATAAATTTCAAACTTCGTCCGGGAACTTGCTTCCTAAAATGGCGCCCATGTCGTACTAGAGTTTTTTTTCGGAGAGTGATTGGTCTTGCGCTGCTTCGCATCGCTATAGGTTCTTTGGTCTATACCGCGCTTTGAAGAGCAAGGCGAATTCTTGTCATTTCCATCGATAATCTCATCTGACTTATTTGTTCTGACATCACAGTGAGTATCCATGGTCAAACCGTGATGGGTCTAAGAATAAATATTTTGTGCGTGTTTTAACCACACAGCCACAAATGACGGCCTGGATCTCTTCTGACACAAGTTACTTCCAATGTGAAAAATGCTATCGGTAGACTACCCTAAATCATTTAACAGATGTTGGCTTTGTTGTCGTAAACTTTATAAAATGTTCAAACCTCTGGATTGATTTTGCACTGCCACTTCGGGAACAAATAAGTCAATCGTTCCCTTTTTATTAAAAGTAATCCCTACACATGGATAGTAATAGAAGTAGCAGTAGAAGTACATGTAGTACTAATAGGGTAGTGAGTTTCAGTATTGGCAGTGGTATTGGCAGTGTGCCATCGTCTAATTTTGTTTTTAGAATATGTTATTATGTATCGAAACCATAGGCCTAATATCTTTTTTTTTTAAGATACCATACAACTGTATTTGTCAAATGTCACGCAGGTCTCCTGCGATATCTCCATAAATAAACTATATTTTCGTTCGTTTTGTTTTTTGCAACTGTATGTTGGAAGTCGAAATTTACCAAGTGTGAAAAAACATTTAATTAAAACAGGCAGAAAAATATTGCAAATTCTAGATAAACATGAGGCTCTAATCTAAAAAAATAAATAAATAAATAAACTCTATATTTCAATGTCAATCGCTTTTGAGCCCCCAACACTTATAGATCATCTGAAGCGGAATCTATTGTACTTTTTGAAAATATCAGTATTTTTCAACCTCTCCTCGTAGAAGGGTCAGGATCCAGCAAAATATCAATCATGTTCAAATCCAAAATGCGTGAGACATGACGAAGTTGTGAACGATCCTAACCAGTCAATCATAGTCCGGGATAATAACGTCATGCCACCGGCGATTCAACGGTTGCCTTATAACCAAACTTCAATATTATGGTCTTGGGGGGGGGGGGGGGGGTATCACCACGTGGGTGGAAGACTTTTTGAGGAATCGCACTCAACAAGTAGTTGTAAACGGACAATCCTCGGCTCCTGCCTTAGTAACATCCGGAGTACCGCAGGGGACAGTGACCGGGCCATTGTGGTTTCTGCTGTATATAAACGATCTGCCGAGTAATATCAATTCCGAGTCAAGGTTATTTGCAGACGACTGTTAGGAAAAGGAATCCACCTAAACATCTTTATAACTTTTGTGGTCGCGAATTGGACCGTGTGCCATCACACCCATACTTAGGTGTACAAATCTTCAACACCCTGAGTTGGAATACAGATACCCAGGAAGTCGTTTCCAAAGCCCAGAGGACTCTGCATGTACTTAGGAGGAATCTGTGGAGTTGTGACAGGAAAACCAAAGTCACGGCTTACCTGATGCTAGTGAGACCATTACTTGAGTACGCATTAATTAGCAGCTTGGGACCCATCCACCAAACTAAACATCCAATCACTAGAAAGAGTCCAACGACAGGCCGCCAGATTCTGTACTGGCAACTATCGTAGGGAAGAGGGTTATGTCTCTAAAGCGCTAAATGGTCTTGGTTGGCAACCTCTTCAGGCAAGAAGAAGGAACCAAAGACTTTGCATGCTGTATAAGATGAGTAATGGACTGGTCAATATTCAAATAGACAAATACATCCCACGAAATACAAGATCCACAAGGGGGAATACCCAAAAATTCCTCCAGGTTCGTCACAAGGCTAGGGTTTTTAAAGATTCATGCTTTGTGAACACTGTAAAGGACTGGAATTAACTACCTTCCTTAGTTGTAAACAGCCCTTCTCTGGAATCATTTAAAGCAAAGCTAAATCAGTTCCAATAAGTCACTCCACACACAGTGCGTTACTCTTTTCAACCAAGTTAGCGTGGATGTGTCATCAACGGACATTTTGCTGACTCAACGATTTAGTACTGTGAATATGCCCGACAGTCGTCGATTTTCCAATCATTACGATCGAAAGCGATAGAGAATACGAGCGTGTCCGGAATCATGATGTAATTCGTCAAATGATATAATGTATTGTTCCTTCCTGGGTGCTGACCGTTATTCCAAATGTTCGTGTTTCTAAGGAGCACAAAACCAATTATTCCTTTAATTGTTTGTGAGCCTTCGGTAGGGATCGTGTATAAAACACAGACATTTCATGATTTTGGTTTTTAATGGTGTTGAGGGTCTTTCCAATTTCGCAGTCTGGATACTGAATTGAGGGGGATGCCCTGGGCCGCGTATCACAAAGTGTCGGCTGCTCTCTATAGCAACTGTGCTATTGATTGCAAAGTTGCTATCTATTGCAACTCACGGTATCACAAACTATTACTGCAATATATTGCAAGTCCAAGCCTATGCATGATTTGGCAATCAATCGTATAGTTATGATAGATCCACACGAGCTATGCCCAATATTAGTTGCAAGATACGATTGATGTCAATCGGGGATTCTATCTGATACGGATTTACGATTATCAATTGTATCAATAGATCAGTCGGGCGATTGATCTAATGATCATACGATCAATCGTAGCTCGTTGGGATACGGGCCCCTGGTCGCTAGATACAAATAACGGACATTTATCCATCATCCATCTCTTGCCAGGCACCCATTTATACTTCCCCGTGAAGAGCGGCATTTTGGGTAAAGCATCTTGCTGAAGGACACACGTGCCACGAATGGATTTGAACCTATAGGACCTCGAGATTTCCAGTCACAGTTCACAACCACTACACATCGACACCTCTTTTATGCGATGTTGAATATTGTGATAATTGTTCGCTTTTATTTCATGATTAGTACTCACTAGCAAACAATGATGTTTACAGTAATAGATATACATGTACATCCAACTTTGCACAAGTTGTTAAAAAAAGCCGCATTTAGTACAATTATCTGAATAATGAAACTTCATAGATGCACTAAAATACTCTGGATTCTTAACAGTGGGTGTAAATTACCTTACTTGTGCAAGTCAGAGACAACATTAAGCAGGAATTTTAACCCAAAAATGTTCAGTTAATAGGATAATCAAAATGACGGGAATAAGATAATAGATAAGCAGTTCTAATAATAGGAGGGTAGTGCTTATATAGTATTGTCTTTCAATTTGGTGTGGCGTGCACGAGGGCTATGTATAATTCCTTAAAGACAGGATTAACCACTTGCAGAAGTCATGAAATACGGCATTGATGAGCAGTATACCCTAACTACAACATATATGAAATCTCACAATCATATATTTACGAACCTCTTGCGGAAAAATAAAAAAAAATATTCTTGTTTACGATTGAAACGTAGCGACCATAGCGTAAGTTTATAATCGTTTTGTTCGTGTCAGCGCGCGATGCGTCAGGGTTTTTTTGGACGGCCCGCCCAGGACCTACTCGAAATCTAGCGAAAATTCCGCTAAAGTCAGTTTCCAGTTGTAATTTCTTTTACATTTGTTCCATTGTCGGTGTTTTTTTTTTTGCAAAGACATTTGTTGTTATCTGCGAAAGGACGACCCTCTCATTAAAAACAGTGATCTTTGGTCGCTTTGTAAGAAGCACGTACAAAGTTATTTTGTTTCGATAACACTATCTAAATAAATACCAATAAACACACAAAACTGAAATAAAAGGATTAAAAATGAGCTTTTGCTTTGCCTGCAAGTACATAAAATAACCCATTTAGCTTTGAGGGGGGTGGGGGTTAAAGTGGTAGTATTTTAGCATATTAAAACACCCCTTTTTTTCCAAAGTTTTTTTTTTTTTTTGGAACGCCCTAAATACCTTCTCCCCTCACAACGGCAATGATTATACGAAGTGATCTCAGTGTGCGTGTACAAAAATACTCTACTAAACATACGCGTACGCACACGCCCGGGGCACACCCATTTACACACACACACACACACACACACACACACACACACACACACACACAAACATACACATACACACACACATACACACACTCACACATACACAAACACTTTTTTTTCAATGATCTTTATTCTGATTCCATAATAATACAAATTAAATTCATACAATCAGTTTAAATATATTAACACAAATTAAACAAAACAATCATGCAAATTATATATAATGCATTTGTAAGTACAAATCAATTACAATAAAATAGCTGAAAATATTAAATATAATTACTCAATTGTTGTAATCATGTAACGATGTTTAATCAAATAAATTGAACGAATAGCTTCCGGAATCAAGTTTTAAATAAACAAGTCCACTAACCCCCCAACCTATAATACACCCCTAAAATTAGTCCTAACAATTCCTAACTCCCATCTGGACAGCCACCCCCCCCCCCCCACCCCCTGACACCAACCCCACCCCAACCACATACATAACCGCTTAAACTACCCTTCCCTTAAATTCGCTATATGCCCCCCTCCAAAAACACACACACACACACACACACAAACACACACAAACACATACACACATGCACTTCTACAAACATACATTATACTGGCGCTATCATAATACACCCTTTCTCTTAAACGTACACGGTGACTGTGTATAAACGTCTCGTATAATTATGTTGACTTAGGTGTCCAATAATTGCAGTTTCTAATTTAACCCGGTTGAATGGGTGATAAAACTGATTACATTGAAGTATTGTCTGAGAAACCTTCAATTAATCAATATTCGTCGTTATCTCTTTGTGTTCCAGGGATCACCAATAATGACTCAAATCTCATTGAGCAGAATTTTTGGCCGCGGAAGGGTTAATAAAGCCAAAAGCATCGATTGGTGTATGAAAGTCGTTTCACGACATCAGATTAATTAGGATCGATCAAAATGGTATTTCTAGGGGGAAGCGACTTATTGGTATCACTGTATGGTGGAATATAATTCCGAAATTATATTGGCCATCACGTATGGTTCTACGCGCGTGAGCGTCCCCAAATATAACATGCAATCTGAAATATAAAATGCATAATTTCAACAAATCCTCACGTGTCTATACCTGCTTTACAACAAAAGGTCAGTTTCTGTCTGCTTCACCTCCGTTCCTGCATAATGGTTTCTCTCTTGTTTTTCATCTCTTATACGGCTTCTCGAAATTAAACTAGATCTACCTTAGTGCATGCGCATTAATTGCATCGAATACGACACGAATCCGCCACGATTCTGCAGATGTAAGGGCCTACTTTTGAAAATGTGACGTCACCCTCTTGCACAAAGTAAATAACCTAGTCCTATGATTCAGCCAGTCATAGGGTTGTACGACTGATGGGATCGTGCGTTTGTGAGGGAATTTACTCAGTTCAGTTCAAAAACATCTGTCACGGCACCGAATCAACGCACTGCGATTTTGATAAGTAAATCATGATTGCTCTATACGGATAGCACGCGCACTGTTTCCTGTCCAGACCTAGCCAAACAGGGCAGACTGTCACTTCTCATCCAGTTGCCTTCATCAAGTGGATGTGCTTGCTCTTTTCGATGGAACGGTTCAATTTTTCCAGCGATGACGGATTTCATGTTGCCCAGAAAGTCGCCATTTCCGCCGCCATCTCTATCATGGTCGCCATAACCGTGATCGGAAATTTACTGGTGATCACGGCGTTTTTCACGACGCATAGGCTGCGGACGTACACCAACCATTTCATCCTCGGCCTCGCCGTCGCTGACTTTCTGGTCGGCGCCTTGAATATGCCGCTCTTCGGCGTCGTCTTCATCATGGGACGTTGGCCGTTTAGCGCAACGTTCTGCGATATTTTCACGTTTTGTGACCACACGCTGAGCCACATTAGCGTCGTGTTCGTTGCCGTGATCAGCTTGGATCGCTTCGTCGCTATCGTGTTTCCGTTCCATCATCGTTCACACTGGCGACACCGCTCGCACGCCCTGTTCCTCATCTCCGTTGCATTCTGTGTGCCCATCGTTATCTGGGCGCCGCCGACGTTATTCTGGGACGCAATTCACCGCAACGAAAACAGAACGGCTTTGCCGTCAGACACATGCCTACCAAAATATGTCGACAGTCTCTTGTTCAGCGTGCTATCTGCTGTCTTATTTTTCTGGATTCCGTTTCTCATCACCTCAATATTCTACGCTAAGATTTACGTCGTCATCAACAGCGTTAAGAGAAGGAAGAAGCGTTTTCGATTTGCTCTTTCCGTTGGGAATAGAAAAGGCGACGTTAAAAGTGTTCACAGAAACGTTTCAAAGATGGTCAATGTCGCTGATGTGGAAGAGAACTTAGAGAGACAGTTCTCTGCCCCACGAAATACCGCCGCAAATGCGGACATTAGCTCAGGTCAATGCGGCAACGATGCGTTAGAATCATCTGAACAGCAAGTTTCTCATGCGTTATCCAAAACGTCTTTTCGCTCTGACTTCGCATATGTTAACACTGCGTTTCTTGATGACAATGCGAATAGCCAGGTGTTATCTCGAAAGTGGAAATCTGAGCGTTCAGTTAAGACTATATGTGACAAGGTCGATATAGCTTTTCAGCCTAGCCCTCGGGCACTCCGGCGATACTCGGAGCGGATGAATCTTACTTCTGCCCTCGGTGACGGGAAACCGTTGTCCATTTGGGACCCGAAAGCAACGGCAATAAAACCTCAACACGTGAAAACCACGACGGCACATTTTAAACACGATGGCAAGTATAGCACAGCGAAGGCCGACGTCCGTGAACTCGAGACGACGTCACCGACATCGGGCGTCGAGAGTCGCACTACGCGTGAAAATGACGAAAATGTCTCAACAGCCGTTGACGCTAAATTCGATGCTGCGAAACGGCTAAGATCTCAAAGCAAGAAAGGTAAGATAAACGTCGATTTCCACAATTAGAACTTCAATATTCTGCGAAAACTTTAGGCTCTTTATTTCAACAACAAAACTGATTAATGTGCGTGAAGGGTTGACACATATTTGATGCCAGTAGTGAAACAAACGGATTACATAAAAATTCGTCTGAATATATAAAAAGCAGCACGATCAGACAAACAGACTGGAAAGAGTTCGCACGGAATTGGAAAAACATTTAAAAACAGTTTTTACTAGTCTTCAAACCTTGTGCCAGCTGTTCGATAAAGATACACGCAATGGAGCGTGAGAGAAATCGGACAAATTAACAAAACATAATGACGTTTGCACAACCTTATTAATGTGGTCAGTAATTATGAATTGGCAATGTACAGGAGAATGCTACCCTGATGACAGGTTATATATAAATAAAGGGCATATACTGTACTGGGAAGGCAAAAAAGCCTTCAAAATGTAATTGTTAGCAATCTTCTTGCCAATGGTCTTAAATTGATGTATTGTCTATTTTAGAAGCTTGCTGAAAGTTATTTGCCCTCAAATGATCTACATTTGGAGTAATGAGTGATTAAATCACAAATCCTTAAGATGTTCGGCCCGAACATTTTGAGGATTTAATCATTAATTACTCCATATGTGGATCATTTGAGGGCAAATAACTTTCAGCAAGCTTCTAAAATAGGCAATACATGAATTTAGGACTACTGGCAAGAAGATTGCTAACAATAACATTTTGAAGGCTTTTTTCGTTGCCTTTCCAGTACAGTATATGCCCTTTAAATCCGAAAGCTGGATTCACGCTAGATGCGTAAAAAGCAAGTCATAGCGATCGTCACGGTGTCCCCTGAAAGCTTAACACTATCCCATTAGATAATGTCGGACCAGCGGACCCCTCACTCGGTTATTTAGAACCAGTCAATCTGCATAGCAGGGGGCTTTGATAACACCTTTCCCGTGTTAGAGATTCTAGCTGATAGAGCAACCATTGTGTATGGAGGTGACGACGTTACAATAAATCTCAAGTTTATTTTTTTATTTTTTTTTATTTTAATACAATTAACATTATAAGCACGTATTACAAGTATCTGCATACTCATGCAAGAGCGTAATTTGCAAGCATTAAACTCAAAAACTCCTTCGTTTTTAATACACTTTTAACTGCACTACATAACAATGCTTATCATGGTCGAAGAATTATAGTGGATGCTGTTGAAGCTCTCTCGTCGGTTAAAAGAGTCACGCCACATCAGTATTATTGTAGAAGCGTTGTTGAGTTGAGTGTTATATATACTAATGTGTGGTGTCTTTGTTATAATCTCTATCAAGGCACTTCAACACTCGTTGTTAACGGTCCGTTGCCATGGTTTTTGATTAACGGTGCTGATTTCGGAATCGTTTCAATGGTCTAATCATGATTGTAATGTACTCTGCTAGTCCGTAAGTACGTAGGTGTGACTGGAAACTAGGGAACATGGAGAATAGATCGATTCAGCAATCAGGGTATTTAAGGCCATTTCACACAAATTTAGTTTCCGCTGGAAGAAAATAAAAGAACATCACCACAGTCAATCCTGTATAGCAGAAACGCTGTAAAGGGTGCAAGAGATATTATCTTCATGAGCAGATGGTCTTTATTTACAGGTTATTCAAATACAGGTTTCAATTAAGCATGCTTTTCATAGGTAGGATTAATTTGTCATAGATATGTTTATTTCTATATTAATAGTGTTATACATTGCCAATAAACCAACCATTTAATGTCATCATATCGGGCTGAATAATTTTATCAAGCCATCGAGCTTTTAATTTCAGGCCATTTTCCAAACTATTAAAATATGAAATACTGATGGTGTACATGATGTATTACACTTTGTAAAACTAAGCTTCAAATTAACTGATTTTCTCATATGTTACCGTTATTACCAATATTGTACAATGTAGTGCGATTTTCTTATAATGGAAATAAATCTTATCTTGAACCTTGAATCTGAATGTTTTTCAAGGAATAAACCATGTGGTCTTCGTAGGCAGATAGACTTTCTATACAGCTGATCGTTAAAAGGTATATCTTATAAATGAACAAAATAATATGTGAAACTTAAACATAAAATTGCGATAATGTGCTGTGTTAGTACAGCTGATGTGGCAAATATGTGTACTCTGTCTACACCCTCACCCCCCCTCCCCCCCCCCCCCTATCTCATCCCTTTCATTTTCGAATTATTGAGTCCTTTTTCATTTTGGACAATCGAACCTTTGAAAAAAAAAAACCGACCGTAGAAAAAAATTGTCATTGACATATATTTCAGTTAGATGGGATTAGAGAAGACCAATGGAAAAAGAGAAAGGAAAAGGTTCCATACAAGTAATTCTTTCTACTTTCCTACTATTGACTGGAAAACTTTTAAGAGGTGTCCAATGTCCTCGGACATTGCAGCTAACATCAGAGGCTGAAGATAGTGGCAAGTACACACGTAATGGAAGCAAATCTTGAAGACTGCAAAATACGTGTATTTAATTAAGAGATGTATCTGAAAACGTGTGGTTAAGTCATGTCACAAGCGCGACACTGAAAGTATCCGAAAAGGATCAGAAAGTACGTCTCTAATACCATGATTACTGCACGATCGTAAGGCCGGTCGTAATATATGCAATGCTATCGGTTTACGATAAGAGAGGTGCTTTACACATAGGTTGCAAAATCATTTTGATGACCTCGCTTATGACATCACACATGTATGTTGCCAATTGAAGGAGACGCCAAAATTGAAATAGTCATCATGTCTTGTAATACAGGTTTGTTTATACTCAAACTTTCACTGAGCAGTTTCTTTGATTGGTCTGAATCTTTTAAAAGTAATTCATTTTCAGTGAGCGTTTGTTTGCAGTCATTATGGTGTACTAGCGATGAGACCGGAAACGGACATGACTAACAGAAAAATCCGGATGTGGCTGCATGCACGGTGCATTACGAAACGGTATGGAGAATTAGATATTGATATTATATCATTGTATATAATAATAATAATATATATATTATATATAATATAACATAGTGTAATATATTAATATTAGTGTATAGTAAAACATTATACCATCTGGATGTCGGTGTGCGGTGAATTATGGGACGACTTTTCCATACTGTACATGCGGTATGAAGAACTCTATGATCACATTTGCTCTCTCTCTCTCTCTCTCCGCTCTTTCTCTCTCACCCCCCTTCCCTTCTCTCTCTGTCTCTCTCTCTGTCTCTCTCCCTCTTCCCCCCTCTCTCTCTCCCTCACCCTCCTTCTCTCTACGTGTATCTCTCTCTCTCACCCTCCTTCTCTCTACGTGTATCTCTCTCTCTCTCTCTCACCCTCCCCCTCTCTACGTGTATCTCTCTCTCTCTCTCACCCTCCTTCTCTCTACGTGTATCTCTCTCTCTCTCTCACCCTCCCCCTCTCTACGTGTATCTCTCTCTCTCTCACCCTCCCCCTCTCTACGTGTATCTCTCTCTCTCTCTCACCCTCCTTCTCTCTACGTGTATCTCTCTCTCTCTCTCACCCTCCCCCTCTCTACGTGTATCTCTCTCTCTCTCTCTCTCACCCTCCCCCTCTCTACGTTTATCTCTCTCTCTCTCTCTCTCTCTCTCTTCCTCTCTCTCTTTCTCTCTCTGGCAGGTTTGAGGACCCTAACATTCATCCTGGTGGCCATGTTTGTTTCCTGGTGCCCATGGGCCGTGGTAGTCATTATCATCAGCTTCTGCCCAGACTGCATCCCAGACATATTCTACTCGGTAAATCATCTTTTCCTATGAATACGATATTATACACATTATAACCACCTCAAAAAAGTCCTGCAACTCATGTTTGAGGCGTCATATATCTTTATTTGCTTCATCATCGTACATAAATGTGGAGTCATTAGACAGCTTAAGTATTTCTCTTTACAATGATGTATTGTTTGTAATGCGTACGCAATCATGTAAATTGTTAAATTATGTTTTCCATTTGTTTTGCAAATTGCACATTGTAAAAATGAGTTTAAATGTTAAACCTGCGATGCGTGAACGTTCATTGTCACGTTCATTGTCACGATTTAATCATTAATCATTAATTACTCCATATGTGGATCATTTGAGGGCAAATAACTTTCCGCAAGCTTCTAAAATAGACAATACATGAATTTAAGACCATTGGCAAGAAGATTGCTAACAATTACATTTTGAAGGCTTTTTTGCATTCCCGGTACAGTATATGCCCTTTAAGTTAATATTTGTATATACATTTTATACAGTAAACCATGATCTACAGTAAAATATCAATTCGTCATCCCCTGGCTCCATGCATTGAATATGGTACAGCATTATCGTATTATTCCATCGGTACATGCTATTATGTTAAGCGTTATGCTTTTATTATTCCCTTTATATACAGTATTATAACAGTAAATCGTTGTATATTTCCCTACGCACATTCTTTAAGGTAAATTACTATCTTATCATTCTACACATGCTGTTATGCAAAGCATTATCATATCATTTCCTTCACATATTTTTGTATGTAAAACATTATCCTATCATTTCATCCACATATTCTTTTATGTAGAACATTATCCCATCATGCTTTACTGCTTTACATGATTTATTTTTTTAAATATAGATTCTTTAGATTTTTATGTAATTCGAATATTGGCAAGGATGTGGACTGTTTTATGATATTTGGCAGACTGTCCCAAAATATCTTACGGTGGTTCGTGAAAATTCATGTCTAACTCTTATTATGTTGATGTATGTAAGTGTGGCATGGTCAATAACATAAGTCATGAGAAAGCGGTTGGCGAGTTGTCAAATGTGGTTCTTCAGACGAATGACGAGGATTCCAGGGACTGACAGAGTAACCAATGAAGTGGTTCTAAGAAGAGCTGGGGTTGAGAGAAAGCTAATTCTAGAGATAAGAACAAGGCAAATAGGGCATGTAATGCGAAAGAAAAGATGTAGAAAATCGAGCAATGACATAAAAGGCTTAGATAAATAGTGGAAGAGGAAGGAAAATGATGGATTGGATGATCAGTCTGACTGCACGGATTGCAGAGAGAGGTGTAGGTCAGCGGGCGGTGGGGCTGATAAACATAAACATAGATTTGTGGCATGCCATGGCCTAAGTCTCCGGATAGGTACTTAAGAAAAGAGAAAGAGAGAGAGAGAGAGAGAGAGAGAGAGAGAGAGAGAGAGAGAGAAGAAAGAGAGAAAGAGAGAGATACCGTTTTTGCAGACAATCAGTATAAATTCTCTACACTTCTGCACGCACCACATGAGCAACATTCTATGAAATAAGAAACTTACCGGCGTGACTTCGAATTTAAAATAATGCATGAAGTACGGACTTCTTCATAGTTTGCCCCTCAGGTTCTACCTTATAATTGTGGAATTACTGAGGATATCTCCCATGCGCCTCCATGATGTTTTGTCATTATGTCTTATCATAAAACTGACAAGACAAGAAATGCCCTTGTGTACGTCATTGACACATTTGAGTGCTGATATTGTGAAATTCAAAAAAGTCACCAGGACAAAGGTTTGGATAGGTATTATTCTTTATTTTCAGACAACATGTCAATTAATAGATTTACAATAAAACGATCAATGTCATCGGGGAACAGTTAGTATTTACCTCCTGGAATTCCGAAGGAGCTGTCAGTTAACGAATCTTCCTTCTTTTTACCTTGATATCAACTTTAAAGGTGTATGCAAGACGGATTCGTCACCTTTAGATACCGTTACGCTGACAGACGGTGAAGCGACAGATTATCAGACAAGATATTAGCAGCGGGTCAATACGCCTGGGAAATTATCTACATTTCTGGAAACATACATTGTGCCAATGGATTATCACTTCATATCATCCGATGTGATTTTTTTTATAAAACAGTGTTTCCTATACAGTATAGTATTAAAACAACATTTTTTTTTTCTTGACCCATCAGTTTTAAATATTACGTCGACTGGTAGTGAAACGACACTGTATAACAAAAGATGTGTGCAGCATCTTAGGACTCCTGGGAAATTATCTACATTTCTGGGAACATACATTGTGGTAATGGATTATCAAGAAAAAACGTGAACTGGTAGTCTCGTGAAATTGATTCAGAGGTTCAGTGTCATGAAACAGCAAACTTCTCAGTGAAGAGGACGCAATCATGTTGTCATCGAAGCCGCACGAGTCATGACTAGTGTTGACTGTCACATTTAACTGTTCAGTCCCGACAGGACACCCAAACCTTTTTAATTGGCCCGCCATGTGGACATTTCGACCTTGACAGAATTCACTTTATTTCCGATGAAGAGCAGGAATTAACATAATTTAGAAACGGAATATGATAGACTTTACATTATAATGATGATTGAGTAGGACTTGAGTGCCAAAAAAGAATATTCTTCCCTTGTTTGGCTGGGCGTGTGCGAGTTTTGTCATAATTAGCAGCGTATAATTCTCTCCTCCTCTCATCTCCTCTGCTCTGTTCTGCCCTTCTCCTCCCCTTTATATTCCTTCTTCTCCCCCTTTCCCTTCCCCTCCTTGTTTTCTTACTTATTATTTTGCACCCCCCCCCCCGACGCTTTTCACCCGAAGAATATTTTTTAGCAAATGAATGAACAATTGATTTAATCACAATTTTTAGTCACAGCTTCAAGGAAACGTCGAGGTAACCAATTGCACTCTCCGCAATTCGCGGGTCTCTCAATCATGCTATCAATAGGAGGAGCTTACGGGCCAGAGAAGTAATCGATTTTATTCCTGAACGAAGAGCCAGGTCAAAATGTCAATTCCCGTCACCTTAAGAGCCTAACTCTTCTCCACAAAGTGACGAGAACGAGAATCCATTATTTCATTATCCTTGCAGAGTACCTCACCGAGTTAATGGGAATGCGACTTTCAAAGGCGTTTGCATTATCGTGTACCATTAATTGTCGATAATATTGCATTTCATTGTAGCTGATCAGGCCAAAGGGACAACCGAATTTGGAAACAGGCTTTTAAGCATTTAAAGCAGTCCTTGCGTTCATTCAAACGGTCGATATAAGTTGCGATGAAAAATGGAATTATTCGGTTCATAGTATATATGGTCGTTTTTAGTACATATACAGTGTGAAATCATATGAGTATTTATCCCGTGTGACAGGATTGAAAGTTTTGACAATAGCGTCCATGGAGCAAAAGGGGATCTAAAAGGTCGATAAGACGAGTGCTATTATATTTCTTTAAGTCTTTAAATACATCATGGTCATGATGGAAAGTAGTATTAACGATGTCGATACTTCTGAAAAAACCGACGGAAGAAAGTGAAATAACAATACAGATATAAGTTAACTTTCCTTTCAACCGATTTACTTTAATATTACAATTTAAAGGTCACGCGACAACGATATTAATAAAGACGTATGTTGATGCATAATGTGCATTACAAAATTTCAAACATATTAAACTGGAAATATGTATTATATATTTTTCATTCAATTTGTTTTCGATTTTTTTGAGCACTCCCGGCAAAAAAATTCATCCAGATCACGATTCTGGCCGTAGCATCATCAAAAGTAGAGATATGATGAACACTTAATAGCCAAAGTTATGCGCTTAACTTATTATTTTTTCCCTTTCATAGCAATTACTACCTGCAATTGCTCACGATAGCATTACATATAAAAATCAAAGTCAATATATCCTTTCATTATTTTCATATAGCTCTATCTCTTCCCATATGTTAACTTATAATTGTGTGAAGACGTGCGTATATTGTGAGAAAATACAGGTGAATGTAATATCACTTTCACATTGCAGTTTCCTTCTAACGGAATGAACAATAATGTCAAAAATAGACAGTAAACAAGTGATAAGTATCACTTACAAAATTTACAGTCTTTTCATTTTCCCGACATTTTTGGCTATTATAGGTTCAGTCATTGTCAAAATTAAATCTTTATTTATGTATCATCCTTAACAATGTCTTCGTACGTTTGCGTGCAGCTGGGATATTTTATTTAAAACATTATACTCCAGTGATGGTCATTTGGGTTTGCTGATACCTGCTATGCGCATAAAAGTGATGGTGCCATGAACAAAAGTGGACAAGCGAAATGAGACTCTACATTTTCATTCGTTCTCTCTGAGCAGTTGTTGTCACATGAGCTTGTTCGTATACTTCCTGAAATATCTCAACAGCACAATCATGTTGAGAACACCTCTTCGTTCAAAGAACGGAGGTTGATTTTTCCCGTCACAATATCCCTTGGTGTTATGCTTAATGCAATTTTAACTCCCTTAATGAGTGTATTGTGGCGAGTATACCGTGGCCAATAGCGCGTGGGATTATTTCCAATACTTAATATAAATTTTGATACCTCATTTTTGTTACAAGCTTTTAGTCAATTGCGGTGTAATGTATGACTTTGATGGATACATTAGTGACATTGTTGGTCGTGGCTCGGGCTTTTAGAATATTATTACCTTTGGGACATATGTACTGCTTGACAAAATATGAAACGAAATATCTAATTTGATTTCATTGTTTCAACATGCAACAATAACGTGAACATAATAAAGGCAACGATAGTAGTAATACTAATAGTAATGTTAGTGACAGTAGTGCTGATATTAGTAGTAGTGGTATAATAATAATCATTAATATTAGCAGGAGCAGCAGCAGCAGCAGCAGCAGTAGTAGTAGTAGTAGTGGTAGTAGTAGTAGTAGTAGTAGTAGTAGTAGTAGTAGTAGTAGTGGTAGTAGTAGTAGTAGTAGTAGTGGTAGTAGTAGTAGTAGTAGTAGTAGTAGTATGTATGTATGTATGTATTTTAAGTAGTTGTAGTTGTTGTAGTAGTGATATCAATAATAAGTGATAGTACCAGCAGTAGTATAGTAGAAGTAGTAGTAGAAGTAGTAGTAGTAGTAGTAGTAGTAGTAGTAGTAGTATCAATACATTTAGTAGTGGTGTCATTTTTTTTATTAAGTGGCCGCAAAAGTAGATGTCGTAGTTCAATTTGTTGCACAAGAAGGGGTACATACATCAGAAATAGTATTATGAACAAAATACTAGACGCGTAGTAGTTATACATGTACATTATGCTGTCCATCTATTATCCCTGACTGTTGTCATTGCCGTCGTCATTTTCACTTGCCTTTCCCATCCTATCTGGATCATGTTGTCGTTATCTATTGCCTTTCCCCATCCTTCGCAGATCACGGTATTCATCGGTTACATGAACAGCGCTGCAAACCCAATATGCTACGCAGTCGCCGATCCAAACTTTCGGCGCGCTTTTCGTCGTCTGCTGTGCTCCTGTTGTATCACCAGATCAAAGGGAACCTCATCTTCTATGGACCACTTAGCGACCGGGTCTAACAAATAAACGTCGTTGTCTGCTCTCCCGTACGTACCGTTGCATGAAGTTAGTTTCGGTTCAACCCCATCACCATACTACATGACAGGTGCAATAGGTTTCTGGGTTCTGTATGGAATTTACAAATTATAATCAGGCTTAAAGATGGCCCGTCCCTTTTACAAACATCTGCAAACTTCATGCAAGTTTGCACACATTATTTTAGCACGTATCTTTGGGATACCAACTGTGAAATTTTAAGGTCAGAGGTACTATAACTCCCGTAAAATAAATTTAACTCTAACTATTTTCGTGGTATGAATAAAGAAAGCTCGATGAATTATCGAAGCTTATTTCCTCAAAACCGGATATTACGCTTTGTCGATTCCAGGGAAAGGTTACATAGCCACTCTCTCTCAATTGATGACAAATCAGGGAACTTTCAGAATTAGGTCTGCAAAAGGGACGGGCTATCTTTAAAGGATTTGTAGTCCTTTTGCAGGTCAAATAAATACATTTTGTGGAATTACCACGGGAGAAGAATGGGAAAATATCGTACAGTCTACTCCCTTCACTATCACAACTAGAACGTATATTTAAGCTGAATATATCAGTTATATTATTGACCTTTAAGTTTCAAGTTAAAGTTCTGGACGGGTCGTTCAAAACTCAGTGGTTGCCGTAGGCTAGCCCTAAGGCCCAACGTTCAAGATGCAAAACTACACTGGCGATTGTCACGCGCGCCTCTAGATCTCTGCAGTGAGCACGAATTGCATCGGTCGTGTGCTGCTTGGGCCCACTCCGGTAGCGCTGTGAGTATTTTTTATTGGGCCGACACAACCAAAAAACATCGTTCCAAAGTATATAATATTGACTTCTAAAAAATAGAGGTGCAGAGGAGGTACCACGGTAATGAAATAACATTTAATTGATGTAGACGGCTGCTGGAGGAAACAGCACAGCATATTATCATGATTATAGTCTAATATTGATTACAGATTAGTTGAATGCGGTCTAGTGTCACCAAGACAAATCAGTATGTTGCCCGCTGACGTCATTTTGCCAGTCAAGATAACCATGATAGTCCGATTCTAGTGTTAAGTTTCCCTAGGGAAATATTTTGCATGCAGGCAAACGCGCTGATCGACGCGCTGCGTTCATCCTCCTTGTTATGTTTTGCGCAGTGGGACGAGCGCAGGCGTACTCTACCGGCTTAGCCTCTGTGTGTATTTGATACGTTACGTGCGTGTTTTAACCACACAGCCACATGCAGAGTGACTTTATTCAGACATATTGTGCGAGTATATGTTAGACTAAATGTTCGGTAGACTAATCTGAATAATATATCAGATGTTGGCTATGTTGTCGTAAACATCACAAATGTTTGAAACTCGTGGTTTTGCACTGCTACTTCGGGAACTTATTAACGTTCCCTCAGCGCAGTGCAAATCCCCTCAGTATGAACATTCTGTGATGTTTCCAACATCTATATAATGTTCATACTGAGAGTTTAGCACGCGCTGCATGATGGGGGCCCATTCTCACCGCACATACGATTCGAGACGAAAACAAATGAGCATTTACATATACGCTTACGCTAAATCACACTTACTTTGATGCGATTTACTTTCAAAATTAAACTACAAAAACATCTTAAGTAAACACTTCCTAAAATAAGTATTCTTCAGGGCAAAACTATCAGCCTGCATGCCTGCGCTGTGTCGGTATATGTAGCATTGTATTTACGGTGGCTAGGCTCTATCCATTGTGCTGGCAAGTGAAATTTAGAATATCGCAAGATGGGTGCTGGTGTAACCGATTACACGTTTTTATGTTAAAGAGATATCGATGTTTTTTCTCCCTTTTTGTGAAATGCTCCCATGGGAATAACAAAGCCAGACTGGCAAAATGGCCTCAGTATGGGAAACGTACATATTTATCTCGCTTACACGTGGCCACATTCAATTAATCGGTAATCATCACTAAACTTACCTCATAGATTGTTCTTGGGTGGATGAACTCACGCGATTTGTTAACGGTGTAGGCCTACCACTTTTATTAGAAAAGCTAATACTAATGGAGCGTTGACCTATGGATTCCATACCGTTTTCGTATATAGGCTATACTATAAATTTCACTTGCCAGCACAATGGATAGAGCCGAGCCACCGCAAATACAATGCTACATACCGCACTGTGTCGGCGGCCCATAATGCACCGCGCTGCCATCACGTTCGAATTTTATCACTGATCTCTACTAGAGATCAGTGGATTTTAATTGCAGTCATGTCCGCTGTTATTGGTCGAGTGTACTTGTGTATCAGACCGGAAACGGACGTGATTGCAAACATAAATCCGGATTATGGGACACATTACTTTCCCCTTCATGCGGTATGGATATTTATAATTGTAAATGTAAATTTTAATACCATTCTAATCACCTTATCACAATCTGCAAAGTTACACAATCAGCACTTACTGTCATAATAGGTGTTAAATAAGTTACAACCAGAATCAAGATAAAATGACTTGTACACATCATAAAGTCAGAGAATTGATAAATTTCAGCTTGATTCGAAATGTAACTTTGTAAAGAAAAATGAAAAAAAAAATACTGTCATTATTTTACTGACAGCTCGTACTAGGAGTATATTCATCTATGTGTGATTTTGTTTACTTGTCTTGAAAGAAAAGTGATTACCAAATGTCTCACGAGTCGATTTGCACTTTTGTCCGTGAGTATTTAACTGAGTAGCCAGGTTACGAAGTATGATTCTTCTGGTAACCATGCAATCGTGGTGGAGGCGCGTCGCGTGCAGAATAGTGATTGGTTAAAACGATGCAATAGCACACATCTAACTTGTGACACATCGTGTAAAATAGAGCACAGCTCGGTCCGTGGAAAGTGAATTTTGTGGAGTTTGGTCAGGCAGATGGGTCACTTTGTGTGAATTTTTGTCGAATAATTGAAAAGGAAATGTTATAGAATACCATGGCTGAAGCAGAGTGTTCTGACGTACACAATGGCGAAGTAACACAATCGTGTTTTCATCAGCGCAATACTTACTCTGTGCGATACTATATACTTTGAATAGGATATTTTGTGTATTTGTATTAGTCTTATCTTTGTCTGTTTATCCAGTCACCAAATCATGTGCGTTTATCTATTTATGTATCATAATGCTCATTTGCATAGTCATTATTTTTCTGTGTTTATGTCTATCTATTAATTTTCTTTGCTTTATTTTGAATGTGCATGTTTTTAACTAATATCATGAAATGTGCAATTTCGCAAAGACTGCGAATTGATGATGAAAACGATGCATTGAATTAGAGTCTATGTTTGTATCACAGATAAATCCATACGAGAGTTATTCAATCATCTGGCATATGTTCAAAATGTATAACTGTTTAGTCACTCTATAAATGTGAATTTATGTTTATTTTTTTAATATTTATTTTGAATGTGCATTTTTTTTTAACTATTATGAATTGTGCGATCTAGCTCAGACTGCGAAATGATGACGATAAACATTGCATTGAATTAGAAAGAGTCCATGTTTGTATCACGAATAAAAACACACGAGAATTATTCAATCACCCAAAGATTGTGACATATTGCTTGTGTTGTTGTAGAACTTTCATAAGCAGTAAAACTGCCAATCATCTTACACAAAGTGGGCAATCAAATGCGTCAGAACCATCACCACACAAACAGATCAACGTCACAACTTCAATCTGATACATGTACAAGTAAGTTGATAATAGAAAAACAAAGGTACTTGAAGCATCTCAAGAGAACCAATTAACGTCATATCATTTCGTTTTATTCTCTGCCACCCTTCCGGAGAAAAGATATTTTTCAACGAGAAAATTATTCCGCTTTATTTGTGTATAACGTATCGTGTTGATTTATTTCTTTCATCTTCAAAATGTGTACTTCTTTCCGTTTTATAGAGACTTCAATAATACGCATGTACTTTGGAACTTTGAAGACGAACTACGCTCAGACCAAATCGAGCGAATGACAGACAGTTTGAGTGACAGCCGCATGGATGTTAGCAATTTCTTATAAAGACGGAAAAAAAAATAGTTTACTCAACGAAGGCTCCCTAACTCGACCCCGCATTTAAAGCGAAAGTAAGATGTTCCGGAAGAAATTGTTCCTTCTATCCCGATATTGCAGATTAATTCACAGTTGACGAGTAAAGCGTTTAGAAATAGTGTATAAAGTGCGATGGAAATATGACCTGTTGTCAACATCGTTAA
The DNA here is from genome assembly GCA_963669155.1 of Arbacia lixula. Lineage (NCBI taxonomy): Eukaryota > Metazoa > Echinodermata > Echinoidea > Arbacioida > Arbaciidae > Arbacia > Arbacia lixula. The sequence continues at coordinate 10,695,513 of OZ022593.1, forward strand.
GTTCGTGATTGTTTCTTCTCCAATCGTTCCAATTTGAATTTATGCAACAATACCAAACTTTGGTAATATTAACATCGCTTCACTATTTGTATACGAACCCATTGTAATTTGCATAATCAAAGTTAATCAGGCGGCTGTGCATCTTTGTGATTTCTGTGGATTTGCTTATGCAAACCTTCATCCATTCCGCGTAAAGCCTTAATCAATTCACCCAACTGAGTGCACAATGCAGTATGTAAGTCGATATGCCCTTTTTTCGTGACACTTGCCTGAGGAGATCGCATCTAAACATAAGCCCTTTTGTGCGCATGAATGATATAATTTCGTCACTTTCAGCAGTTCTCCTGTAATAAAGAAGAAAAACAATGTTTCAGGCTGCACACTTTCTTGAAAATAATACAAGTTACGGGTAATGTTGAAACTCTGTCCGGGAAGACTTCATCAATGAATATTTGACACTGATCATGGTGCAAATGGATAGTCAATCAAATGATAATATGACGTAAAAGTACCTGGACTGGTAATTCATTGTGTTTTTATACGGAAGGAGTTAGAGAAAAAGAAAATGAAGACATATTCTTCTTCTTCGTTCCCGTGCGTAACGTTTCCATACCAAGACGAAGGACAAGGAGGAATGAAAAGAAAAATAATAAAACAATACGAAAAGGAAAACATATTAACGACGAGGAACAAAACAGAACAACACCGAGAACAACATACACATCAATGAAGAGATGTGTGTGGGGGGGGGGGGGGGGGAGGGGACGCAAGAAAGTGGCCAAGAATAGCGTGGAAAGAAAGAAATAAAAGAAACAGAGAACGAAAACGGGAGGATGAAAGATGAAAGAGAACTAAAGAGGCCAAGGAACCGGGAGAAAGGTGATGAGTTCTAAGAAAGGGTCATTAGAACAGGAGAAGAAAAGAGTAAGAAGGAATAGAGAAGAAAATAAGTGAGGATTTCAACATTTTTGTTATGAAATCAGTAAATTGTAAATTGTATTTATTTGGTCCACTTAAAAGATACATATATGGAAATTCATTTTGTTCACATGATAAAAAATGATAAAAAAATATGTAACTTTGAACATACAAACAAACTCATTTTTAGAGATTAATTGACAACATCATACATACACGGTAGTAGCGCACTGAAATTAGACATAAACAATCAAAGTCAAACCGATGGGTTTACGTAAAATGACAAATAATGACAGGTTTTACATAAATCAAACTGGTGTTATATCATACAGACACAGTGAAAGAATAGGTGAGAGTACTTTGTTTCCTAAGCCACTTCAAAATCCAAAGTGGCATGGGCGGGAAAGGATTGTTTCGCTTGCTGCGCCCGCCACAGAAAATTCTGACACTAACAAAAAGGTTTCTCTTCTGGGTCAGTCAACAGTCTCATAGTTCATTACTTCTATTACCTTTACTTGGTGAACAGTATTTGATGATTGTTTATTCTACCATTATTGCCGCTATTTATTGCTCAATTTTCCTTCCCAACGCTATGCAAAACATCGGTATACTGATTTTTCGTCAAACGTTTACTCAACTTAAAAGGTGAATTAATGGAACTCTGATTGAATGAAAGCTAAGCATGCATGTTGGGTCACAGGTTCCCACGTACAAACTCTAAAGCAATACTTGTGTCATAACACTATAGATATATAGGATGAATTCTTATGACATTTTGAAATGCATAATGAAAAAAAAAATCACATTTGTTACGGGAAAATGCAACAAAGGGGGAGAAAATGCGAATAATCAAAGCTTTAGAGGAAAGAAAACATCATTAAAGAAAAGGGGACATAATATATGTTTCGTCAGTGTTTAGTGTGTATGAAAATATTCAGCAGTTTGTGATGTTCGTTCCTCTTGAATGAGTGGGTAGCCAAGGATGACTGTGGTTCAATACTCAATAAGTTCAAATTTTGAGGTTGTAGGCGTAGTTTCCAGTAAATGAAACAATATTGTTTGCAAATATATTGCTATGGTACGGCATACCCCTAAATGTATTATGCTATTGCTTCGAAAATGGGCTAGAGAGAACGAAAATGAACGGTAGACCTCGGTTACATTGAAGCGTCACCCAGATTCCAAACATGTGTATTCATTTATTACATCACTATGCCGTTCTATCGATAGGGGAAAGATAATGCAAAACAAAATATGCACTGGCAATTTCTCCTTGTCCTGTTTGTTCTTCTTTCTTTTGGCTTCATTGCTGCGCTCTGCTTTTCCGTTGTGTTTCTTTTTACAATCTCTACCTACATGTGCCTTAATTTTCTCTTTTCTCGCGGCATTTTGTCTTGTTTGTCCTTCTTTTTCATTTTCTTCTCCTTCGACCTCCCTTTCTGCATCTTCTCTTTCTCCAACGTAAGCATCCACCACTTCCAGTTCTTCTCATGTTCATCACTTCTTCCAGGGGATCATGTTGGTTCATTCGACAGGCGAGCCTGTCCGATCTACCGTCAATTTGATCTCCAAGACCGTGCATTCTTGGTGGTTGCGGTGTGTACAGACGTCGGTGTGTTTAATTAGAGGGAATGAATTACCGCGTGACACATGTCACAGTGTCACGCAGTAAAGCTTTGAGCAAACATGACCACCGAGTGCAGAGGATTTGAAAATAAAGCAATGAGGGTGACTTTCACTCTATCTCTAAATTCCCTCCCCTCTCACAAAAATAAACTTCCCTTTTAAACAGTGGCGGCGACCCCCCCCCCCCCCCTCTCTCTCTCCCTCTCCCATCCCTCACCTCTCACAAAACAAACTTCCATCTTAAAGCAGTAGCAACAACATGCTCCCCCTATGTCTCCCGTCCACCCTCCCCTCCCTCTCACCCCCCCCCCCTCTCTCTATATATATTCATCTGTCTATGTGTCTCACTTTCCCATCATTCTCCTCACAAAATAACCTTCCATCTTAACGCAGTCGCAGCGACATGCTCTCTCCTTCTCTCACCCCCTCTCTGTCTCTGTCTGTCTATCCATCTGTCTCTTTCTCTGTCTCTGTATGTCTGTCCCCCCCCCCTGTCTCTCTTTCTCGCATCCCCTCCTCTCACAAAACAAACTTTAAGCAGTCGCGGCGACCCTCTCTTCTATTCTCTCCCAAAACAAACGTCCTAGACTCGCACTTCTCATCTATCAAAGCGTAGAAATGGACGAGGGGTACATGATATCATCGCTGTTGCCCTCATCTCGAGGTTGGTGATGAGCCCCAATTCACTTCTCGGACGCGAATATGTGTACATACGATTATACCAATACCAATGTAAAGGCCAGCGCATACGACACGATCCGATCAGCCGTACGTCTCTGCGACAGGCTGAACCACAGCACCTGGCCATAGGATTTGTGTTAGTAGGTGACGTCACATTTCCAATCTTTGGCCCTTGTAACTGCAGAATCGTGGCAAAATCATTTCGTATGAGGTGGTTTCAAACATGAATAACTGACAGAATGAGTGGGGGTGGTGCTCCCGTGCCCCACGGGAAACGAAGGGCTTGATCTATACCCCTAGTTTCCACATAGTGTTATAATCCAAGTTATCAGGCATCAGGCGCCGGTATGGCGGGAATTGGCATACACACTCCCACATGAACACACACATTCAAACATACATACATACCGCTGGTTACTTCTATCACATTATGTTATACATTCATACTCCAGCACGTCAGAAGACTTAACAAGAAACCAACAAGGAGACAAAATCTAAAAGAAATTAACTCCCTTTATTCCATTTAATTCTTCACAATAAAGAAACGTACAATCAGTGATAAAAATGGAGACGGTACGCTGCATATCATGTCACTTTTCCGACGGAAAAAACGACCACGAGAAATGGACATACATAGAAAGCGTGAAAGTATTCAAAGAATCTAGCGGGTGAACATGTTCTAGTGACTGTATCTAGCAAACGCAATAGCCGTGAATAGACGATAAGAAATAGACATGACAATCGAGTTCCTCTCTCTCTCTTGTAAGGATTTAGAAGAAATATTTCTTTGATCATCACAAAATACATGTATCTAGTTTTGGACAGGTGAATGGGGTGCCACACACCTCTGCTGCAATTAACCGAATTACTTTGTAGAATGGCATGTTGGAAAAAACGATAATAAAGAAGTAATTTTCATCGTGGGGCATTTAACACGTGTCTTTCTTTAATTGATCGCTTCTAGAATTACAATGTCGTCATGGCTACCCTTTTCCACTACTGACAACATGTCAACCTGATTAAACAATGTCGAGTCAACGGCTTTTCTGGGTTAATCTCTCTGAAAGAATACTTTGATTCTAAAACTTTCCACTCTATCTATTTTTCACTCGCTCTCTGAGCAGTTCTTTTCAGAATTTTCTGAAAGAATAACCTAAAAATTATTTTCAGGACTTACAAATGATGAAAATGAAACTCATTGTCTCGCCAGGCATCAACTTTCCTTCACAGATCATATCATGTAAATGGTTGTTTATTATTGTTTGAATCAATCCTCACTTAAAGCTCCACTTGTGGGCATGATATTGATGAAATGGTTGATATCACATGAGGTAGCTGCATTCCCTTAGTCCTGTTTACCGTTACTATAGCAACAAAGTCACCAAACGGAATAATTCAGAAAGTTGCATAACAGAATAATTAAAAAACATGCAAAAATATACATATCTATCCTTTTATTCCAACATTTGCCATAACAATTGCAGAAATGGTTGACTAGTCATAACAGCATCAATAAATTAATATTCATATTCATACATATGTCATAACATGTGTAATCTCTAAGGGATAGGCCAATATACACATTCAATCTCAGAAAAGAAAAAACAAGGACTTCCATTTTGTAACAGATGTTTTGCCTTTAACCCGCAACTTGAATGTCATTTCATTGTTCTTTGAATCATAGAAATATCATATTATATCACACAAGTGCAAGAAACACAATCAAACTCATCCTGTTGACTTATCAATCACTTGATCATTAACATTAAACTGTGATTATACGAGAAATGTCTGTTAGCTCACTCACCACCAGTTTTTTTTTAAACACATCAAATATACCACTTACACACAAGATCATATATTTATTAAATTTCTTGAATTTTATGTGCTACACTTTCAGAACAACATTGTGAATGGTGCAGACAAACAGACATTTAGTGTTTTGCGCAAAGTTAAAAAAAATATAATCCAATAATCAATGAAATAAGTATTAAAGTCCCTGCGTAATTGGACAAAATACATCATTTTCTTTTCCACTTGCGTTAAATCCATGCATGAAGTAGGCAAGGTTTATCAGAAAGAATAGCAAGACTAAATAAACGTAATAGATGACAGAACAAGTATTTGCCATTTCTTTTTTTTTTTACTGACATATCTCTACAAAGTGCACTCTAATTCACAAACATTTTGCTGGAATGAAATGAAACAACCACATTTCTTATGAGAAAATATGATTTTTCTCCAAATAGTTCCCATTGTACATTCAAAATGCAATCATGTATAGTCAACCCTGTCGCAACTTGACACACTTCATGTTATTTATGATTGACAATTGTTAGAAGGAAGCACATAAATGAAAGAAATCACCATTTTTCTATTTAAGAGAATGATGTACTCATTGACTGTGTTACACAAATCACATGCTTCACACATCCTCATATTTGTTTGTTAAACTTACCATTATCATCCTAATTAAGTATTTGTTTAATGACAGAAGCCCAATCTACAAGACTTGCTGGTAATAAATTACTCTGAGCAATTCAATCAAAATGCAACATTTTCTTACAACCAAACTATTTCTGATAATAGCATGGTGCACTTATATGCAAATCGTTACTCCACAAAAATGTATGAAAGTTTCTACGCAAGATCATATGTTTAACATTATCAAAAATATGTATGAATCTGCCATCATAACGACATGATGACTTGTACAATTTATGTTCTACACTATGCTCCATGCATATCTACTTTAAAAAGTACAGAATACTAGCTACTAAATATCATGAATATAGACATTTTATTGACATCACTGGTCATTTAACTATCAGAGTAATGAGAGGCTAAAGTCTCTACAATCCTTGACAAATTAGACAGAGACAGCCGTGAAGATCTAAGAATTTGGAGTGAAGTACTAGTACATTCTTAAAGGAATATCTACATTTAGTCTTCATCAGTTGCATATATGCTATTAAATGTCTACAGATATACCTAGATTAAAGTGCATATAATCACAGGTGCAACGCAACGTCTCACACAACTGAACTCGGCATCAACTCAGTGTCTACCAGACAACATGCTGCTTGATGGAATTTGTGCACACTGCACCACAACTCAGTCTGAACCACGCAAAATACGGCTTGATGGGATTTGTATGTGCATCATTTTTGCACACTGCACCACTGGCGTGTAAGGAGTTAAAGTAAGAGTGATTCGGTACTGTTGTGAGATCTGCGTTGCATCTGGGATTAGGAGCACTGGTTTTTGTATAGCCTAACATACTTTAATAAAACTTTCATGATTACATATAGTGCACAATTTTTTCTAGAAAGTATTGCAAACGTATTGCATTATTAGTTAACATCTAGATTCCCTGTTAAGACACTCTTCTTATGCCGGCACTCAGTTCCACACGTGACGCTGGCAATGCTCCACCATCTATAGAGGGAAGGGGGAGGGAGGGAGGGAGAGACAGAGAGAGCGAGAGAGAGAGAGAGAGAGAGAGCGAGAGAGAGGGCAGAGAGAGGGGAGAGAGAGAAAGAGAGAGAGAGAGAGAGAGGAGGGAGTGAAAGAGAGAGAGAGAGGAGGGAGTGAAAGAGAGTGAGAGAGAGAGAGCGAGAGAGAGAGAGAGAGCAAGAGAGAGAGAGAGAGCGAGAGAGAGAGAGTGAGAAAGAGAGAGAGAGAAAGAGAAAGAGAAGAGAGAGAGGAAAAGAGAATTGTTAAATTATTTAGTTCACGTTAAGTTTGATGACTCTTTCAGAATTTCAACACTTTGTTATTGCTCCTTCATTTATTACCATAACATGTAACTAGAGCAATTAAACTTCCATGCAGTCAACAGAAATGCCTTGGTCGCCATGTTATATCTCCACTTTGGTATAAAAACAGGTTTGCCCTTTTGCAGGGCACAAAAATAGAGAATGGAAGAAAACACTGTACTTCCTTCCCAATAATAGAGCTGGAAACTAACTTTGAGCAAAATTAAATTGACTCAATGAGAGAAGGTTATTAGATTTTGTGACGTTACGTGCGAGATGCTCTCCCATATGTTGTGTATTACTTTTTCCATGAATTGCCTTCTTTATGTTCTTTGATGAAGGAATACATTCTTTTCATAGCTATATGTGAGTAAAAACGTGTGTCAAATGATACATCTAACGCACAGGTGAAATGGTAAATATCCTTTTGGGAAAATGTACACAAAATATAGGAGAGCACCTCACACGTGACGTCACAAAATCAAAATGTTAAAATCAAGTAACTTTCTCTTCCTTTGACCGATTTTCGTCAAACCTTCACTAATATGTTTCTTTCTATTGAAACCAAAATAATTTCAGGGTGAACTATCCCTTTAAAGGACATATACTGTACTGGGAAGGCAAAAAAACCTTCAAACTGTAATTGTTAGCAATCTTCTTGCCAATGGTCTTAAATTCATGTATTGTCTATTTTAGAAGCTTGCTGGAAGTTATTTGCCCTCAAAAGATCTGCATTTTGAGTAATTAGTGATTAAATCACAAATCCTCAAAATGTTTGGGCCGAACATTTTGAGGATTTAATCATTAATCATTAATGACTCCATATGTGGATCATTTGAGGGCAAATAACTTTCAGCAAGCTTCTAAAATAGACAATACATGAATTTAAGACCATTGGCAAGAAGATTGCTAACAATTACATTTTGAAGGCTTTTTTGCCTTCCCAGTACAGTATATGCCCTTTTAACTGATACTCTACTATCCTCCAAGGGATGGACTGAGGGTACTTACACCACAGGATGTGGCCGTTTCCATGGAGGAGCACCAGTAGGCGGGTCCCTGGGTGCACTCGTGCTGACCGATCAGCCGCTTGCGAGGAGCTTTGCCCGCCGGGATTGGAGAGTTATCTGGGTACGGGCACGCATCCAGAAGCTGCCGGAGGAAACAACAGCATTCCCTGTTAGCGCACACATTTTGGCATAATATCACTCTAGGCTTGACTCCAACAAAATAATCGAAAGCAAATATTCTTATGTAATATCACGTAAGGTTGTCAAAAAAAAAAACGTAGTGTAGTACCTGTTGACAAATCCTTGGGGTAATTAAATTATCTTTAACATGTTTTATCTTTTAACTGTTTAATCATCTCAATCAGATCAGTGCTTTAGGTGATCTAAACTTTTGAGCAAACTCACTGTGCAGGTGGTGATGGGGTCAAAGAACTGAGCGATAAACTGGGTGACAAGGTCGCCGTACTGATCCACGTAGGTGTAGCAGGTGGTCTTGATGTCTTCGGGGAGGATGGCGCAGGTGTCGTTGATCACCGCCACGATCTCCTTGGAGACGGACGGCTCCTGGATGGTGTCCATGAACTCCCTCACAGCCGTCTGGCACAGGTCGCACTCGATGGAGTCTGAAGGAGGGTGGGGGGGGGGGGGATATGATGAATGAGCGATAATAATCATGCATTAAGTCCCATTCATTTATATCGATATAAATGATAAAAATAAAATCATGCAGTTCACATATATTCTGTATGAGCTGGTGTCATGGCAAGGGTTTTATTTTTGGTGATTTTCATGAATAACTGAAGGGTCAGTCAAAAATTAACAATGTAAACAAATATTGATGAATCATATTGAATTCATATTTGTGGCACAAAAACATCCATGTCATTCTTGCTGTGGTCTTATAAGGCCAACACTGGAACACACTCGTGTGCTGCATTAGCAGACAGTCATTTTGAGTTGTGTTGAAAGTGTACCTCTACAGTAATTTCTGAAATTCATCAAAAAATACCCCCCCCCCCTGTACAAGGTATTTCTAAACCAGAAACCCAGAGTGAGAGAGAGTGAGGTAGAAATAAAGAGAGAAAGAAAAAGACAGAGAGAGAAAGAGAGAGAGAGAGAAAGAGCGGGATAGAGGGATAGCAAGAGAGATAGAGAAAGAGAATGCAGGATTGAGGCAAAGAGTGAGAGATAGAGAAAGAAGAGGAAGATAGATAGATAGAGAGAGAGAGAGAGAGAGAGAGACAAAGAGAGAGAGAGATATGGAGAGAGAGAAAGAGAGTGGAACAGACATGGTCATGCCCTGATACTCACTCAGATTACCTGTCAGCTTCCCAGTGCACAGCTTGAAGAGGGTACAGATCTGATCCGGAGACTCATCCACGAGGTACTTGATCAGCAAGGGCTCGTAGGTCGCGACAAAGTTCTCGCACTCGCTGCGGACAGTAGCGGGCAGCGCGTCACAAACCTCATCCAGCGCTTTCTTTATCTCAGCCTAGAGAATGGCAATGACAAAAGCAATGATAACAGCAATGGAAACCACAATACTCTGACAAGAGGAAGCAAGTGACAAATCACTCAAATCTGGGTTATTGGTACTCCTAAATTGTACCCAGCATTCCCTATATACAAGCAAAATCTGGACATGAAATATTCATCTTGCTGCGAGATATTCAATCTAACATGATGTGGTGTTGCACTGATACCAATGCGAGTGACAGACACATTTTGCTTTTGTTAGTTGCTCCTTTTTGTCAGATTAAAACAGACATCTCATTTCCCCTAGGCACTATAATATAGGATATAGGAGAAGAACTACTCACATGCAAATAATCTTAAATGCAGGAAAGAAATTATTCACAGAAAGCACAATAGAACAAAATTTTGGCCCACCCATTCAGTATTATGATGAAGTCTATGAACATTGCTTATACAACTGATTTAAAACACAAATTCAGGCAGGGACTGGTAGCACAAGCTAGTCACCACTCATTAGGCAAATCTATGCAAGAGAAGTACTATTAATCTATGCAAGAGCAATACTATCGACATCTACTTATGCAAAAAGGCTACTTTTGCCAGCTTAAAAGCAGGATAGTAAACAAATAATCAACGTCGGTGAAGGTGATGGGATGAACTATCACTTCCGAGGCGATCTGGATGTAGCTATCTTTCCGAAGCGCAGCTGAGGAAAGATAGCGTATACATTCAGATCGCTGAGGAAGTGATAGTTCGTCTCATTGCCTGAAACCAAAAATTGATTATTTGATTTATATTCCACATCTGAGACCAACTATCTATACCAAAAATGACAATTTGACGTACAAAAGTTATGTTTACTTCTCTACCTAACCCCGCGTCGCTGCCATGGGGAACACGCGTTAGGATGCCCGTTAATTAGGACGCGCATTAGGACGCGTTAGTGGGAGCTGATAGTCCGACTGTAACGCACTTTTATTTCGCGCATACTCAAAAAATTGATCACGCGTTAGGACTGTGAGGAGTGAAGAGATCAGCGAAACCAAAAAGTACTATCATCTAGAGTGTAACGAACTTTTATTCTCAGGTGATCTGATAGGAAAAATTACGCCTCATCACGTGATCAACTCTTGACCAATCATATAGCAACATTCTTAGTATGTGGAATATAATTAAATATATGTCATGACTGCAGTATTTAGTGTGATATAAATGCATACTATTATTATTATAATTATAAGGTATAAGGATTATTAAAAGAGGTTTATAAGTCTAACTATGGCCCTCACAGAAGTCAACATTTATATAACACTATACCTCAGTGGAGTTCTTCTCAAGCATTGTGTCCAGCTCTTGCAAGACGAACTCACAGATGACACACTCCTCGCTGGCGGTAGGCTCCTTGATTACAACTGTATCAGATCAAGATTAACGCAAGATAAGATTATCAAACAAGATTAGGTTAAGATTAGATAAGAGTATGGGTATTTCAATTACGAATGAATAAAAAGTGCTTTTTCCCGTGGCGCAATTAATTGGTCAAGCTATTCCATATTTCCCTCCTCGATTACAACTGTATCAGATCAAGATTAACGCAAGATAAGATTATCAAACAAGATTAGGTTCAGATTAGATAAGATAAGAGTATGGGTATTTCAATTGCAAATGAATGAAAAGAGCTTTTTCCGTGATGCAATTGGTCAAGCTATGCCACATTTCCTTAAGATTAAGTCCCATTCATTTATATCAATATAAATGATAAAAATAAAATCATGCAGTTCTTATATATTCTGTATGAGATGGTGTCATGGCAAGGATTTTATTTTGGTGATTTTCATGAATAACTGAAGGGTCAGTCAAAATTAACAATGTAAACAAATATTGATGAATCATATTGAATTCATCAAAAAATACCCCCCCCCCCCCTGTACAAAGTATTTCTAAACCAGCAACAAAGAGTGAGAGAGAGAGAGAGAGAGAGAGAGAGAGAGAGAGAGGGAGACAAAGAGAGAGAGAGAGAGAGAGAGAGAGAGAGAGAGAGAGAGAGAGACAAAGAGAGAGAGAGAGAGAGAGAGAGAGTGAGAGACAAAGAGAGAGAGAGAGAGAGAGAGACAAAGAGAGAGAGAGAGAGAGAGAGAAAGAGAGCGTGACAGACATGATCATGCCCTGTTACTCACTCAGCTTCGCAGTGCACAGCTTGAAGAGGGTACAGATCTGATCCGGAGACTCATCCACGAGGTACTTAATCAGCAAGGGCTCGTAGGTCGTGACAAAGTTCTCGCACTCGCTGCGGACAGTAGCGGGCAGCGCATCACAAACCTCATCCAGCGCTTTCTTGATCTCAGCCTAGAGAATGGCAATGACAAAAGCAATGTTAACGACAATGAGAACCACAATACTCTGACAAGAGGAAGCAAGTGACAAATCACTCAAATCTGGGTTATTGGTACTCCTAAATTGTACCCAGCATTCCCTATATACAAGCAAAATCTGGACATGAAATATTCATCTTGCTGCGAGATATTCAATCTAACATGATGTGGTGTTGCACTGATACCAATGCAAGTGACAGACACATTTTGCTTTTGTTAATTGCTTCTTTTTATCATTAAAACAGACATCTCATTTCCCCTAGGCATTATAATATAGGATATAGGAGAAGTACCATTCACATGCAAATAATCTTAAATACAGGAAAGAAATTATTCACAGAAAGCAAAATATAACAAAATTTTGGCCCACCCATTCAGTATTACGATGAAGTCAATGAACATTGCTTATACAATTGAGTTAAAACACAAATTCAAGCAGGAACTGGTAGCACAAGCTAGTCACCACTCATTAGGCAAATCTATGCAAGAGAAGCACTATCAACCATTATTTGTGCAAATAAAAGTACTATTGACAGATATCTATGCAAGAACAATACTATCGACATCTACTTATGCAAAAAGGCTACTTTTGCCAGCTTAAAAGCAGGATAGTTAAATATATGTCATGACTGCAGTATTTAGTGTGATATAAATGCATACTATTATTATTATAATTATAAGGTATTAGGATTATTAAAAGAGGTTTATAATTCTAACTATGCCCCTCACAGAAGTCAACATTTGTATAACACTATACCTCAGTGGAGTTCTTCTCAAGCATTGTGTCCAGCTCTTGCAAGACGAACTCACAGATGACACACTCCACGCTGGCGGTAGGCTCCTCAATTACAACTGTATCAGATAAAGATGAACGCAAGATAAGAGTATCAAAAAAGATTGGGTTAAAGACAGCCAGTCCCTTTTTCAGATCACCACAAAACCATCGAAACATTGGCAAAACATATAGAGAAGTGTTAGCAAGCTCTATATTCACAATTTGAAACTGATACGTAGTGTAAAATTCAAATAATGCACGTAAACAACGTCTGCTTAATAGTCTTTACCTCAGGCTCTTAGTAGTTTGTGTTGAAATATCTGCTTTATTGATTAATCTGTTTATTAAATTATGAAACGTATTATGAAAAAAATTGTTCTATGGAAGGAATCACCTCCAAAGTTTGGTAGTTACTCATAAAATTAGGATTTCACACACGCAAAATAACCACATAGATACTGTAACTAAGACTAATACTTTTTTCGTAGTACGAAAAAAGTCGGTTTGAAATTTAACGGCTGAAATTTTTTACATATACAGAAAGCTTCAATATGCTATATTCTGAGAAATGGTCTTGAATCACACTTTCTTCAATTTACGATCGTGATAGACAATTTCAGATTTTAAGCTTGCAAAAGGGACGGACAATCTTTAAGATTAGATAAGATAAGATAAGAGTATGAGTATTCAATTGAAAATGAATGAAAAGAGCTTTTTCCTGTGACGCAATTGGTCAAGCTATTCCATATTTCCCTAAGATTATTCAAGTCCCACTCATTTATATCGATATAAATGATAAAATTAGATGTATGTTTAAGAAAAATCTGACATATCATCAAGATATTAGAACATTATAAACAATGCTTAGGTAAAGGTGCTTAATTGTAAACAAGGTCCGCTGAATATGTCCTATACAGACAACAGGAGTTGCCAATTCAAGCTAGTGATCAATATTCAGGGTAAAGATCTTTGAAAATGTGTATTTTCTTGAAAGTTAAACTACTTCTGATTTTTCTGGAAATTTTGATAATTCATTTCTCCGATTTTTCTGTGTGAATTCAAAACTTATCATCAGTGACTCGGACCCTGGCCCTGTTGCATAAAACCTACCACTGATGGTAACTTTGCTACCAATGGCAACTTCTATGGAAACCTCAAATTTGATTGGCTGTCGAGCAATGTTACTTCAGTAGTTACTATTGATGACAAGAGTTGCCTTTAAAGGGAATAATACTGTACTGGGAAGACAAAAAAGCCTTCAAAAGGGTGATCGTGAGCAATCATGTTGTCAATGGTCTCAAATTCATGTATTGTCCATTTTAGAAACTTGCTGAAAGTTATTTGCCCTTAAATGATCCACATTTGGAGTAATTAGTCAAAATTTGTGAAATCCCTAAAATATTTGTGATGAACATTTTGAGGATTTGTGATTTAATCACTAATTACTCAAAATGTGGATCATTTGAGGGCAAATCACTTTCAGCAAGTATCTAAAATGGGCAATACATGAATTTAAGACTATTGACAATAAGATTGCTCACGATCACCCTTTTGAAGGCTTTTTGTCTTCCCCGTACAGTATTATTCCCTTTAATGGTAAGTTTTATGCAATGGGACCCAAATCTGTTTTAACGATATATATACCTTTCTCACTGCCACACAGGCCTATCTCAGTACAGAACTTGGTGGGGTCAAGCTCTTGGACCAGGTAAGAGATGAGAAAAGGACCGTACTGGTCGACAAAGTCTTCGCACTCCGTAGTGAGCGTGGCAGGAAGAACATCGCAGACCTTGTCCAGAGCAGCTTCAATCTCTGCCTGTCGGTCAAAAGGTGTCCAAAACAATGTTTAAAGACAGGGTGTCCCATTTGCAAATGTCATGAAACTCCGCAGGGATCAGCAGAATACCCCAACAATAACGTGTATGAAATTGCACGGTCATAGCTTCATGAACATTTTTAGCAAAGGTGTAAAACTATCCTTTTTTACATTTGAACCGAATGGTACAGTGTCCATTCATAATCGTATTGTCCCTCCCAGCACGCGATGCGAACAATTGCTCCCATTGAACGCATGCACAGTGGAGCAGACCCAAAGCGCACAGGGGCCTCCGGTCTTTAGACTATATGTTCCGGATGAACCAGCCCAAGACCACCTCAAAGTCTACTAATCACTATAATTTCGCATAAAGTCAGTTTCCAGTTCTATAACCGGGAGGGAAGTTCCAATACACTATCTTCTTCCATTTTCTATGGTTTTTACAAAATATTGTTTCTTTGACCTGCAAAAGGAACACCCCGTTTTTAACCCATTATGTTGCATGCAGACCGTTTCTCTATGGGATTTGTGCATAATACTGGCAAACAAACACACACGCAGCAAATAAAGAGTTAAGCCTTTGAGTGCAAAGCTGAAGAGTAGGTCATTCACATGTCACACACTTCATGCACCTATGTCACACACTTCATGCACCTACTGGTCCTGAGAGGGTTATCCCCATACTGCCAAGTAAAGCGCCCTATTAAAGGATCAGTCATGCAACATTACAACAGTGGCATGTCATGAGTATAGTGTGTGACAAATATTGCAGTACGAATTGCGCTGCATGGTGCATTGTAGAGCAATTTGTCCTTATGTGGCAGCATGAAGAATTATCTCCATGGAAACGCAGCTGGAGAGTAGCGATGTGTTCATACCTTGGTGGCGTTTTCTCCCAGCAGCGAGTCCACCTCTGACAAGACGTACTCGCACAAAATGCAATCCGGGCTCATTTTAGGTTCAGTCTTGGCCTGGAGAGCTGCTGTCAAAGTATATATACAGCATGTATTATCATAAGTATAATAGGAGAAGGAGGAAGAAGAGGAAGAAGAAAGAGGAGGAAGAAGAGGAAGGAGGAAGATGAGGAAGGAGGAAGATGAGGAAGGAGGAAGAAGAGGAAGAAAAGGAAGAGGAAGAAGGAGGAAGAAGAAGGAGGAGAAGAGGAAGAAGAAAAAAAAAGGAAGAGGAAGAACAAGAAGAAGAAGAAGAGGAAGAAGAACAAGAACAAGAGCAAGAATAAGAACAAGAAGGTGAAAAACAATGAAGCAGAAGAACAAGAAAAAAATGGAGGTGAAAGAAGAGAAGAAACAGATGAAAACAAAAGTCCAAAGTAACAAGAGCAATGAAGAAGCAATTAATGTCTTTAGAGAGAGAGAGAGAGAGAGAGAGAGAGAGAAAGAGAGCAAGAGAGATATGGATAGTGAGCAAGATAGCAAAATAGAGAGGAAGAGAGACAGAATAAGAAAGAGAGAGATGGAGAGATAGAGAGAGAGAGAGAGAGATTGAGAGAGAAAGCGCAAGATAGAGCAAGATTGAGTGAGAGAAAGAGAGAGTATTTTAAACGGGATCACATACCGATTCCTGGCGAACAGATGTTGATAGCTACACAGAGGCCCTTGGGACCATAATGAGATTGAGAGAGAGAGAGAGAGAGAGAGAGAGAGAGAGGGAGCAAGAGAGATATGGAGAGTGAGCAAGAGAGCAAAATAGAGAAGAAGAGAGACGGAATAAGAAAGAGAGAGAGAGAGAAAGCGCAAGATAGAGCAAGATTGAGAGAGAGAAAGAGAGAGAGAGAGTATTTCAAACAGTATCACATACCAATTCCTGGCGAACAGATGTTGATGGCAACACAAAGGCCCTTGGGACCATAATGGTGAACCAGGTACTCGATCATTTCCTTCTCAAAGGTCTTGACAAACGCGTCACACTCTGTGCGGATCGTGGCGGGGAGTTCATCGCAGACGTCGTCGAGCAGCTCACGGATCTCTGCCTGTTGATTGAATAGAGTGTACAGGAGAGTGAAAGAAAAAAAAGTTAAATCAAATTAAAGTGATATTAAAGATTGTCCGTCCCTTTTGCAAGCTTAAAATTTTAAATCGTCTATCACGATCATGAATATAGCATGTTGAAGCTTTCTGTATATGTAAAAAATTCAGCCGTTAAATTTCAAACCGACTTTTTTCGTACTACGAAAAAAGTATTATGCTTTGTTACAGTATCTATAGGGTTATTATGCGTGTGTGAAATCCTAATTTAATAAGTAATTACCAAGCGTTGGAGATGATTCCTTCTATAGAACATTTTTTTTTAACAATGCGTTTTATAATTTAAGAAACAGATTAATCAATTAAGTAGATATTTCAACACAAACTGCTAAGAGCCTGAGGTAAAGACTATTAATCAGACGTTGTTTACGTGCATTATTTGAATTTTACACTACGTATCAGTTTCAAATTATGAATATACTGCTTGCTAACACTTCTCTATATGTTTTGCCAATGTTTCAATGGTTTTGTGGTGATCTGAAAAAGGGACAGGCTGTCTTTAACCTGTTCTTTACTGAACCCGCAATATTTGCAGGCTGGCTTTTCTCTTCTCAGATACCTCGCAGTGCAACTCTTTCGCTATCTGCTGTATGGACAATAACCATCAGGCGCAATTAAGCCACACCCCTTTAGCTACTGCAGTTCAATGGCAAATTCTGACATCCTGACTGGACCAGGGTTAACGCATGCCGAAAATCTAGCCATGAACGGGTTAAAATTACAAAATTGACTACAATGCAGTGCGATCACACAGAAATGCTACAACAAGGCAATAAAAATAAAAAGCATTTGAATGAAAGCCAACACAAAATGTATTGGCTTTCACCCGCCGTGGTGATTTTCTCACCTTCAAACAAAAATTGGGGGACAACAACGTTTTAGACATTTGATGTAACACTCACCGATAACAATAATATGGCACAAAATGTCTTAAAGCCACTGTCTACCTCACTTAAATAGAGGAAAGAGCATGTGAAAAAAAATGTTTTTTTTTTTCAAGTGTTCAATGTATTTTTACAATGTTATATCATGGCAATTTGACTGTCACGAAACATAGAAATGGCTTTTTAACAAATAAAACCAAGATTGAATTGAACTGAAGTCTCGCAGTAGAATTACATACGATTCCTACCTCTGTGGCATCTTCTGGGATGTCCTTCTCAAGCTTTGCTACAATAAACTCACACAGGGCGCACTCAGGAGGGTTAGCCTTGGCTTGGATGGCTTTTGCACCTGCAAGCAACAATTTGGGGGACAAAAAAGGTTTAGACATTGAGATTGGAGCGAAGAGAGCTGATCATACATACTTCCATAACTCTTCAAGTACCCATGTGAATTAATTCACAAGAAATTTGTAGTGACCATCATATCCTCATTTTTAGACCGCATTCTGTTGTTTTTGAGGAATAATTATGTTCATTTTACTCAAGTAACAGTGTCAACAAATAGCATGGGTTCCACGAGTTGATCTTGTCCTCTTGTTTACTACTTTTAGAAGTCAATCTTATATTTTGGAAAGAGGTTTGACAATCATACTTTCTGTTTCTGCCCGCCTGACCAACGCTGGACTGTGATACGGAGAGGTATGATGTCCGCCAGTGCTAGTGCGGTATCTGCTAGTGCGGTCTCAAATCATGTGGCTACAAGATCCGCTGAATTTTGGATGACCAAACATGAACTCCAAACCTAACAACCAATTTGTTTCCCCTTTAAGTCAGTTCCGTGGTCTCATATTGGGGAGTATTTTCTCAACTTTGCTGTGGTATTTACACAACTTTTTTGGAAAAATAAAAATAATGATACATTTATGAATTTTGGCTGGATACAGAATTTGTACATGAAATCATGTTTTTGAGCAATTTTTGGTCTTACATGCACAAATTTGGTCCTAAAAGTTGCGTGAGACTTGGCGAAAAAAAATTAATACAAATTTATTGTGAAAAATGTCGAGGGGGGGGGGGGCAATTTTTGCACCCCCCCCCCCCACAGGCTAGATAGGGTTAAGTAAGTTTCGTGATCTCATATAGGGGAGCACTCTCTGTGGTATATACACAATTTTGACGTGCAAATGGGTTTCACTGTCTTTACCATCAAGAACGACTCTATAAAAAAAAAAAAGGTCGGATTACTCACCTGGTTCGCAGATGCGCAGAGCCAAGCAGAGAGCCTTCGGGTTGTAAGTGCGCACCAGGTAATCCACAATCTCCTCTGTGTAGGTGTTGACCAAAGATTCGCACTCGCTCGTGAGGGTTCCGGGGAGCTGTTGACAAACTTTGTCCAAAGCTAGCCTGATCTCAGACTACAGGGGAGGAAGGAGGGATGATGATGGATTGATTGATTGATTGATTGATTGATTGATTGATTGATTGATTGAAGGCTAGCCTGATCTCAGTCTACAGGGGAGAAAGTGATAACGATGGATTGATTGATTGATTTATTTATTGATTGATTGATTAAATACCATCATCATCACACCACCATTGTCAGGAGGGGGAGAAAGAAGGGATTCATATTGGAGAATTTGATTGATAGACAGACAGACAGACACCCACACACACAATCAGGGACAACCAATGCGTACCTCTGTAAGAGTTATCGGTGATACAATATTGCCCTTTGAACATTAAATCCTAGTTGGACAGTCAAACTTACTAGAAAGACAGAAAGACATACACACACGTACAGACAATCATGAACAACCAATGATTAGTCTTGCTCTTTCAACACGAAATCACTGTTGAACATACAGACTCACTAGAAAGACGGAGAGTCAAAAGGTAACGCAGGTAGGGAGACAAACAGACAGACTGACACACATACGAACCATCGTGGATAAACCATGCTTACCTCCGTCGAGTTCTCTGAGATGAGTTCTTCCAACTCCTTGACCATGAACTCACAGACGACGCATTCTGTAGATGCCTCAACCTGTGGCACGGGCTCTGTTCAAATCACATCAGAAAAACGAGGCAAATGATTTCAACTCACTCCTTTACGAGACTGATGCTGCTGTTATGGGTTGTTACAGGTTCACTGAAAGAATCTTGTTTTTCAAATTTGCAAAAACAAATCACACAAAATATAATACAATATATGTTCATTTATTCTAGATGAAATACTAATGCAATACTAATACTTATACTAATAACTACAAGACTACAAGACAATGACTACATTTTTCAGCTAACAGAACTATTATTGTCAAAGATATTTTCACAACCCCGACCACTTATTTTTGCGGGCCCATCACACAGCCAACAAAGTGATACAACACAAGGTCAATTTGTGATTTGAGCATGCATGTATTGTGTGTGCATATATATGTATACACATGTCTCTGAGAACATGTACATGCATCATGCATACCTCCGTCTGTCTGTCTGTTTGTGTGTTTCTGTGTGCATATATATATGTAAGTCTCTGACGATGCGTACATATGCATGCATCTGTCTGTCTGTCTGTCTGTATACGTGTGCACATATATCTAAGTCTTTGACTATGTGTATTCATGAATGCGTCTGTATATCTGTATGTGTGTGCATATATATGTAGTGTTGAACTATGTGTATTTATGGGTGTGTCTGTCTGTCCGTCTGTTTGTCCACTCACTGGGCAGCTTGATGGTCGAGTCACAGAGTCCGACCTCGGCGCAGAAGGTCGTGGGGTCAAACTGCTCGATCAGCAGCTGAACAAGGACATCTCCGTAGATCATCATGAAAGAGACGCACTGACTGTTGAGCGGGGAGGGCAGGTTGCCGCAGATGTATTTCTCCACATCCTGTTTGATCTCCTCCTTTAAACCATAAACAGAATGGAGTGGGACATTAACCTTAGAAATCCTCAATTAACTCTCTATGCGCCATGCATGAATGTTTGTTTCACCTGTAATGCACACAAATCCCATAGAGCAGAATTCAGTTTGGAACTGGAAGGGCTAATCAATGATCAGATGATAAGCACAGAATGGTCTCTTATATCATCTCTCTCTCTCTCTCTCTCTCTCTGTCTCTCTGTCTCTCTCTCTTTCTCTGTCTCTCTCTCTCTCTGTCTCTCTCTCTCTCTATCTCTCTCTCTCTTTCTCTCTCTCTCTCTCTCTCTCTCTCTCTCTCTCTCTCTCTCTCTCCCTCCCTCCCTCCCTCTCTCTCTCTCTCTCTATCTCTCTCTCTCCCTCTCCCTCCCTCTCTCTCTCTCTCTCTCCCTCCTTCTCTCTCTCTCTCTCTCTCTCTCTCTCAGTCGTTGTCTATCAAAGAACATTATACATGTAATAAAATGTCCTTCACTTCATTCCTCTCTTTAGATGCTCCTCTCTCTCTGGCTCTTTTTTTTTTTTGTTGTTGTCTGACTCTGTCTCCTTTGCTATTAATTTCTCTTTTTTTTTTCATTTAGGCACTGTTTTCATTCCGCAAATACAAAAATAAAAGACTCTTGACTCAAACGTTTCCTTGAAGAGTCAACTGTTTTGTCCTAATGTATTAAGTGTGGACACAAAGCCTATAACAGAATGCTAGTCAGAACCCTACCTTGAATTATTGTTCAAGAAGAGTAGATTGTTCTGCTTGCAAGCACAGCAATCATGACTAATTCTTGAAACAAAAGACTATGACACTATGACTATTCTGTGCTCCAGTCAGAACCCAAACTTAATCAGTTTGATGACAGGATCGTTGATTTATTGCACACGCACAGCAATAACAACAAAGTCTGGGCACAAAGACTATGACAGAAGGCTAGTCTGTGCTCCAGTCAGAACCTTAAGTTAATCAGTTTGATGAGAGCATCATTGATTTATTGCACACACACAGCAATAACAGCAAAGTCTGGGCACAAAGACTATGATAGAAGGCTAGTCTGTGCTCCAGTCAGAACCTTAACTTAATCAGTTTGATGAGAGGATCATTGATTTATTGCACATGCACAGCAATAACAACAAAGTCTGGGCACAAAGACTATGACAGAAGGCTAGTCTGTGCTCTAGTCAGAACCTTAACTTAATCAGTTTGACGGGAGGATCGTTGATTTATTGCACATGCACAGCAATAACAACAGTCTGGGCACAAAGACTATGACAGAAGGCTAGTCTGTGCTCCAGTGAGAACTCTTACTTAATCAGTTTGATGAGAGGATTGTTGATTTATTGCACATGCACAGCAATAACAACAAAGTCTGGGCACAAAGACTATGACAGAATGCTAGTCTGTACTCCAGTCCTACCTTGGATTTGTTTGATGAGAGGATGGTATCGAGCTCTTGAACAGCAAGCTGACAGAGACTACAGAACGGCTTGTCATCGGTGGGTAGCTTAGCAGCAAGTAGCTTCTTCAGAGCTACAGGAAAGATGTGACACAAATTGAGATAAAAAAGGAAAAAGAGGGAACAAAAAACATGATAATAAGTTGATGTGACTATGAACAAGTTGACAAAGACTGCAGAATGGCTTGTCATCCATGGGTAGCTTAGCAGCAAGCAGTTTCTTCAGACCTACAGGAAAGATGTGGCATAAATTGAGTAAAAAATGAAAAAGAGGGAACAAAAACCCACGATAATAAGTTGATGTGACATTGAACAAGTTGACAGTGACTACAGAACGGCTTGTCATCGGTGGGTAGCTTAGCAGCAAGCAGTTTCTTCAGACCTACAGGAAAGATGTGACACAAATTGAGATAAAAAAAAAAGGACACCAATGGTAAGTTGATGTGACTATGAACAATTTGACAGAGACTACAGAAAGGCTTGTCATCGGTGGGTAGCTTAGCAGCAAGCAGTTTCTTCACACCGACAGGAAAGATGTGGCATAAATTGAGATAAAAAAGGAAAAAGAGGGAACAAAAACCACGATAATAAGTTGATGTGACTATGAACAATTTGACAGAGAGTACAAAAGGCTTGTCATCCATGGGTAGCTTAGCAGCAAGCAGTTTCTTCAGACCTTCAGGAAAGATGTGACACAAATTGAAATAAAAAAAGAAAAAGAGGGAACAAAAACCATGATAATAAGTTGATGTGACTATGAACAAGTTGACAGAGACTACAGAAAGGCTTGTCATCCATGCGTAACTTAGCAGCAAGCAGTTTCTTTAGACCTACAGGAAAGATGTGGCATAAGTTGGGTAAAAATGAAAAAGAGGGAACAAAAACCATGATACTAAGTTGATGTGACTATGAACAAGTTGACAGAGACTGCAGAACGGAGTGTCATCTGTGGGTAGCTTATCAGCAAGCAGTTTCTTCAGACCTACAGGAAAGATGTGGCATAAGTTGAAAACTTCGTTGCGGAGGCACAAGAAAGAGGGAACAAAACCCTGATAATAAGTTGATGTGATTTTTTAACATTTTGACGGAGACTACAGAAATTCTGGTCATCCGTGGGTAGCTTAGATGCTAGCACTTTCAGGCCTACAGGAAAAACATTGTAAAAATTGTGAAACTGGTTAACTTTTGTGTGCTAATTAAGTCACACCCCTATGATTAAATCAGCTTCATGGCAAATTGGGACATCGTAAGTGGACCCCGGTTCACAAAGCGAGAAAATAACAATGAGCAATTAGGTTAAAGCCCACGACCTTTGACCTCACCTTTCCACGATTTGAATGAGGTGATTTTTGTCGCAGACGTGCACTCGCCAATCTCCTTGCAGACCGACTCGGGGTCGAGGGAATTCTTAAGCATCTCCAGGATCAGGTAGCCGTAGTCCTTCACGTAACGGATGCAGGTCAGTTTCTCCGCGGTAGGGAGAACGTCGCAGAGCTCAGACACCGCATCCAAAATCTCCTCCTGAAAAAACAAGAGAAGACCCATTTTCTCAACGTGTTTGGAACTTTTCCTTTCTCTCCCCTCTCCCTTTTCCCTTTGGGGAGTAAAGCTCTTTTACACAAGTCATGAAACTCAACATGGATAAAGAGCGTACCCTCAAGATAATGGTATGAAATCTCACATTTGAAGCATCACGTGAGGAATTCAGTCAAAATAGCCATTATTTTCATTAGGTACATTTATCATGTAAATGTATGCTTTTATACTTAATAGCAACCTGGAAAAGAAGGAAGAAAAATAAGTGACCAATATCTGAAGGTATTGTTTGCTCATTCTTTCAGTTATAAAATTGCAACATAAATCACTGAAGGCAAGACGTAGAGATGAAGAGGGAGAAAACATTCTTACTTCTGTCTTGTTCTCCATCAGCATGTTGGAAAAGATCCCGACGATCGTCTTGCAGAATTCACATCCTGTCGACGTCGCCGTGACACCACTGGCATGTGGGAGGGGCCTGGCAGCTGTGAGTGATTCCATTGGCTGAATCTGGGGAAGGGCACTCTGGGATTGGAGTGGGATGGTCTGCATAACAAATAATAACAGATTGTAATTTATAGTCACAACACTGACTTGACCAGACATTCTCATTCTAGATTGGTGTATAACTATTCACAAATATAAATTTACTTTAAACTGCATATAAATGTCTCTGTTGAATCTCTCATTACTATTGGCATGAAAATGAGCAATAAGCCAATATTAAAGGCAAGGGGGGTGTTTCACCAAGCTGTTCTTAAGCTAAGAGCGACTTTACTCAAGACTGGTGACCCTTTCTTGCGCTAAATCAGATTCTCAATGATTTTGATTCCCATCAGCTAAAGTGCAGATCTGATCTTCATAAATACAAATACATGAATACAATGTTTATCATTTTGTAAAATTTGAATAAGATTGTTGGATATTACCTCCAACTATGTTAAAACAGGAAGAAATTGGGGTATCTGATTTAGCACGAAAAAGGGTCACCAGTAGTGCGTAAAGTCATTCTTAGCTCAAGAACAGCTTGATGAAACACCCCCTAGGCCTGATAATGTAAGGGTTGAAGGTAATGCATAGTAAGCGTCAGAGAGTGGGAACCATAATCACGACAGAATGCTACTGCCGCTATAACGGTTCTCATTGTTTGAGTAGACCGTTTTCGTTGAGTATGCACATTTTATGTACATCTCTAAAACAATACATTACTAATGGTAATCTCAAAGCTTGACCGAGGTTTGTCTGAGCAGCAACATCTAATAGATTCCACTGATTGAAAATGAATCACTAGATACAGGTGATTGTAATACCGCTTTACTGCGCACTTCGGGGAAAAATTGTGAATACATTCCGAAAATGGCTTATTGGCGATCATGCAAAGGGATCGCGTCAAATGAGAGAGAGAGGGGGAGGGAGAGAGAGAGAGAGATGGAGAGAGGAATGGAGAAAGAGAGAAAGAGGGAGTAGAGAAATAATAAACAGAGGGGGAGAGAGGGAGAGAGCGGAAGAGAGGGAGAGAGAAATAATCTCAAGTCCTGAAATGAAACAAGAATGGGACCCGTGATCTTGAAAAAAGCAGTCCTGCAGCAACGATGGGCCCCACCCTCTTATCACTATTTCAACATTCCATTAGCAAGATCAGCGGTCAATTTCACTGACTTTTATTTGCAACACCCATCGTTTACTGAAGATGCTTTGCAATCACGATATACTGGATTGGAGAATTTCACAAAATTCTGTCTTGTAATAAGCATAATCAGTAGTCAATTTCACTGACATTAATTTGCAAGACCCATCGTTGACTGAAGACGCATCGCAATAGTGATGAACTGGATTGGATAATGTCACACAATGACATGTTGTAATTACATAAACATGTCTTGAACGAGAATGAGCAATTATGACATCAAATCATTTTTAATAATTTGGGATACTTATTTGCAACACGTCTCAGAAGCCATTGTTGGTCAAAGATGCGTCGCAATACCTATAAACTGGATTGGACACTGTCACAAAATGATGTGTTGTAATTACATACTAGCATCTCAAATGAGCAATTATCTCATCAAATCATTTTAGTAATTTGGATTTGGGCTATTGCAATAGGTTAACAAAGCGTTGCAAGCCTTTGTGAAATTCTTCACAGAAAGATATGAGAGGAAGTGATGTAAATAAGTTATTTCCCTTACCGTGAGCTTCTTGGACGTGCAGAACCCAAGATCAATGCAGACGGTATCAGGGTCCTGTCAGAGAAAAAATTACAAAATACAATTATCATGACAACATCATTAATTCTTCAATGGGCATATAGGGGGAAGGTTTCCCCATCATGCACCGTGCAGGAACATTCAGATTTTGTTTGCCGTCATGTTCACTTCTAGTCTGGTGTGCTAGTGTAGAAGACTGAACTGCAAAAAGAATCTGGATGTCGCTACGCGGCGCAACATTGGATGACCTTTCCTATATGTGGTATGGTAAATTCTTTTATCCCACCCCATAACCCACTACTAGCTAAAAACACCCTCATGAACTGATTTGACCCACCCTGGTTATCCCCATTTCTCGTTATTGCAAATAACTGTACAACAGCACAGATTTTGAGCTTGGTAAGTGGTGAACTAGGTACTTCCAGTTATATTAGCAGGTCATCGCAAACGATCACACTCATTAACACTTTCCCGGTAACCCATTTTTCCACAGTAATTTGTCCTATACTAGCTACTAAACTGTGAGATGGAGAGTTTGTCTGAGATGTTTCAGAAGATGAATTTAGTAGAACTGAGAACTTTTTCAACTAAAAGAGGGGTTCCTTGCACCGATGCAACGTACTATGTGCTGGACGGCACGACCGGAAGTAAACAGGTCAACAATGTCGGCTGAAAAGTTGATAGCGCCGCGTAGTGATATCTTATAGTCATTTGCGATATCGAGAATTGGTGACATACCTCGCTAACCAAACATTTTGACTGCTTTTCAAGATTATAAACGAGAAATAATTGAAGACCCATGAGGGGCAGAGACTCACTAATGCGGCTATGAGGTAGGAGAAAGCATAAGGCAGATACTTCTCCACCAGGAGCTTGCACTCTGCTTCCAGCGCTCCAGCCATGGAGCACAGGCTCTCCACCTCAGCAATGATTTCCTTCTGCGGAAGCGCATATTACAAATACATATAGTTAACAGAGAGAAGTGGCGAAGAATTCACCATGCAGTCATCAAAACCCCAGATCCACGCCCAATGACTTCATTCTGCTAATATGCATATTACAAATAGCTATAAGCAACAGATAGGAGTGAAGACTTTGTTGTGCCATCAGGTCTAGGTCTCATTTGATTTCAACGACTATATAATTAAAAGACGATCTGGCCAGTGCAAACAGCCCTTTTTATCAGTGATTTTGTTCTGCGCATACATATATCAAAACACTCCTTTTGTAGGTCAAAGATACAAAATGTTGTTAAAACCACAGAAAATGGAA
>OZ022593.1:10727254-10804754 GCA_963669155.1 Arbacia lixula
TGTTTATCACTTTTGATTTCACTCTCTCTTCCTCTCTCTCTCTCTCTCTCTCTCTCTCTCTCTCTCTCTCTCTCTCCCTCTATCTCTCTCTATCTCTCTCTTTCTTCTTTTATATTTCTGTCTCTCTATCTCTTCCGTCATGTCCTCTACTCATACCTGCACTTCAGATGGGCAGAACTGGATGAGGGAGCAGATCTGATCGGGATTCTGAAACATCAACCAACAAGGATTTACACAAAATCAGAAACACAAAACAGAGAAAAATAAGGGCTACAAATGTACACTTTGACAACACTTTAAATAGAGCCCCACCTCCACAATAAACAGTAAACATGATGTTATAATACCATCATGAATGATACTAACACTTGAAAGTAACATGAAACTACAGGAAGTCACACAATACAAAGTATGCATTGCAGATGGAATGTTACCCACGCGAATAATTCTTCAGCCTGTTGGTATATCTGGAGTACACACAGCAAACACATTCTGCCCAAATAGTGAGACATTGTATAACATGGAATGATAAGTAGATGTTCCTTTTGTTTTCAATATGAAAGGACATGTGGGCCTGTGTACAGTAATGGGGTACATTTCTGTTTCATTGACTGTAACATATCATAAATCTCATATCATAAATTCCAATTATTATTTTTTTTTTGTCTCTTAAATAAACCAGCCAATAATAATAAAATATCAAAGAAATGTATTGATTTGCACTTTACAAGGTTTTGTACGCTCAAAGAAATTTGAGGGGGAAACACCCAGTTGTAGTAAGGATAGTGTGCTCTATCTAATAAATGAACGAAAAACAAGTCAGAAAAAAAATCTTAGAACCAAAAGGATTGAAAACTGTAATGAAGTTGTATTTAAAGAACCTGTACATAGAAAACTCTTGCTTGTAACAACGCACTTTTTTGTTCCTCTTCAGCTAGCCTCCTTTCTAGGTTGTTACGCATTTCTAAACTAATCTATTAATCAATGGGGATGGTTGCAGTAGACTGATCATTTCCAATTTCTTCTCCAGCTCCTTGTGAGAAAAGAGAATGATACAATGACTAGTCTTAGAACATTAGACTTCATTTTTCAGTTTGGATCAGCCAAGAGGGACTGGGGAAAGAGCAAAATGATACAGGGACTAGTCTTAGGACACTAGGGGTGGTATTCCAGACCAGACCGACCTTAAATGCTATCTTGGGAAAAATCTTATCCCAAGTCTAAGATTCTCCTAAGTGGTATTCCACAACGATCTGAATTTTTCTCCTAACACCGCTCCTAAGATTTCTCCTACGTTTTCTCCTATCTTTATGCAAATTTATGCAAATCATAAAGTTAGGAGGATTGGTATTTCAGAATGCACGTAAGAGAGGATTTAAGAGAAAACTTAGGAGAAACCTTAGTAGAGCCTCCCCCTGTCTTAGTCATTCATAAACTCGCAATAAAAATGAGCAGCATTTATTTGCGAAAGTGCACGCACATAAATGCGCGACCACAAAGTTAGGATCAATCCTAGGGGGAGGGCCCGGTGAGATGCTGTGATTATGATTGGCTGTTCATAAATGAGACACTTCCCTCCATTGGCTAATAAATGCGCACTGGGTGGGGTCTAACCCTCCCTAATATGCATGAAGAGAGTCCTAAGAGG
Source organism: Arbacia lixula (assembly GCA_963669155.1). Taxonomy (NCBI): domain Eukaryota; kingdom Metazoa; phylum Echinodermata; class Echinoidea; order Arbacioida; family Arbaciidae; genus Arbacia; species Arbacia lixula. The sequence continues at coordinate 10,728,903 of OZ022593.1, forward strand.
ACGTTCTGGAATACCAATTTCTTGCTCTCTTCGGCACCTCCTAACTCGGGGACTTGGGAGAAAACTTAGGAGAAAACTTGGGATAACCTCCCTTAGACTCTACTTCCAGTTTGGATCAGAAATGAAATGTGTAACAGCCTGAAAGCCAGACTAACCTTGGGCTGCCTTGAGAGAAGATTCACTGATAAATGACCAGGTGGTACTCACAATTTCAGAAGCCAAGAAGCTGTAGACGAAGAAGGCATACTGGTCGACATAGCTCTTGCACTGATCAGCAAAGGAACCCAGCTGGGCACACAAGGCTTCCAAGTCTTGTGTGATCATATTCTAGAATAGGAGAGAAGAAAATCAGAATTTAGAATTAGAAAAAGCAACAGAAACAAACATAGTAGAATACAAGCGACCATTGTATTGAAAGACAACTGCCCTATAAGGACCATATTCTAGAAGGGAAAAAACACACAAGGAAACAAGAGACAGATATCCGAATACTGCAGTGAAATCTGCTGTAATTCAAATAATAATAATAATAACAATATACCATTTTTATAAAGCACATAACACATATACATAAGAATGTCTCTATGCGCTTTAAGGAGCAAAGAAAAAGAGAAATGAGGTTACTGAGTTCCTTAAATCATTTTGTGTTTTAAGGGCAGACTTAAACTTATCTATAGTGTTGATATTCCTAAGAGTATAAGGGAGGCTATTCCATAAAACTGGAGCAGCATGGGCAAATGAACGTTCACCATGTGTTCGTGTAAGTATACGAGGAAGAATAAACAAATTCTTTTTACATGATCGAAGATTTTGTGTTGGTTTGTATACAGTGAGTAAGTCATTTAGATAAGCAGGAGCTAATCCATGAAAACATTCATAGGCTAATAACAATATCTTGAACTTAATGTGAGACTGGACTGGTAACCAATGTAAATTACGTAAGACAGGAGATATTGAAGCATGTTTCCTTGTAAGTGTAACAAGTCGTGCTGCTGAATTTTGAATAGTTTGTAGTCTTTGAATTTGGTGAAGTGGTAATTGAAAAAACAGACTATTGCAGAAATCAAAATGACACATAACAAATGCGTGAACCAAACGGTCAGTTGTACTTCTATCAATAAAATCATGAATTTTACAAATTTTGAAGAATGCAAATAAAGCTGAACGACATTTTTGTGTGATGAAATTGTCAAATGTAAGCTTATTGTCGAAAATTACGCCAAGATTTCTACATGTTTTGGTAGCTTCAATTTGCTTTCCAGCTAGATCCAAGTGAATTACTGGGGTCGTATTTTTAAACCGGGATTAAACATGAAGGAACTCTGTCTTACTGCAATTTAACTTGAGACAGTTTTGGTGAGACCATTCTTTGATTGCTTGAACACAGTTTGCTATCTGAGAAGAAACATTTTCAAGTCTTCACTGTTTGAATGTAATATACAACTGAGCGTCATCAGCATAATTCTGCTTTTAGAGTAATAGTGTAAGTTAAAAAAGGGAACGAATTAGGATATAAGTTTTATTCTTTTACCTCAACCGTTACATTGTTCAGAAGTCCTTGGACATCACCAAAGAAGGTTTTACAGTCCGTGCACTCATCTACTTTCAGGCCAATTCTCTGTAAAATGAGATTACACAAAAGACAACAAAGACAAAACATAAGTGAGTGAGAAAGTTTGGCAGGAGTGGCCTTAACATCAATTCCTTTTTGGTATATAATTTGTTTAAATTGCCTTGGCCATCAGGTTGGGCCTTTCTGTGTGATGTACCTGTACAATGATGTCCTTTCCATAGCCCTGCAGAAAAGCAAATTAGGTCCTTGAATGATTACACAATGAAGCATTTTGTTAAAGGGTTCATGGTGTCTATAAATAATTTTAATGTTATTCATACACGCGCCTAAAATCAATCAGCAACAACAACAACAACACATGGGCTACATTGTATAAAGCTAATGCTTGGATCAAGCAGTGCAAAATCATTTTCTTTTAAACAAACATATAAAACGCTACATTGTATAAAGCTAATGCTTGGATTCAGCAGTGCAAAATCATTTTCTTTAAAACAAACATATAAAACACATTAAACTATTTAACTACAGATATTAAATCAATGTTTTATACTTAAACATACTTTTAAGAAATCTATTTGTTGTCATTATATGCAAATTACATATCACAAGCTACTTTCGGTATCAAATATTTAAGCAGCCATACAAGAGTATTTTGGCCAGCAGCAAGATCTGTTTTCCCGCAATTTATATGATTTCAATATCAGGGCTCCACTGACAGAAACCAATGTATTATTACATATCACACATATGAATACCAATATAACACACAAATGTTTATTTTAGAAAATGTTCATACAGCAATGACAATAACAAGCTTTTGAACAAAAAGTTCAGTTATTCAAATAACTTTAACTGAGCACACACAAAGATCTGAAATGAAAGACATATATCATTAATAAAGATCAAAAAGTAATGGAATATCACATGGCAGGATACTTGACATAAATTTTATTTTACATAAATTAATAATACATGTAATCATAGTTTGAATGATAAAAATAATCATGGCAACCAGTAGCTTTAACCGTTTAGGAGTGTTTCCCATAATATTGCAATGGGAATATCATTTCAAAGCATAAGCATAGACAAAGCATAGATGTCATCATCTAATCAAACCAACAAAACGAATGAAAAAAACATTAAACATTAAATGAGTACTATTTTATGGAAGACGTGAAGTATTGAATGTGTATACACCTATACGTCTTTGCCCATATTCATCTTCTTACGTCTCTCGAAGACTGTCATCCAATTTGATGTGTATCTTGGTAAGTACATTGTAATAGTGTTTGATTTCCTTGTAAGGATGGGATATAGAAGGTACACATAACAGTTACAGAATAGAGGCACAGTGAAGTAAATGCAGACAGCATGTGTGTACATGTTAATCACTATTACACATACACATACAAAAACTCGCACATGCACAGAAAACACACACTTAAATATGCACACCAATAAGAAATCAAACAAGCATATTTTATGCTCTATCTCTGACTCTCTGTCTGTCTCTGTCTCTCTTTCACCAGCTCTCTCTCTGATGGGAATAAAATGGGCTTTAACAAGTGCTCATAATTTTTTTTGGAAAGAACACAAAAAATTAAATGTTGCAATGGACTACACGTACAATAGGGTGCACATAAAATTAAACATGATCATCACTCTGTGAGGATAAATATCATAGTACTGTTCAAATACATATTGCAATATAATTCGGTGTGAAAAATGCTGACAAACACAAGCTGGTCTCCACCTCCTTCATAGTAATAACTTTGATATACTGCATCAACAAAGACATGAAACACTATACCACTCCTTATACATTGCACACAACATACACATACAGTACATGTATATCATGAACTTGATCAAATAGGAACATGGCTTTATCAAGACAATTGCTAATTGTAAACATTTGCGGTGAAATTGAGGTAATTATTTGTTTTGATTCACTCAGTGGTGACATGAGATGACGCAGTGCGATGAGCTGGACGAGAAGGAGAAGAAAAAAACTTGCCTGTTCTCTCGCAAAGACTGACATGCAGAAACCAATGTCATTACATACAGTGCCGGGGTCCTAAATCAAATGTAAGTTGATAGAAATATTTACAATTCTTACTTCCTAATTGAAGAATAAAGGATTACATTTCTGATAACACAAGGGATTATCAACATTACGGAAGAACAAGGCAAAAACATAGAGTTTACAAGACAGTAAAAGAACTTAAAAAATAGCCCCAGGTAATGCCAAAATTTGTCTTGCCTGTACTTTGCAATCTTATCTACATGTACAGAAAAACAAGAAAAAAACAAATCAATTCCAGCAAGTATGCATGTTATCTGCTGAAAATAACTCATATTTGCCTCATGTACATTGAAAGCAGTCAACATCTTGTAATGTAAACACTCTGATAGCTGTGCCTTCATCCACAGATATTTCTTTTGCTCCTTTTGTTTTTGTTTTTTACTAATATTTGACTGAGGCAAGTGGTTGTCCATGTGTAAAATAATTCTCGAAACTGCAAACGACACGTTTTGTCACGATTCTGAAGTCACAAGGGCTTATGACCGGGTGCTGCGATTCAGACTGTCAGAGTCAAAGAACTGATGGTTTTGTGTCGTTTGTGGTTGCTCGAAGCCATTTAAAGCAAATGAAATCAAACAATCCTATCGATCATTCCTTCACTCACCACAGACGAGACAATGAACTGTATGACCAGTCCACCGTACTGGTCGACGTAGCTTCGGCACATGTCTGCACTGCTGCCGAACAAGCTGCACACGCTCTCAATGCCGGTCACGATGGTGTTCTGAACATTTGGGTCACTCAGTGCCGTCTGAACATCAGCCATGAAGTTCCCGCAATCGGTGCAGACTTTTGACGGACCGCCAAGGCTTGGATCGTTGGAGACCGGCCTGGCCGCCGACATGCACATGCCGAGATCGTTACACACGGTGTCGGCATCGATCGATTCGACGATGAACTGGATGACGACCCCTCCGTACTGGCTGAGATAATCCTGACACATACTAGCACTACTGCCAAATAAACTGCAAACTTGCTCAAGGGCATTCAAGATGGTATTCTGCACGTTTGGGTCTTGAAGCTTGGTAGCCACATCTTGAAAGAATACTTCGCAGTCCGTGCAAACTTTGGACGGACCCCCAACCTTCTGCTTCTTGAATTTCTTCTCCTTCAATTTCCTCGGGACGGAAGACATGCACATGCCGAGATCGTTGCACACCGTGTCAGCGTCGATCGTTTCGACGATAAACTGAATGACAACCCCTCCATATTGGTCGAGATAATCTTGACACATACTAGCGCTGCTACCAAATACACTGCACACTTGCTCGAGGGCATTTAAGATGGCGCTTTGTACGTTCGGGTCTTGAAGCTTGGTATCCACGTCTTGAAAGAATTGTTCGCAGTCCGTGCAGATTTTGGACGGACCCCCAACCTTCACTTTCTTCACTAAGTGACTGACTGACGACATACAGAAGCCGAGATCATTGCAGACGGTGTCTGGATCAATGGATTCGACGATGAACTGGATGACGACCCCTCCGTACTGGCTGAGATAATCCTGACACATACTAGCACTACTGCCAAACAGACTGCAAACTTGCTCAAGGGCATTCAAGATTGTATTCTGCACGTTTGGGTCTTGAAGCTTGGTAGCCACGTTTTGAAAGAATACTTCGCAGTCCGTGCAAACTTTGGATGGACCCCCAACCTCCTGCTTCTTGAATTTCTTCTCCTTCAATTTCTTTGGGGCGGAAGACATGCACATGCCGAGATCGTTACACACGGTGTCAGCATCGATTGATTCGACGATGAACTGAATAACAACCCCTCCATATTGGTCGAGATAATCTTGACACATACCAGCGCTGCTACCAAATACACTGCACACTTGCTCGAGGGCATTTAAGATGGCGCTTTGTACGTTCGGGTCTTGAAGCTTGGTATCCACGTCTTGAAAGAATTGTTCGCAGTCTGTGCAGATTTTGGACGGACCCCCAACCTTCACTTTCTTCACTAAGTGACTGACTGACGACATACAGAAGCCGAGATCATTGCAGACGGTGTCTGGATCAATGGATTCGACGATGAACTGAATGACGACCCCTCCGTACTGGCTGAGATAATCCTGACACATACTAGCACTACTGCCAAACAGACTGCAAACTTGCTCAAGGGCGTTCAAGATGGTATTCTGCACGTTTGGGTCTTGAAGCTTGGTAGCCACGTCTTGAAAGAATACTTCGCAGTCCGTGCAAACTTTGGACGGACCCCCAACCTTCTGCTTCTTCAATTTCTTCTCCTTCAATTTCTTTGGGACGGAAGACATGCACATGCCGAGATCGTTACACACGGTGTCAGCATCGATCGATTCGACGATGAACTGAATAACAACCCCTCCATATTGGTCGAGATAATCTTGACACATACTAGCGCTGCTACCAAATACGCTGCACACTTGCTCGAGGGCATTTAAGATGGCGTTTTGTACGTTCGGGTCTTGAAGCTTGGTATCCACGTCTTGAAAGAATTGTTCGCAGTCCGTGCAGATTTTGGATGGACCCCCAACCTTCACTTTCTTCACTAGGTGACTGACTGACGACATGCAGAAGCCGAGATCGTTGCAGACGGTGTCTGGATCAATGGATTCGACGATGAACTGGATGACGACCATGCCATACTGACTGACGTAGTCCTGACACATACCAGCGCTGCTACCAAACAGACTGCACACTTGCTCGACAGCATTCAAGATGTCACCCTACAGCAAACAAAGTACATGGGGCTACAAACATCTTCCACATGATGATGATAATCTTTTAACCTTCTCAGTACTTTCATAAAAGCTTGCCGATAAGGATATAACTTTTTCTTTAACTCACAAATTTTTAAGGAAAAATCAAATCTGATTTCCATTTAATGTTTCATTTGTACATATTTACTTTGGAAAATTCCTCATGTTTGGAACTCCCTTCATATGCTCACAGATTTAAACAGAAACCATATATAATCAGTACAAAAAAAGTATATTTGAATTCGTTATATTGATTGGTATGTACATGTATCTGGTAGTTAACTTTTCAGCATTCAGAGAATTCAGCATTGCTCACATTTTCTCAACTTCATTTTCCAGTGCTATTGCTGTTACAAAATTCTTATCATATTTGACTCTCAATGAAAACTTCTACTTGTCATATTTATGGACAATGTGAAAGTACACACAGGAATTATAGTAGTTTACACGTATATATGGTGCATATAAAAACTTACAGTATAGTGAGTTTACAATCACGTTGCATGTGGTTTATAAACATGGTATGTATGCAATAGTTGAATATAGCTGTGTTGCGCCATAGTGAAGCAATGATTCACAAATGAATGCACACATACATTGAAAATGTAACTGTAACTTTGTAAATCTTAGTAGGCAAATTTCTCTGTACATAGCATATACCAGTACAAATGTTTCTATCATACATCCGCTTTTTTATACTTTTTCTCCCCCATAAATTTATTGATTGAATTATATATCAATATATTAATTGACAGATTAAACACAAAGCTAAAATTAAACACCACATATTGACGGAAAAAAACAAGGTAAAACTCAAAACAATAATGTAAACATAATGTTCATATACGAAGCTAACTAAAACTACATGTATTACCTTGATTTTTTTAATAAAAAGCATGTGCAGTTTGTTCTCTGTGAGTTGGCAAGCTGAAAAAAAAAAGAATTAAATAGTGAATCATCTTAAAGGGAATATACTGTACTGGGAAGACAAAAAGGCCTTCAAAAGGTGACCGTGAGCAATCTTCTTCCTAATGGTCTTAAATTCATGTAATGTCCGTTTTAGAAACTTGATGAAAGTTTCATAATAAATGATTAAAAGTTATTTGATGAAAGTTATTTACCCTCAAATGATCCACATTTGGAGTAATTAGTGATCAAATCACAATTTCCTGAAATGTTCGGCCCGAACATTTTGAGGATTTGTGAATTATCACAAATTATTCCAAATGTGGATCATTTGAGGGCAAATAACTTTCACCAAGTTTCTAAAACGGACAATACATGAATTTAAGACCATTGGCAAGAAGATTGCTCACAGTCACCTTTTGAAGGCCTTTGTGTCTTCCCAGTACAGTATATGCCCTTTAATGTCTCCTCACCTTACCCTCTAACTACCAAACATAACTTTGATATATTTACTTTAATGGTGAGTCATTCGCTACAAGGTTATTACTAAATTCAAGCATTGTTTGTCTTGTTTGTATTTATCACATGAGTAAAGCAGTGCTCTCTTGGAAAGCAGTGTTCACAGTGAATATCAACGACCTATTCAATGTATGATACAACACAGATGGAAGAAACCAATGGATATGCAAATGGACACATAGAAAGCAAACACGTCACAACAGATTTGTTATTGCCCGATAAGCAGTAGCTGCCCGGTACGCAGTGGATTGCAGGTTCAAATCACATCTGGTTCCAAGATTTTTGTCTGACTTGTTTTTCGTTCATTTACAGGATGGAGCACGCACGCTTACTCCTGGGTGTATGCCTAAAATTTCTTTGTAAAAAGATTTGTTACTGTTCCAATTCCAATTTGATCGCATCTGTGAATGTCAATCGTAAACATCAATCAAACATCTGTCTTAATATTGAAAAACATGTGACAGCAAAAAGCAGTGACAGAGGTTACAAACAAATTTCTTTATATAAATAAGCTCTAATCAATCTAGAGACCCAATTCCACAAACTAGTCTTGAAGACACTTCAAATACACATTCTTCCAAGAACCATGTGCAAAGATTACCAATCAAACTGCTATTTACTAGCAAAATTCACTGCTATTGAACTTAAAAGAATGGAGACAACTAGAAAATGGCTTCAACAAACCAACAATAAAACATTCGAGTTTGCTCTAAAGCAGTGTCGGTGTATGTGCTCTCTGGTGAAAAACTTTAGGGTACAATTGTTTGAGCAGAAAATACAAGTACATATTAATTATCAAAATAAATAAATGGGAAATGATGACATCACACTTCACAGTAGACACATTGAAGCAGACAACCTGTTCTGAATGTATGTGAAAACTGTCATTATGAATTTACACAATCACTTATTCATGAATTCATGATGTGGCGAATGATTATGCGCTCGGCTGGGGCTCATGAATGATTCAAGTCTGCGTCATGAATATTCATATGGGAGAGAGAATGGATCATATTCACTTCAACGGTAGAGTCTTGGAGGGCGGTTACTACGTCGCTTAAGAACTGCTCACAATCCGTGCACACTTTAGATGGGCCGTTCAGTTTCTAGGGGAGAAATTCCATCTTCAAATCAATACAGCATGCAAAACAAATACACATGAACTTTTCCTTCTCCTCAATGAATTTCTTAAGTTAACTGCATGAGTCAGAAAACTGATAAGCATCAATATAATTTGAAGAAATGTCTGTACAACTCATTACGGAATTGTTAGTAATTGTTAGTTAATGTTTATCTACTTCTTTCTAATACACAAATACAACTGTTCCACACGTACACTCACAGCCCACATACAAACACAACTGCTACTTTACCACAAAACCCACGCCTCATCCTGTGTGCCCGCAAGGATGTATATACACACACACTCATACACACACACACACACACACACACACACACACACGCGCGCGCGCGCACACACACACACACACACACGCACACACACACGCACGCACGCACGCACACACACACACACACACACACACACACACACACACACACACACACACACACACACACACACACACACACACACAAACACACACACTATGAAACCTTCCTTATGTCAAGACTACTTTTCAATTAACATACTTTTCAATACCTTGACAACAGTTGCTGAACGAGGACTCGTAATATCATAAAAATACCACTTACAACGCAAACACACTACGAGCCCTCCTGAAGGGAGATAACATCACAAGCACATATGATGTCATGGGGGTTTCCCTTCTCAAATGGAAACGAACTCATCTATAGGGCACCACAATGGTGATATCACATCAATCGTGACGCAGGTTTCTGGTTCTAAACTACATCACTTGCGAAATATTCACTGGTCCAGCATAGTGTACTGGCCCTGTGTCAGGTGCGACTGCAATTTCAGTAATTGTAAAGCTAATATACACATCATGTATCCTTTAGAATTTGTATAATTGTATATGTCTTTCTGTTTATATGTACCTTGTGTGATGTCACATTCTTTATTTGTATCAATGTAAACCAGTGAAAATGAAATTTCCAATTGGACAATAAATTGCAATATCAATATCAATATCAATTACAACAGCTCACTTTCCCTGTGAAGTGATGTCAAGATTACATAAATACTCACTTTGACTAAAAGCTGCTGAATAAATACATACAAAGGCCACCACAGATAAACACAATTTTGCCACGATTCTGCAGTCGTAAAGGCTTAGAACTGGCAGTCGCAGAGTCATACGACCGATGGGATTGTGTATCTGCAGTCCTTATGTGGATGCAGGTGTTATAGAACTTGTCCGGTACAACCAGTCTGGTACCGTAAAAGCTCATGTGTCCGAATAATGCAACACCTTTATGAACAGGGTCGATGACCTTTAACCCCATGATGGCCAAAGGGTTGTTCATCTAGGACATATTCCTATGGGACTCCTTTTGCAGTGGTGTGGTAATATCAGTAGTGGTGTTAATGGTGATTAAATACGGCTTAATTTAATCTTACCTTAAGCAGACGAAGCAGATGCGCGGGGCAGAATCCAATCGTCTCACACACCTGATCAGGGTCCTGTGGAACAGAGATGCAGAGAATCAGTCAGATGTGTATGTCTATTTCACTTCCTCTCTTTACACTCTTCTATCATTTTCCAGTCTCTCCTTCCTATCTCTCTCTCCCTCTTCCTTTCTCACACTCTCCTATTATATTACACTCTCTCTTTCTCTATTCTTATGGGGTCTCTCTCTCTCTCTCTCTCTCTCTCTCTCTCACCACACTATATCTCTCTCACTCACTCTCCACCCTCCCCTTCTTACACCCTCCATCTCTCACCCCCCCCCCCCCCCTCCCCCTCTAACTTACACTCAAATCCCAATTCTTTGGTTGCACATTTCTACCAGGTAAGCCACACACCCTACTTCAACAATCACCCCAGTTTCTGTGGAACCATAACTGAGCTATCATGGAGTGTAATATCAGAGTGAGGAACAGATATACTGCGACCTAATACAATTCAAGTCTTGAAGTCCTCCTTCACTTACAATTCTTTTCAGTTGATCCTGGAATGCAACAGGCACTTCACAACAATACTGCCCTACTCTGACAAAAGGAAGCAAGTGACAAATCACTCAAATCTGGGTTACTGGTATTCTTAGATTGTACCCAGCATTCCCTACATATGGCCAAAATGTGGACGAGAAATATTCATCTTGCTGCAAGATATTCAATCTAACATGATGTGGTGTTGCACTGATGCCGATGCAAGTGAAAGACACAGTTTGCTCATTTACAAGAAAAGTCTCTTTTGTTAGTTGCTTCCTTTTGTCAGAGTATGGCAGAATACTCACCAGCTCAGAAGCCACGAAGTTAAAGACCAAGGAGGCATACATGTCCACATAACTCTTGCACTGGGCAGAGAAAGCTCCCAGCTGGTCACACAACTGGTCGATCTCATTAATGATCATATTCTGCAAGAGTACATGGAGAGAGGGAGAACAGTTAGCATTTATAAAATGGGATTAAATACTGGGATCATCAGAATGCATTTGATATTCATTTTTCTTTTTCCTTGTGAACGTTTATTTAGCTATTTTCTTGTAAGTGTATTTTTGTTTAACTCTTCCCTAATCAATGTTCCTCTGTGTCATCGTTTCAATGCAATACACAGCAATTCAGTCTTAGGACTAATATTGTGGATTATTTCAATAAGTACAATACCATACCATACCATAGCATACCAACGTGGTAAGTTTCGGGGTGTTTTAAGCTATGTGAATTTCACAATCAAGTCTCTAAGGGTGAAAAATATGAACATGAAAACATGTTGGCGATTGTCATATCCTGCCCTACGCACATATTTACTTGTCACTATGAGCAACGATGTGCTACAAATTTAGGAAGTAAGTTAGAAATAAAGTTGGGAAGGATTCTGGGGAAAACATACACGTACTTCACAGGAAAGATCGAGGAAAAGAGAGCTAGAGGAAGGAAACAGATGAATTGAATGACCAGTCTGAATGCATGGATTGCATTGAGGTGTAGGTAAGTGGGAGGTGGAGCTGATGCAGAGGGCTAGGAACAGAGATTTGTGGCATGCCCTAATCACCTTTGTCTCTGGGTCCAGCACTTAGACAGGGCTGCCAACCTTAATCAAAACATTTCAGTATTCTAAAGGCTGAAAATCAGTATTTTGATGGAAAAATCAATATCTTCAAATAAAGACAAACGAACAACCCATGAACTAGAAATCAGTATTTTGAATGAAACCTTCAGTATTCTTCACAAATTTCAGTATAAATTACTGAAAATCCATACTACTTGGCAGCTCTGCTTAGAGTACCACACAAGAAAACACATCGCCTATGGATAGAATGTTAGAATACAATCATGTCCACATGAAAATCAGCATTCACAGATAACTCCAACCAGGCATCGTCATACACTTTGACATGCAGAGTGAACATTATAAATGACAGGTCAAAGGAGAGAAGGGACCATGAAGTGAGTACCACTAACTCACCTGCACAGTTGCATTTTTGAGCAAGCCGTCGATATCAGTGAAGAAGGCTTTGCAGTCAGTGCACTCATCAGCTCCCACTTTGATGTCCTACATTTTTTCAAGCATATGACAAAACAGAAGTTAGAATTAGGCCTATCAATTTCAAATAGGCATAAAACATTAAATTGCCTCTAAAATCCCCACTTTTTACGCAAGTCACAGTTACTAGTACTTTCTTTGCTATATAACGAAGAGAACCCACATCTCAAAATTGCTTTAAAAAGAGGCATGTTGGATAACAAAGCTTTTCGATCTGCAGCTCATCAGGTTATCACACAGATACGAACAAATTACAAGGAGAACCAACTATTCATACTGAAAGCTAAGAACCCAAATCAAGAAAATGTTAAAGATTGAAATAAAAAAAGGACTAGACTTCAAGCACAGGGTAAGCCCCACAAATATCACTCTGTACAAATGTCCCATGTACCATTGGTAATGGGCTGGACTTATTTTCAACACTTGTGTCTGTCCTGTTACCAACGTTATATATGGGAAATTTGTACAGGTGATTTTGAAAATCTAATCAAATGCTCTATTTAGTGGCAAATTTTGATTTTAGCTATCTCCATTACAGCAAAACAAGTAAATCATGTTATTTCCTGAGTGTGATTTGAATGGTTGAATATAATTTGGTTATCTGGATATGTTATCTCCATTGAAACGAAACAAGTAAATCATTTTATTTTCCATGTTTGATTTCATTAATCAAATATCATTTGGGTTATATCTTACAATTTCAATTTACTGTGGTTATGCCTACTTACCTCTCATTCAGGCATGAACTTAAATGTCACACATGCAAGACAGTATATTTAAAAAAAAAAAAAAGCAGCCAGACTTGAAACGTATTGTCGCCAGATTGAGTAATTAACCAATTGGATGAAACATTTTATTTTATTGCTAATGTAATTATCAGACTGAAAAATATGACAGTTTAAAGAATTTAACTTGCAAAATCATTGACAATGTGTTGACAACATAAAAAATCAAACTTCAGTTTCCAGAAATCTTTTTTAGACCCCAACGTGACAAAGTGATTTTTTTTTAAATTTCAAGATAGGGAAAATATTGAGCTTTACCTTTAAGGAGCAGCGTTTTGCCGAGCAGAATCCGACAGTCTGACACACCTGCTGAGGGTCCTGTTGCACAAAAATACAAAAATATGAAAAGTATGAACTTGTGGGCCCTGTTGCATAAAAACTAAAAAAAAATATGAACATTATGAACATTAGGTTCCTGTTGCGCAAAAATACAATGACATGAAAATTATGAATCTGAGGGTCCTGTTGCGTAAAAAATACAATGGTATGAAAATTATCAACCAACATACCTCCTGTGAGGCTAGCTACCTGAGGGTATGTTCCACAAGACCCTCTATTCAACTGACCAGTTTGTAGTTACACCATGGTTGGACAATCCACTGAATAAATACTACTAGACTGCAGACTGGGATTTGTTCATGAAGCTGTGTTGGATGAGGGATGTAAAGACATTTTACAGTGTTCCCAGAACAACAGTAGATGCAGGGGCACGTGGTGGAATGTTCTTTCACTACTTTTTCAGAGCTGAATAGCTGTTGCTATATCTGCATGATAGTGAGTTGAAATGTGGTTGGACTCTCTCATGAATTTCCATTTTACTCTGTGAGTAGTGCCATCGACCTGAGGTCAGTTTCTACCAGCAATAATCTGCTCGTGTGCAGATTGCAATTACGAACTGGCTTATTAGAATTGCTCCTGGATCATTGTTTAACTTTTTATTTGCCAGGTGTGCATTTTTATACCAGTAACACACATAAAAGAGCTCCAAACATTTGAAATTCAACAGCAGGATGATTTGGGGACATTTCATCAGAAATCAGGGAGATGCCTATCAAATGCATATAACCTAATGATAATAATCTTTCAATAATCAGGGAGATTGGGTGATGTGATGGAGTTATGTTGGTCCATTTTCAGGGAGTCTCCTGCAAAATTAGGGAGACTTGGCAGGTCTGATATTGCCGCCTCTACTTGCAATAAAGTCAAACTTTTTTAAAGCTTTCAGCGGGTTTTTAGAACTCAAATAAAGCGGTTAAAGGTCATATACAGTACTGTACTGAGAAGGCAAAAAAGCCTTCAAAAGGTAATTGTTAGCAATCTTCTTGCCAATGGTCTTAAATTCATGTATTGACCATTTTAGAAGCTTGCGGAAAGTTATTTGCCCTCAAATGATCCACATATGGAGTAATTAATTATTAATGATTAAATCTTCAAAATGTTCGGCCCGAACATTTTGAGGATTTGTGATTTAATCACTCATTACTCCAAATGTAGATCATTTGAGGGCAAATAACTTTCAGCAAGCTTCTAAAATAGACAATACATGAATTTAAGACCATTGGCAAGAAGATTGCTAACAATTACATTTGAAGGCTTTTTTGCCTTTCCAGTACAGTATATGCCCTTTAAGCCCTTTGATGATCAAAGATCATTCTGTGAAACCATAATCTGGCTTTGACCCAACGGGAAACGCAAAAGATGGAGGGCAGCAGGGGTAAACTGCAAATTAACTTCGGTGTGAACGCAGCTTTCGGGGTTCCCAGCATTTCAAGAAAACAAAATTATTTCAACTCATTTCCAGTTTCACATGTTTTCTATGTTGTCGCCGTGAACTATTTGCAGTATAAAACATTGTCATTTTAAACGAATTAGGACTACTACACAGGTCATGCACTACGTCTTCTTGTACTGAAGTCAAAGAGGCGACACTAAAGAAAAAACACCATAGCCAGTCCTCCCATAGATGTTGTTTTGCTATACAACAAAATATATCAGAGTCTGTCTGACTGCTTTTGATATTTGGGCCATTTAAAATTCCCTGATTTGAGGCATTTTAATCGAATTCCCTGACTGGAAAAAAAAAATAATTTTCCCTGATTTCCTTGATGGGCTGAGAAACATGGCATTACACTGCATCTTATACTCACAATCTCGGAAGCCAGGAAGGTAAAGACCAAGGAGGCGTACATGTCCACATAGCTCTTGCACTGGGCAGAGAAAGCTCCCAGCTGGTCACACAACTGGTCGATCTCATCAGTGATCAGTTTCTGCCGGAATACATGGAGAGAGGGAGAACAGTTAGCATTCAAAGAATAAGGTTTGAATATTGCTATGTGATGTACATCAATTTCCCACTCCCCAGGCCCCAATCATATTATCCTCCTTAATGCCTACTCTCCAGAACTATGACCCTGAAGTTTATGGTACTCTGATGCTCCAAAAAGGAACTGAGGTCAGAAGTTAAAGGTCACACGAGGGGAGAGGTAATTGAAAACAAATCTTACCTGATAAGACACATTCAGGAGCAAGCTATCAAAGTCGCCGACAAAATTCTTGCAGTCAGTGCACATGTCAGCTCCCACTGAAATGTCCTAAATTCATTCAAGAAAATTAAGAGACACAAATTAGCATCAAAAGAGCCTTTTTTCACTAGAAAGTCTAGACATTTCAGACATGCACTCAGTATTAAGGAAAGGTGCTTCATCATGTATGTGATTGAAATACAGTCGATCATGAAGATCCACATTTACATCTATGACTATTATTCGTTTAAATTTGACATCCACTTGATTTGAAAACTCAGCAACCACTCTAAAACTGCAAATAGACTGAAAGTTAGCATTTTCATTGTATGAATGAAGCAACACAAACAATTTCAAAGGAAAAAAATGTGTGGGTAGTTACCTTAATCTGCGACACTGGGAGGTCTGAGGGACAGAATCCAAACTCAGCACAGAAAGAATCTGGTTGCTGAAATAGGGGAAGAGGCAAAGAAAATGTGATCAGATCAGAGAGATAGGAAGCATTAATACATATCTTCATAATCGTATCCAACAAGGTGTGATGTCTGACATATTCATACATCGCCATGTAGAAGAAATAATCTTCCATACATAACATTATGCAGCTGGCAAAGCATAAACATACACATTCATTCACTATATCATCATGCAAGATACACATATTCATACATATCTTTGTAACATGACGGAGTGAATCTGTCATAGCATTAGCATATATTACCAAACACCATTATGATTAAAATGAGAATAAATTAGACAATTTGCCATACAGAATATGGGGGGAAAGTCATCTCATAATGCGTTGTGCAGCGATGTCCAGATTTCTTTACATTCAAGTCCGCTTCCTTTCTCATACACTAGTCCACAACACCGGAAGTGGACATGAATGTAAACAGAATCTTGATGTCGCTGCGCGGTGCATTTTGGGACAACTTCCTCCTATATACGGTATGGAACATTGTGGTGTGAATGTTTGTATGAAATTGTTTATTTCACATAATTGTAATCATCTTTGGCAATGTGTTGATATGGCTATGAAAGATTCACTCAGTCACATTATGACGATATCTATGAATACTATGATTTTCCTATGTTACCTACATTATGTTATGTTCTGAAGATATCTATGAATATGTATGATTTTTGTATGTTACCTACATTGTTATATTCTGAAGATATCTATGAATATATATGATTTTCTTATGTTACCTACATTATGTTATGTTCTGAAGATACTATGAATATGTATGATTTTCCTATGTTACCTACATTATGTTATGTTCTGAAGATATCTATGAATATGTATGACTTTCCTATGTTACCTACATTATGTTATGTTCTGAAGATATCTATGAATATGTATGATTTTCCTATGTTACCGACATTACGTTATGCTCTGAAGATATCTATGAATATGTATGATTTTCCTATGTTACCAACATTATGTTATGTTCTGAAGATATCTATGAATATGTATGATTTTCCTATGTTACCTACATTATGTTATGTTCTGAAGATATCTATGAATATGTATGATTTTCCTATGTTACCTACATTATGTTATGTTCTGAAGATATCTAAATGAATATGTATGATTTTTACATGACAGCTACACCATGTTATGTTCTGAAGAATATCTATAAATATGTTTGTCGTGCATCAAATTTCCTAATATGCTGTACGGAGAATTGCGAGCAGTGCTGACGTACCAGGTATGTGGCCAAAGTTGTGATGATTTGGCTGGTGTAGGTGTTGACGAGCAAGAGGCAGATGGGGGCTGCCGGGCCAAAGGTGTAGCAGATCTGGTCCAGCTCGAGCTGAACTGTCTTCTGCAAGACCACAATGGTGGCAGAAAAAGTGGTAAGAAATTAGATGTTCTGAAATGTACTGAATGATGAATAGTACATCAATAAATATGAATTAAACAAATGAAAAAAAATCACAAAAGATAGCAATAAGAAAGGAAGTTTAATATAGAGAAAAGAGAAGGAAAAAAGAGATGACATTGTACACACACAAAAAAAATCATTTTTTAATGCCTTAACCAGATTGACATTTATCTTTACCTTTGAAATATGTTTTGCCTAAAATACAATTATTGAATCGTCATCATTAACCTGATATTTGAATTCAGATTTGAATCAATTCCTAAAAAAATGTTCCAATGTCATTGGGGTAGGGGGTGAAGAAAGGGGTAGGGGGTGAGGAAAGGGGAAGGGGGTGAGGGAAGGGGTAGGGGGTGAGGGAAGGGGTAGAGGGTGAGGGAAGGGGTAGGGGATGAGGGAAGGGGTAGGGGGGAGGGAAGGGGTAGGGGTGAGGGAAGGGGTAGCTGGTGAGGGAAGGGGTAGGGGGAGGGAAGGGGTAGGGGTGAGGGAAGGGGTAGCTGGTGAAGGAAGAAGTAGGAGGAAAGGGAAGGGGTAGGGGGTTAGGGAAGGGGTAGGGGGTGAGGGAAGGGGTAGGGGTGAGGGAAGGGGTAGGGGTGAGGAAAGGGGTAGCTGGTGAAGGAAGGGGTAGGGGGAAAGGGAAGGGGTAGGGGGTTAGGGAAGGGGTAGGGGGTGAGGGAAGGGGTTGGGGGTGAGGGAAGGGGTAGGGGTGAGGGAAGGGATAGGGGGTGAGGGAAGGGGTAGGGGGTGAGGGAAGGGGTAGGGGGTGAGGGAAGGGGTAGGGGTGAGGGAAGGGTTAGGGGGTGAGGGAAGGGGTAGGAGGTGAGGGAAGGGGTAGGGGGTGAGGGAAGGGCAAGGGGGTGAGGGAAGGGGTTGGGGGTGAGGGAAGGGGTAGGGGTGAGGGAAGGGATAGGGGGTGAGGGAAGGGGTAGGGGGTGAGGGAAGGGGTAGGGGGTGAGGGAAGGGGTAGGGGTGAGGGAAGGGTTAGGGGGTGAGGGAAGGGGTAGGAGGTGAGGGAAGGGGTAGGGGGTGAGGGAAGGGCAAGGGGGTGAGGGAAGGGGTTGGGGGTGAGGGAAGGGGTAGGGGTGAGGGAAGGGATAGGGGGTGAGGGAAGGGGTAGGGGTGAGGGAAGGGATAGGGGGTGAGGGAAGGGGTAGGGAGTGGGGTACAAGGGATACCCCATTCCCACTCATACTTTACCTGAAATGCCGCACTGGACAACACAGCATCAATGTCTCCAAGGGTGGACTTGCAGTCGTCACACAGCTGGTCTCCAACTCGGTTCCTCTGTCAAAACAAAACAAAACAAAACACCACCATTGATGAAAGCAATAATTTTAGAATGATGTACATCATAAGAAAATGATCATTCTCAAATAACTCTCCTTACAATGAGAACAATAAGAACAACTTCTTCTTCTTCTCCTTCTTCCCATCATCATTACCATTGCTCCAGTTCTAACTTACCAAGTTCATGACCCTGGTGAACAGCTCTTGCATTTTTTCAGTGCCAGGGCACAGTCCAATCAGAGTGCAGGATTCTGGGTTCTGTAAAAACGATAACAATTATTCATAGGTATTTACACGAAAACATTTGTGTGAAACAATTTGTAAAACATCTTACCTCTATTACATTAATATTATGAGAAGAAGAGGGGGAAGAAGGAAAAATAAGCAGTAAATTTAGAGAGAGAAATAGTAAAGAAAGATAAAGGATGAGAGGACTAGAAAAGTTAGAGAGGAATGGTCGAAAGAGGGACACAGAGAGAATTGGAAAGAAAACAGAAAAAAAAAAGCTAATTGAGGTTTGAGAAAAGAAGCTGAAGATGTTTACAAAATATACACTTTCTTTGGTTTTAAAAAAAATATACTTACAAGGTATGTAAGAAGAAAGTATAATAGATGCAAGGGGAGACATACAAAATTTGCAAAATGGTATTAAGATATGCAGGAAGAAACTTACAAGGTATGCAAGCAGCAACTGGATGACTTCAGGGAAGTCATCCTGGACAATCTGTGCGCAGTTGGGAAGAACATCCTTCAGCAATGGGCACAGAGCCAAGATGGTATTCTCAATATCTTGCTGTAAGTGTGAATAAAAAAACAAGGAAAAAGGTTATAGTGATTCATGTGATAACAAACAATGTTTGGGCAACTTGTGGCTATGTTAATTGATCTCCCACCCCAAATCTCATTACTTGTTCCATGGCATTATCCATCTTTGTATCATGTATGTAGAAACTCACTTATAATGTTGTACTAACAATACATTTTTGGCATTTTCTTGAAAAAGCTCATTGCCCTTAGATCGCCGCACCGTTTACACAAACGTACCACCAAGTACTTCCGTCTGACAGTTTTGCTCACACAGGTGAACAAACTTCCTGAATATCTAATGCCTCTGGCCTCTTTAAAAGGCATATACTGTACTGGGAAGACAAAAAAAGCCTTCTAAAGATTGCTCACGATTACTTTTTGAAGGCTTTTTTGTCTCCCCAGTACAGTATATGCCCTTTAAGCCTGTTGTAGATCTTGGATCTATATGTACATGTATGGTCTATGATTAACAGGGTGAAGGTAATTTACTATGGACTTTTTTCAAATACACAAACTGTTTCTCCATAGGATCTGTAGCTGCTTTACTGCTATACAATGGCGATATTCACACATATAAGGAAAAGATTTCAATTACCCTCTTACCATTTATCAATTCTATCAACCAGTTTTATCCTCATCCATCTTTAAATTAACTTATAAAACATGAACAATGAATAAGCAGTTGCGATATTCAAAATGCAATAAATATTACAGAAATAAGACACAATAAAAAAATAATATACAAATATCTATTAAAATAATATATCATTTTTAAAAAAAGATATTGAATGGATGACCAGAAAGGTGGACACCTTATAAGACAAACCCTATTTCAGCCATTGCAAGCCCCCACCTCTTGAAGAACTACTTATGGCTGAAAAAATTAAATACAAGATTTCTCGTCTTATAGCGCATAGATGAAGGGCAAAAGGTCACTTCCTCAAACCCAGGATGTTAGAAAGGCCAAGAAGGGAGAATTTGTCCTTTCCTATTTCTACACATACCTGGATTGCGGTGTCAGAGAGGAGGGTGGAGACTTCTTGCAAAGCATCCTTGCATAAGTCGCACACCTCTGGGCTTCCCTGTTACATAGAGAGGCCGGGTGAGGAGGAATGTGTGTGTGTGGGGGGGGGGGGGGGGGGGAGGGGGGGGGGAGGGGGGGAGGGGGGGGGCATGGAGGGGGAAGAGGAGGGAGCCAGGAGGAAGGGATGAGATGGATGGAGAAGGGGAGATGGGGATAGGAGATAGGGGTATGGGGTGATATAGGGTGGAGAAGGAGAAAGGAAGGAGAGAGGTTATAAGGAGAGAGGTGGAAGGGGAGAAAAGTAAGATAGAATACAAAGTCAAGAGGAAGGGTGGAAGGGGGGTGCATAGAGCGGGAAGAGGAGGGGAAGAGAGACAGTAAGGAGTGGGGTGGGAGGGGGAAAAGGCAAGAGAGAGGTGAAAAGAAAGGATGTGTGTGTATGGGCGTGGAGGTAGAAGAAGAGAAACAGAGAGAGGGGGAGAGGGACAGAGGAAGGGAAGGGGATAAGATGGAATATAGAGTTAGAGTAGATGGGTGAATGGATGGGGAACAGAGTGAAGAGATGGGGGAAAGGGACAGGAGAAAAAACAGAAGGGAGAGATAAGATACAGAGGGAGACAGAGAGAGAGAGGAGAGAGAGAGAGAGAGAGAGAGAGAGAGAGAGAGAGAGAGAGAGAGAGAGAGAGAGGGGGAAGCGAAAGACAGAGAGGAAAGGGGGAGAGTGAGATTGAGAGAAAGAGAAAGGGAAAGAGAGAAAGAGAGAAAGTGAGAGAGGAACGGAAAGAGAGAGAGGAAAGGGGGAGAGTACCAGAGAAACAGAGAGTGAGAGAGAGAGAGATAGAGGGAGAGAGGGAGAGAGAGAGAGAGAGAGAGAGAGGATGATAGTGAGAATGGGGTGGGGAGAGAAAGGGAGGTTTGGCAGGGTAAGGAGAAAAAAATGGAAATAAAAACGGTCATTATTCAGTAAAGCAAAACACAAATCCAAGAAACATTTTATTGAATCATGCCAACCGGCTCATAAAAGACCTATCAAGAGCAAGTGAACAACTACTGATTGCCCACAAGCACACGTGACTTTGAAGGACCCATTATCTTTGTTCTCACATCCTTTTGACATCACATGTCCACTTATTATGGCTTTGTCCTGGAGGTTTTGATAACAATTGGGGTCACTTCAAACAAACGTCATACAGGGATGTTGTGAATGATTTCACAAATTTCTGACTGCAAAAAAGAAAAGAAAAAAAAACATGATGGCATTGTATTCCTGACTATCTCTGTTTTTTTTAAGCCTTTAAGTGCCTCTTGAGATTTTTTCACAAGTAACGTACACAAATCCCACAGAACAGCAGTTAATCTGGCAAACAAAGGGGTAATGAAGAGAGCAGCCCTGCCCTACTCTGACAAAAGGAAGGAAGTAAAAAAATATCTTGATTCTGGGTTATTGGTATTCTTAGATTTTACCCAACATTCCCTTAATGCGGCCAAAATTTGGACATCTTGCTGCGAGATATTTAATCTAACATGATGTAGTGTTGCACTGATGCCAATGCAAGTGACAGACACATTTTTTTCATTTACAAGAAAAGTATCTTTTGTTAGTTGCTTCCTTGTGTGAGAGTAGGCCAGAGCCTATGTACATTGTACATAAAATATGCATATACTAGAGTACATCCTATATCAACACAGCCCATGCACAATGTTCATTTTGATCAGATGAAGTGCATACGCAAAATGTAGGGCGTGGTACCAGACCACAAGTTTATCAAATTTCAGAATCTAGACTACAAGAACTTCCCCTTGAATCACTAGTAATACATCATTGTCATCACAATGGTCACATGAGACAGCATTGTGTAGTGTACCATGTGACTTGGTGCATTCAAAACCTCTCCAATAGACTGCTTTAGACAGCATTGTGTAGCGTATTGTGTGACTTGGTGCATTCAGTCCTGTAAAAACCTCTCCAAAATAGTTTACTGTTTAAAGGGCATATACTGTACTGGGAAGGCAAAAAAGCCTTCAAAATGTAATTGTTAGCAATCTTCTTGCCAATGGTCTTAAATTCATGTATTGACCATTTTAGAAGCTTGCTGAAAGTTGTTTGCCCTCAAATGATCCACATTTGGAGTAATTAATGATTAATGATTAAATCCTCAAAATGTTGGCCCGAACATTTTGAGTATTTGTGATTTAATCACTCATTACTCCAAATGTAGATCATTTGAGGGAAAATAACTTTCAGCAAGCTTCTAGAATAGACAATACATGAATTTAAGACCATTGGCAAGAAAATTGCTAACAATTACATTTTGAAGGCTTTTTTGCCTTCCCAGTACAGTATATGCCATTTAACGGTACTTATAGCTTATGCAAGTTGACTTATAAATATTGATGCTTAGAAGTATGTACATGTACAGCACAAGATCACAAACTATTCAATGTACATACATAAGATATATATTTAAAACAAATATCTCCTTAATTTTCTGAGCAATACTAAGCCATGCCTAAAAAGTAGAACCTCCAGATCATGACTCTTGTCATTATATTATCAAAGGTAGACTTTGTCTATTTTTAGCAAGTACTGCCCGCAATTGCTCCCAATTGATAAACATGTTTGTATACGATGCCAAGTCATTCTTTTTCCAGTATCGTACATTGCAGGGACATCACGGACATGCATACTGTAGCAATAATTTATCCCATAAATGTGAAATTTGTATTTATTTTGTAAACTGCTCCTCATAATATCAACATTTTAGGTAAACTGTGCCTTATAATATCAATTTATTATATAAAATGTGTTAAGGTGTCACTATTCAAATGAAAACATTGAATTTTTAAGAAAACTCCCAGAATAATGTATTTGTTTCTAGATAATGGTGTAGCAATGCAGACTTTGGAACTTGGGTATCCCCAAACTAAATAGAAACTGTACTTCCTGATAGCACTTGATAACCACAATTTACTGTTTGTTGTCGTTGTTTTGATGGTCACACCATAACCACTGTACATTAATCAAAGATTGCATACACGTACATGTAAGAGGATATCTCGAGAGTTTAACACTTCCGATTTGGACAAAAAACACTTCCTTGTTTCTTGGTTACATGTGGGCCTGTCTACAGTAATGGGTACATTTCTCTTACATTTACTTAAATTCCAATGTTGTTTTTTTGTCTCTTAAATAAACCAGCCAATAAAAATAAAACATCGAAGAAATGTATTGATTTGTAGTTTGTACTTTACAAGGTTTGGTATGCTTCAGAAAATTTGCCCTGTACAAATTTGCCACAGCACGTTGGTAACAAGACAGACAAGTTTGAAATACATTCGTCTGTCCCGTTACCACTGTGATATGGCAAATATGTACACGCTTAGTTTAGAAATATATAATAATGAACATTCAGAGCAGGATTTTAGCTGAAATTATTTCAAAGGAAATTAATTCAACACTCTGTAATATTTTGGTGGTGCGAGGTGGACATAATTGCAAATGATTCAGTTGTGCCAAAAAATATCCCTTTACTGTAGACAGACCCACGTGCATGAAGAGTAACTTGACATAGAATTGTGAAGAACAATGATGTTACACTTTAATCTTATTGCATATTAAACAATCAGGGAATTTTAAAAGCATCCTTTAAAATACATGTACATGTACTATGTAAGCACCGCATCCTTGTAGATGACTTTGTTAGTTTTCCCAACTTTAAAGATGAGAGGTTCATACAGCAGCTATTCAGCCTTGTTTTCATCTTTATTCCTTTTCAGTTTGCTGTTGTAATTATACTTATCCAACATGTACTGGATGTAGTGTGCACATTAATGATAAGTTGCTTATCATATTTCTCTCTCTTACTCTCTTGATCTTTCTTATCTCACTGTACCCTGTCTCCCTTTCCCCACTGTCTATCTGTATGTACAAGTATGTGTACAGTGTGTTTGTCTGTCTCTGTATGTGTGTTTGGATGTATGTCTCTTTCTCACATGAACACACTCTCTCATCTGCTGTCACGTTTCTCCCCACCCCCTCTCTCTCTCCCTCTCTCTCTCTCTCTCTCTCTCTCTCTCTCTCTCTCTCTTTCTCTCTCTCTCTCTCTCTCTCTCCCTCCCTCTCTCTTTCTCTCTCTCTCTCTCACTCTCTCTCTCCCTCTCACTGTCTCTCTCTCTCTCTCTCTCTCTCTCTCTCTCTCTCTCTCTCTCTCTCTCTCTCTCTCTCTGTCTATGTCTTTCCTTCTCTCTCCCAACTATGCCATACTCACACAAATGATCTGATACTTGCACATTGTACAAATCAAGTAATCCAGGGTACCTCCAAATCAGTACTTGAGCCTTAAAAAAGATCTCCCATCCACTCGTTCAAGAACTTTGATTTCAAATCTTGTGTGGCAGCCTTGCACTTTATAACCACTTGTAGTTTGTACAGTGGGGCAATTATAAATACAAATCAGTGAGCTATACAAGAGAATTCTATCAACTTATCAGATAATCTACATTTGGCTGTGTAACCTCTGTGAGACCCAAAGTGCCATCAGTACTAAATTAGTTTGGGTGATTAAACTTGCTGAACCCTTGTTATGGGAGACAACAACCCTAGAGGGAATAGTTCTTGTTAGGTGTTAATTAGTCAATGCTAGTAGCAACACAGAGGGTTTCATGTAAACTCAAATGTTAACCATTATACATAGGGCCTACCATAGCAGCTGCCTCACTGCCCCCCCCCCACCCCCCCCCCCCCTGCCACACACACACACACTCACTGAAAGCCACTCATATTCTGTTATGTAGATATTGGAAGTTTGATTTCATAAGCTGCTCAAATGCCTAGTTGCTTGCATATGAAGCATTCATGTCATCAAGAAAAGGAAAAAGAAAGAAAAGTATAAACATCAGACATAACCAGACTGATGTATGTCATTTCATTTTCGATGTATTGTTCAATCCAGCTTTCTATAGATGACATGGAATACAGAATCGGAAATAACCTGCTTAAGTGCCTAGTTGTTTGAAAATGAAGCATTCATGAAATTAATCATAAGATTCTAGAAGTAATTCATGTGAAAGAAGAAAAGTATCAATGTCAGATATCACCAGAATAATAATTTCATTTTCAATGTATTGTTCAAAACAGCTGTCTATAGATGACATGTAATACAGAAACAGAAAGTGAAAAGTGAACAAAGAATATGATATCATTGAGGAAGCCTCAAACATGACCAGTTGATGAAAATTGCAAACTCTTTTATGACAACAGTTGTTTCGATTGAGGTTTATGTAAGTCTATAAATGACGGAAGAAAGGAGTGAACTGCAGGAAACAGTTAAAGTAATCATCAACTTTAGTTTTATGAACCAATGAAACGCTCACGTCAGTGATGTTAATTAGAACCAGAGAGCTGCATCACAATGTATGTAATTGACACCACTTTAGCACTATTTTTATTATACACTTTCAAACTAACAGGTGTAATAGTCAAAGTCAATAGTTCTCCATTTCTTACCTCATTTGTTTCCTGCGCCACAGCAACACTTTTGGTGCAGAACCCAAGTACAGTGCATGCCTCATCCGCACTCTAAAACAATTTAGAAAGTACAAAAGAAGAAATTCAGGATCATGATACAATATCTAATAACACTGATGGTATTGCCATTGTTCAGGGTTTTAATATCAGACATCAGCAGGGAAAAAAATAATTGGGGGCTACTTTTTGAGCACATTGGCCGAATTAGCTACAATTTTACATTGTGTCCATGGGAATTTGGGGGGCTCATTTAAGATTTTCCAGGGTTCTTTTAAGCATTTCCAGGGCGAAATCACCCTAAGCCCTTCTGTATTTTCCCCCCTGGACATCAGTGTAGACTTGAATGAAGATTAAGATTAAAACAGCATCCTCCTTTATACCGGTTGTACTAGTCCATTGCCAATAATTTGTATCTGTTCCTGAAAAATGTACAAGCAGATACATCCCCACAAAAACACCTGGGAATGAGATCCTCAAAAGAGTTTGAAAAAAAGTGAAATTAAAATCACTAGAATAGGGACTTCACAAATGTTTATTAATGGTCTCAGAGAAAATGATTACCGGTAATCAAAATAGTGGCTAGAGAACACATGTTAGTACCAGGGGTGAAATTCAATTTTCTAGTCTGATATAAAGGAAAAGGCATGCTGAACCATATTGTGCATTAAACAGTATAAGGACATTTTTTTTATCACAGGGGGTCTTTGCATCTCGGGGGCTAAAACACTCTGAACCCCCCCCCCCCCCCCCTTATTTCCTTTCTTCCTGATACGTACTTTAATCACTAATGGTTAATACATTACATACTGTATCATATTAATGACATACTAGTACTGACCGGGTACATTTAATGGTTGATTTACGATCTACAGGTTCACTTGACTCACTTCAAAAACTGTTTTCATGCATGTACATTAAATCCATTGTTCGGTTTCTGTTTCATTTTGGGTTATGCGATTAGCTTTCACTCTGCAAGCTTGTGGGCTTTTTCTGTCAATGATTCTCTTGACAGTTGTCTCAAAATTTACACAGAACGATGACCCAACGACAAGAACAAATACTGTGACAATACACATACAGAAACTAGAATACATTTATATGAAGACAGTGCAAAAAGAAGGAAGAAAATCTTATGTAGTAGTGCAGTATCATCCTTTTTAAAGTTATATATTTCAAGTATGTAATGTACATTGTTTGTACATCTTAACAGACAGTGAAAAGGTTAACACGCTCCTAAGGCTATTTTAATCTCCTTCCAACACCAAAACAAGACCCCATAAAAACAAAAGAGCTCTAATTCATTTAAAATTGTCTTCTTGAATAAGGTATAATGTATCACATGGTTCAGGGTGTCTGTTTCATGGAATCACTGCCCTGTCTTGTAATGAGTTGCGACTGATTTGACTCAAAGTCCCATCCTCCATCTCTAATGTTATGAAGTTTCGAGTGATATTAATCGCAAAATCAAATTGTGATCAATTGCAATTCTTTATACATGTAAGACAGGGCCTACTTAATGACATCACAACCCTGTCTTAAAAAGAATCTGAATCTCTAATGTCTACATGTCTACAGATACAATTGATATCAATTGCAAATCAAGTTGCCATCAATCACAATTTTCATTTAGACAAGGGCCAGGGCTTGATTTGAATAGAATGCAAGGCCAATCCCCAACCTCTAATGAACAGATTTATGATTGATATACTGTAAGAAAGAGCACAAGCTTGAATAGAAGCACCCACAAATCCCCAAGGAGCAAGGACAAGACGTCTTACCAGCTCCTTGACGAGCTCCTGGAGGGCCTCAGCTCCCAGAGTCTCCACCAGGGTCTGGCACAGATCCATGAGGGAGCCCATGACCACGCAGGCCTGCTTGGCTCCATCAACGATCTCCTCCTGCGATGGAGCACAAGGAGAAAGAACGGATTATATAATCATTTATTCATATCTATCCATCTATCCATGAAAGCTTGCACCTGTCGAGAGTATAGAGATCACCTATTCATTATGACTATTTTTTCTATTAACATTGGTGTGGTCTTTATACATCTACATGTCAACAGGTAAGAAATCAAATTATGGTCAGACGGAAACGTGCCACTCACACATTTTATTAAACACACGATGCAAATTGTACAAATTCTGTTCTGCAGTATAGATCAATATTTAATCTGACACACAATGGGGAAAATATGTATTTTTGACAAACTAAAGGGTTATTCGTTGAGTTTACCTGCACCGATGTCTGAGCGAGGACATTGTCTATGGCATTGATGAATGCTTCACAATCCATGCATGAGGCAGACTCCTGGAGGATAAGAAGAGATAAAGACACAATTTTACCCATACCTGAAACATTATCACACATGTATATAAATACTGTATACGCCACACACCTGTATATTTTGCGGGGGTTTTATTTTCGTGAATTTTGGGAGTCGGGTGCTATTTGCGAGGTTAATAATAACAATAACAACATACAAAAATATCAATATATGGCGTATGCCCTTCAATCATTGAACAGACTCTGCATTCAAATCTATCAATGAAGGCCAGTCTCAATCAAGGCCATCCAAGGAAAATATCACAACTTCATTTCCGGGGATACTTTTTCAGCCTGATGTCATGAAACTAACCTTAAACTTTCTTTTGCATTTTAAAAGATAACACCCTATGAGTGCCTTTTTATTTATCATGGCAGGGACTCAGCCATTTCCAAACCCCTATGTGATTTTCTTACTGAGACCAACTACACTGTACAACAAGGCAGCTGTATCTATAGACCACTCGATTTGCATTCTTATACAGCATTTTGCACACCTGTCTACATGTAACGAACATAACAAATGGTAATCCATCAAGAGTGTTCTGCTATTTCTCTCGGAGTGGTAAAAACAAATTTATCCCTTTTTGTGCTATGAGTGTATTCTTGCACTATCAATGCACACAAACTGCATAGTGAATAATTTTATCTGGCACACAAAGGGTTAAGAGCATATTAGTTCAGGTTCATGAATGTCCAACACGGTAAATACATAAAATGAATAGGTCTACTGTCTACACACATTATATGTATCACAGTTTTAGTCATATGAATTGTGGACTTGACCCAAGTTAAGTCAACATCTTGGCAGTATGCTGAGTTTCTGTCACTTGACTGTTGTTGTGTTTGTAATCCAGCACCCCCAGATTACCTCAGCTAATCTCAAGAACAGATAAAGAAGGGGGAGGATATTTTAAAAGTCACGCCACAGAGAATACAACTGATTTGTAGAGAAAAAAAGTATGTACAGGTCTACATTGTACAGTACACGTATGGTATGATGTAGATGATAGCACCCTTATTTTGCATGGCAGTGTATATCCCTTTTGCAGACAAGATCAAATCAAGTTACACCAGAACAACATATGAAATTTAACATTGACATAGAATTCAACTAAATATTCAAAAACATACATCATGTTCATTGTACTATACATGTGCACATGTGCATGTACCTTAATCTTCCAGAAATTATGCAAACTGAAAGACCATTTAGAATCAGACACAATACATTTATCACAACAATGAAAAGAATTGTTCCTGATTGACTTACATTGTAAGGTTCAACATAATGTTGTCAGTGCAAGGGACTGCATGTAATAGACATTATTAAATGATCAAACAAAAAATCCATATTGTTTGGTGTGCATTTCTTGTGCAGAAATGTGTTAATGGCTGATTTAGACTTAATGAGAGAGATTTAACCCTTGCATCCCCGTGCCTAGAAAACCCCATTGGCTTACATGTACTTCACATCTTCATGCCAATAATAATGAGAGTCAACCCTTAAATTACCATGCCTTGAAACCCCATTGGCTTACTACATGTTTATGGTGATGAGAGAGTTAGCAATCCTGTTGAGTTCCTACACTCTACACTCTGGTGAGTATACTCTATACTTCTTGGAGAGTATTTCTTTCTATTTTTTTTTTTTTTACACAATTTCAGACCTGGCTGGCAATTTCAGGCTGGCAAAAGAGGAAAACTACCCTTAACAGGGACAAACACTTGTTATCAGACACCAAAAGTTCCTTCACCTTCCAGATACACAATATAGCAATCTTCAAACGCGTTCAGTATGCAAAAATATCCTGAGACTAAATCATTCATGTGTATTTACATTTAGGCCAGTCGTCGTCAGCCAGAAGTGTAAAAAAGTACCCATTTTGTGATCATGATTTTCAAATATTGATCAACTGAGTGTTCTTCAGACTACAGGTGAAATACAAAGAGGAAAGGCATTTCAAACTGTACCATGGGGTAGTTGTGCTTCTTTTTTAAAAGAACAGAAATGAGAAACATAAGATTGAAATATCAATCCACATAAAATGCGATAAGCAGCAATTACAGGTTTGTGTTAAAAAAAAAAAGAAGGAAATATATGTTTAAATGCATTTCTTTTTTAAACTTCCACGTTCATACAACAGTAGATGTGCACAGACACTTTGTATACTGTATACTGTAGTGTAGTGCATTGTATAAAACCATTCTTACCCTGATTCTTTACAGGTCACGAGGCTTCGATATTAACTCCATTTACATGGAACATTACCTTTACTCAAAAACAATGCAAACTTGGTTTCTAACCTGAGGCAGTCCTAGCCTTGGTTCAACACTCTGTGTAACTTTGGTTTTCCACCCTGCGATCAAAACTATTAAATGGTTACTAAATTAGAAAAATAAGTTCCCACTAATTTCATATTTGTTTGCCCGAAAAAAAACTTATTTTGACAAAAATTTGGAAAAATGCACGCCTCCAGTGACGTCAGAGAAGTCAAAATGGCATAGATTGTACGGAAGTCAACGATAGACCATTTTCGTAATGCATTCACAACTTTCCCACTAACTGCGTAGTAACGCATTATTGCATTGACCTGTATCTTGTCATTCAGATTCAATGGATGGAATGCACTTTGAATTTATTAGTTGTTGCTACTCGGAAAAACCTCGGACAAGCTTTGGGGTTCCCATTGGTAACGTATTGTTTGAACGGCGTGAATAAAACATTTTATTCACGCCGTTGGCATTTATGGCAATTTGACTTCTCTGATGTCACTGGAGGCGCGCGTTTTTTTTCAAATTTTCGTCAAAATGAGACTTCATTGCGCCAAACGAATGTGAAATTCGTTTTAAGTGGATAATTTTACAAAGATTAGTGGGAACTTATTTTTCTAATTTAGTAACCCTTTAAAGACTAGACCAGCTTCATTTCCTCACCCAATCAAGAGGAAATCATAGGTGCGTAATCTACTACACATTTCTTTGTCCTGAGGTTTTCACCAAGCTGTTCTTAAGCTATGAACGACTTTACGCACGACTAGTGACACTTTCATGTGCTGAAACAGATTCTCAATGATTTTGATTCCCATCAGTTTAAATTGAAATCTGATCTCAGTTAATTAACATTCTTACTGTGAACTTGTGTCTGAATACAAAGTATGATTTTATTTGTCCACTTCGATTAGGATTATTGAAAATTAACTCTCACTTACTTAAGACAGAAACAAATTGGGTTATCATTTAGCACAAAAGGGGTCACCAGTCATGCGAAAAGTTGTTCTTGTCTTACAAATAGATTGGTGACCCCCCCCCCCCCCCACCCTCCCCCCAACTCAGTTGTAACTGCATCAGTAAGAAACAATGTTTTGATCATATACTGGTTTAGCGAGCAATCGGCTATAGCGAGGAAAAAGGGTGGGTCACGTCCCCCTCGTTTTCACGGGGTTTCCCTGTACATACACCACATGAATGGTAGCTTCGGAGGCACAATCTCACCTGAACGGAAATTCCTCTCCAGAAATTCTGGATGCAGTACTCCACTGCGCCACATTCCCCTGCCTGACTGGCATTCTCGCACCAATAGGAGGCGCCCTCACTGCATCTTGATCGGTAGAGAGCTGCAGGATTCACAGCACAGGCTGTACACATAAAAGGAAAATAGATACATTTCTCTTTGAACGGTTTCACAGATTTCTCATTCACAAATAGCATACAAGACTTTATAATTTATCATAAATGCCGGGTCTACATGTAGTCTCCTGCAAGTCTGCAATGAAAATAATGTGCACGATTAAGTAAAATAATATCATGAAAAAAAAAACAATGGAAAAATTAGGCGACAAAAAGTGGAAACAGGCCTCAACAAATTCTGTTTGCGAGGGTCTTATTTTTTTGCAACTTTTGCAAATATAACAACACGCAAAAATATTGCAGCATAATGTTAAATGCATTTGCGACGCAAAACTATTATCATCATTCTTTCTATACTTGCTAATGTCTCCATGTACATGTTGTGGAGTAACATAGAAAGTCAGAGCAGTGGATATTTTTTTCCCTCCCACTTCCCAGTCTTGCCGCACACATACAGTGTATTGTTAATCAGTGCAGTGCAAGAGTGGGCACTATATGTGTACTTGGGCAATATTTGGAAGGTGCCTATCACAAAAAGAAAAATGGGCAAAGAGAGTTTGCAGAAGAATTTGCAAAAATATTGTCTAGTGAAGTTGTATTTCTACTCGTTTGACGAGGTGTTATGAACGGTCAATATTTTTATTGTCTAAATTTTACATATTTTTCCCAGATCATCCACAACAAAAATGGAGGTTTAGAGTAAATAATTAGGGAGAATCAGGTAAATGTGGGTCAACTTGATTAAAGAGTGGGCGGACTTTACCATAAATTGGGCTGACTTGGCCAAAAAGTGAGGGGGACTCGACTAAATGTTAGGCGACTTGGTCATGCTGAGAAGTGGGTGAGCAACGTGACTTCATGTAATGCAGCGCCAGAGTTCCCCGTAACTTACGGTAGAGTTCTCGCTCGCACAACAGCCACTGCACTAGTCGCATGTATTCGTATCATCATCAGTCATCATCGCATTCAACATCATACAAATACACAAATTTACTCACCGACTGCAAAAAACGCAGACAAAATAACGAGAAGCTTCATTTTCCTTGTCCTTGTTCCAACACACCTCTCCAAGCTAGGATTAGGTGAATAAAGAAGCAAGCAATGAAATAAACAGCACAATCAATATCCAGAGACGAAAAATTCGATAACCTTTCTCTAGTTAGCAATGATGTTGTATGGTAATTTTATTAATGACATGCACACTCCTAGTCGTGAGGAGGCGGGCCTAGAAGAGAGAGGTAGTTTTCAATTGGCTGAATTCTGAAAGGATTTGAAATCTCTTTTTTATTCAAAAATAACAATTATACAAATATATATTTTTATAAGTGTTATTTTATGTTTGTTTTGAGAATAAAACATTGTTTATAATAACTCTTTATATGGAAAAACCCAACAAGCTGTTAAAAAATACAATAAATGAATTATATTATTTACACCTTTGACCAATGAGAGAAGACTTATCATGAATCCTCGGTAGCCCACGCAAGACAGTGTCACATGATGTTTAGTCTCGTGTGTTTAGAGAATGGCTCCCATTCTCAAATGGTACCAAACAAGCTAGATTAGCGAACTTACATACAATACAAGTTCAACGTATCATATCATCACGAGTTACTAGAGTGGTGTTATATTGTGGGAAATGTGGTGTTTGCTAAGTGGTTTTGCTTAAATTGCGGTAACATAATACGATTTAGGCCTACAACATTCACCGATTTGTGGACGCTTTGTTGAAAGTGTTTAGAAGTGCAAAGCCTATTGAAGATTTAGTGTTTTTATAGGCCTATATGGACAGGAATAACCGTCTCATCTGGGACATTCCAGATTCTTTTATCAACATTACCTTTTTGATAGAGGAGATTATAGATGCTTTCTCAGCCGGTCTAACGGCAGAACAGAAAATGATTTTACGGCATAACTGTCTATTCCAACGGCGACGAAACCAATGCTATGGAGTGGGTGATATAGGCCTGTCTATAAATATTCAGCCCTAAAATATTGAGATATGCAGTTATGTTAATATCCACAGGAAAGTGAAGAACATATCGTTTAAATATTCACTCAGAATGTATGTAGGAGCACCCAAGTGACTTCCATATTTGCTTTATATTGATAAAGGCCCTAAAGGTGTGTGTGTGTGTGTGTGTGGAGGGGGGGGGGGAGGGGTCATCCAAATATGAAGGCAAGTGATTGTGATTTTCATCACAATCCATACAATCACATTCATACTGTATGCGACGATATGGATAGTGGCATTTGCGAAGACATGGCCCGGGGGGGTCACTCTCCACATGGCCTGCTACCCACTCGTGTCCGACAACCTCAGAAATGCACCCTAAATGGCGTAACTACATTACCTAAATTTGCAACCCTAAATGGCGTAACGGGGGCGTAACCCATGAGAAAAGCCACCCTAAGTGGCGTGAACAGGGAAATCCCCTAATTTGATACCCTAAATGGCGTGAACATTGAAATCGATTAATTTGATACCATACTGATGACTGATGTTAAATTGATGTTAAATACAACAGGTATAAACTCCATTTTTTGAAGAACCAAATTAGCAACCCTAAACGGCGTGAAGAGTGAGAAAAGGCTACCCTAAACGGCGATTTACCAGCGAATGGTGCTGAAATGCAACCCTTTTTGCCAAAGACGTCGACGACGCCGGAGTGCCTGAAACGGGACCCTTTTCGACGCTTTTTCTGGACGCGGGTGCGTAGCAGGCTATGTGGAGAGTGACCCCCCCGGGAGACATGGTTATAAAAGCAAATTGAAGATGTCGTAATAATATTCGACTATGAAAAGAAGCTTAGGTAATTGAGCTTAGCTCAATTAGACAACAGTATTATATTTAACGTAAGTTTCATATCGAACAAATTAAACACGAAAATGCTGTTCGTGAGGTAACAATTTCAAATTGAAGAGCCAATCGAATTATAATTATGCAAACACCTATTTAAAAAATGTAGACCTAAAAATTGATGAGATATCACAAAACTTGCGCATTAGACAACCATCTACTCCACAGAGAATAGGCCTGCATTCCTGATTGTCCCGAGTCGGTGGCATGCCAAATCAACTGCTGCTCTGGATTTGTTTATAGTACTTGTTGAAAAAGACATACGTGGCACACAAAGGGTTAAGCCCGAGCATTTTAAGGATTTGTGATGTACTCACTATATATTCCAAATGTAGATCATTTGAGGGCAACTTTCAGCAAGTTTCTACTTAAATGGACGATGAATTTAATACCATTGGCAAGAAGATTGCTCACGATCACCTTTTTGAAGGCTTTTTGTCTTCCCAGTATTCCCTTTAAGCTTTCGAGTTATCATCGTTGAAACCTTACTCTATGAACACCATCTTTTGTTATGTAGACACAATTTCCTTATGCTGGTTTGAGCCTGAAGCCTGGGCTCGCTAGCAGCCCATTTAAACTAAATCGATAGAGACTGTCCAAAGGAGCTAACAATGGGATCATGCAGACAGTAGACTATTATAAAGGCGATTAGACCAGGGGACGGAACCCTTCATAAACTTTCGATCTGATTGGTCTGCATGTTGAGGAAACACTCTAGAAAGCCCAACATGACTGTAACCCTGGCAAATCATTGGTTGCCATATGGATATTTGCTCCGCCACCCCCCCCCCCCCCTTCTTAGACCATGTACCGCCATCGCAGTCGGCACTGTCGGATACTAAAAACGTTTTCTGACTGTAAAATTGAACTCAGTAAATTATTATTATTATTATGTGTGAGTATCATGTTTGTCTATACTGTATTGTTATTCATTTATGTAACTTTGGTAAGCAATATCAGTAATGGATGATGTCGACATTTTACGTCGTGTTTCAAAATCTTATTTTAACTCGAGTCTATGCCCTTGCAGGCCTAGCAAACAGCTGCGTACATACTAATAAAATATACAAGGAAATCGAAAGTAACTTATTGACATTTCCATTTCACAGGATTTGTGATTGCAGGGTTGTCTAATAAGAAATACAATACGTGTGCAGTCTAGGGTACATTCGCGATTTCTTTTCAAGCTCCTAAAAACGGACTGAGAACAGTGAGCAGAACGACATACACTAAGTGACTAGTCTTAGATTACTAGACTCTATTTTGTCAGTTGGGATCAGAAATGTCCCAACAGCCTGGAATCAAGGCTAGCGTCAAACAAAAGATGATTCGTGGTAGGGTCCATGAATAAAGCGATCATCCTTGGTCGTTAGACTAAGTTTAATATTGTCTGTCAGATAGTCAGTCAGTCTAGGATA
Organism: Arbacia lixula; assembly: GCA_963669155.1. Lineage (NCBI taxonomy): Eukaryota > Metazoa > Echinodermata > Echinoidea > Arbacioida > Arbaciidae > Arbacia > Arbacia lixula. Next base: position 10,765,426 of record OZ022593.1, read on the forward strand.
ATCATATGCAAAGATGCCGCAATTTGTCCACTTCCCAACTCAGACATTGTCCGAGTTTCATTCTCGATAATAAAGTTATAATTAGTCGATGAGTTATACGACTCCTTAGATCAGGTTTCTGTTCTGATTACAAGTAGTTACTGGTCTCAACCGACCCGTACGTGCATTATAGCTGCCAAAATAGCGATCTGATACCAAACTATCCCAGGGGTCTGACTGCAGTAGACTACTAGTAGTCATTCACAATTTCCTCTCTAGCTCCCCAACGCTGAGGAAAGAGAGGGATATAATACAGCGACTTTAGTCTTAGGATATCAGACTCTATTTTTCAGTTTAGATCAGATATATCCAACAGTCTTTGAGACAGGCTAGCCAACCGCTTACGCTTATTACACATTTTGAGGAACATCAAATCGGAATCTTTAGGCTTTAAAACATTCAAAACGGACTAGTCACAACGCTATCATAAGCACACGTTTTCCTCTCGGCGTGTTGCTTATAGATTTTGAGTTTGATGTTTTATTATCCAAGTAAAAAGTATATATAACAAAACATTGCGAAACTGAAAGTTTTACAAAGGTATTAAGAGGATAAATGGAACCAGAAAATAGGATGAAATGTTAATCGTGTCTGGTACGATTAATACACATAAGAATGAGAATACAGTATGAATAAATGTTGAATACATACTTACGCTACTAGCTATTATACATATTGTGTAAAATATATTCTGTGATTAAATACACGGCTTTGGTATCGTAACTAAAGAAAATGATTAAGGATTATCAAACACAATGTTTACAAGAAAGGCAAGAACCTTGGTTAAAAGTTCAAAACAATTAATTTCACTAACATTTAACATATCGAGTTTTACGAAACTAATGATAATACAATATAATAAATTAATGTTGAATATACTATTTACATACTATGCAATAAATACTATGTTGAATACATAGCTAATGAATAAGCTATTCTACATCTAGTATAAAATATATTTTGTGATTAACTGTAAATATAAATGCTTCGGTATCTTAACTAAATAAAAAGATAAAGGATTATCTAATACAATGTTTATAAAAAGGCAAGAACTCTGGTTTAAAACCTCAACAACAACGAATTATTCCATTAACATTAATTGAGATATTAGAGTTTTACGAAAGCAACACACTGATGCTTTCTCCCGTATGGATAGGGGTAAATCATTCCAGAAGCATGTGCCTCTGAATGACAGTGAAAATTTTCCCTGTGTAGTCCTAACCTTAGGCACATTCAACTTCTTACTTTCCCTTTGTCTTGTCTCGTATTGGGGTTCTAAAAAAACTGCAATACTGAATTGGGGAATGCGGCACTTTACCATTCAATAATTGATGCATATAGGCCCGCGTGCTGCTCCAAAAACTGGGGCATGCTTGCATGTACAAAAAAAACTTCATCATGTTTTTAAAATAATCCATAGGCCTAAGACGACGTATAAGATGGTCATTATAGAGGTACAAAAGAGTCGGGATACGCCTGCCAACCACGAAAAAGGATGACGACAGAGATATATGGCTTATATGGGTTCGTGATTCAATGGCCCACATGCGTCTTCGAATTCTTTTCCCAGGGTAGTGAATACCTCATAGTCACGTGTCTTCTTTCACAGAATCGTGGCTCGGATACGGGATCGATACGATTGGTTTAAAGGGAGGTATTCATTATGGAGACATGACCCACATAAAGGCTTGTAAAATATTGCATGAACCGTAGATAACAACATCATCATGATTATTAAAGGTCGAATCTGTGAAATATGAAAATAGATGATATGGGATTATTTATGATGCACTTCGCAAAATACTACCTTGCAATTTACTGCACAGGCTTAACTTCTCTGTGAAAACTATTCGATATTATACATTTGTTATTCGATTTTCAAATCTTTCTGTTTTCATATTTGTATCATTAACATGCAGTCTGTGAATACATGAATGCATTTTCATGCTTACAGCATAATTCTTATTGAGTCGCTTTATAATCTATGATTTTCAATAGCCAGTTGGACGATCGTTAGGTAATATGTTCTGCCATACATAAAGGCGACCCGACAATAAATCAATTTAGAATGGACACTGTAAATATCCTTCTACATACTAAAAGTCTACTCCGTTTATTTTTATGTATTCTGATGGGAGTGCAGAAACATTTTTTTTCTTTGAATGGATATGTGAGATTTAGACGGTTTCTTATTTAGGCCTGAGGAAGGGATACACGACCTTTAAAGGTAAAAATACACATGATGAAATCCTTTGATGTATCTAGATTGAAGCGGAACAGAAATAATCAATAAGGTATACCGCGGGACGGCTCTCAGAGCGGGACGGCTCTGAATTGAATCATGTTGTAGCGCCATCTAGCGTTCTTAAGTGAAACTACTTGGGAAATATCTTTCTGTATCCCCCCCCCCTCTCTCTCTCTCTCTCTCTCTCTCTCTATCTGTCTCGTTCTTGTTCTCTCTTATCCCTTTCAATCCTTCATTCAGCTGCTAATCCATCCCCTCCCCCCTCTCTCTTTCTTTATTGTTTTGCACCTCTCCCTCCCTCCCATCTCATTTACCTCGCCGAGCGTCCCATCATGCATTTTAGTTTTGACCAACCTCTGAGCAAAATTAATCAGAGTCCTCGTTCACGGTCAAGGTTATACCATTTCGGTATGAAAAAGAAAGGTGGATAATGCAAAAAAAAACTGCCAGTGAGGTAGAGCATATCAAATAACTCAAAATGACTCAATAGCTTGATGAATCCATTGTATATGGTTTGTACCTCACTCACATTCATTTCAGACCTCGTCGAGAACAACATTAACGCCCTCTCCAGCAAGGACACGCTATAAGTATTATATTTAGTTCACCAGACAAACTGCTGTTCTGTGTTATGTTGTACCAAAATGATCAAATGGCGCACAAAGAGTTTAGTGATCATAATGATGCTTGCACACGCTATAATCTCAATAATTGTGTTAGCATATTTTGTTATGCGAATTTCGTTTGAGAATGTTGATGCACACCTTTCATTTTCCCTCTCTTTTCTTCTTAATCGTCATTACCTTGCTCGGCGTTCCATCAAATCTTCTTCTTGTCCTCCTTTAATTGATTTTTCCCCACCATCCCCTTTCTCGCGTTTATTCGTCAACCTATTTCATCCATCCTCTCCGTCTTCCTCCGCCTCGATCTCTCCACCCGCTCGCCTCCCGGATCGTCTTCAAGATTGATGCGCAACAAGTCAGCATCCATTCATACCTCGAATATCAGATCAAGTCGTCATAAGCTAATATCCCTCAAGCAAGAGTCTATGCACCCCCTCCCCTTTCCCTGCAAAGCCATCACCGTACAGGTTTAACCCTCCGCGAGTACCACAGTGTGTGCATTTGATCGGGTTGTCGCGGGTTAAAGAAACATGACGTCATCACTCGCGTTGACGAGATATCTGACGCGCTATTTTTAAGCACGGGAAGTCGGACGAGGGGACAAATGAGAAAGCGATGACACGTACTAAGGCCACCGCTCGCGACACGATTTAGCGATGATTCTCCAATCGCTAGGAACTACGATTGGGAATGTGAACGTTCGGGTCCTGCGATTCAGCCAGTTGTAGAGTCATACGATTGATCGCATCGTGTCGACTGTGGTGGCCTTAACGACACGACTCCAGCTACGCGGGTAGATAGACGGATGTGATGTGATGTGATACGCCCCCCCCCCCCCTCTTTCCCCTTCCGTCTGGCCCACAAGCCCATCTCATCACTCCGTATATCCAACTTACCGTTGGCTATGATGATACCCCTCACAGCAAAATACAAAGTGTCAACATCCCCCTTCCCTTCCCGAGTAACATTTCCGTTAATACAAGATGCACGGCCGCCCCCCTTCTACTTCCACTTGAACAATTTCTTATTACCCCCCTAAACTGATTAATACAGCTGCTGTGTACATGGTGTATGCATTGTAATACCAAGTTTGTACAGTAGAACAAGATGTACAATATAGAACATGCATTGTGATAATGTTTGAGGGGTACCCTTGAAGCCCCCCCCCCCCTTTGCGAAAAATATAAATCAAAGAACAACGAGTCTACAGTATTACTATCTTTTGCCCCAAAGACCTTCTCGCAGTGCTCGCCCATCAAAGGCCAATCGCAAACTACCGTGGGGTTGTGGGGTGGGGAAGTGGGAGGGGGGGGGGTGGGGCGTGTTCACCAGAACCCCTATATCAAGAACAATGTATCTTGTAAACCTTTGATAGAACTATAGTTCGAATATCGGGGGATAACATCTGAACTACCCGGTAAACTGAACTTATTCTCCGCGGCCTCACTTGCCCATCCCTCCCCCTCCCCCCCCCCCCGCCCCACTCTCCTACATCCAACCGTCACTTCAATGTCCCTCCCTTTAAACATGGATCCATCACACTTTGATCGCTATGCGCTTTAACTCGTAGTCTATATAATATTCATCCCCATCCCTTCTCGATTTCATCTCTCAGCTATCTCTTACCCGACCTTCTCATCCCCGCCACTCGGCCTTCTCCCATGCACCCATCAACAACTCTCCTTTCTTCCCTCCGTTCAATTATTATCCAGATCTTGTTTAATCCTCACCCCCTTACCTGTCTCTTTCGTTTCTCAACTATGTCTCTTAGCACTTTCCCTCGCCCCCCCCCCCCTTCCGTAACTATTTCTCCTAGTCAACTTCGTATCCTCGTCCCATTTCCCTCCCCAGTAAGCCCGGCCTTTCCCTCCACCCCTCCACTCCATAAATCCTCGCATACATGATACCATAGATCATAATAGATTATGTTATACAGCCCCGCTAACCAGCAATGGCATAGCTCAGATGCCATCATCCACGCTGGCAATGCAATGCACGCTGGTATTTTCTTTCAGTCTCGCCCCTGTCTGGTTCATGGTCTACGATCAGGAGAGCGAGATGCCGTGATGACGGGCGGATCAATCATCATTCTAGGGCCCAGCGATGTCAGGTGCGGAAGGAAAAAGATACCCCCCCCCCCTCACCCTCACCCTCCCCCTCCTCCTCGGATAAAATTATTCTGAAGCTCTCGCATGACAGTGTCATCACGCTCGAATAAACGCTTGCATTTATAAATACATGTACATAATTCTCCATACCACATTATCATAGGGGAACATCACCCCACAATGCACCGCCCAGCGCCATATAGATTTATTTGCACTAATTTCCGCTTCCGGGTTCCTACATTAGCGCACTAGACCGGAAGTGGACATGACTGCAAATAAAATTCGGGATGTGGCTGCGCGGGGCATTATTTTTAGGCCACCGTAGATGATCCGATCTGACGTCATATTCATGCGTAAATCCATTGGCCGGTTGTATGATCTAGCCAGCCATAGAGTCGTGCGACTGATCGGATCGTTCCGTCTGTTGTGGCTTTTATAATGCTGTATGGAGAGTTGTCAAAAGAAACTTCAAAGTGAGAAGTTGAGAGTGTGGGAGGAAAGGGGGGAGGGAGAGTGATGATGATAAGAAGAATACAGCAAGGGGTATTCATATTCATTCACACATTTTCAAATAAACAAACAATAGACATAATGAGGGCAAATATTTTAAATAACATAAATAACAAATTCATTCAACTAAATTAGGATATAAATTGTCGAAGAGAATGTGGAGGGGCCAATCTTAGAAGCTGGGCTTGTGAATTAAAAGGCCCCAGAGATGGCTTGGCAACACTGCAATATGTAAAATTAAATTATGATTTTTTTTAATGCATAAACTTATAAATTGTATCAAACATTTGAAACATGACATAATCATAATTTTTCCATATACAACCATTGTCAATCAATCATAACATTTTATATATATGAAAAAAAAAGACAAGAAAGAAAAAACACATCACGAGAAAACATAATGCGCGAGAATAGGGAAAGGGATAAAATAGAAGAATTGAACAGGGCTAGTGAAAAGAACAATTATTTTTTTGGGGGAATACTAATCTTATCACATGTATGTTATTATCATTGTTATATTTCAAGTATGAAGAAGTATTCAAGTATTCAAGTGGAGATGGAGAGGGGGGAGGAAGGTTGTTCCGCAATCAACGCCCTGCAAAAGATCCGCTTAATGACAGCACAAAATAAAGTTCTTAGGGTGGAGGGGATGAATTCACTGTAGCTTCCCTCTACATACAACAGGCTCGGGATATGTCATTGCTTGTAGTGTCCTACAGTTCAAGCTTCACGGCTGCGTCCAAAAGCGCGCGTGAAGCTAGAGAGCTTATTCCCAGACAGACATGGATGTTAACCTGTGGTAAGCTTGTTTAGTTAGTGAACATAATGGGCAAACATAACTAGGAAGCTAGTTCGGAGGCACAAACCTAGCTGGTTAACTTGTCAATCTTTTCAAGTCTGGATCAGAGTGGCATCTGAAATACGATGGTTACTCCCATTATTGTGTTTCGAAGGCCTCCCGACAACATAGCTGACAAATCATCATGGTCATCATCTAGTCCGATCCTTCAAACACACTCCTGTCTGCATACTACACGGGAGGCGGTTGAAGGAAAGAAATCTACTAAGCCGGGTCAGTTAGTCAATGTGTCTGAATCAGTGAGTCTGGAAGTGCAAAGACTAACTATCACTTAGTCTAGTCTAATCTCACAGACAGACTGCTGTCTGCCAATTATACGGGAGGCGGTTGAAGGAAGGAAATCCACAAAATGATGGTCAGTCAGTCATTGAATCTGAATCAGTGAGTCTGAAATTTCAAAGACTAGCAATCATACAACTGCCACGTCAGGCGCTAGACTTATCTCACAGACACATTTTTGGGGAAAGTGTCACATTGAGTCTGTACTTGAAGACTACGGGGAAGGCAACGTGGAGGAACGAACCTTTGCCATGATGTGTGTCCCTTATTTTGAGGACGTGACATTGAGCTAATTAGTCATCGTGTATCATAACATGAACCATACGTCATGTGTCATATTGTTATCGTCTTTCCCCTCCCCCCCTCTCTCTCCATCTCTCTCTCTCTCTCTCTCTCTCTCTCTCTCTCTCTCTCTCTCTCTCTCCTTATCTCCCTTTCTCTCTCCCTCTCTCTCTCTTTCTCTCCCTCTCTTTCCATCTTTGTCTGTCTCTCTACCACCCTCTCTGTCTGTTTGTCTCTCCCTTTATTCTCTCTCTTTCTCTCTCTCTCACACTCTCTCTCCCTTTCTCTCTCTCTCTCTCTCTCTCTCTCTCTCTCTCTCTCTCTCTCTCTCACACACACACACACACACACACACACACACACACACGCATAGCCCCTCTCCCGATCGCCTGTCTACTCTTTCAGCATCCATATTTCTGTCTGGTTCTCTGTGATCTCTTCCTACTCTCACGCTCACTTTTTCTCTGTTCTCTGTAGTGCTCTGCCCCCCCCCCCCTTCTGCCTGTCTGTCTCTGTCCCTGTCTCTCTGTCTCTCTCTGTCTCTGTCTCTCTTTTCTCCTCTCCTCCTCTCTCCTCTGCCCTCCCTTTCTTGGTCTGTATTGGTCTCTCTCTGTGTCTCTTTCTCTCTGTCTTTGTCTCTGTCTCTGTCTCTGCCTCTGCCTCTCTATGTTTAATCCTCTCTTCCTGTTTCTCTCACCCCCTATCTCTCTCCCTTCCACCTACTATAGCCACCTCTCACACCTTCCTCGTATCTCTGCTTGTGGGTTCTCTTTACCCTCAAGGCATCTCGTTTTCATGTATCCGCCGAAAGGTGTGCGCCATTTCAACTTTCCTTTTTTTGTCCAGTTCACCTGCCGTGCCCGCTATGTTTGTTTCTCTCGTCTTCCGCTTGTGTTAGTTTCTGCACACTAGGCACGACGAGTGTTAAACACCCGATATCCCCCGCCGTCTCATTATTTTCGCCGGGTAAACACCCATTGTGAAACGAGATCTCTGGCGGAATGAAGACGGGAGAAAGTAGCATGATCGATCGGTAGGGATGAGGGAAGAGGGAGATGTAGGTGAGAGAGTGAGAGAGAGAGATATGGCGAGGCAGAGAGAGAGAGAGAGAGAGAGAGAGAAGGGGTGGGGCAGGGAGACATAGAAAGGGAGAGCCAGGGAGAGAGAGAGAGAGAGAGAGAGAGAGAGAGAGAGGAAGAGAGAGAGAGAGAGAGAGAGAGAGAGAGAGAGGGGGGGGCATGCATCGAGAGAGGATGAGAAAGAGGGAGGGAGAGGGGTGAAAATGTATGTGAAGAGACTTTAGGAGTGGTTGAGAGGAAGAGAGAGAGAGGGTGAGAGAGAGAGAGAGAGAGAGAGGGAGAGAGAGATGGCGAGGCAGAGAGAGAGAGAGAAGGGGTGGTGCAGGGAGACATAGAAAGGGAGAGCCAGGGAGAGAGAGAGAGAGAGAGAGAGAGAGAGAGAGAGAGAGAGAGAGAAGGGTGGAACATACATCGAGAGAGAGGATGAGAAAGAGGGAGAAAGAGGGGTGAAAATGTATGTGAAGAGACTTTAGGAGTGGTTGAGAGGGAGAGAGAGAGAGAGAAGGAACATTACAACCAACGTTATCTAACAAAACACGTGTGGATGGTGCAAGTGTTCGTTTTGAATTAAAGATTGTCCGTCCCTTTTGCAAGCTTAACATTTGAAATCGTCTATCACGATCGTAAATTGAAAAAAGTGTTATTCAAGAACATTTCTAAGAACATAGCATGTTGAAGCTTTCTGTATATGTAAAAATTTCAGCCGTTAAATATCGAACCGACTTTTTTTCGTACCACGAAAAAAGTATTAGTCCTTGTTACAGTATCTATATGGTTATTATGCATGTGTGAAATCCGAATTTTATGAGTAATTACCAAACTTTGGAGCTGATTCCTTCTATAGAACATTTTTGTTTTCATAATACGTTTTATAATTTAATAAACAGATTAATCAATAAAGATATTTCAACACAAACTACTAAGAGCCTGAGGTAAAGACTATTAATCAGACGTTGTTTACGTGCATTATTTGAATTTTACACTACGTATCAGTTTCAAATACAGCTTGCTAACACTTCTCTATATGTTTTGCCAATGTTTCGATGGTTTTGTGGTGATCTGAAAAAGGGACGGGCTGTCTTTAAAGGATTTGAAAAGAACAACCGCTTTTAAACTGCTTTACGGTGTTAAAAAATTGTTTACATTATTACCTTAAAGGAAATTCCCATTTGTAAAAGAATCATTCAAACGATAATTTCAGAATATACGTTCAATCATATTTTAAAACATGAAATTTACTAGCAAATACCAGTTTTTCAGTCAGCCCGACTTCCAAGCCGTTGCTAATTTCTAAACCAAGCTGTATATTAGGACCCAGGAGGAGAGAATTATAAGTTCATTGCAGTCAGACCTAGTGATTGGTAGTTTGAAAGTTCGGATTTAAAATGCTTAACAGTATGGAAGCCATGCTATTTGAAAGCGCCCTTGCACTTTTCATCCTTTTTATTATCGAATTTCATGTTCACCCTTCTTTCCCTCAGCATGAATGCATAATAACGGAGTGATGCTTTCGTCCGAGAACTAGTCACCCTGAAACCCGAGGCGATTCGTCATTCTCGAAGCACCTTTCAGACACTTCAGATATGAAAATAGTCTCAGAGAAATGACAGTGAGATCCGGTTTATTATTACCGGGACTTATGGAGGCCCGTCACCCCCCCCCCCCCCCCACCAAACACAATCGTTCCCCTTCTTTTCTTCCCCTTACCCCTACACCTACCCCTCGCCTACCCCCTACCCCTCTCTCTTTCTCTCTCTCCCTCTTCCTTTCTTTCTCTCTCTCTCTCTCTCTCTCTCTCTCTCTCTCTCTCTCCCTCCGCTTCCCACTCCCCCTCTCTCTCTCTCTCCCTCCCTCTTTCCCTCCCTCCCTCCCCTTCTCTCTCCCTCTCTCTCTCTCTCTCTTTCTCTCTCCCTCCCTCCCCCACTCTCCCACCTTTTCTCTCTCTTTCCCCTCTCTCTCTTTCTCTCTCTCTCTTTCCCTCCCCCCTCGCCCCTCCCTCTTTCTCCCTCCCTCTTTCTCCCTCCCTCCTCTCTTTTCCTCTCTCTTCCTCAATCTCCCTGTCTCTTTCTGTCTGTCTCTCCACCCACTCCCTTTCTCGCTCATTCCATTTCCCCTTCTTCTATATTTGCACCCTAGTTTCTTCTTATATTTCTCTCCCTTTTTAATATGTGGCTCTTACCCCTTTCCCCTATCTCCCACTAGCCCCCCCCCCCCCCCTCTATCCCGCTCCATTTCTAGCGCTGTTCTGTGCATCTATATCTCTTTCTCTCTTTCTCACTTTATATCTCAGTACTCATTATGTAATCAGAATAACACAATTTCCATGAAATATTGTTATTTTAATCACAATCATAAAACAGATCACTGCCCAGGAGAATACACTGCACACACGCATGGAACATCCATTGGGAAATGGACCAACACTAGGATGAAGTTCTGTAGATGTAAAAATCGAATTAAATGATTTCAACCGAAACCGAAACATTAGAGAAACAGATTCTTAACTGTCCAAACACGGACGATTTAAACTGTTGGATTGGCTTAATCCAATGCAAAGGATAGGCAACAGTTTACAATTAAGTAGGCGCAAACATGATTTAGCAGCGTAATTTCTTAATGGCCCGTCTCCACCAAGATGGCTTTTTGATGCGTGTCTTCATGGTGGTGATTTGGGTAATGGAAAACGCTTGCTTCCCTCACTCTCTACCCCCCCCCCCCCCCGTCACCCTCACACACACACACACACACACACATACACATACACACAAACATCTACTGTTACCTTATAAAACCGAGTTGGCCAAACTCTGTGATAGGTGTTACAATATCCTAGATGATCCAAAGTTATGCTAGCTAGACAAGCAGTAAATCCAACTATAAGAAACATGGTTTTACAGTGCTTCAAACACTTCACTTTCCATGCATTAATTGTTTATAATACAAAGTGTTACATTATTCACAGTCTACGGCCTGCCGCCTCCACCTCATTGCTCTGTTTCAGCATGGACCTATCGTGGATGGACTGCGCTCGGATAGACTTTATTTGATCTATGAGGTCCGCCGCCTCGTAAAAATCCAAAACATTCAGGAGTTTTAAACAATTAGCTGTATTTCTAAGTAGGTAGTGCCTTCCTCTGAATAACAGAACAAAATCTGTTTTTGGAAGTATGTCAACCGTTCAGCCTTCGCTGGGAGCTCGTAGCTGATCTTTTTACACACACTGTAAATTTGTTTTGGGGTGAGCGGAGGGAAATTTTGAAAAAAAATTGTAGAAAGAATTTGGTCAGTAACTTTTTCGGACACCTCCTTTTATCACAAAAACGAAGCAACAATATAATCTGAAATTCATATAACGTATCTTTATAAGATGTAATACTACTGCACATGCTTTTCAGTTCATGAAGTGGTTCTGAAATCTTCTGCGCATACAGAATATATATTCCTCAAAATGCATCCTACATTTTGTCATGCTTGTTTGGCGGCGGATCTCCATCGATCAAAGAACCAAACGCGTAAAATATTCCATTGTGATATCAATGTACGCGACTGCTGTAAAAATAAATTACACTTCGTCCTGACTCCATTCATTACACCTCTCTGGTTACAGATACTGCTTGGATACATTAATATACCATTTTCGTTATGTACACAAATTTTATTCACGTCGTTCAAACAATACGTTACTAATGGTAATCCTAAAGCTAGTCCTCCGAGTAGCAACAGCTAATAAGTCATTTTCGTAATGTATTCACAACTTTCCCCGTAATTGCCTGGTGACGCGTTATTACATCCACCTGTATTTCGTGATTCGGGTTGAATAGACGGAACGCACTCTGAATCTATTAGTTGTTTCTACTCCGACAAACCTCGGACAAGAAACACTCAAACAACAACATTATAACATCCACCATATATTGTCGTACAATACAACGAAAATGGACTATTGATTCAGAGTGCGTTCCATCTATTGAAACTGAATCACGAAATGCCATGCATACAGGTGAATTCAATAACGCGTCATCAGGCAGTTAGGGGCAAAGTTGTAAATACATTAAGAAAATGGCTTATTGGCAAGGGCATGGATTGATTGTAATGTCACCAGACAAAAGCAGCGAGATCAAGCTCAGGGGCGGTATTCAATTGAATACTTCAGTATAAAAGATAAGACAAATACTTAGTATTTGGCTTAAATAAAATACTTAGCCAAGAACGCTATTCAAAGGACGATTTTTGGCTTAAGTATTTGGCTAAGTATAAGTAAATAAATTGCTCCAATCAAGTAAATACTTAAGTATTTTTTGTACTTAAGTATGTTTGCTATTCAAGTATTTTGCTTCCTCTTGATAGGACACTTAGGACATGCCTTCATAGTTGAAAGTTCATTGATATACGCGTTCTTCATCTTTTTACAATCACCATCAAGAAATTCGCCAACATCTTCTTTATCAGCAGGGTGTACATCCTCTTCAAAAATACAATTCCAATGGCACTGAATTAATCAAACGGTATCTCTTTAATCGAGACGAGATTCATCGCAACACTCACCTCGTAGCACTTCATAACAAAAGAGCAACACAAACCATTAATGATGTACAATGCATTCATAGTGCCTCACAAAGCTAATTGCAATGCGTTATGGGGTTCGTTGCATCCTTCTAAAGTAGTCAGACTTCATCGTTTATACAGAGCAGAATCCTCCGTATTATGTGCCAGTTCTCATTACCTTGAATCTTCGTTACCCCTGTTCGAACGTTGCTTACTGTTTTTGAAATAAATACGATGCAAATTGCCTGTTTAATGCGTAGATACTTTTCAAACCTAATATCTCATGCACATGTTTTCAATGAATGCTGAAATTCATCAGTACAATACCCTTCAACCTGTTAAATTCCACATGTGGAAAGTTAAATACAAAATACTCTTTCCAAATCAGCCCGTTGTTTAGGTCCAGTAACCTAGAATTCATTACCAGCCCACATTCAGAATGCTTAGTTTCGTAATTCTTTTAAAATCAACTTGTATACAGTGTCAAAATAAAATGTAAGCCAAATTACAAAGGTTAACTGACTGGCAATGGGCACCACGTTGCTCAGTAATGTGTTTCTTTTGTAATAGCTTTAAACACCACATGGCCGAGTTAATTCGACTCATCTTCTAAAAGCCCTTATACCATATGTTTTATAATACAGGTAACCTAGGCTCTGTGGCGCACTGGATGCATCGCATTCTTAATTCTTTTGTCTATCCTTTTCGCAGCTAGGAGCCGTGCCTAATTTATTGTTACCCGCGTTTTTTCGGTTTGCCTGATTTTGCCCTAAGGGTATTATGTAATAGTAAGTGACGTGAGCACATATGGGAGAACATGATTGGGAGATTTTGTTTTGGTATGATGGAACGAGGGTCCGAGAGTACATGAGTTTGAGGGAGTGGTGTGAGAAGCTATTTTGTCGTGATTGACGGAAGACCTGTTTTGTCACCCACGGGGAGGAGTCCTCTGTGCGGGAGAGAGTCGGGGAAGTCTGGGGACTTGCTGCATGAGAGTGAGTGTATCCGCCCCAACTCTAGCTGCCACTGTTTCTGCTGTCATGAGCGGGAAGTGCAGACGGCCGTCGTGTGGACACAAATTCCTCCGGGAGGCAGGCAACAGGGTCTTCAATTCTTCAAAATAACTGTAAGTCTGAAACATGCCAGTTTGTGAGGGGTTTCTACAACTGTTTAATTTCAGTATAGGCAAATCTTTCAGATTGAAGTTTGGCTTTCTAAAAATCAGTGCTTTCAACTAAAGTGAACATTTTAAATGCAAACAATTTCTGACACGAAAATTACCATTTCAAATTGAATGATTTCTTCTAGTTCGGATTTTAAGTGGGAAACTGATCGTATCCCAATCACAACAGGTATACCCTCGGGCAAGGTATTTTATTCCAATTGCCTAGTCTTTCGGAGGAGACTTTAAAACCGTCGGTCCCGTGTAAAGGAGAGTCACACCATTTGCACGTTAAAGAACCTGCTTCTCTTTTCATAAAGAGTAGGGAAGTTATCCCGAGGAAGTAGTTGATTTATTTCTGATTTATAATCCTGCTCAAATTCTGTAAATCACATTAAGGAAACTTGAATTGTATGATCTTTTTAGATGAACTGTTCGACACTTATATGACACTCAAGTGTTAGTACTGTCGTTAATTTCTTATCAATCAATCAATCAATCAATCAATCAATCAATCATTGTTTATACTTACATCTCTGCAATACTCATGTTGTGCCGCTTTTTATTAATCGTCGCTATTGCCGATCAGTCACTATTTATATTTTCCTATGTTAAGTCATATGTTGATATGATATATGTTTCAATGTTGTATATTTTTTTTTTAGTTCTAGATTCGATGTACTGGTGGTCAAGACGCGACCCATCGACATCGCCTGGCCCGCCAACGCCAAGGAGATCGCGCGGGAGATCCTGGATTATGTCACGGACGGCAACACACGCCCTCTCCTGGTCCATGCCTTCTCCATCAGCAGCCACGTGTACGCCGAGATGCTCGACCTGATGGATGCATCAGAGGGAGAAGAAGCGCGCGCCTGCGGAGCGGAGTAGCCGTTAGGCCTATGCATCGGTGCGTTACCGCATCGTTGATCAGATCCTGTACAGTTGTATTCTCTCCAGGGATAGCTACGAGGGTATCTGCTCGCAGGCCGCCAACAACTCCTTTACGCAGTTTGTCATCAAGAAGGTTGCAGAGACCTACTATTGGCTGACCAACAAGTACACCATGGATAGCATCGTCAAGGTGAGCTTGAAGGGTGAACTCTCCCGTGAGCATTGCCGTGAAGATGAGTAGTAAGCCAATGTGGTTTTCAGGGAATGGTAATGTAAGAGTTAAAGGTCCGTCTCATTGGTGGAGATGTCGCAAGGACAGCATAGATAAGTTACAGAGACTTACAGGAGACTTGAAAAAAAATCAAACGCATTCGAATTCACGATGACTTCTCGGAGACCCGTCTAGTCTCACGGAGACTCGGTCTCAAACAAGCCACATATTTCTAACATTTTACAAGGCATAAACCCAGCAGTAATTTACATCTTGGGGAATCATAATTCATAATGATTCATTAATGTATGAAGGAAAGCGAGAATTCTATAAGAATTTCCAAAGAAACAAAGCAGAGTTTATTAACGGTCCTATTGTTCTGCATTGTCCTTCAGGTGAATGAGATCTTTACTGGCCGCCCGGTCAAGGCGCCCGCCCTGAACCTCTTCTCTCGCGATGACCCGACCGCCACGGCCAAGGGAAACGACGAGTTGGTCGAGCAGTGGCGCAAGCATGTGGAGAGCGACCTTGACGTCAAGCGTTGCAGAGCTCCCCACTTTGCGAAGCACAGTGACGAGTAGGAGGAGAGCATCTACGGCTTTATGGGCAAGCTGACACTGCAGCGCTGCCGCACGTTCCAGTTAGAGAAACTCGGCAGTAATTTACATCATGGGGAATCATAATTCATAATGATTCATTAATGTATGAAGGAAAGCGAGAATTCCATAAGAACTCCGGCGTCGGCGGGGACGCTACTGTATGAAGCGCCAAAGCAGGCCGAATTAAAGTAGAATGAGCGAGGGAGATTGTCGAGAACTCGCGGAGCTCAACAAATGAACACTAGGCTAAATCTTCCTAAAGGAGTGGTCACTATAGACTGTAGGAGGGACTTTGCCACGACTTAACGAAGGATGAGTGAGGGAGATAATTAATCCGCGCAGCCAGCTTGACAAATGAACAAGACATCTCTCCTACCAGAAATGCCATTATAGGATGGACCTTTGCGAAACGTGACAAAATGGTAAGGGAGAGAAAGAGCCCGCTGAGCTAGCGCAACAAATCAACTCTAAATCTTGCCTAAAATAAAGGTCACGATGAATTAACGGATGGGCTTTGGAACGATTTGAAGAGAACGCGCAGGGTAGCTCAACTAATCAACGCTACATCTCTCCTTAAGGAGAGGTCATTGAAGGGTGGACTTTCCCACAGAGGAACACCGGGGTAACTCCATACATACATGTCCTATATAAATATCAGCGACACATCTCTCTCTTAAGCTGCGAGCTTTAGGATTGACTGGTCAGAAATAACCGCCAATCTTAATTGTTTACATGCCGAAACTCGCACATCATTATTGATCCAGCGGACTGCATCTCCTTTGGGGTATTGAGCATTAGTTTATAACTGATGTAGGGGAACAATAGGTATTTTGTATCCACCCATTGGACAGTCAGTATAGACATGTTCACCGTAATAGCGGACCATATTCAGATATGCCTAGAACAAGTATTTACCTAACTTGTGACATATGACTCAAGTCATAGCTGTATGTGTTATGTCACACAAAGGAGAATGTTTCAAACATCTGAAAGTTGAGATTTTGTACGTCATATACTGTGTAAAGTTTACTTGAAAGAGTTTGGATTGATGAAAAAGAAGCAGGGGTATGGGGCATGGGAAGAAGGATTATCAAGTTGATAAGCATCCTGACTGACTGGTTTACCATGATATGCAATTGATACAAAGAGCTCAGTACATAGAACTGTGTGGCATTCCATGATCGCCTACGTCACACGACAAAGCACCCAGAGAGAGAGAGAGAGAGATAGTATATCAAGCAGTCATAGTAACTAGCAAGATAGCTTGGACAGACCACAAGGCAAATCATGATCGTTGAATTATTTCACGAAGAGTTGGATTGCATGCATGATTACTTTTGAACAAAGAATTACACCCTCTCTTAACCATAATACTACCGGGGTATTTCAAAGCACGTTAAGATGGGGGGGGGGGGGGGGGCATTATGGCCATGGGCCGCCCGATTCCCCCAAACTTTTTTTTGCAAGGGTCAAGAATTTTGTATTCTACAAAGTTGTATAGCTAAATTTATGAAAGTCCCTTTATTTTCTAAATTCAATAATGTATGCTCATTTATGTCAATTTCTGGTACAAATGTCTTTCAAAAATCCCACATCAATTCCTGAAAATAGGATAGGTTGTGGTAATTATTTCTCACGTATTTCATTGTTTTTCGTCAAGCGCATTTTGCGATTTGGGTGTAAGTGTGTGTGAATGTGGGTATATGTGGGTTTGTGTGTGTTGTAATTATTTACACTACCTATTAAAAAAGTATTTACATAAAATGGGAAATCTCCTGCCTGATTTTGTCCATATGGTTGTGCTCAGTCATATAGAAAAATAGCGAAATTTCAGTGACATGTGTTTGGTAAACGTAATCTGATATCGGCACGGTAGGTCCGATCGTCATAAATTTGGTATCAAAATGTGCGGAAAGGATAAGAAAAAAAAATCATGTTCGTTTCGAAATATTGAGGTGTCCGGAAGTACCGACAAAAAAGTGACGGGGGTGGGGGAATAATGCACCCCGTGAGTATTAGGATTAAAAGATTATGTGAAGCACGTTGAATTCTCAATACTGCACATATAAGGGAAAGTCGTCCCATGATGTATTAGTGTAAGAGACCAGCGGCATGGATCATTCTTCGACACATATCCCCGTCACACACATGCATGTGTTGCAAGTAATAGCATGTGAAGTGCACTGTATTGATGCAAAAGCAGAATAATCGTGGTTGTATTTAATCGGAGGCAAGCAATGTTTGAACAAACTATTTCTCTCTCAAATGATATTCTATTGCATGCGAATCTCCAACGATATAAGCTATCCATCATGTACATTGTATATCTATATATTCATGTTATCAGAATCAGTGTTGGCGTGTGTAAAGTATCTAATTGGTGATTCAAATGGATTAGCTTCTTTGCATTGTAGAGTGTACAGCTCGGTTTTTCTTGATTTCCCCCGAGATGTTCCTTCACATATACATATATGATTCTCTCTGCTTGTGATCTGCGTCGGGTTTCGCTGAAACTCCTTGCGTCGGACGCAAGGACGACGCAGGGTAGGATCGTAGAAGTTGGCAAGCAAGCTGCCAACTCCACGTAGAAAAACACGGACGGCCGGTTGTGACCATGGCATAAGGGATCCTAGTATAAATGTACTTGTCTTTTAAAGGATGGAAAAAATAAGAACTTATATTTCTAAGCGTTTAATAAAGACAGCATTATAAAGGAACAGGTATGAATGTATGTTTGTCACTTATCCCACCTAATATCCCTCATTCTCATTTTTAATTTTATATTGTAATAAATTATTTTACTTTCTTACTCTGATTTTAGTTGTATTTTTGTGGGGAGGGGGCGGGGGAGACTCAGCCAGCAAATAATATGTAAGAAAACATGACATTTTTTATATTCAAGAGAGTTTTTGTCGACAATTGCCAAAGTGTTGCATCACTGTTTGAATTGAGTTTTGACTAGGACAATTCTCTGCATCCACAATATAGATATTTGAGTGTTTCCTTCATCAAAACAATGAGCATTTACATGATTATACATGGATCAATTTCATCATTACCGTATTGATATATGTCATTAATTTGAAAATGTTGATGCATTCAAGAATAAAAAAATATATTTGTGGGGAAAATAAGCAACCGTCTACGTCTGCTTATCTGAATATGGAGTACCGAAGTGTGACGCCATTTGAGCATCATTGTCAAGACAAATTGCTCTAAACAATACGGACAGAACAAGCAGTGGTGATTACAACGGGGAATGTAATTGAGAATGTCGGACACTAGCCCGATATGCAATATCGGACAGGTAAACCTCTCAGTGGAGTGAGTTTGTTTAGATTTGTCTTGACAACATGTTCATATGACGACACCACTTCGGTACTCTATATGAATAAAGAATGCTTGCATCGGAAGAGAAAAGAACAACAAAGATGGCTTTAGAGAAAGAGAGAGGGGGGGTGGGTAGAGAGAGAGAGAGAGGAGGAGGGAGAGAGAAGGAGGTGGAGAGAGGAGGTTGGGAGAGAGAGAGAGAGAGACGGAGAGAAAAGCGAGCGCCATGGAAAAGTAGTAACATTTGAATGGCCAATTATCTCACAGCATATAAGATGTCATATCATAGTTCATGTTGCTACAAGATTGTATCAGATTTAGAGGGCTCTCGGGTCACTTTCAGGATACATTTGGGCAACAATTCCCCCCTCCCCCATCTGATTTTTTTTCATAAATTGCACATTTCTTTATATCAAAGAGAAAATTACCTCAGTAATAGATAGAAACTTGTTGACAATTTGCAAGTATATATGTTTAATACTCTTTGAAAAAATACCAACATCAGCAATCGGTCTGTTGGCTCAGTTGGTAGAGCGTCAGACTGATAACCTGAAGGTCGTGGGTTCGATTCCTGACATAGATGCTCTTTTGGTTTTTTTCTCGTTGATTTAAAACTAATAGTCTATACGCTAAAATCACCAAGCAAAACCACCGACGTCTTATAGCCTAGTGGTAGGGTAAGCGCCGGGACTACCTCACACTCGTGCTAGCGAGCACGGGTTCGAAACCCGCTAACTCCAAGGTTGCAAAACCAAGGTTCAAGGATTGTCGGATGGCCCGGCAAAGGCATTGGGATCACCCTTGTTCCTCCCCTAAAGAGTTAGAGTCTATAGTTTTTATAGGCTACAGTTTTTAGGAGGTAGGAAAGGATACGCGAATGGGCCGGTCGCCATACCAGAAGGGAACTAATGGTAGTCGGTAAGGGTTATGAGCTTAATTGCGGAAGCCCGAAGTCACGACACCTGAACTCCTGGCAATCCATCGCTTAACTTTTTTTTTTTTTGTTGACATGTTGTCTGTAATTGTTGTTTTCCTTCTATCTCTGATGACAACAATCAACCAGAGCCTTATCATCCTTGTTGTTCCGTTTTTCATTATTCCATATTCCTCTTCTTATTATTTTTCTGTCCGTTTTTTGTCCATTGATTTTCTACACTTTCCTGGAGCATGTTGCATATAGGTTTTAAATTATTTTACCTCACCATCAATGGTAGCTACCAAGAAAAACTATCTGCAACATGGCCCTGATCTCCGATATCATCCAATCTTTATTATTTGCACAGAGTAAAGGGTATCCTCAACCAGCAAGGCTACCATTCAATCTTGCAGCGGAAGGCCTTCCCTTCAGGGAAACGCCTGATCGGAGGAGGGTTCGTTTTCCAGTAGGACAATGACCCAAGCACACGTCAAGACTATTCAAAGAATATGCAAAAGTTACTTGAAGAAAAAGGAGGAGACACAAGTCCGGGCAATCATGGATTGGCCGCCCCAGTCTACAGATTTCAATCCCCTTTCTTGTCATTTATTTTTGAATAAAAAAAGAGGTTTCCATACAAGTGAAACACTAAGTATTGTTTAATTTTATTTGTGTGTTTGACTTCTAACTAGGAAAAGGAAAAATGAAGTTACGCATTTAACCCTGTATAATGGTGAAAGGCTCTGGATATCTAGATTACGTGAATGTAATAAAAAGGTTAGCATTTTGAGAAAATGCCATATTGACTGGTAGGCAGCCATTTAATAGAGTATAACTTCGTTTGAATCAAGGATAAAATGTACATTCTTATATACTATTCACTTTAAAACAAATCTTGAACTATGCTATAAGCCTGAATATCAATAAAGCCTCCCAATTATACACTGAATGCATGTGTTCCTAAACTTTTGGACTTCAGTGTATCTCTGTTATTTTCTCTCCCAATACATATTCCTCTTACTTTCTCTCTCCCTATACGTTACATACAGCTGGCCACAATACCGTACCGGGTAGGCAAGCGAAGGTGGATAGAATCAATCAATGGATAGATGGAGCAGCCAATCTACCAACTTACACGGGCTGCGACAGGTAGATGCTGCTGCGGGAATATTCATTTTTATGATTCATTCAAAGAAGAAATGTCAATTACAGTACATGTATGTAAAGAAAAAAATCATTAAAGCAAAAATAAGATTGAAGAAAAAACGGAGAAAGAGAAGCACTATCATCTAATGATCAAAAGTGGTGCATGTAGTTGCAAAATGATGAGTAAAGCACAACCCTGTCACATCAAATCTCATAGGAGAAGGGGTGAAGTTGATAGTCCTTATGGTTTTGGAACATAGATATGAAGGACTGAAAATATGTCTTTTTTTACAGAATGGTGGCAAGATCGTCACGCTTGCGAGGCGATAAATCTTATGCTTTTGTTCAGATGCATATGCGTAACTTCAGATGCTTACGAATAGAAAGTTTGGATGATATCACAGATGAGGGCCATGTTGGAGATATGTTTTCTTGGTAGCTACCACTACATTTAAGATACAATAATTGAAAACATATATGCAACATCTTCCTGGAACTGACAACAAAGAGTAAATAATAATAATAATACAAGATGCTTCTGGCAGAAATACCACGTGGGCTCACATGTGTGGTGCACAATGGGAGTTGTTGTGCTCTGAATTAATTATCTCATACACACAAGTCCAAATCTGACCAATAATTGATCAGGGTCAAATAGTAACATATTTCCCATATGAAGTACATGTATTTTATAATGAGGCAAAAAAAAAAAGATACCAGCAGCCCGAATGGAAAAGTAAACAAACTATGTATTTGCCTGGAGTAAATTTTCGAGTAAGAGATCAAACGGGAAGGGAATGAAAGTCAGCAATTGTTTAATTCAGTTAAAAAAATAACATCAATGAATAAATTTCAGTAAGAAATTAATTTGATAATTCTGAGCACAATAGATTAAACCGCAATTTACATGAAGTCTGTGTAATTTTCAATGAGGCACAGAAAACAGCGGCCCATATGGAGAAGTAAACAAAATATATTTTTTCCCGGACTAGATTTTTGAATAAGAGATTATTGACAAAACGACTGATAGTCTGCAATCGTTTAATTGAGAAAGAAAAATGGAGAACAAGGGGGTACCTTCTCGTTTAAGCCAATAGTACAGTTTATATGATGTAACCTTTTTTTATTGAAATGGGCAGAAAGAGAAGTTTTGAAAAACGTTGATCTTCAATAGTTATGTTTAACTTTAAATCAATTTGAAGAGACAAATTTGCCAAATATAAAGCATCACATTGCTAGTACTGAAGAACTTACTTCTTGGTTACCATTATTTGCTTTAGTATACAGACTGTGCATTGAGAATGTCAATGCTATGTAAGCCTAATTCTGACATCAAAATAAAAATGCTAGGAATCACCATTATCATTTAATCTTTCAAGTTCAAATTTTATTGAAATATTTGCATGAGACCATTCACAAGTATCTCCTTATGGGTAACAATGTGACTTATCACATATCTATATACGTTTAACATGATTCATCAAAACACTGATTGATATAGAATATAGTTTGTTTTAAACTATCAAACATGAATAAATATTGTGTCCCTT
Source organism: Arbacia lixula (assembly GCA_963669155.1). Lineage (NCBI taxonomy): Eukaryota > Metazoa > Echinodermata > Echinoidea > Arbacioida > Arbaciidae > Arbacia > Arbacia lixula. The sequence goes on from OZ022593.1 coordinate 10,787,803, forward strand.
GAAAGTGTAAAACATAAAAGGTCAAGGTCTAAGAAATATACCTGACTGAATTACACACAGATTAAAAAATACACCGTTTGTTATGAATATAAGCAAAATATGTGCCCATTGTGTAAAACCTGATTTTGCTGTATGATTTCATTTTCTGTTCAGGGGGAGAGGGTAGGCTTCGAATTTCTTGCAAATAAATACCCCAACTCTTTTAGACTTAAAAATCCAGATCTCCTCATAAGCAATAAACATGCGTGCACTCTGCTGACTTACTTTTTCATAAAAATGTCTGTATGCAAAGTTCACAATTAATGCTTTAACTAGTGTGACTTTCAAGCCTGCTAGATATATGAAAAGTTCAAATACTTGTATTCCAGCACAATACAAAAGATTGGATACATGTGTGATTTTTTTTTTGCAATAAAAATGATATCATACAATAGCGAGGTTATACTACAGATGTGATATTAATTATTCTAGAATATTGTGCTCTACCAGATAACAATATGCAACAACAATGCTTTTGAACAAAGACATTGAGTAGGTACTGCCATTTTAAAAAGGATCTCGTCCTTCTCAAAATGGGTATGCCCCAGACCAGCAAATCCAGTGTACACACACATTTAGTACTTGACATAAACAGAATATACACAACACATTAAATAAACAGATGCTTTGTGATGATTGATGTCAACATATTGATGCATTTTTTCTTCAATTTCTTCTTAAAAACAAACAAAGTAATACATGTATATGTACATTAAGTTGTAAACAAATGTGTATGTTGAGTTGCAACACTCATGCATCCATCACACAGTTAAAAGAATAACTTATACAGCACCAGATTTAGTTTGAATATACACTTACAAAATAAGTGATCATATGTAAAAAAAGAAAGAAGAAAACAAATAACATTTCTTCTATAAAAAGAAAAAGGCTTACGCTAAAGACACACCCACTTCACCTGTTTAATGAATGAAGTACAGACATGGTCCAAGGAACACATTGGTATCACATGTGTGAGCTCACCTGACCACATTATGGTCTGCACTAATCTGGCTTAAGGAGACTTGAAAACCCATTTTTTCTGCAGGGTGCCCCTTCCTTCTCGTTTCAATAAAGTACGCCAAATCTAAGCTTGAATATGTGATAAGAGGGCGATAAAGTTCCAACTCTCCCCCAGTCCAAGGTCAGTATTTGCCCTCTTATATCATTGAGAATGGTCGAGTACTGAATATCACAAACTACTTCCAAACTCTATATTCAATATATATATTCTATAACCAAGGAAAAATAATCCATAAACAGTACATGTATAAAACCAAATATTTTCAAAATGTGACAAGAGTGCATTGTACTGTTTAGCAATGGCATTCACTGTAATCGTGGACGTATATGTTTGTGTAATGTGAACATCTTTGACACAATGTTGATACAGCAGTTTTTTGTTCACATTTTGCAAGACTCAAATGACATTCTTGCATGCTTTCACACATCTCTAACATGCCCATATTTGGCATGAAATTCATTGTGTGTTGATAAAACCTGAATATTAAGATTTGCAGCATTGAGATGAACATCAGAACATGAATTTTGAGAACACCGTGAGATTCACTATACACATCAAGAGCCAGTATTTCACATAACACATATTTCCATGGAACATCAACAGCAACGGGGTATTCAGTAATGCAGAGAGATTAGTAGAATAAACAAAGGGGGTGGTTGATAATTAATGCTGGATAACAAGCAAACTAAAGGCACATTCACAAATAGTTGTTTTGCTGCTACTGCTCCATTTACAGCCGCTCAGTATAGACCAGCAACAACTTCTGCAGGCTTGAACTCTTAAACAGTCATCAAGCCAATGATAATAGCAGCGCCCTTTCTTTGCAGCAATGTACGTGATATATTTTCTTTACCTCCCCTTTCTCTTTCTTCGTCTTATTCTTTGTACCATTACATTCCCTTGATGATTTCCTCCGTCAGCGCAATACCCCACTAGCGCCTGGAACGAGACTAACCGCGCTAACCCCAGTGACAGGCGAGGGGTGAACGGAAGATCTTTCGGAGCGCCAGGAGTGTAGGCATATTTCGGCGCACGGGATACATAGTTCCGTGGATACAGCTGCTGATACAACTGAGGGACAACCCACACCCACAGTGCCTTGTCAAAAGGCTATATCGACTCTAGTACAGCATCTCTATGTACAGTTAATACTAAAAGGCTGTCAGTGATTCAAGATGTGGAGGTGGTGCTAAAAGAAATAGTGCATTAAAAATGGTTGCTCACTTCAATTAGATATTAACGTGTGGAAAGTTACTCGCTAGCGGTGTGCGATTCCTGTGCAATGGGAAAGTGTCTCGTTCTCTCAAGCCATAAATTGAAGTTAGCGATTATTTCCGATTGCCCACAAGTTTACGCGAAAACGATACTTGGTCAGTTGGAACGATATCTGCCTATGAGAACGACACATGCCACATAATATAATATGTAACATAATATACCGGTATATCGTGTTCCAGAACGATATATACCGGGATATTTGGTACTGAGAACCAAATATAATAGGAACGGAATATGCCATCACACCGGCATCTCAATACCTAAAGCGCTGCGCGTATTCGGTATACGAAACATGCAGCGCTGCGCTGCTATAGCTCTACGCTTCGCAGTATGGTCTTTGATTAGACTACTACTAGTAAGTCATGTATAAAACCTATGGAAATACACCGCACAAATTAATTGTGCGATTGTTCTTTTAACACGCAAAAGGCCATAGAGAATTCTCGCACAAAATTGTTCGCCAGCTGTGATGAATCAGCTGATGTGCGTGACGTCACAATTTTTCTTAGATTTTACTTAACTGTCGTATACAAGTATTGATCTAAGAACTGTCTTGAATTTGGAATAAGCCAAATACTTAGCTGAGCCATATACTAAGTATTTTTTTGGACTTTTCTTAAGTATTGAATTAAATACCGGCCCAGGTGTGTATTTCTAAACTGCTTAAAATTCATAATTACAAAGCTCTTCTCGATTCTACAAGAGGATTGGTAAAATATATGGAACAAGCTCACCGGCATATCAGCACTAAGGTTCAAACCAGTTGCACAGAAAGTCACATACGTGATCAGTTTCCTTGATTGAAACAGGCGGTCCGAAATGACTATTAAGCTTGAGGATGGCGGGAAACTTGAAGATGTAATTGCCCCATATTGCATCCAGAAGTATCCGAAAATACTGCCAGAAGAAATTCAAAATATCCCATAATAATAGAAATACTCTAGACCGTAATGCAAAATGGTTGACACACGGTAGATATGCACACACAGTCAATACTTATTGGTCACACGCATAAGAATATAGAGTTACAAGAGTTATAAAGTAAGAAAGTTTAAGTTACAAAGCAAAAGTTCACGTCCTAAAATGCGTGAACAACTCAAAATAAGCGATTCAAGCAATACTTATGTTAAAATGGTCAAAGTCATGCCATGACCTTGAAAATTTTTACACTGACCAGTTCACTTATTCTCACTTACATGAATTAGGTATATCCACGTTTGATGTATCAAAATTTCACCTTTATAAAATATTTATGTTTGATAAATGTTTATGAGTTTTGTGTCACAATTATGTCGGTATAGAAGTAGATTCTGAATAACATGAATTAGGTTTATCCGTGTATAATGATCGATCATATTGATACTCATATGAAGCGCTGTTGTCTTGGCTTTACAATAGGAATTCGATACGTCTAATCAAGAAAGGGACATAATAATAATAATAAACCATGTTTATATAGCGCATAACACATATACATAAGAAAGTCTCTATGCGCTTCAAGGAGCAAAGAAAAAGAGAAATGAGGTTACTGAGTTCCTTAAATCATTTTGCCATTTGGAATAAGTGTGTTTTAAGAGCAGACTTAAACCTATCTAGGGTGTTAATATTCCTAAGACTGTCGTATAGGAGTATAGGAGGAACAATAAACAAATTCTTTTTACATGATCGAAGATTTCGTGCTGGTTTGTATACAGTGAGTAAGTCATTTAGATAAGCAGGAGCTAATCCATGAAAACATTCATAGGCTAATAACAATATCTTGAACTTAATGCGAGACTGGACTGGTAACCAATGTAAATTACGTAAGACAGGGGATATTGAAGCATGTTTCCTCGTACGTGTAACAAGTCGTGCTGCTGAATTTTGAATAGTTTGTAGTCTTTGAATTTGGCGAAGTGGTAATTGAAAAAGGAGACTATTGCAGAAGTCAAAATGACACATAACAAATGCGTGAACCAAACGTTCAGTTGTACTTCTATCAATAAAATCACGGATTTTACCAATTTTGTAGAGTGCACACGAAGCTGAACGACATTTTTGTGTGATGAAATTGTCAAATGTAAGCTTATTGTCGAAAATTACCCCAAGATTTCTACATGTTTTGGTAGCTTTAATTTGCTTTCCGGCCAGATCCAAGTGAATTACTGGAGTCGTATTTCTAAAACGGGATGAAACATGAAGGAACTCTGTCTTACTGCAATTTAACTTGAGACAGTTTTGGTGAGACCATTCTTTGATTGCTTGAACACAGTTTGCTATCTGAGAAGAAACATTTTCAAGCCGTGACTGTTTGAATGTAATATACAACTGAGTGTCATCAGCATAAAACATCTTGAAAATGTTATGTCTTTCAATCAAAGATTCTAGAGGAGAGGTGTATAATGTAAACAGGACTGGACCCAATACAGATCCTTGCGGTACTCCTTTGGTGAGTACATGTCCTGAAGACCGATCATTTCCAATGACTACATTATGAGTACGTCCTGATAAGTATGACTGCATCCAATTAAGTGCTTCACCACATATTCCAAATCTTAGTGATAAGCGTTTAAGCAATATATCGTGATCAATGGTATAATAATCCATTTTCGTAATTTATTCACAACTTTCCCCATAACTGCCTAGTGAAGCGCTGCTATATTTACTTTGTATTTCGTGATTCAGTTTCATTGGATGGACTCACTCTGAATCTATGAGGTGTTGCTACTCGGATAAACCTCGGACACACTTTGGGGTTGCCATCAGTAACGCATTGTCTGAACGACGTGCATAAAATGTGTATACATTACGAAAATGGTCTATTAGTATGTATCAGACACAGAGTTTGTCCAGCAGTATTGGACAACAACGTGGCACATATATTTGTGTTATCTGCTTGCCCAATAAAGCAACAAGCACCACGTTCTTACATTTTCAAACCGAGTTGGCCAAACAGAACACAACAATGGCCATTGTGCATCACACGTGTCAACTCACAACCTATTTTCTACCAGAAGCATCATGAATTAGTAATGACACTCTGAAGCTCTGAAGCCAGTTGCTAGTGGATAGACAGGTGTGATACACAATGGTCATCGTTGTGTTCTGAATTTGTTATCTGATACACAAAATATTTCACGTCCAAATTTGTCCAAAAGTGAAAATCTCATTATCACAAGAATAAATAATCACGAAACCTGCAGCGTGAAAATGTGACATTTGGCTTCATGGTGTGTCAATTTCAGCTTCATTTGAGCTTTAACTTATTTCTTATTATTTCTCAGAAGTGTCCAAAAGATTTTTACCCTCATGCTTACACCAGCTCTTACACATCCCTGGTTGAAGGAAGTAATGATTTGAAACTGATGATTATAACTATGATGAGTAATCACGCTGCAAATAGTTGTCCTAAAAGTTGTCCTAAAAGTCTTATATTGTGTCATAGCTGCATGGGTCGACACATGGAAATCATTGTCATTTTACATTTTTATGTTGATACCATTAGTAGCCTATGAATGTATGTGCTGAAAAGTATTGCTAGATATAGAACGAAACATTTTAGCCATCGCATATTTTTATCATTTCATGATTCAAAATTTGCTGGAAAATATTCCATGAGATGATATTAATGCAATTACAAATCAGACTACTTTCTTAGTTTCTTTCTCCAAGAGGCGCCGTGTGTGGCTGCAGTACTACAACCACCCACGGTGCCTCTTGGAGGATGCCGTTATCTGTGCAGTCCACACTGTATTTCATGGAACGCCTTTCACATGATAGACAATTTTCATTAAAAATGCAAATCTTATTTACATCGATCAAACAACAATACGTTACTAATAATATCCCCAAAGCTTGTCTAGGTTTTGACCGAGCGGCAACAAATAATAAAATCAGAGTGCGTTCCATCCATTGAAACTAAATCACAAAATACAGGTGAAGTAAAAAAACAAACAAACGCGTCTCTAAGCAGTTTGGGGGAATGTTGTGCATACTTAACGAAAGCGGTTTTTGTCCCTTTGCATTATTGCCGCGTTTTACTCCTAATTTTGTATTTATGGATAATCCGGCTAAAAATTCGGAATATTCATTGGAAATTATCTCTGTGTGGTTGCAATTAAATGATTATTGTCAACATGCACAAGACATGTTAGGCCTACCCCCCCAAAAAAAAAAAAAAAAATCCCACTGATCGGAATGTAACTAGAGCAATTAATTCATTATTCGTAATTTGTAGTTAAGTGAATGTAGTAATTGTGTCTGAAATGACAAAGTCTGTACGCGCGAGCATGCGATAGAAAAAATAGAAAAATACAGTACTTGTACATCAATAAATGGTGACACCATCTGTTCATTAGAAATCAAAGTCAGCACTCACGAAAGAGACTTGTCTAAACGGTCACATGTATGTGCTATAAAAACATTAGTCATTTAAGGTAAAAGAGCGAGAAAAAAAATTAGAAAGAAAATCTCAAAGCGAATGACAAAGTGAGGGATTTAACAGAAGAAGGTCGCAAAAATCACATTGTAAAAGGAATGGAAAACTGACCCGACCCACACCAGGATTCCAACCGGGGGCCTCGCGTTCTTAAAACAGCGCCTTGTATGTTAGTGCATTGACGCGGGCTCAATTTTTTAATGCTCTAAATCAAGTGGAAATTGTGTTGCATATGTTTCAGGCCATTTAAAGCATTTCAAAAATTTCCGCGCGTGCGTGCCCGTTCGCACGTTTTTCCGTGCGTATCAAAAACCGTTCAGAATCAGAATTCCGTTCTTCTACTGACATAATGTTTCTGACACTACACACATTATATCCTCTCATTTTGAGCCATGTTCATGCAATAATAAGGTCGTGTGGGAGCGTCAAAGTTAAAAGTCCGCGCGTGCGTCTATGCATTTCTGTGTGCAAATTTTGTATATATAAAAAAAAGCTTTCTTGAGTTTTAATGCATAGATGGTGTCACCATGTATTTACCAGCCTAGGTCTTTGCATGAATTTGCCAATACAGACCACCTTATACAGACCACTTGTTCACAACAGGGATGTGTTATGGAAGGATATGAAGCAAGTTTCTTCCTTTGAACCCATGTGCCAAGCCGCTGAAAAGTTATGTGTTCTCAACAGGTGCTGTTCAGGTGTTTGAACAATTATGAACATGATTGTGTGGCAACGGCTTCTCAGAGAGAACAAAAGAAATATACAGTCTCATTTCGCTTGTCCCGTTCTGTCATGGCATTAATACTTCCATGAGCATAACAGGTATCAGCAAACACAAATAAACAAGTTTTTCAAGTGAAATATCTCTGTTTCACGCAAACACACACAAACGCCGTTAATGATAATACACAGCTTAATATATCATTTTGAGAGTGGTTGAATCCCCCAAATGCACAAGTTGTCGGAAAGTGAAGAAATTGGTCAATTTTTTAAGTAATACAAATAGCTTATATGTCCGATTTTTAATGATTCCTCAATACTTTTCGAAACAAAAGCAGAGTAAAGGATCTGTCATTATCTGCCGTTAACGTCCTTAAAGTTTGCAAACAAATTTGTCAAAAACAAAACGTCTACAGACAAATGGGAAATTAAAGAAATTTCTTTTCAAGTTGACATCAGCTAAATGTCGGCCCGGCACATGGAACATCAAAGCATTGTCATGATTATGGAATGCTTTTGACATTCATGAGCACGCTTTATACCCATACAGATGTTTGAATATATTATGCTCGAGTTTCTACTCCTTCGTAACACCTCCCTGTTCACAAGTATGTCTCGTTTTTTATTCCTCCTCTACTCCTTTCATTTTTTTTTGTCCTGTTTGCCATTCCTTTTCTTCTTTTAAAAGAAATTATGAATTTTATTACGAACAATGATAACATGATATAACCTTCTTGATATTGATATGCAAATACTCAATGAATGAACGTACGGCAATAGAGACGCGAGGTTATGTCAGTAACATGTAGGTTTGTGCAAATATTCCTTTCTTTCGCCTTTATTGTGTTGGCAAATAGCAATCACATCGCGCTTTTATGAGACGAGAATAACAATTTAATTTCACCATTTCTTCTTCGAGTTACATTCCTTCGGTACATAACTAATCATGATAACATACATGAATACAAAGAGCTCCGAAACAGAGTTTGTAACAGCTAAGTTTAATAGTATATGCGTCTATAAAGGCAATGAAGAGGTACTTTCAGCTTCGACTTCTAGGGGAACTCCCTAAATTTTTTTTTATATAGTTGTCGTGATATTTACAATACACAACTTTATATAAAACAGTCTATAGGTCTATAAAAGGTTTTAAGAGGTTTTTAAAAAGTTTTTATGGGGTATTTACAAATTTTATATAAAAAGAACAATTCTATCAGGCTTGCAAAAGGTATACAACAACGTGAAATATTAAGAAACTGCATAAGCATGACCAGTGGCAACAGGTTATCAAAGGGTTGATTCATGTTTACACCGAAGACTCATTAACTGAAGACTCATTGGGGAAGATATCATGCTGCATGAAGCTACATGGAATATTGTTGGATATTTTTTTTTTTTTTTTACTTTTCATGACTTCGAATCATTTAACATTTTTTGTGTGTGTTTGCGTTTGTGCGTGTATACATGAGTGTGTGTTTATGTGTGTGTATACATTAGTGTGTGTTTATGTCTGTGTAGGCCTATACCAGAGTGTGTGTTTATGTCTTTGTATACATTTTGTTGTCAGTAAACCGCACTTGACCATTTGATAGGTAATAAAGTGGCTAGCTCAAAAGTAAATGGGCGCAAGTGCTCCCCATCGAATTGTCTAACATTTGCAAAAAAGAGATACCGAGCGTCGTTACAAAGTATACCGTCTTTATTCACAAATGAATTGCTGTTTTATTCTCAAATCGACACGTTTCATGTCGGAATGTGCTCAGGTAGGGAAAAAAGAGAGGATAACAAATCGAGCGGAATCTGACGCGAATGAGGTCTACATGACTCACGGTGAATCGGTTGAAACTTGAAGTGTTTGCATTCAGGGCACCTGCGTGTGAGAAGATATGAGAAAACACACCAAGAAAAGGATTCACCCTCTGAGATTCACCACAGCACGCGCACTTCATCGACACACTCTGACAAAAGGACGTAAGACCTGATTCGGCGGTCGGTGTAATCCCAGAACAAAAATGCATATGATTATTTCAGGTTGGGATAATGAATGGCAAGAAATTCCTCACTTTTGAAAGACAAGTTTGTAAATTAGGCTATGACTGGAATATTGGTGTTCATTTATTCATGGTGGAAAGACCTTTTCCCAGGAAATCCGATTTTTGTTTTCTTCACGGTGTTATAATCTCATTTTGTAATATCATACGACAAATATGGAGAAAAGTCAATAATTGTTTTCTTCTTATTATTTTCTACAAGGAACCTTGATTAAAGTTACCACCTGAAATGGTTAAATTACATATTTTTTGTTGTATTTGAACTACATGACATAGAAATTGGGCTCATTACATTTAAATTAATCTTTCACCTGATATAATACATGAAAGGGGAAGAAATGACAGTTTCTCTTGACCAGGTTATACTGTACTGATATTGCAGGCCTATATAGGCAAGAATACAGTACAGCATCATTTAATCACTTTCTCTCATCGCTGTTGCTAAAATATGCATACATGTAAGTCAATTGCATCTTTTTGCCACGGCAACACAATACACAATAGAACTTGCATGACGCACCCTGTTTTGCATACCATTAAGGTAGACGGAATGCGAAGCACCATTCACATGACGTATATTACCGCAAGGGCGCATGCAGGCGTGCGGACAGAGGTGTGTGTGCGCGTTTTAGTATTGCCCGGAGGTCCGCAGATTTAATGAAGAAGATGGGAAAGGAGGAGGAGGAGGAGGCAAATGAGGAAGGGGAGGAGGAAAAAATATGAAGAAGTAGGGAAGGGAAGGAGTATACATCAAAAGAAGGGCATCAAGAAGGGTAAGGAGCCGGAAAAGAAAGAAGAGGAAGCAAGACGCAGGAAGAAAAAGAAAATAAATAGAAGAATAGTATAAAAAATAAAGGATACTTGGAAGAAAAAGAAGAGGAAGTAGTAGGAGAAGAAGAAGAACAACATGAACGACAAATGGGAGGAAAATAAAAAGAAAAGAGAAAAATGCAAATTGAGGAGGAGGGAATGGAACAACACCACAAAATAAGACCAAGATAAAAAGAAGACAATGTTGTGCTTTCAACAAAATGCGAAACCTTTATTGACTTGAGGCTGTATGATTTTGAAAATTGAATTTAAAATCATAAATGTCATTATGTTTTATTCTCATTGCTAGGTGGAAAGAGGGGCACAAATCATAACTCAGTCATAGAAGGGTCACACTGCATAAACAGTTAAAAGTTGTAAACAACTGGATTTTAATCAGTCTCAAAAAAGGGAGGAGGAATTTGAAGTAAATTTGCTGATGATAGCAGTATGTGTAAGTATGTGTATGTGTATGTGAGTGTGTGTGTGTGTGTGTGTTTGTGTATGTGTGTGCCCATACACAAATATTATTATTTCAACTTTCAGTTCTACTAGAGACAATAACAAATTATTTTATTTTATAATCGACACCGAGTTTTACCCTACGATTTACCACGAATAATAATCAAGTATTCAACATGCATTGGGTGTGGTTTTCAAATACAAGGGACCTTCATTATTTGAATATCCTATCCGAGGCACAAGGCTCCCATAAAATACTTGGAACAGACACCAAGCATATTCAGATAAGATGTATAATTACGCCATAGCTCTTGAATGATATCGACAATATCAATTAGATCAAATCCGGGATGTGGCAATACCTTTGGGGAAAGCCGCACGACAATTGTAATATAGGTTGCGTACTTTCTTTGTAACAATAGACACGAAAGTGAAACTGAAATATGATCGTATATTTACTTCTCCCGCAGTGCGATATAGGCCTATACGCCGCCATCGGTATATATTTATATATATACACTACATACATACTATACTGTACCCCATGTACACGTATGATATAGCTAAGTGGATACTGGAGGATGCATAGATACAAGGGGCATGCAGGACGCACCCACAAATGGCGCGCGCGATACATCCGTATGCAAACAAAGCTGAGTTACACGCTAAGGGCGCATCAGCATTAGCGCAAGCCCGCTTTACATGCAGTACGCACGTACGCAAGGTGGTACAGTACGGTCGAGTAATGCCATCCTCATCCCGTTTACAGTAGGAGAAGTAGGCGGGAGTAATTCTCCTCTCTCAGACAATCTCGCATCCCTTTTTCTTCATCCAGTGGATGGGTGCTTCATCTCTTAACGGATATTTCCTCCTGTGATATTGGGCATCTAGCTGCTGGAATTCCTCTGGTAGATTTTGTGAGTTGCTCGGGGGAATAACCATCATATCCATCTCCATCTGAAGATTCTATTTAAGCGGGAAAAGGGAGAAACAAAAAGGATGCGGCTTTTGACTGTTGGATTATTGCTGGCGGTGCTCGCTTGTGTAGCACAGGCGCGCCCTAAAAGACATCGTGCACATCGGCACGGCAACAGCAAGGTAAGGCGATGTAATGACTTGTACGAATGATCTCCACATCATTACTGTTTCCATTAAACGAATCATGGTTTTAATTCGTATACCACGTATGCATAATACCTACTCGGGTATGCATGTGTACATAGTTATGTCCCTAATACACGTATGTGTTACGTATTTGATTCGATCCACTTACTCCGCACGTAGTGCACAACTGAAAGCATTATCATAATAAATTATATTATGATTGTACACAAGAGAGTTAAAACGGGAGTGTGCAGCTAAATTTTCCTCTTCTTAATATTCCCATCTCTCTCTAACCTGGTGTTCTGTATCTATATTACCAACTCGATTATCAATCATGTCATATCAGCTTACATGATGAAATATTCATTCTAGTGATTTACATATCTGTTTTCTCTATATGATAGGAATATCCATTATTTTCATTATCAACAATACTAGTAGTTAAGTCCATGTAGCAATAGTAGCAGTAGTTGCTGCTGTAGTACTAGTACTAGTACTACTACTACTACTACTACTACTACTACGACTACTACTACTACTACTACTACTACTAGTAGTAGTAGTAGTAGTAGTAGTAGTAGTAGTAGTAGTAGTAGTAGTAGAAGTAGTAGTAGTAGTAAGTAGTAGTAGTAATACTATACTAACAGCTGTAACATTACTTGCTGTAGTAATACCAGCAATAGAAGTAGTAGTAGTAGTAGTAGTAGTAGTAGTAGTAGTAGTACTACTAGTAGTAGTAGTAGTAGTAGTAGTAGTAGTAGTAGTAGTACTAGTAGTAGTTGTAGTAGTAGTAGTAGTAGTAGTAGTAGTAGTAATAGTAGTAGTAGTAATAGTAGTAGTATTACTACTACTAGTAGTAGTAGTAGTAGTAGTAGTAGTAGTAGTATTGGTAGTAGTAGTACATGTAGTATGAGTAATGATAGTGGTAGTACTACATGCGGTAGTCGTACTACTACTAGCAGTAGTCGCAACAGTAGTAGTAGTAGTAGTAGTAGTAGTAGTGCTTCAGTGTATGAAGCTAAAATCAGACGCAGAACTATTTCCCTCAGCGCGTGTCCTCGGTTTGCCCTTCCCTCTACTTCTCCTTAGGAAATATGATGTAGATGAATAATGAAAGTGTGAGCGGATGTAACTTATCATAGTTAACCACCATCACTGCGCTAATCCTAAGCTTACAGCCATGATAGGGGGCGTCCCCTGGGGATTGTCCAACGTGATAAACAGAGGTGCTTTGCCCCTCCATGTATTTTAATTTAATGGGACATCCATTGGTTTACAAAACCCCTAAGCATCCATAAGTCATACTCATATCACACACACATACTTTTTAGTAAGAAATTAGGCATGAACTATGGAGTAAACACGGGGGCTCATTGATGGTCTACTCCCGGGCATTCCTTTCATACAATATCATGCTTTTGGATGGGATATTCAGGGTTCTTACCCCCCCCCCCCCCCCCAGTACTTATAAGTCATACTCATATCAGGCAAACATACTAGTAAAGTCATTCATACATCTAAATTATGGTGTGAATCAAACATAGAAAGTGTGTGCACCCGTCCCTTCCTTTCCCAAAAACAACAACGACAACAACAACAATAACACAAAACATAAACAAACACACACACGCACACACACTTAGAAAAATCATGTATATCATACATGTACGTTGATCGTTTACCATACGGTCAGGAGTAGGCGTGCATCCTTTTTTAGAGCGACCCCCCCCCCCCCCCCTCACCAACACACATACATACACACACCCGCACATACAGACACATTCACAGCCACCTTCTTATCAAAACAATCGACCGTGTGCCTTAATTCACTAATTAGTTATGTTGTGACGTTGAGTGTTTTACAGTTTAAATGTTACATCCACGAATATAGCTCTACCAATACCAACCTACTTGACTGCTCCGTTTCCATGGTTCCCGGGTGAGATAGAGGAGGATGTAGCTAGATGGACCGGAGCCAAAAAATGGAGACAGGAGTGTTTATAGAGCTCTCAGGAAAAAACAATGCTCACACTAGTTGGGCTACTCTTCTTAATCCATTAAATCTGACGATTTCAAAACTATTTTAAATTTATTGGTTCCACTATGATCTAATAATATTTTATGAATAGCTATCGAATATTCGGATTTATCGGACTACTCTTGTTTTAACTCGTTGTGTGTCTCTCGTAAATTTATCACACGCAATACACACAAATCCTATAGACTACCTGGGGTTTTTGGCACACAAAGGGTTAACTCAGCCACGGTATACTATAGGCATGTTGGTAAAACAATTTAGCGCGGCCAAGTATCACATTGCATTCAATTACAACTCTGCAATAAACACAACAATTCTTTAAAAGTTACGTATTGTATTCACCATTTCACTTAAAATGAGCCTAAAGGCGAACGACAAAAGCCTTATACCTGCCCAGTCGTCTAGTTGTAATAATAACAAGCGCACAACATCAACAGACTTTGGAATATCTACATAGACATCTATAAAGGTCCGTGCGGTGTGTTGTCGTTACGTATCATATGGATTTTTTCATAATGCGACCCGGAGTCTCTATATATACACTCAGTGGATGGATTAAATTAGTGCACGTCTATTGCTACGTCGGCTTGCTGTTTGAGTCCCATGATATTGGGATATATTGCATGAAGCTGCCTCCTCCTACTTTATTGGATTATATGTTACGTTCCTCAGATGCACATAACTGTATATACATACGTGTTTAATGGATCTTTGAAAACGTTTCTTGCTGTAAAATATCGAGATTTATTGCATGGATATGCTTCTTTTAATATAGTTTATTTGATTATCTGATATTTTCCTCACCTGATGAACTATTGAACTCATGTTGTGTATTTGACATGTTTCCGAAGTATACATAATTGCATATTTATATGGATGAGAATTGGCGGGCTTTTTCAGCGGCATTGGTTTGCTGTATGATATCGCTTATATATCATGAAAATGCCTCCTCTTCATCTATTTCATCGTCATTGCTACCTCCTTCTTGTTGAATTATTGAACTCATGATGTCGATCAGACACATTGTGAAGATTCACATTTTACATGTTTTATCTTCTTTGCAGTGTTTTTATGCGAGAAAAGAGTCTGTGTGGGTGTATTATTTGTGTATGTGTTTTACATGTGTATGCACGCGTGTGTGGGCATGTGTGTGTGGGTGTGCGTAGGTGTGCGTATGCGTGTGTTTGTGTATGTCGGATGTCAATGATTGCTTGCATGTATCATGTGTATAGACAGGATAGATTTACTAGCTCAAAAAGTGCATTGAAATGCCAGGGCACTTGTCACTGTGAATACCAAAAGAAAGAGTTAAAACGCATGAAGCACATCCTTAAAGATCGTATGACATGAAAACGTATGTTGACTTAATTTGATGCAACTATATAAATATATATATATAAAACAAAATCACTAAATGTTCAGATGTCCAGAATAGCCTCTAACTCAAAATTATTCTTGTGACATCATGAGAGGTAGAAATTAGCAGGATAATAGACAGAATTTATGCACGAACTAAACATTGCAATGACTACCTGCAAGTGCTTATAATAGAAAATTATTTTTTTTCCTTGGCATAGCAAGCACATTTCTGACATAAGGGAACGATTACTTCCGCAGGAAAGGTTGATAGACGGTATTGTGTGAAGACATGTGATGCTCTTGTGGGCAGGTGGATGTAGTCATTGCAATGTTTTGTTTGTGCAAAAATTCTGTCTATTATCCTGCTAATTTCTACCTTTGATGATGTCACAAGAAGAACCTTAATCCCCAGGATGTTCTGGAGGCGGGACTTATCAGTGCTGAGAAAATTAAAGAAAAATAATTTCAAAATATAGGACACATCATTCATTGAATAGTTAGTGATTTTGTGAAATACATATTAAGTTGCATCAAATTAACATATTTTTTTGTCATGTCATAGGACCTTTAAACCAGTGATAATAGTAATGCATCTTAAGTGCAGGATTATCTGTTGGAATTATGACTCAGTGCATAAAAGTTTTTCGCACTGCATCATGCAAAATAGCTAAAAAGATATACATGCGTTGTCCATGCAACCGTCAAGAGCACGTTAAATTATGCATGAATGACAAGGGACAGAAAGATGTTTCCGCAAAAGCTCAACGGCATTACAGCTCGCTGTACAGACAATCTATCACATGCAATGCACTTAGGATAAATTGCAATTGTTGCAAAAAGCCCCTATGTCGCCTGGCAACCATTTTGTTTCCAGGCACCCAAGGTATGGCAATATATACATAATACCTCACAGCACGATTTCCTCCTTTCTTATGTAATTTATTTATGTAATTGTTAAAAATGCCGGATAAAGAAGTATAATCATGGCATAAATGAAAATAAAAATGATAATTACATTACTAACGATGATGATTAAGGTGATAGTGATATCAACAATAGCAAGTAATGATGATAATGATAGATAATTCTTTTCCAGCTAAAACAAAAATATGACTATGTATCACAAACTTATACATGCGTATACAAATTCAATTCAAATATACTTGATTCATTGATTTTCATTTGATAACAAGTATATTCCACCAGATAGATATTATACATACAATTCATATAATATGTTTAACATGATTTTTTTCTACTGATTAGTACAGGGAGGCGTGAATTTCTTGTGGCGGAATTGTCTGAATTGAGAACAAGAAATGCAAATGTATAATGCAATTCTTCATTTTGTTTTTGTTTTAAAACAAGGTATATTAAAATGTGTGTGGGACAGTGGCAGGAGAAAAAGTTCATGTAAGACAAGAAAGATGTATATATCGAAACTATCCCGCAATGAGAGCTAATTTTAAGAGCTTATTCTCTACATTTCTAGCAGCATACAAAAAGGCACTCATCACCTCATCCTCACCTTTAAAAAATACGTAATGCATTTTAAATGAGCTGACAAAAAGCCTCGCTCGTCACCACTCAATCATACGGAGTTGTTTTTCATCAGCCGATCGACCACTCTCCCAATAAAATTATTTTTTGGAG
>OZ022593.1:10809754-10844754 GCA_963669155.1 Arbacia lixula
AATCTTTGTACCACGGGGAAGCCCGCTGGCTACAGAGAGGTTTAGAGAGAGAGAGAAAGAAAGAAAGAAAGATAGAGAGAGAGAAAGAGAGAGAGAGAGAGAGAGAGAGAGAGAAAGAGAGAGAGAGAGAGAGAGAAAATGAAATAGATAGAGAATGATGAAATGTTGGAATTTGAAAACACAAACATAGGATGGTTGCATCAAGAGAGTCAGAACAATTCAAATGGATCAACGGTAAACAAAAATCAAATAAATAATGTATGAATGTACATGATGAATAACTCAAAGGATATAATCATAGAAATATAGACAAAATGATAAATGGATAGAATAGAAATATTGAGAAGGGAAAAGCATTGCGTTATGGATTGTGTTGTTTGGGGAGAAAGAAGAAGAGTGGGTGGTATGAAAGTAAAAAAAAAAAAGCGCTTTGGGGAAAGAGAGGGGTATGGTATGATGACGCAAATCAGGGAGAGTGAGCATGGTGAGACGGGGACAGAAAAGGGCAGAGAGGTTATATGTGGAATACAAAAGAATGAGGGTGGGAGAGAGAGAGAAAGATGGGGAAAGACAGAGGGGTAGTGAGAGAGGCATTAAGAGCGAGATTAAGATACGGAGAGAGAATGACACCTATTTTTCTTTATAGAGAAAGACTAGAAAGATAGAATCAGGTGGTAAAGAGAAAGGGAGACGGAAAGAACGAGCCTTGTAAGTGAGCTTTACATATTACACCAGACACAATCATGATACCACAGCAAGTGATCCATTATAAACAGGTTAATAATGTTCGTAACAAACTGCAATATATTTTGGATTAATAGACAGGATGCTGTGGTCAGGACCGTTACAATCACACGTAGTCGAATGACAGGATATTGATTTCCAGTTTGTGGATTGTATTCTCCTCTCTTGGGAGATTTCCCATCGCGTTTTGGGTTGACTGAGCTTCATGAGACGTTGTTGAAAATTGGGGCCATGCATTTTTGCTCTAATTACAATATTGATGTTCTTTGGTTGGCTTAAAGTTCTTTTGTTGCTTCGTGTTACTAATCTTTGGCCACCATGTGACATGCGTGGCCAAAGACACATACAAATTAACACGCGCACACACACACACACACACACACACACACACATAATATAAATGCACAAAAAACATCATTTCACACCACACCACTTCAAGCACATACATGACATGCAGACCACGGTTCGCACACCACCTACACGCATACATTCACGTAAAACGTAACAAAACAGAGAACCACGTGAAAATAATACATACAGACGACAACAAAATACAAAAACATACATAAATTCACATGTACAAACAAATATATATATATATATATATATATATATATATATATACAGTTTATATGTACGATATACGTTTACACACATATACACATACACGCAAACAAGATACATGTACATACATACATTCACAGAACCTTATGGCGCTTTCTTTGTTTACACCAATCTGTTGGTGTCCTTCTCAATCAACTCATGTGTGCTTTCATCAACTTTCATCCTTGACATTTTGTTTAGAGCAAACATATTTAGAAATATACACATGCCGGGCTGACCATCCAAATTGATATTCTCCTGCGCACTGCTGCTTGCATAATGATGTAGAGATAGAGTTTATCTAGATGGTTGGTGATATACATGTAGATCCATTGATGCGTTGCTCTGGGAGAGAAGTGCATACATTCAATCACATTAATTCAAAACAGTACAGGTGGATGATGGAAGATATCTAAATTGAGAACTAGAGAGGCAGGCATGGGTGTAATAGGGTGTACAAGGAGAGGGAGAGTGGAAGGGAGAGAAAGGAGGGAGGTACAGTGAGAGAGAAAGAGAAAAAGAGAGAGAGAGAGAGAGAGAGAGAGAGAGAGAGAGAGAGAGAAGAGGGAGAGGGAGAGAGGGAGAGAGAAGAAGCAAATATGGTACCGATGAATAATTAAATATTTATTTTTATATAGAGAGCAGGATTGTGATTTAAGACTTCTAACACACTTTACAGAAGAGGGTTTGAGAAATATTATACCACCAAAACTTCCCACGGCCTCATGAGAAAAAATGTGAGATAAAAAGGATAACAAAATAAGAAGCAATATGATAAAGAAAAAGGTAACTACCAACACAAAAGTGAGAAGAAGTCATCGATGATATAAGAAACGAAGAAAAAAATAGATTATGAAGCAGATGAGGTAGAGAGAGTGGGAGGAAAAGAGAGACCAAGGAAAAGAGGAACGAAAACATTTGGGGAACGAAGAAGGAAGGAAAAGAAGAATAGAGATAATGATGTGGAGGAAGATGGAAAGAAGAAGAATGGTTAAAGGGATAAAAAGGGGAAAGAGTAATAACTTAAAAGAACGAGAAGGCGAAGGAGAAGAAGGAGTTGTTTTAATAAATGACGTAAAGCCTACTCTCTTTAACACGGGCGTAACTGCTTCTCATTTCCCGCCTAAATCGCATGACCCAAATCCAATAAACGTAAAATTCCCGCGCCAGGAACGACTGCAGTTCGCTCACGATAAAATATGTCGAATTGCAGTCGGTCGAAATAATCTCACAGAGCCCCCAAATCTGGAGGATGATTTAGGAGACAAATAAACAGGATTTGTTTTAGCGGTCTTCTCGATTTACAGAGCAATGACGGCCGATACCTCTACCGTCGTTAAACCTGTCTGTGATTCATTTTACTGAATCCATCTTGGCCAGTCCCGAATGGACACAATTTCATGAGGCAATGATTTATAGCTGTACGTCCGAGAACTTGTAGGCGGGGCGTGTTGTCGATCCTCGCTGCAGTTGGAATGGGCGAGTTATGCCAGGCATTGAAGTTGACAGTAGTACATCTACAGAAGTACTCTGGTTGGTCTTATTTATTGACAGAAACATAAGTTAATGTAATGGTTGCTTGACCTTTAAAAGGAAACTATTGAAATAGAAAGTAAGATTCATATAATTAACATATTACAGACCAGTGTGTTGCAACGACAGCGAATGTGGTAGACGAGATTAAGAAAAAGGGCCACCACTTAAGAAAACAAAAACATTTAGGATGGAATGAAAGCCATCAATCATATTTTACGGAATGTTTGTTTCATTTGTCAGTTATACTAAAATATCAATAAGAGCAGAATTCTGTGTGACACACACGCCTTAATGAAAAAGGCCATTACTAAAGAAAGCAAAAATATTTCACGGAATGAATTCCATAAAATATATTTTACGGAATATTTATTTCATTTGTCGGACCGGTTATTCAAACAAATCAACAAGAGCAGATTTTTTTTGGCACGCTCAGACATGACAGAGTATGTACTTACTGCTTATATAGGTTAATCGACGAAATGAATCTCGTGATGTAGTTCTGGTTAGGATTATTTTATCGGCTGTGCTTATAATGGAGATTTGCTCGAGGCGGACTCAGGTGGTGGGACTTCATCATTGACGCCATTGCGATCACGTGATACGCGCGACGCCTCTACACCTGGGGAAATGGTAGTTTCCTTATCAGACGAAGCGCGTTATATTTGTTGTGTGTGTGTGTGTGTGTGTGTGTTTGGTTGAATGGTAGCGCTTGTGAAAGGAAGGAAAGAATGTAGTGGACCGAATGTGGGGGACGGTAGTGACATAGATTGGTTTGAAAGGAGTACAGACGGTGCAGACATCGACTGGAGAAGAATTTCATCAAGAGAGAATCTATACCACTAGAAACAAATGCTCTTCTTTTAGATGAAGCTTATCTATTTTGGATTGTAAAAAAATCGCACATAACGAGTTTATGATATTATGGGAAATGTTTAGGTTTAGATAACAGAGAGAGGGAGAGGTGGAGGCAGAGAGATAAACTGATGAATAGAATGGGAGAGAGAACAGGATGAAAATGAGCGTGTGGTGTATGGAAGGAAATAGCGGGGAGGAGGGAAATACGAAGAGAGATGCGAGTAGTAAGATGGAGTGAGAAAAGCATGGTAAAGACATTATTAAGGGTGATAATGAGGTGGAGACAGAGAGACGACGCGGATCAATTATTGAGGCGGAAGAGCATTTACTACATCATTAGATATTGAAGACAATCCATTATAAAAGCATTATTAACACATACATTGCAGCCATGAGGTAGTTGGTAGTATCTTGAGGCGGTCGTCATTGTCATATCGACGTCACTTCATGAATTGATTTCCACTTGAAACCTGTGATAAATCACTCATGATCAGACCTATTGTATCGCCTTTATAAATTTATCGAGTCTGTATACAGCGCATTGGGACTATCGTATATCAGTGACACCCCCCCCCCCCCCCCCCGGCCTGGGCGAAATATATTGATTTCCTTAATTCGAGAACGTTTCAATCATTTCAGTACGTGCGACGAAAAAATAAGCATTGCAGGAGGGAGATACGCCGCATGAAAATAGGACATATTCGTCTTGGGAGGAGACTATATCGACTGAAGTTTTATGTGTTCTCCCGGGGGACGGTGTACATTTGAATGAAAGCTGCAAGTAGCGTGCCAGTTAAGGACGAAAATAAGATCCGGGTCACAGCGAAGGCATTGCCTCTTTGCACTTCAAGTGAGAAGATGGAGGTACTTTTTTTTTAGTTCGCCCGCTCGATCTCTCCCTTGCCCACTCCTCTCTCAAGACGCGCTTGTTATCCACTTCAGGTTCTTTTTATGTCTTTCACTGTGAAGAAATCCCTCTCTATCCTCCTCTACCCTCAACCCCGTATGCGTGTGCCTGTATAAATTATGTGTGTGTGTGTGTGTGTGTGTGTGTCTCTCTCTCTCTCTCTCTCTGTCTTACTCTCACTCATCTTCACTGTTTCTACCGTCAACTTTCGCTTTCTCTCTCTCTCTGCTTCTCTCTGTCTGCCTATATGTGAGTGTGTGTGGGTGTATGTGTCTCACTAAGCTTACTTTAATCATGTTCTCTGTTCCTCTCGTCCCATCTCTCATTTCTTTCTCACTCCCTATCCATCTTTCTCTCCGTCACTCTCTCTTCTCCCCCCCCCCCCCACCTCGCCCTCTCTCTCCCTCTCTTTCTTTCTCTCTCTTTCTCTCTCTCTTTCTCTCTCTCTCTCTCTCTCAATCCCTCTCTCTCCCCCTCTTTATCTCTCTCTTTATCTCTCCCCTCTCTCCCCTTCTCTCTCTCCCCTCCCTCTCTCTCTCTTTCCCTCTCCCCCTGTCTCTCTCATCTTTTCCCTTTCTCCCTCCGTATACCAACCTCCCCGAAAGTGCCACTCTCCAGTTTCTTTGGCGCCAACGGCATGAATACCGCGTGACATTTTCAGGGGCATTTTGTAGATGGACGGGGAAGATGTACGAATGGGGGAGTGATGAATTATAAAGAAGCGATGTGTGATGTCCTGATGGCGTTTCGAAAAACGACACCAATCGCCAGATGTTATCTGGAGTAACAGCCCTTTTTAAGTTCTTTTAGCTCACACGTGTATTTCAAGTAGCTTTTGGCATAAGATCTCCATTGTAGATGGATCCCTCAGATGTCATAATTAAAGTACAAGAGAGTTAGTATGTATTCCGAGATGAAGATAACTTATTATGCTCTTTTCTCAGGAACCGGCAAAAAACTCATCCGAAGCAACGTTTAAAAACTGTTAGGATGGTGTGCTTTTTGCAATAGGCACACCAAGAACGTGCCCACATTCCGACATGAATCGAATATAATGATTATCATTAGATTTTTTTTAGTTAACATCGAATTCAACGTAACTCAAGAAACGGATGATAAAGAATTGAATCTACACAAAAATTGTTAAGATGAAAGTTGCTCGGTAGACTGTGCAGACTTCAAGTCACATTATATCCTTATATGGGATGGAAGGTAGAAGTGAAGGTGGATTATAGCGGAAGATGGTGACTGGATAAGGAAACATTGGAAGCAGAAGTCGTCATGTAGAAATCGGTTTCATCGGATGTGGTTTGGGTGCATACTGCGGCGTATTGAAGTAGGTTTCTAATCCGAGTCTTAATGGTCCTACCATCATGATCGTGGCTGAGTGGTGAAAGACTTGATTTCACTTGAATCCTACTTCACCAATTAAAAAAGAGTAGGTATCCAGTAGTGCGCGACAGTTTTTATCAGGAACAAAGCATAGTGCCACTTGCAAGGAATTTGCCTCCAAAGAAGAGGAGATGGGAAAATTCTGGAATTGAATACTGTTGCTTTTATTGTCTTCATCATTATTTCGAGCAATTATTGATATCACTACCATAATCACTATTGTAATGGTATTGCAAAAACCGTACTTAAATCTTTGTTTTTCTAATATTTCAATAGTTCTTGTGTATGACTCTTGAATATGTTAGCACAAAAGAACAAAGTAAGAAATAAATAACTGAATACTAGTTGAAAGTGCTGTCAATAAAAGTTGTTTCTTAATCAAAGTTTTAAAGTGGCTTACCCAGTTTAACTCTTGTTAATTCCTGGTCTGTTTTAGACATTGACAATCACGCCGCCTCTCCATCTCCTTCTGTAACCATGGTAATTTGTTACTTATCAACTCTTTCTGTGCCAGATGAAAGGCTGATCTACAGATCTTGTCTATATAACTGGTGAAAATATTTACACACAGTACGTAAAGAGTTAAACGCTGATATTACTGGGATTTGCATTGTATACACTATTGCAATGACCACAAAGATGTTTAACCCATAGACATATTAAATACGATTTGAACCCTTGTGAAAAACATAGGCCTACTGTGAGGCGGACGGAGGTGAATGCCGTGTGGCATACTACGGTATATCTTTTTTTCATCAGTGACATAATGTGTTTTTATAACAGAGACAAATATTTGGGTCATAGAAGTGAAGCCGAATTCGCATTGACAGAAGTAATTCACTGCATTATGTATGACATGCACGAAATAGGCATGCACACGGGATACCGTCGGGTGCACGGTGTCGCGAGTCTAGCGTCTCCGATACACCTCGGCCAGGAAGAGAGTTCGAGTAAAAGTAATCTTCTGTTTACAATTGGACTCCTAGAGTATCCCATTGCCATAAAATGAACATAAAGACTAGCAGGTCCCTGTAAACTAAAGGTTAAAATGGTAATACACTAGACGACCCGTTTTAAGCATTGAAGTTAGAATTGTCGAACAACCAAGGAAAATATTGTAAAGAGTACCGAAGTGGTGTTAAAGGTGATATTCATAGGAAATAAAATCAAATAAATGTAGTTTATTTTATAATTGAATGAGTTATTAAAGCAACTTATGCAGCTAACATGCCATGAAAGTGTTCAGTTTTGTGTTTACTGAAAGTCAAATTTTACTAAATTGACTCTCTTCCTGACCTACGAAATCGCCTCAGGGAAAGTGGCGTTGTGTGTACGTCACAGCCGGGATACGCTTCACAATGACCATTGTGTATCACACCTGTTAATCCACTAGCAACTGCCATCACAGTTTCATTAACAATGCATGATGCTTCTGGCGGAAAAGAAGCTGCGGATTGGCATGTTTGATGCACAATAACGCATCCCTTTTCTTACGTCAGACCTAACATGCCTAAAAGCCGTTTCGGATGACAGTAGGGAAAATTTGTCCCCGAGAATACGGTGATTGTTTTCACCCTAATTTCGCTTTTTGGAAAGCTTTTTGGAAAGCTTTTTGTTTGAATGTCATCCGAACTCATTGTATGGCTTATAAGCTTTCTGTAGATAAATATCTTCATATTTTTGGATTTTCTATGAATATCACCTTTAAGGGAAGAAATCATTCGAGTGAGAGGGTTATCGGTTCGATAATGTATAGCGGGCTAGTGTCGGTCACTCTCAATTAGAGTGCCCCCAAAAAGACTTCCTGATCACCGGTGCTTGTTCTAGCCGCATAGTTAAGAACCGTGCAGAGCAATCGCCTATTCATTCTGTACCCGTATATAGTTGTTTATGATTAAGCATGTTAAGTGTGGCGAAGTTTAGCCCGTTTATTATTATCATTATTGTCAGAACTATGTTAGCGAATTATAAATTGTTATCGTTTCGCCTTTAATTTATTGAATTCAGCGGTGATGCACTGTGCTCGTGTTAGACGGGTAAAGTCCTCCTCATCGTCATTATCATCATGTCTATGATATTGATCCGTGAAAATCCTTGTTTCCTGTTCAACTTAACGCTAAATGCACCAAAAGCTAGCCGCACTACTGAATAATGTATGGCATGCATGCATGCCAGAGCTATCCATTATACCCGACACCCGACAACCGGATAACAAGGACCTGGTTCTGTCACCGATGCATCTAGGTCAAGGTCCGTCCGCACTGTCACGGGGGCGGTTTTGCCGTTCCCGCTTGCCATAGATAAATGTCGCCATTGTGTAATCCTTTGACACGATTACTCGCCTCTTGCGGAGCGATGACCCGCATTGACATTCATAACTCACTCGGGGAAGATTTTGTCCGGCTTCATCGTGGCGGAGAAGCAGTGCCGTCAAACTGCAGGCGGCTAGCGACAAGCGGCAAGCGACAAGCGACAAGCGGCAAGCAAGCTTCAGTGTGAACGTAGTTTCAGTCGGTGGACGATCCAGGTCTGGCGCGACGCGAGGGGAGACGGACGACCGCCGGAGTGGAATTGAACCCCTGAACCGTGCCCCGTTAAATTAGCTTGGACAATCAAATAGGCCGTGTTTTATTCGGAGGGACATTGGAGGAGGGAGATGCGGATTGTCTTCATCTCCCCCGGTCAAAGACGGGTTATTGGATTGATGCGATTCGCATAAAGTGCATTAAAGGCTTTTCCTCTTTAAAGAAGACTGGGTGTAAGGAAAAGGTGTCGTCTAACCCTTTGTGTGTCAGAATGAATAATTCTCTGTGTGACTCGTGTGTGCTTCTGGTACAAAATGCCTTAATGGTGCATACAATGAGTTAAGGGAGCACGGGTCGGAGCCGTCCATCTTGTAGCAATGTCAATAAGTTCATACATTTGTTACACCGGCGTAAGCATGACTGTCCTTGTCGAAATGGAAGGTATGCATTGCATGCTGTCCCACAATGCTAATAATCCGTTTTAGTAATGTATTCACAACTCTTACCCCTAACTGCCTATATACAGTAGTGATGCGTTATCATATTCACCTGCGTTTCGTGATTAAGATTCAATGGGGTGCAACGCACTCTGAATATATTAGTTGTTGCTACTCGAACAAACCTTGGGCAAGCTGTGGGATAACCATTAGTAACGTATTGTTTGAACGACGTGAATAAAATGTGCAGACATAACGAGAATGGTATATTGACATAATACATCACTGCTGTCAGCTAGGCTCCAAAGTGGCTTAACTGTTTGGTGTACGAATGTGAGGACGACAGATTTATTTTCCAACAGAAAACAACAAAAACTACAATGCATAACTTTAAGTGCAACGTAAGAACAAAACAATACAGAGCAAACAAAAATTGTTCATAGAAAAGAAAATAATGCAGAGGGTTCTAAAGAGAAACAATTTATTGCAGGTCTCAGATATTACGAAAGGAGAAAACTCACCCACGAATAAAATTAAAACCGTACCCCACCTCATCCCTACATTGAACATATTTAATGATGTCTCCCGGACAGTTGAAGCGCAGAAAGCTTTCAGCATCTGCGAGTCTCCTTAATTCCATTAACGTCCACATCATTTTCGCACCTTCTCCTTCACTCCGATGGTTGTACAATATGCGTTTTGGAGGACGAAGTACTTCATAGAAGCTTGAGGGAAGCCATATATTAAATGGTAGCGTAAAGCAATTAAAGATAAAATCAGACGGGTGTTCTTCTCATTTACATTATTGTGGTTTAACCCTTGAAGTACCAGACAAACTGCTGCTCTATAGGATTTCTGTGTTATACATGTGCCAAAATGCACCGATTCCATGATCTTTTCCTTTTTATCTTAATAAAATTAATCTAAATTTTGAAAAGGAGGAAATGTGTAGCTTGATTAAGAAGTCTTCGAACATAAAGCATTGAACACTGCAAATAGAAGTGCTCTCCTCATTCGCTACTTAAGCTTGAATCATTACGAAGTGATAGATGAAAAATATCATTATAGATCCGCTCTACTTCTCTTGCCATTACACCAAAAATCCTCCACGGTGCAAGGTTAAACCAAGACGAGTGTCGGTTTGTGTGAAACAAATACATAATAGCGTTGAAATACGTTGCTGGCGTAGTGATAGGGCAAACAAATCATTAAATATTTAGCTCATTCTCGTCATTACGCCATAAAGTATACAATGTTGGCGGGTAAAACAAGATGAGCGTCGGTTTAAATAAAACAAATACATATACTAACTATATGAAATACAAAATAGCATGCTGGCGTAGTATTAGGACAAAAATGTCAATACAGATCTAGCCCTTCCTTACTTGTCATTGCGCCATTGATTACAGAGGATGGTAAGGTATTAGGTACATGTATATGAACGTCGGTCTGTATGAAAGGCAGACATAATATCTTGATGCTCCGTCTGCATAAACGCAGTGATGAAATAACATTGGGCGGTGACACCCTGTCAGGGCTGAACGTGACCGTGAAAGTAGAATGGCTCTCGCGGACTCATAAACCTGTCGGCTTCGATTTTAATTTGGAGGTCTGCGGGAGACATCCAGGTGAACCCCTGCTATCTAGGTAACACATAACTAGCCTGGCTCCCAGGCGGTTTAACAATTCCTCAGAGATTATAGGGGATAGCCGTCCCATAATGCACCGCGCTGCGACATTCGGATGTTTTTGTTTGCAGTCATGCCCGCTTCCGGTCTCATGCCCTAGTACACTACACCGGAAGCGGACGTGACTGCATAAGACATCAATGCAAATGTGGCTGCGCGGTGCGTTATGGAATGACTTTTCCTTACACGAGGTATGGAGAAATATAATCCAAACCTCACAGGTTTAATCGAATTCGAATTGTTTTTTATGCAGTCATGTCCACTTTCGGTCTCAAAGTAATTCCCCCGTTCTCCCGTTCCACTTCGAGCCGGTGACAGCAGTTGGTCAATTTCCGCTCGACTCTCACAGTTATAATCAATATCAGCTTGAAATATAAATATGTCCTGCAGCCTGGAAGACAGGCTATCTGCATCATATGAACTGCCCCTCTCTCAGATTTGACGAGTGGTGAACTATTTAGTAACCAGTGATTTAATTAATATGACGGATCAGTATTAGTATTCGAATAAGGAGAGGGGCAAAGATGTACATGTTGTGTGTGTGTGTGTGTGTGTGTGTGTGTGTGTGTGTGTGTGTGTGTGAGAGAGAGAGAGAGAGAGAGAGAGAGAGAGAGAGAGAGAGAGTTGGGGGGGGGGTGGAGGAGGACACCCTTAAGAGTAAGCAGTATGCTTTGAAAACGGGAAAGGATCCTAATGCTGTTATCACTATTTATAATGGTTAGCATCAAGAGTTGGAGTGTGCGATATCATATCAGAGAAACAAATGAAATGCAGCTAACTTTGCCAGATGATATTCATTGCCGTCTTTTGATTAATCATACTTACTAGATTTATCAGCTCTCGTCCACTGTCACCTTCTTGGGTACCGAATGATAATGTGGATATTCAAATTTGGTACGTACGTGTCGCGCTAGGGATTCGAACCTACAACCTACAGATTACACAATAAACCACGAAAGCATGACTCCTGATAAAATTACTAGACCATGTAATTCATTGGCTGCTCCCAACATCGACATCATCAAGTGTCACAGAAATAGAAAATCTTCTATTTTTCTGACCAGTGAGAGCGCTAAAATAAGCCATAAGACACAACTGAGGTCAGTATTGTGATCTCGCAGACATCCGCTATTATCCGAGCAACCATTTCGTTCACTCGATACGTTTAGCATGTTTACGATGAATAACATCAAGCTGGCCTTCATTAATTCTCCATCTCCTTGCTCTTGTTCTTCCACTCCTTCTTACGATCAATGTATCTCATCCGGAAAACTGCACAAATATCCCGAAGCATAGTAGCCTCTACTGCATCCGGGCGATGCCCCAAACACTATGCCAATCGCCCCGACACGCGCGGGGGACTTGAGCTTGCGAAAACAACTCAAAGGCGGCGGACAGGATAAATAGAAAAAGGATGCTTCGGTGCCAGGATGATGGGTGCTTTGTGTTTTTGAAAGGGTCGGAGTGGAGTAAAATCGACGGAATTTGAGATCGGATAATGTCATTGTGTCCTGTTACGTGACAGTTTGACTTGCAAGGATGTTACGCGAGCTCTTTTTGTTCTTGATTTCGACAACATACCCAGCTGTGGGTGTCTGTGTGTGCGTTTGTGTGCGTGTATGTGTATATGTGTATGTGTATGTGAATGTGGGTGTGTGTGAACGTATGTATGTATGTGTGTGTGAAATAGAAAGAGAGAGGGGGTAGGGAGGAGAGAGAGAGAGAGAGAGATGGGGGAGGGAGGGAGAGAGAGAGAGAGAGAGAGAGAGAGAGTGTATGTGTGATTCTTTTTTTTCATAATTTGATACATATGATAGTACAGCAGGTATTTTGTACATGTTGTACCGTCACACATATTTCATATATGTTAACCACTCCGCTCCCAACCAACATACGTCTATGGTCCATGTGTGTATAGCTGGTGCAGACTGTTACAGTGGTACGTAAAGGCTTAACACAATGACATTATTCTGAGTAGGTGTGTGCGTTATGGGAATTATCCTACCAGCTTTGCGCCAGCGTGTGAATTTGCGAAACTTCGCGCATTTTTTTAAGCACACAGATGGCGCCAAAAAAAAAAAAAAATCGCCACCCTCAGATGCCTCTCCCGTGTCTCTTCGTCTCTCTGTCTCTCCCTCCTATCTCTCTCTCTCTCTCTCTGTCTCTCTCTCTCTCTCTATCTCTTTCTCTCTGTCTCCCTCCCTTTGTCTGTCTGTCTCTCCTTTGTCTCTGTCTCTCTGTCTCTGTCTCTCTCTCTCTCTCTCTCTCTCTCTCTCTTTCTCTCTCTCTCTCTCTCGCTCGCCCCCTCTATTTCTGTCTCTTTCTGTCTCCCTTTGTCTGTCTGTCTGTGTGTCTGTCTGTCTCTTCTCTGTCTCTGTCTCTCTCTGTCTTTCTTCCTGTGTGTGTGTCTCTCTCTCTATTAAATGTACTTAAAACCCAGAGAGGCTGTTTGAGAAGTACAACATAATATTCAAAGTGTTATACAGCGTCACTTTACAAATCATGTATGTAGATCTAATGGTATTTATGTCAGAAGCAGAAAGTGCAAAAGGACATTTGACTTACATGTGCATACCCTTGAGATTAGATTTATTGTGTAAAAATGTAAGAAATAAATCTCGTTATTATGGATGGAGTATTGTCATATCATTTTGTCGGCAATGTTTATAGAGTAACAAATACATAGGCTTAAACTACATATTTTAAAGTGACAACATCAAGTGAAGTGCGAATAATGTAAACATGTAATCTTCCCGGTCTTATCAGTAATCATAATAAATGTCGACAAGACTAAATTTACATCTTGTGCACCAAACATAAAATCAAGAAACTTTCCTTACCGGAGAATATGTTTTGCTTCCTTTGATTGTTTTTGAATTGATGAAGCTTGAATGACAAATCCTTTACACGAAACGACAAGCCGTGTACAGCAGACCTCGAAAATGATGGGCAAAATAATACCTCCGCTGCTTCAGATTAATTTTTCCTGATAAAGCGCTGTTTCTAGCTATATTTAGTACTGTCATTATGATTGTATTTATATTGGAAATAGCAGATCATAATCACTCATGAAAACGCAAAATACTCGGTAAGAATAAGCATTATTGTCTGCTACACAATCGTTATGGTAACCAAAGATCTTTCGGTGCTTTGCACGCACCCAAGCATTCTCTGAAACCCACTGAGGCAGTAGTTGTGATGAAACGAACTCTTTCGTTACCATCATCAACTTCATCACCATCGTTATATCTCGTAAAATGAAAGGTCCTCCGCTGTTACCCACGCACTCGAGCATCTTCTTAAACAGTCCGAGACATGATGAAGCGTGCATTTTCCCTGCTGGCGCAAACATTGTCCAAAACCTGCGAAGGAATTCACGAGGGAACCAGTAGGTATATCACGTTTCGTCTCCAAGAAAGGGAAGAAGGAGAAGAAGCAGATGAAGATGCTCCTCTGCGATTTGATTACCGTTAGATTCCATTTTGAGCGATCAGCGGCGCGGTCTTTTGATTCAGCCTCTTGTTCCTCCTTCCCTCTTCAAAGGGGGGCGCAGTGGCAAGTTTGGGGACAGACTTGAAGGGTTGGGGGACTGCAACATGGAGGTATCAAGCTATACATGGTATGCTTGTATGTGTATGTTTATATGCGTGCGCGCGTGTGTGTGTATTTGTAAGTGTTTGTTTCTTTATGCATTTGTATATGAGTTTGGATAGTTATACTTAGTTATAGTTATACGAATTTGATATTAAACAAATGAGTATGTCACGCCCCTTCATCACATTGATTTGTTATCAGGAGCTGAAAAATATTTAGGTGTCATTTTTCCGAGAAAATCTTCATATTTTAGAAAAATTGAAAATTAACACTTGACAAAAACATTTCACATTTTGTGCTAGTTACTTCTCAACACAAGCATTTCATATTACACTTTTTTGTTCAGTGGTGACCTATCGTGGTAGAAAATGTAACATATCTCATATATGTGACATTTATATACTTCTATGAAACAATGTTTTAAAATATAATAAAAACAATACAATACATTTGGCACAAATATAACTTTTTTTTCTTCAAAGAAAATTTAAACTGAAATATAATTTAATCCCAACGGCATTCCAATAATGTGAAAAAAACTTGATGCGCTCTTTCATTTGATACCAAATTCGTCATTAAAGTATTCATATTTCTGAAGATATAGTATATTTTACCATGTTTGGCACGCGAACAAATTTCACTGAATTCCATGGGTGTATGTAAACTTTTGGCCTCAACTATTTGTACAGACGAGTAGGAGGGACGCTTTTGAAATTGCCGCCAACTTAACTCTTTATGCGCCACTGATTGTTGCACAAGTAATATACATAATACTAATAGAACAGCAGTTACTCTAGTACAATGAGGATTAAAAATAACGTTAAAATGTCCAGCTGTGCCCTTTCCCAAGAAGGGGGTCTGCCGTACCTGTCCTCTTAGACGTCTGCACCCCTTTCTCGAAGACGGAGCCACTTTATCTCTCGGCGGTTTAGGATGTCGCCTTCAATCAAATCCCCGTCCGTTCTTTCTTTCTCTCTCAATCATCCTGTCATCTTTCTGTTGTTCACCCCTTCCTTCATCTCTTCTCATGGTTCAGGCCAGAGGCGGGCAGGGAGAAAGTGACGTTTCCCCAGGGATATTTCACTCAAACATGATCAGCATTATGATTTTACTCTTTTCCAGTCGAATGTTAAAAAAAAAAAAGAAGAGCTAACGTGCACATACAGTTCACCGAACCACATACGGGGAAGGTCGCACCAAAATGTTCGAGACATGTCCGCTTTCGGTCTCATACACTGGTACACTCGGAAGCGGGCATGACTAACCGAAATCCAAATGTGGCTGCGCATCATGGGACGATTTTTCCTTATATGCGATATGGAGAGTTAACCGGTGGAAAAAATATGAGGTTTGTAACTTTTGTTTGTATGCGCGCTCGGTCAAAGCTTAGATATTCAGATTTCTGTTATTGTTTGAACAAATATCTTGAATATTATATCTGCTCCTATTAACTGAAATATCATTCCATTTGCGAATGTTTATATGTTTAACAGTTTGCAGTGTTGGAATGACAGTATACAACAGTGCGATGTATATGATATACATATATACATGTATATATATCAATGTAAGAAATTATACATATACAACAGCTTTGGCAACTCTTTTATTTAAATATTTTGTGAAAGAAATGTATGAAGAGAACAATGGTAGGCGTAGCTTAAATCAAGGTTCCCCTGAGCTATCTACCCTTTGGAAAAATTGATGATGCCGAACAAATGTCTCTGCCGGGAATCGAATATACATGTATATATATATATATATATATATATATATAGTAAAACGTTTCATCGACAAGACTAATCACACATTCGATAACAGCTCAGTAATCATGGCCGTGATACTTATGATCATGTCGATGACAAAAAAAACAAAAAAACTCGCGGAGGATGAATTGGTTAAACGAACTGTGTCATTAAATTAGTCGTGCCAAAAATGAATCGCAACAATGCCACATACAGAGTAGACGATACTGTCTAATAAATGACGACTTTAACTCTTCATGCGCCACGTGTATCTGTTGTCACCATTAATGCTTACGCATCCTATAGATGATAAATTTATCTGGCACCCAAAGGTTTAATCAGCACAAACTGATGACCATGATAATTACCAGTAAAACTTTGTCGACAGGAAACAAAGGAGAACACATAAAACGAGAAGAAACAAACAAATGAAACAAATGAATAAGATGTTGGAAAGAGACTAGAGGAAATGATATGAATGGCAATAAAAGTCACCAGGACTATCATCATTTGAACAAGAAGAATGGTCAGAATAAGGATAAGAACTAGAAGTTGAAGTAAAGAAAAGAAGAAAAAGAAGATATCTCATGGCACCCATCAAGAAAAGATGCACGCACTACGAATCAAACCCGTTTTTTTTTTTTAAATCCCAGTGCTTGCGGGCATCGGATCCCAGAATGATACCTCTTGGCTCTGATTGGCTAATTTCTGGCGGGAAGGCGAGATGGGCCTCGTTCTTGTTGACACTAAATCCCGCCATTTTCCAAGATACGTCTGGTCGTCTGATATCGATGGAATAGAGCGAAGGCTAATCTGAGATGACGTTATGGTGAAATATGGAACTGCATTTCATCGGTTTCATCGGTTTTCCTGTTCTCACTTACGTTTTAAAGCTGGTTGGTATTTGGGCGATACGCTAGAGAAAGGAGGGAATTGAACGCTGTGCAAATATTTTCCGCGGGATAAAAACGGATTATTACTGTAATGTGATACACAAAATGTGCTTTAACTTTGTATACGCTCCTGTCACATTGTTGCACTGATAGTACCCACAAATCCCATAGAGCGGCATCTTATATGGGATAGAAAGGGTTAAATCTTGAATGTATGCATTTCTGTGAAATGATCGAGCTTCCTTTTATAACACGAATTATCGTGAATTGCGAGTAAGTGTGTGTATGTAATTGTGTATGTTTGTATGTGTGTGTATGTGTGTGTGTGTGTGTGTGTGTGTGTGAGAGAGTCTTGTAGTCTTTATTCCACAGTATGATATCGGACTTTCTTCCCCAATTCTTTCTCCCACACTCTCAAAAATAAACTTAAGCCGAATTTGAACTCTCTTCTTATACTAATGATGTTAATACACATCATTACATGTTAGTTTGAACCCGCAGGGCCTGTAAGGAAATAGCGAACCGTTTAGGGTTCGTCTCGGTAATTATCATCAACCGATACTTTCGCACACTCCGCCCTTGTATCTTTGATCGTCCACGCATCGACCATGCACCACAGCGCAACAATAACTCCCCTTCTTATTACTTTTATCGATTATCTGTTTCGGTAGTCGCGATATCTCGCAGGCAAGAGAGTGGTAATCGTTATCCAGGTCCATTGCGGGTAATGAAACACGGGGGCCCACCCGCCGTCTGCATGCCCTCAGGCCGCTAAGCGTTGACATCGTATACATGTAAAACAGGTTGCTCGACATGGAAAATGTGTGATTGTGTGCGTGTATACATGTGTGTCTGGTAGAAAGAAAGAGAGAGGGAGAGAGAGAGAGAGAGAGAGAGAGAGAGAGAAAGAGAGAGAGCAAATTGCATTTTGTGTATTTTGAATGTAAAATATGGTCTCAAATAAGCTAAGCGTTGACACATGTACACGTAAAACAGGACGCGTGACATGTATACGTGTGTGAATGCGTGTATTTGCGTGTGTGTGTGTGTGTGTGTGTGTGTGTACATGTGTGTTTGACAGAGAGAGAGAGAGAGTCCAATATTGTATGTGTATTTGAATGTAAAATGTGGACTTACATTAATGTGTGGGATGAAATAAGCTATTAAGCGTTGACATCGTATACAAAGTCATGTTAAAACGGGTCGCTTGACATGTACAAATGTGTGCTCATGTGTGTGTGTGTGTGTGTGTGTGTGCGCGCGCGTTTGCATTGTGTACGTGTGTATTTGACAGAGAGAGAGAGAGAGAGAGAGAGAGAGAGAGAGAGCAAGATTGTGTATTTTAAATGTGAAATATTGACTCTTACATTAATGTGTGGGATGACATAAGCTAGCGTTGACATCATGTGCGTGGAAAACAGGACGCGTTACATGTACACATTTGCGTGTTCATGTGCGTGTGTAGTTTTCCATTATGCACGTGTGCATGTTACAGAGAGAAAGAGAGCAAGAATGTATACGTACAATATTAACTCTTACATTAATGTGTGCGTTCATTATGATGTGTGCGTGTGTATGATAGAGGGGGGAGACAAAGAGTTCATGTGTAGACATAACATCTTCATATTGTACCGCTCGCCTTAACGGCTATTTCATTGGGTCCGCTCGTATGGTTTCTACACTCCAGCAATGTGGACCGCCTTGTTGAACGCCTTGACATCTAAACACACAAAAACACTTCAAGCACCCACATTTTGCTTTGCTGGGCCGGGAAAATGCTGGCTAGCGGCAACTTCAGGCGGCGAACAACCTCCACATAAACATTACCTCTAAGCTCTACGGGGATACGGGTCATAAGCATAAATGTGTGTATGTGGGGTTGAAACTTGCGAGGATAAATTGATATAGATTGCCTCAATTCCCATGAGTAATCAATTTGGATCAAGCGTAAATTGAGAACAATTTTTTTTACAATGGCGATGTTGCTCTCACAGAGAAAGCGCCAGGCAGAGACAGAATAGAGGAAGAAATGGAGAGACGGGGGAACCGGTTTTTATCAAATTGTAAAAATTCCCCATCCAATATACTGTACGTTCATATGGAGGACAATTTCCTACAAATTGTATTAATATGGTTGACTGTGGCGGGCAAATTTGAGAACGGAGACGATCGATACAAAAACAATCCAGACACTCGTACTAAAATATGAAAACATGACGTAGGTTTATCCGAGCCGATAGCATTAAGACGAAGTAACCCTCGTGAATAAACCGGTACCAATGTTTATTCTGTTTAAAACATGACATCAAAATGAAAGTAAAATCTTTAAAAATCGTTGTATATTAATGTTCGTGAAAGGATTATTATACTTGCACCAACAGCTTGCACAAACCAAAGAGCGAAATATATACCGGCTTATTAGATGGTTTACAAATTAGACATTATTTGCAATTTCATGTAAATGCTTTACAGTTAACACAGTCCATACTGTAAACCTGTGAATGCTGCATTATCGAATTTCTTCTGTGGACTCTCTGAGAATGGCGTATCTGTTCTGAGCTTCTAAATATCTATTTTCCCGTTGCGTTGTTACCCTAGGGTAGGTTCATAGAAACAACGGCGCCGGCATCAGACTATATGATCTATCTGGGCGTTAATCATGTGAGAAGAATTCAATATATTCATATCTTAATGGTTACACGAAGAACACTACTTTCAACGCCAGAACATGTAGGTTATCCTGGCAGCGATTTTCCTGACGGCCTCAGAAGTGGTTATAGCTGGTCTTAGAGTTGTCGTCTTTCCACCCCCAATGATACCATGGGAAGGCTCCATTGGTTCCTCTCTGTGTCTTGAGGTCCTACCATCTGGCCAGCTGGTTGTCACTGAGGCGACGTATCGTCCTCAATTTTGGAGACTCCTTCCATTCAGAAGAAAAGATCGGACCCATTCTCAGACGGCTTATATCAACAGATGAACTGACACATGTCCGACGGCATGAAACATACTCTTCAAAAACATTGTATGATAGTGTAACGTAAGGATTAGCTCATACTATCCTTATCGCGTAAGTCTTCTTCTTATGACGTTGTAATACTCCACTTCACTTCTCGATTAAGAGCAGGGTCGAGTGGAGTGGACAGAAAGCCTATTCTGGAAAAACTGGTGAGAGATGCCGACCCCTCGTGGTTCACCCCAGAAAGCTATTTAGCCTACAAACGGTATTAAACAGGTATTACGAGTACCATATGAAATAATGATAATGATAATAATATAATCTATATATGACTTAGGCGACGATTTTATTCCAATCACCTTTGGTCTGTTCGTACTAGAAGAGTTGGAAGGTTCATTTTCAACTCAATTCCATGTAAGAACATCTCATTCCTCACATACGCTTTTTTATATATAAAAATATATATTTATGAGAAATGTACCATTTTGGTTTGAAAGGGCTCAAGATTACAGACGTCTGTCATTTAGGAGACAATATCACATCATTCTTTCCATCGCCTACATAAGCATATATGAAGACATCATTTCGAAGGGATGAAACGTACCCCCAACAGTTCTAAAGTTGGTGTCGGTAGAATTGAGATATTGGCGTTCACATCCATTCTTCAATGGCTTACATATAAACAGATAAGTTGACACGTGTCCATCGGCTTGAAACGTACTCAGCAGAGTTCTGAACCTGGTTTAATTAAAATTAAGACTGTAGGCTTTTGTAATTCTGAAGGAAAAATATACATCGTTCCCTTCGATGGCTTACATAAACATTCACATAAACAGATGAGTAGATACGATTCCACGGGTCGAAAAAATCCTTCTCAGACATCTCATATCGGGTTTTTTTCAGGGATTCAATATTGCAGGCGCTTGTCTCTTTGAAAACAACCTCATATCATTCTTGTTTGCAAGACTTACATGAGTAGACATAAGTCCAAACACGCCGAAAGCTTAAAACATGGTCGTCAGCGTTTCGATATCAATTGTTCAGTGAACCAAGATGGCAGGCGCTTGTCCCTAAGAAAACAAGCTGATATCATTTTTTTTTCATGGCGTACATAAAGAGTAAGTGGCCAAATTTCCACAGGTCTGAAAAAAAATATCAGAGAGGAGCGCAGTGAGACAGTGATAAGTCATATCGTGTTTACTTAATTCAGCTTCGACTGTTCGAAAATATGATTGAAACAGAATGTTATAAACGTTAAAATTGTCGACATGATTTTAAAGGGGGAATTAACAAAGGGGTGGGAATTTTCATCAACATTCTTGCCGTTCAGTCGTTATTTCATCATCATTTTTTTAATCCAAAATTGTAAGCAAATAAAGATGTCATAGAAAAAATATGGGCTAAAGAAATTTAAATGGGGAGAAGGAATCGGCATCGATGAGAAACTACATGATTAAGTAAGGACTGCCCACAACAAAATAAACTTCTCGTTAGACTTATCTCTCTAAGGTTTTAACTACTTCACCACCAGACTTCATACTGTCTTTTAGGAAAGGTGTGTATAACCAATGCAAAAGTTCCTCGGTGGCGCATAAATCGTTAAAGAAGGTGGCCTTATTTTGCAAACCATAGGCTCGCTGACTGATGGCAGCTATCCCCAAAGATTCCGAGACATTGATTGCGATTTCCTCTCCTCTCCATCAACCTAGCTAGGGTATTGTGGGTAAACGGTGAGAAAAATCAGTTCAATGCTCTCAAAGGGATGCGCGAATCGTCTGCTCGAGTGTAAAATGGCGCCAATCGGGTCCAGACATCAACAGCCGAGAGCCGGATTCCGACGCGCGATATGCACTCGTGCGAACGCCGCCAAAACATGTCACGCACGCTCGCGCTATTACAATAACACACACACACACACACACACACACATACAAACTTATTTACATACGTACATACATGTATGCCCATGCATACACATGAATACATATACGCATTCACACACACACACACACGCACACACACACACGCACGCACATCCACACACACATACAAACACGCACATACAATCGCAAAAAATATCATGCACGCATACACAATCGTCTTGCGTACAAGCCTACGCATACATGTTTACATTGTAATACAGACTTTATTATATGAAATAATATGTCCGTACATGACATACACGCAAGCACACACTTACATACACATAAATATTACACTGCACATACATAGGCAATACAGACACATACGAACAAGCACACACAATCACAAACCCATACATACAAACGCACACACGCATTCACAGTTAGAATGCCTGCCTTTCTTATTTTCCACTCCCTCTTTCTAATACTTTCAAATATCCCTAATGCTCATAAAAACAACATTCTAGCAGTCCAGAATGATGGATCGACCGCCGCGCTGCCCCACATTCTCGATAATGAAAACTTGCTGACTTTCCACCCATCATTCATGTTCGTCTTTCCGCAATGCCCGCTTGCAATACCAATTTTTATATTATACATTTACATATTTCCATTTTGAATAGAAAGCGGTACAAATCATTTGGTTACGTTGATATAATTTGTTTTGCTGAAACGACGCTATGTAAACTGAACTATAATTAATTTACTGCATAAGCAATATTATGACACATTCCCGGCGGAGAAATGCACGAACGCTCTTATTTTTAAATGTTGAATTGCATTTAGGGGTACTTTTTCACCTGAAATCGATTTCCATTTTAGGATTGACTTTCGGCAAGCAATTAGATTTGAAGCTTTGAATCGACATAGGTTTCAATTCACTGGATGAAAAAAAGCCTTTATAAAGCACAATCAATATAGTTTTGGACGTAGGGTCATTAAAATTGACTGTCGTGGCTCAAATTGATCGTTTGTTTTTAGAGATCAATTTTAAGGATAAATCACTCCACCTTCCTCTTTTCCCTACACAGAGCTCTCAATACGGTACCTCTGCTTTAGTTAAACTTTAGTTTAGAGTACAATATACGCTTCGACTTGAAAGTTTTACAAAGCATGTTACATATTGGGTGACGGACGTGTATATTACGCATTTAACGCTACGTTGATTATAACCTTGTATTGCGTGAATGTATGATTTCATTTTGGAATAAATCACAGAATATAACATTGCTTGGATAGTGTAGTCTTTAGATTGACCCCTCCCCCCCCCCCTCCCACTTACACAGGCACACATATACACTTACTCAAAATAGTGAAAATCATTATATCGACGAACCTGAAAACATAAATGAGTATCGATTCTTCTTATTCTACCGCCTCACACACACACATGCACACACACACACATACACACACACACACACACACACACACACACACACACACACACATACGCACATATAGATACATCGACACATACGCACATGCGCGCATACACATGCACATCATCATAAAAACAAATATAATTATGTACATTATATTTGTATATACACACAAAATCCTACACAACCATACTAACACACACGCATAGTGTTGAGTGTTTATTTTCACACGGGCCTCTCAAATGCAATTACGAATTGAATTTTCTTCTTGGCACAATCTAATCAAGCGCAAATAGAATTTGCTCTAATATTCTGCTCTAGAATTCGATGTTGTTTTGTCCTGAGGCAAACTATGTGTTATCAAATTTGGTAAAATTTGATTTGTTTTTAATAATATACAAACTTTCAGTGCAATGTTTTTAGCGATTTGCGTTTCCTACATTTGAAACTTTGTGAAATAATAAATTAATCTCATATCTGTGCCTGATGTTTGTCCAATGCTATGAATAGTATGTGCGTATGTTTATATCGGTCTGAAATCACTGAAAATATCATATTTAAATAAAATACTGTTTACAACTGAAAATACTCTATTTATATCTGAATGATATAAATTGCATTTGAGAATGGTATCATTACATATTTGGATTATACTTTTGTTCTTACTCGTAAAGGAAATCTGACAAGTGACTTCGCGTTAAGATTAAATGGCATTACGTTAGTCACTAAAAACCGTATTACAAAGGTGTTTGTGAGACAATACATACTTTACCAATACAAAAATAGGACAAATATGCAAACGTTAAAGACATAAGAATAACTCTCTTTCAAAACATTTATATCTTGGAAGATTAAAATTCAACTTCATGTTAGCAGTTAAACTAGAAAATCACTTTAAAATGGCAAGACAGTAGTTACTATGGTAACATTATCATGTAGCAACCATCTTCCTATAATTCATATGATCTGAAGGATTTTTAGAGGGCACAACATTTCTCAGGGGGTTCTGGTGGTCAAAGTGCCCCTCCCCCTCCCCTCCTAATTGTAATATCACATTGGTCCATGCGGAAATCACCATGAGGGAGGGGGCGACTACCCCCGAGTGCCCCCGTCCTTCCACCGATGAAATTACTCATGCGCCGCATGTCCGCGGAAGAAGGCGTCGATGCATCGTGTACATAATGCATATGATGAGCGAAGCAGAGCGCGCAGTGTATAGCGGCATCCGTGCTTTGAGCCTACAGCCTACAAGGTCTGTTAACACTGTATCAGATTTTGTTTATATCCTTGCATTCATTTTGAGGTGTTGACACGGTTTATCTACACAGCGAAGCGGTGGGTCGTCTGAGCATTCATATTCCACAACTTATAGCGACTTTCTTGCTTATACCGCGGCGGGAAAACACTATTTGCAACCGCTTTCATCGATTTGATTTGTTTTTTTCAGGCTCATGTCTTCCACATGCACGGATTTACACATTATATAATTTTACATAAGTGCAATCATTCTATATGAGTATAGCAATAGATAACTCATATGATTATGTGTGATAAGACGTTAGAAATGGGTGGTATGAAATACAGAAGATATACATCGTATAAACATGTGCTTGAAGTGCAAGCAGCGCTAAAGTAAAATAAAAAGGTATAGTTACGTAAGCAATAAGGTGCAAAAATTGGTAAACATGGCAGAATAACAGTGAAAACATGACAAGTAGAAAAGTAACTGACTTGGTTCAGGAGTGCTAATCTGTGTCCATGCGGACGTGCCCTAAGCGCGGTACCTCGAGCCAAAAGTCTTGAATTTTTCATGAAGATGCCCCGCGCTCTGCGTAGCAGACGAGTCTCCGGTTGCCTCTTCCCTGTTAACTCCCTGAGCCCCGGGAGCCTGTGACAAGCTACCATGTATAGGAGGGCTTAGCCCCACCCCCTTCCCGTCACGGTCTGCTATGAGGTTATCGTGTAAAGCCCGCCTCACACTGTGCGATTTTACAAGCGATGACTCGCGATGCGATGAAAAGCGATATCGCGTGCCATCGCCTTGCATCGCAGGCCCTACGATTCATGTCTCACACTGTGCGATTTTAGCAGTTTGCGCATGCGTACTGGCGTTGATTTATCGTGATACATATGTACATTCTTATTAGACGTTGAGGTTCGGAAAAGGATCAATTACAAAGAAATGCTAAGTAAAATAAAAAGGCTATTGATATGATGGAAACAGTGGGATTCAACATTAATGGGTAGAATACAATTAATTAAAACGTTTGTAATGTCGAAATTAAATTTTGTTTCATCACTTACCCCAGTGCCACCTTGGGTTTTTGAGGAAATTGAAAAGTTAATGTTTGACTTTTTTTTATGGTATGGGAAAGATCAAATTAAGAGGACTGTGATGTTTTTGAATGACGATAGGACTGAAAATGACAGAATTCCATTTATTTGTTTATACACTGAGAATTGTGTGGATAAAAAGATTCATATTAGGAGATTCGAAGGTGGGATGGAGACAATTTTTTTTAAATATAACACTCGTGAGGTCGGAGGTCTAATATTATTTTAGTAATGTTTCATTGAGTATGAGCAATTTGTCTTTAGCAAACTTTGATAGGAATATGATTGGTAGTTAGGTAGCCATGAAAGAAAGTCTGCTTAAAAAGGAAACAAGTAAAAGAAATGAAATCATTTTTAACAATAAGTTTATTCGTTTAGACGGACATATGTACTTTGATGAAACTTTATCAATGACATCATGTAGTAGATAGTGAAGGCAAATTTAAATCAAATAGGGATTTTCTACGGATAGAAAAGCAGAAATGATTAAGCTTCACCAACTATTTAAAAGCATTCCATTGACATGGAAAGGTCTTCTGAAGAAAAATGATTCGTGTATGGACACTGATTTAAATTTAGAATTTGTGTTTAATGGAAGATTTAATACTTTGCTCAACGTTACATGTACATCAGAAAAGAATTATGTGGCATTGTTGAACATGAAAATAGAAGTCATATGCAGTTAAACATTTAGAGGATATACAATTATTCCCAAAAAGACTTTCAGACAATATTTTTAAAACCTAGGAAGTGTACTTTAAATAGTAGGTCAAGAGAATTTAAATTTAAAATGTTATATGAACTTATTTATACTAGGAAACATCTGTATTCCTTTAAATTGTCAATCAGTAATATGTGCTCTTTTTTTTGGTCAACATGAAGAGACCTATGAGCATCTGTTTTTCACTTGTGGAAGAATTAGAGTCCTGTGGAGATTCTTGATTGTACAACAATGTCTTGTAAACAATGATTTATATGAAAAGGTACCTTTTATATATTTGTTTGTGTAACTATTGCACAAATCAATGTGTTAGCAAGCTGTGCTCTTCACAACATGTTGAAATCACGCTGTCTATCTGCATCTGCAGTCATGGCAGAAACAGATCATGAAGATCCACCTAGAAAATTCAAAGAGAAGTTGATACTTGCCAAACATCATAAAATTTACTGTATCTTAGAAAATATTTGTGCTTTCATGATGAATTTGATATCAAACAGATGAGTAAAACATGTCCCTTCATCGCATTGCTTTGTCATCAGGAGCTGAAAAATATTTAGGTTTCATTTCACCCCCCAAAATCTTCATATTTTGGACAAATTAAAAATAAACACTTGACAAAAACATTTCATATTTGTGCTAGTTTCTTCTCAACACAAACATTCCAGATTACACTTTTTTGTTCAGTGGTGACATATCATGATAGAAAATGTAATATAAATCATAGATTTGACATTTATTTCTATTCATTTCTATGAAGTGATGTTAGAAAATATAATAGCAGGCAATAGAATACATTTGGCATGAATAGTATATATATATGTATATGGTAGTATATATATTTCTGAAGATATA
This sequence comes from Arbacia lixula, assembly GCA_963669155.1. NCBI lineage: Eukaryota > Metazoa > Echinodermata > Echinoidea > Arbacioida > Arbaciidae > Arbacia > Arbacia lixula. The sequence goes on from OZ022593.1 coordinate 10,836,841, forward strand.
GTAAATTTTATGATGTATGGCAAGCAATCAAATTTCACTAAATTCCAAGGGTGTATGTAAACTTTTGCCCTCAACTGTATGTCAGCTCACCTCTTGGAGCAGTAGAGTGGCAGGAACACATGGTGTGAGCCTATGGAGAAGACATCTTGCAACTTTTCTGCAGTGGTATTCATTCTATAAATCCACATTTTTACCCATTTTGATAAGTGACCATTTCCACTTTACAAAAGAAAAGGAGACCCACTGGCCTGCAGATCTTACCGTGCCATCAAGGTGCTGGAGCAAGCCATGAAAGTGTATATAAGAATCCTTGAGAAGAGAGTCAGAGAACTTCACCAGTAATTGTAATGTTGAAGACTAGCATATTTGCTACCTTCCATTCAATCTTACAGCACATGGCAAAATGTACCGTTTTTTTTGCTATTGTCTGCTGACTATATGAAATGGATTTCTATTGTGCTATTAAATTTAATGGTTACTAATACATGTATTTTCAAATCTTTTGCATACCTCTGAAACAAAAGTTGTTCTTGAAGCCGTAGAGCTTACCCACAGTCTGATGAAGCAACAAGTTGCCAGTGCACAATGAGCTCCAAGTACTGCAATGCCTTTGTAATGAACAGGTAGATTTGATAATTGGTTACTATCTCCTGAGGGAAGAAATGTCCAGAAATGTATACACATAGATTAGTAAACAGGTTCATTTGCTAGATGGATTCAACATTGTAAGGGGGGGGGGGGGAGGGGTAAAATGTTGAGGCCCTGCCTATCATTATATTTGAAGTTTTGTGCCATTTATGTTCATCTCTTATATATTAGGGAAGATGTCCTATTGATATTTTGTGATGGGCTACAGAGAATCTTCAAATTCTATGTACATGTATATGCATTATGTTGTATACAATAGCTACTCTCGCAAAATGTTTTTGACCATATTGCTCAGACTCCTTTGGCACATGCTCCAACTTCTCCTCCAGCTGTTCCTGTGCTTGTTCCAATGTCAACTCAGCTGCTTCACCAGCAGAGTCTGTGTCTCCTGGGGAGCGTTTCATGAAAGTTGTCAGCATTGACTAAATAGTCAGTGCCAACAATTTCAGTGAAATCCTCGGTTTTGATTGGCTGATAGGCACTAGTCTCTGACTGTTACTATGGTAACTGTCGGAAAAAGACGACTCATCAATGCTGACAAATTTCATGAAACGCTCCCCTGGTAGTTCCTACAAAATGAATGGGAAAAGAAATCGTTTTGAATGTTAAATAAACAATGCACTGTCAATATACATCCCCAGTGTGAATTCAGTTTACAAAAAAAGCTGTCTATAAATTTCTTTGCAAGCTTAAGTTTTCATCATGAATAATCAATACACAATTTTAAAACACACCTTTGATATATCTCATAAGGTAAACGCTAGAAAATGTCTTATATTTTTTCTTCATCTCTGTTGCCATCCAATAAAAAAAATGTAACCAATTGATTTTATTGCGAAAGCAGCATGGGGTTTAATATGCAAGAATTTCTTTTCAACGGGGGGGGGGGGGGGGGGGGGGGGAGGGGTTACCAGAACAAAGCCTCCCCCCTGATGAATAGAAGGATTGTGTGAATTTATGCCAGTGGTAAGCACCTAGGGGCATTTAAGTTCACCTCGAAGTCCTGCGTAAGTGGCCATGCGTATCTGATATTTAACAATGCAGTGACATGTAATATACAGGTGAAAGGTAAAATCAACACCCCAAACAAAATGCACACTCAAAAATTTGGGCACTGCCAGACAATTCAAATATTTCTGTCTCGATTATCTGTCTTCTTAATACAGCCTAAAAATGTTAAACTATTATTTTTCAGTAATATTTTTAAAACAAACCAAAATAATACATCTTAATTATTTACATGTACCTAGAAAATTCCAAAAAGGTGTTTTCACTGTAATAAGATGTAGAGTCTAGCAATGTTTAAAAAACCTCCAACTCCACATTGGAAAAGGACTATCTTGGCTTGATGTACACCCGCAGGAAAGTCAGATTCTGCAGGAGCCGCTTATTTCGAGATGACATCTTGGGGTTGGCACCCTGACCACTTCTTCCACAAGTTTCAGCCTTCACACTTCTTCCAAATGAAGTCCTAAGCAACTTCATTTTTACCCCCAGTTGTTTTTCTGTGAAAAGAAAAAGATATGAAACAAATGAAATAAAAAATACAGACATCAGCTGGCGATTCATCCTTTCTCTTATAGAACAATGCACAGGTTAACTGTAATTAGTGTAAATCTATGTAGTGTACATCCCAACTCAAATCAATTGGAGTAGCTTGTCAGAATCTAACGTTGCGTGTCAGAATGAATTCCTCTTTTTTTCTGGCAGTGGCGTATGATATTGAGGGGCCTTGTGCCAGTGGCATCTTTGAGCCAAGAGAGGAAAGTCAGTCTCTGTCGTCCTCTTGACCTACGTCCCTGAACAGCACCAGTAAGGGCAACTTTCTCAAGAGCATTCTTGCAAGGAATGTGGCCTAAGAAACTTATCTTTTTTGTGGCAATTGTTTGAAGTAACTTTTGGGATGACTTTGCTCTTTCTAGGACATCTTCATTTGTAACATGATACTCTCATCATCCTACGTAGAAACCACACTTCTGTGGCTTCTAAACGCCGTTGCATAGATTTACTTAGAGTCCAGCATTCCGATCCATAAAGACGCCTGGACCATATATAGCAGTGCAATGATCTAAGTCTTGTAGAGAGAGTAATAGATCAAGTAAAACTGAACATTGCCAAAAAAAAAAAAATGGTTACAACCCTGTATTTGTCTACATATAACTATGTAATGTGGTTGTGGGGTAAGAGTATCATATGCACCCCCACTAAAAAAAATTAAAATGTGAAAATACCATAAAGACTATGAATACTCTCCTGGATAGGAGTACCAAAAAGAAAGAAAATCAGGCAGCCAAATCCACACTCGTCATCAGCAGCCAGGGTGTGGTAATGATGTTAGAAATTAGATTCGTTTCTAAATCAGAGGTAAGACGGTTAACGTAAAACGTCTGATCCTGGCCGAACGAATCCACTGACTTACCTCATTTTCTTTGCTACAGTCCACTATTACATCATAGCTGAGACAATGACCATGTTTGGTCATTCCGTCTCAACCAGATGTTGAACGAAGACTTCTCCACGATGCAGAAAGTGGACCTCTCTGTATCTCTTGCTGCTCTTTGTCGTATCCATTTGCAGCAACTCTCTTTAGCAGCGCTGTTGGTCCCTCAAGCGGAAGTTTGAGCTTAGCCTGCTTACAAAAGAGTGCTACAGATGTAAGATTTACACTGACGCCGAGCCATTTCCGCAGGTATTTTGCAAGGGAACGTCGTAGATGAGGAATTGCCACTGGAGCTATAATCATAATAGGCTTGTAGCATAATTAGGTGGGGGAAGTGATAACAATTAGGGTTACGGTTAGGGTTAAACTTACATTTACCGGCCGTCTGAATTATCATGACAATGCCATCTACGACATTAAAGAATTCACACATTCAATAAATGCCTAGTTACAATATGCCTTATTTTTCATTTCTTTTAACCTTTTCACCTCCAAAAATTATCCTTCTTATAGACTCGTGAGTTTGCTGAAGATCTACTATGAAATCAGTTTTGTATCCTTTGTCTTTCAATGGCTGTTATTTTCAAGTAGGCCTAGATCAAGATCTAACGTACATACTGAGGTAGCTGGAGGTAGGGCGCTATCCACATCAGCCTACGCGACTAGTCACGGGTAGCTAGCCGGGTAGCTAGCCGGGTAGCACCCGTAGTAGCAGCAGTCCCGAGGCTAGGGCCTAAGCCCTGAAGTTTACGGGCGCTTATCACTTTTTTGGATGAATTCAGCGACAAAGAAGTTGTCTAGGGTTAGGGTCAGGGTCAGGTTTAGAACTAGGTTTAGGGTTAGGGTCAGGGTTAGGTTTAGGGTTCAAATTCATAAAATAAGTGCCAAAGGCTAGACGTGTACGTGGAAATCTGCATACCCCATCAATTTATGCGTACGGGACTACATACAGAACAAAATGTGTGCGACAAAAATGAAAAGTTGTATTTGTCATCAAATTACTCACGATTGCACCCGATTTCTCCACATATTTCACCCATCAGCTTCTCCTTCATAACCATATTGTGGTATGCGGGTAGAGTAATGTCGTACAAAGTTCGCCGCTCTCGCCACATTTGGAGGAGAATCTCCCCCCTACCCCCTCCTCCGTTCACTGGAATTTTGCCATTTCCCTGGATCGCATCGCATCGCAGCCAGAAATTTTGAACATGTTCAAAACCTTCCGATGCGAGGCGATTGCTTGCGATACATTGAAAAATCGCCTGTGATCGCGTCGCAGGACCTCTCACACTGTGCGATGACAGGCAATCACTCGCGATGCGACGCGATATCGCAGGCAATCGCACAGTGTGAGGCGGGCTTAATGGAGAGGCACAAGATGAAAGAGGGGCGGCTGATTACGGGGATGAATTATATAGAATCACTTAACCTTCTAACTATGGAATAATAAGTGGGTTCCATCGTAATTGGTTTCCGATCTTGAAATAATTTTTCTATTTCCTGTCATCCTTCACTGCCCCTCCCCTAATCAGCTCCACTTCTCTCTCTCTCTCTCTCTCTCTCTCTCTCTCTCTCTCTCTCTCTCTTCCTCCCTATCTACATGCACAACCCTCCTTACCACCCCAACCCATCTCTCTCTCTCTCTCACTCTGTATGTCTGTCAGTCTCTCTCTCTCTCTCTTTACCTCTCGCTGTTAAATCACCTTCTTTTTGTGTGTTTTACAACAGGGGATTTTTATCAATCACATCTCTATCAATTCAAGCTCATCCCATAGTTGTTTACTTACAATTTGTCCGTGTTATCATTAACACACATTGTATAACATGTCCTTCAAAATCGGAATGAAGAATTGCCGCGTTATTTTTACCAACGGCATCTTGATAGTACTCCTGGGCAGTGTTTAGATATTAATTGAAATGCCTCGATGCTCATACACAAATCCTTCTGCTGGGCTTCAAAGAGATTAAATCCTCCTAGTAAAAGGGATTAAGGGCCCCTCAGTTCCCGCCTGGAAAACATGACCTTTCAAATCAAGCAAAAAAGCCGGCGGCATGAGTTTGGAATTGATGACAATGTTTGAGGACAAAGAGAGAGAGAGAGAGGGAGAGAGAGAGGGGGGGGGGGGGAGACAGACAGACAGAGAGACAGAGAGCGAATGATACATTTAGACATACAAGCAGAGAGAGAACGACAGAGAGTAAAATTACATACTTTAGGGGGGAAGATGGGAGGGGCGTAAAGGGAAGGGAATGCTTTTGATTGCTTGTTTGCATGTATGTAATAATGAAATATATAAATATGAGTGTGTGTGTGTGTGTTTATGTGTTTGTTTGTGTGTGTGTTTAGTGTAAAGGTAATGGGAGGAGGTAGGAGAGCAATGTACTGAAACGTATTAAAATGCATAGGATGTAATATAAGTATTTTCGAAATCAGTTTGAAAGAAAGAGAGGAGAGAGAGAGAGAGAGAGATGGTCAGGTAAAGCACGAGCGAGATACAAAGAAAGAGAAAGAGGGACTGACAGACAGACAGACAGACAGACAGTGAGGCACACATCGGAGAGGGTGTTTGTGCGTAGGCGGAAAGATAGACAGCCAGGGCGAAAGGAATCGCAAAGGAGTTCTTTACCAAGGCGACACTCTTATTTTCTCCAAATTCATTAGGAATCTAGCAACATCCGTGTTTACTTAGCGACTTAGGAGGGGATAAAGAGTGTGTATACAGAGAGAAAAGGGTGAAACTGGAGATGGAGGAAAACAGAGGTGGCGGGATAGAGATGGGGAAGGAGAGAGGGGGAGAGAGAGAGAGAGAGAGAGGTGAGATAGAGAGAGAGAGAAAGAGAGAAAAATGAGAGAGAGAGGGTAGAAGTGTGTGTGTGTGTGTGTGTGATAGAAAAAGAGATGGAGAAGAAAGAGAGAGTGGAAGTGTAAGTGTGTGTGTTTGTGTGTGAGAGAGAGAGAGAAAGAGAGAGAGAGAGAAGGGGAGAGAGATGAAGAAAGAGAAACAGTGAGGTAGTGGAGGGAGAGGAAGTAAGGAGAGAGAAAAGAGGGAGGGGGAGGGGGAGGCGAAGGGAGGAGGGGGAAGGAAAAGGGGTGGGGGGAGATGGTGACGGACAAGGATGAAAGTACATAAGGTCTACTTCTTCCAGTACCGTTATCTATATATACATGTATATGCATAAGCGACTATTATGTGGCAATCATCATAAAGTACACAGTCTGATAATGCGTTAACACAGACGGAACAAGGGCCTAGCAAAAGCCAATTTATTACGAAGTTGTACATTCGTCTTCAATATCATGTCATATTCTCACCAGAGTGATGTAACCATATACTGTAAAATAGATGTCCACTTCTCTAAAGATTATGACTTATATTGTGGATTATACATGTATTATATTCATCCAAGGCGTAGCCATTCAGTCAACATAAATGATTTCACGTAATACCTTAATAGGTGAGAGGGGAGTCCATTACGATGGTTAATCCAGTAATTACTTAAGCAAACTTGGCGCCTCATTCCAAGGCCAAATGGCTTGAAAACTAATTACTCTCTCTCTTTCTCTTTCTCTCCCTATCTACACACACACACACACACAAACATATACAGACACGTACGCACACGCACATACATATACACACGGAAACAAATCAATATTTAGTATTTATATACATAGAAAGAGAGAGAGGGGGAGAGGGATAGAGAGATAACGATATATATATATTTATATATATATAAAATGAAAAAAAAAATGAATGAAACGCCAGAGAAGAAAAATTATTCAAATTTTCGATCATAGACCTTTATCAAGAATGAATGAATGAACAATTTACACAAAAACATGATTGCGAGAGAGAGAGAGAGAGAGAGAGAGAGAGAGATGTATCATGTATAAATATGTACACCTGTATAAACATAAAAAGAGATAGAGAGAAAAGGTGTGAGAGATAAAGAACAATAAGATTAATATAAAGAAAAAGAGGGGTAGAATATAACACAGAGATAAAGATGGTAGATACATGATATGCAGAGTGGGAGAGCAAGAGAGATGTAAAGAGAGAGAGGGGGGGTGGGCTGGGCTGAGACGGGCGCATGCAGGCAGGAAAACACTATCACGTGACAGCAACCTCAGGTCTTACTCGGATCCCCAGCCTCTACCGAAGCGGGCAAATCAATAAAGCCCCACAAGGCCCCCCAACCCATGATGTATTTGAGCTCCCGAGATACCGCTGTGGACACAGTTCCAGTGGTGGTGTCGGCGTTATTAACTTTCTTGCTGGCAAACATTCACCACGTTCACGACAATTTCTTCCATTTCACGTTTACATGACATGTATCAAGCATTAGCTCGAGGTTGTAGAGTGTATTAGATTACTTTTAATATCGTTGCAATATGTACCGCAGCCCCATATCAAAATATCTAAACATGTTCAAGTAAAAACACGTATTATGTTTTAAAATTTTTCAGATGTATCATACATTTATATATTTGTGTATTATACTTATATAAGTACTTGTTGATTTGTCTTTGTATTTCCTCTATCTATCTATTTTCCTTCGTATCTTTTATTTTTCCCTATCTATCCATCTTTATATATCTAACTATGTGTGAATCTATTTTTTCTCTTTCCTTTTCTCAATTTATCTATGCATGTGTATATACATCATATTCATAAATTCTATTCATTCTCTTATTCCCACCCTTTATTGCTTTTCATCTCAAATTCAAGCTCTATTTATTTATTTCTCTTCCTCTTTTCACCTCTACTCTTTCCTTTTTCTTTCTTTCTTTCTCTCTATTTCTCTTTCTTTCCTTTCACGTTCGC
>OZ022593.1:10849754-10852254 GCA_963669155.1 Arbacia lixula
ATACTGTCACAAAATCACTGATTTCTATCACAGAATCACAACATTCGGGGATTTCAATTATTTATTCATGGAAATTATTATGTAGACACACTCGATATACCATCGTGACTCCGAGAACACAATCAATTACATTGAATCAATGATAACGTTTCATGTTGTTTTATTTGGGGTGCCATAAAGTTAGTCCAGGTTTAGTACACTGTCATGACTGTATGCGTTAAACCTCTGTTTGGAATACGAGTCATGATGTATCAACCCTCTCATTACCGTTAACATGAACATTTTGTAGTAAGCTAATGGGATTATCAAGGCCTGGCAATTTAAGGGTTAAAATGACTTGCTCTCCCGCTGTCACACTAAGCAGACCTGCCTCTTTGACTGTCTCCTGTGTACTGTAATACAACACGCAAACACAAACATAAAATGTCTATGTTACTCGTGCTCCAATACATCAATGACGCTTAAAAAGTTCATCATATTTCCGCAATAAGAGTGAAAGCGTATCATGCTGTGTAGAGCGTAACTCTCTAATTAAACCATGCAGGAGGTACATGACATCCCATTTGCTTTGATGTTTTGCTCGCTTAGCTATACTCAAAGAAACTGCTTAAATATAGAACTAAAAGGCACTCGTATTACTCGCAGCTTCGTATATCACGAAAAGACGGCCACTTTCGGAGGAAAATTATATCTGCGGTAGAGTTACCACGCGTCACAAACCATGACTTTTTATGAATTAACGACGACTTTACGGATCACGTAATGTATTTAAAGTTTTACGTTAACGTCGCGTTTACACTGGAGCGGTTTGCCGTTGCGGTTTGCCGTTGCCCCCACTGCGTGGGAATTGTTGCCGGCGTTTTTCCCGTCGAGGCAAAGCATGTAGATTGTTATATACAGCAATATTTGAAAAACAAGTAAGTCTGCTGCTTCGGCAGTGTGAAAAGACCCTCCGAAAGGTTCAATAAGGTTGACAGTGTCGCAAGCGGTAACGGGAAATCGTTCAGTGTGAACGTACCTGAAGACGGTTTGACTTTCCAGAAGAATGCGGGTATAGATCTTTAACGCGTGCTCAAAACGCCGCCAGCGATCATTACCCTTCTATACATTCAACTCTCTGTCTGCAGGGTTGTTCATGAAGTGCCGTCGCGGCGCGGAGTTAACTGGTAACCATGGCGACCCATCGATTATTGTCCGCTCCTGACTACGGAGGCATTTTTCAGACTTTTGTTTTTTGCCTGGGAGATAAATAGTTGATTGAAATTCACGAAATGATCTCCGGAAAATGTAGGAGGTTTGACCGAGGTGACCCAAAGCGAGAATGATTTGCTGTGCTTTTATTGGGATATTTTGCTCATGCTCATTGATGTTTTCTTATTTTCTTCAGTTGCACTTTCTTCCCCTTTTCCCCTTTCTCTTCTATATTCTTTGCGTTTTCTTTGTTCTCTTCATGTCTCTGCTTTTAATAGTTACTTATTTTTTATGCTTTACTTCTTGCTGCCGTTTTTTATTACTTTATCGTTTGAAATGTGAATGATTTCTCATGGTCAAATCCTCTCTGCTGCTGTCATGGGTATTAATATAGCAGTGATATAATGTCTTTACCATAGTCATTTTCAATATGAAACTTTATCGTTTAAATATGAGTGATTTACCATGATCAAATCCTCTATGCTGCTTAGTCATGGGTATTAATATAGCAATCATAAAATGTCTTTACCATATCATGACACTTCAATATACATTCTAATTGAACTGTACAATAGCCTTGCAATGTAATGACGCACTCTTTCACATCCGTGCATGTAAAATCATAGATATACGTCATATTTAACATTTTTAAAGTATTGACTGCCGAGCAGAATTTCTCTTTTAATCCTTTCTTTAAATGTCACGGATTTTAACGTCGCGGGCTCAGTGACGCTATACCGCGAGATTGCATGTGAAGCTATATATCTTGGGATAGGTAATAGATGTATTATGTCAGAGCACTTTCTGTACATTGGTCAGCGTGTATAGTAGACAGCGATCTGTCACGTTCCTGTCTACTTACCGCCGCAGATATGAGGATTTGTTGCATGAATCCGATGGATTTGGGCGACGGAATTGAGGAGGAGGAACAAGTTTGGCGGCACTGTCCAGATGGGGTGTGTCGAGGGTGTGGGGTGGAGCAGGGAGGAGTGTGGGGTGAAGGTGGGGTGAGAGGTGGGATGAGAGGGGGTGGGGCAGGGGTGAGGAGTGACTTGGGACAGGGGCCAGGGGTGGCGTGGGAAAGGGGTGAGGAATGGATGGGGGTTATGGGGTTATGGGTAGAGATTGGAGTCCGTATTGTCTCCAAAAGGTAGTGAAAGATACTCTTTGGATCATATATGGTTGGATATTTCATCATTGGGCTAAACTTATCGTTTTCTTCAGCGTAGGTTTATGGCAAGTATGGTAAAGGATCCAACGATCATGACGATACCTCAATATACTTGGCTTCGATCTAGGTTTCGTTCAT
>OZ022593.1:10854754-10899754 GCA_963669155.1 Arbacia lixula
TTTATTTATCTGTCTAGTAAGCGATCTAGGTACTCATCTATCAATCTAGCTGTCTTTTCAAAATTGCCGATCCACGCTTGGAAAGTTATATTCCTTGAAAGCAATTGGGATTACATGTGTTCATATTAAGATGCAGTCATTCTTCTGTATCGCTTTCTTTTTAATGGAACAAAGTATTTTTGTTGTTGTGATAAACATAACTTTTTCTGTTAGGGCAGAATGTATTTGAAAGGTTTGTTTTCGTGCGCGTAAATGACAATAAAAGAAACGTCGAAGTGCTGAGACATTAGAAACATTTTATTGCAAATCAATTAAATTGTGTTATGATTTCGTTTTAGATGCCTGTACGCGTGTGGAGTGTCCGAAAGGGAGCGAATGTTTTGTGAACAAGACGACGAACACGGCTGAATGCATCTGCCGGCCGTACTGCAAGCCCCACTACAAGCCCGTGTGCGGCTCCGACGGTGTGATGTACGAGAACCATTGCGAGCTCCACCGGGCTGCGTGTCTCAGCGGCCAGCGCATCGTCGTGCACAGCCATGGCTGCGACAACGTGCTGCCGACGTCGGCGAACCCGCCGCCGCCACCGGCAACTACGGCTGGAGGTGAGAGGGATTATATTAGTTGTGGGGGTATAGGTGAGGATCACGGCGGTGGTGATCATAAACTCAGCTTCCTCTGCCTATGACCAACACCAGGGGTAGGAGTAGATGGGCAAAATATCCATTATTGAATCTTAAACGTTAATGATACAGCGACTGTAAAAAAAAAAACAAAAAAAAACGAAGTTTAATGATGAGAAGGAGGAACAGGAAGGTGAATAGTCGTGATGATGATGAAAATGGTGAAAAACAAACGACATTATAGCGGCAGCAGAAACTTTCTTAATCTAGTCATACAAACGAGTGTCATGAGTACAATGATCTCAATGATGGCCAAAGTGACGCCGATGACGATGACGACGGCACTTAGTAACGATCTCGACCCTGTCTTCTCACCCCCCCCCCTCCCCCCACAGAACCCATCCCATCCATGATGCCGAGCGGCAGCGAGGAGATCATCGATGAGGAAGTGGACGAGGAGGACGAAGAGGAGTTCGAAGTCGAGGAGGAGGAGGATGAAGAGGTGGTTGTTTGCATCCCGGAAGACATGGCACGATTGAAGGAAGCCCTGGTCGATCACTACCGAGAGCAGTTTACCAACCCCACCGAGGAAGAACTCCCGCCTTGTAAGTCGCTGTGATGTAGTGTAGGGGGAGGAAGGGGAAGTAAAGGGGCGTTCGTTTACGTAGGCCCCTTTTTACAATCGTAAAGAAGAAATCGCCATAGAACTGTAATATTCTAAATATGTAATCATGTTCCATTACTGATTGTCGCAGTAATGTATTTTTTTTTTTTTTGGGGGGGGGAGCCAAGTCAATTGCCTAGGAATAAGATACAGTGGTGTTTTAGTAAATAATGCTGTTTATCTTGCCTTACAGTATACATGTTTGTTTACAATAAACTGCATTTTTCAGATCTGCTTTGTATTTATTAAACCATGTTGTTGATTTATTTAAACATGCTTGTTTACAATAAACTTTATTTTCTAATCCTCCTTGTTTATAATAAACTGTGTTTTCCAATTTGCATGGTTTACAGTAAACAAGAAGTACATCGTGAGCCTCATTCTCAACCACTACGACCTCAACGGCGACGACACCATCTCCCACGAGGAAATGGAATCGGCCATGACCCTTGACCGCGTGACGGACCTAGTCCCCGGATGTTCTTTCATCGATCTGTTGAATGAGGCGGATCTGAACGGTGACGGGAGACTGAACGGGCTGGAATTATACCGGGAATTTAGTAAGGATCATCAATCATTCTACATGGTTTGATATTCAGTCAAACCTGATAATGTAGATTGAGACTCTGTCTTATAACTGTATTATAACATGTATAAAGAGTTGCGATTAATCGCAATCGATCGCATTTATAAACGTAAGTCAAGTTCCGATCAATTAGAGTTCTTAATAAGACAGAGCGCAGCTCTCTGTAAATACAACTGATCTTTGAATTCGTTCAGAGCAGGTTGTATGTCATTGCACCAGCCTTGAAATAGTACCTGTAGCCCAACATAAAGATCTAGTGGTGTTTTTTTGTAGCTATAGGAAAATACATATCCTTCATTCATATGGTAACGAAAGTATTGATGGCATATTCAAATTTCTCATGATGAATTACACGCGGAGAAGGGACATCCCCCCACCCCAACACAAACTAGTGCTCCTCTTACACACACACAAGCACACATACACACACATAAACACAGACACACACACATAGTTTGTTACTCCCTCTCTCTCATATACAGAGAGAGAGCTGTATTAAGCACGGCAAAACACCCAATTTTGATTGTTTGAAATCTACCGCAGATATCAACGTGGTGTCAGTGAACGGAAGACTAACCCACCGAATCACAATAACCTCGATGATGATAACAGAAGTGGATATCTATTCGCTTTCGAAAACCAATCTGAATCTATTCACTCCAAGTCTACAATCTACTGTAGATATTAAAGCATTAGGGTAGACGATAACACGGGGGAGGTTCATTCATGTACGAAATGAAAATCCATCGAATGTATTCATTTAATGTTTACCACTACCTTCAAGGCGGACTCCAATCGGGGGAGGTGTGTGTGGGGGGGGGGGGGGGGGGGGGAATAGTGTAGTGTATCACATAGAGGAACGCAGACGATATCTTCAGTGGATATCTTCGTTCGAGCAGCCATCCAAATATATTTATTCCATGTCTATTATCAACCATACATATCAAGGTGGTCTCCATCCAGGGAAACGTAGTCTGATGTATCACAGAAAGGAAAGTAGGCGATATCTTCAATGGATATCCCCCTTCCAGCAGCCATCCAAATCTATTCATGCCATGTCTCTTATCTACCGTATGTATCAAGGCGATAAGGTAGACAATAATAACACGAGGGGATGATCATTCACTTACGAGAACCCATCCGAATCTATCATGTCGTGTCTATTATCTACCGTAGATATCGAGGCGGTCCAAGGAAATATAGTCTGGTGTATCACAGAGAAGAAAGTAGACGATGTCCGTAGCGGATATCTCCGTCGAGTAGCCATCTAAATGTATCCACCCCGTGTCTATTATCTACCGTAGGTAGATCAAGGTGATCATGTAGACGGTGATAATACAGAAGAGAATGTTCATTCACGTATGAAGACCCATCCAAATAGATCATTCCTTGTGAATTATCTATCATAGATATCAAGGCGGTCTCGATCCAGGGAAATGTCGCTCAGCGAGTGACGGTGACGAAGGTGGGCGATAACATCGCGTTGCCCTGCGAGCTGACGTCAGAGCACCCGCTGGAGATCCGATGGACGAGGAACAACGCCCCGCTGACTGAGATGCAGGAATACCAGGGAATCGGGGTAGGTGGATAGGTTCATCTTTCTCTCTCTTTCTCTCTCTCTCTCTCTCTCTCTCTCTCTCTGCCTCTCTCTGTCTCTGTCTCTCTGTCTCTTTTTCTCTCTATGTCGCTTTCTCCCTCTTTCTCTCTCTCTCTCCCTCTATCCCATTCTCTCTTCTTTTTACCTCTCTCCCTCCTGATGTCTCCCTATAACCCTTCGATTACCGGCCCTTGAAAAGCATATTGGCCTACTACACATATCTATTCCAATGATAATAAAAAAGAAAATGCTTCATAGACTGTCTCGCTTTTCTCTGACACACATGTCTGTCTTTCATCAATATATATTATCCCTTTCTCTCCTTTCTCTCGTCTCTCTCTCTCTCTCTCTCTCTGCTTCTTTATCTATCTCTCTTTCTCTTTTCCCCACTATGATGATTATTATGTTCCCCTCTTTCGCAACTCCGTCACGGATTCCGTATTTCCCTATCTCTCCATACCCTGTGCTATATCTACATAATCTATCTCATATACATATTTCATATAACGAGGATAATACATTTCTGGAACATAATTGGAATACAATATTCATGATTGTAACTGAGTCAACGACGATAACAATTCACTTATCTGACGTTTTGATATCGATAGTTCTACGCGGGAGATTCGTCCCTCTACCTCTCCGACATCACGTTGATGCACAAGGGAACCTATGCCTGCTACGCGGAGGGATACGATGAAGTCAAGCAGACACATCTTGTACAAGTACAAGGTAAGTCGAAAGATTGGTTTAGGGGAACTATTTGACCTACGCGAGAAACGAGAACATGTGATAATTTGTATCACATATGACATGTTTATCTTTGTTTCTGTGAAGATCCCCATGGTTGATATGTTTTCGTACAAGGTTGTATTATTGCTGTTTAGTTCGTTTTTTTTTTGTTAAAGAAACCTTGAAGTTGTGCTCATTATGAGATTTGATTTTAAAAATAAAATTGTCATGAAAGCATATTTTGAACATCGTGCTAACATGTTTCAGGCAGATATCACATTGTAACATGACTGATTCAGGAGGATGTAGTTGTGTGTTTGGTGGGAAGCAAAAATGTGGTGATGTTATGATTAAACAATTCAGGTAATGAGGTTGCTTACTTGCGTAGTTCGAAATTATATTCTTGATCCATGATGGCTCCCCATATTCTACGGTCTTGCATTGCTGTTATTACGCCGTTACTGCCCAGTCCAGTGTCTCGTCTTGAGACCATCGTAGACGACACGATCCGATCAGTCGTACAACTCTACGACTGGCTGAATCGCAGGACCCGATCACTGTATTTGTCACATTTATAAGCCCTTCTGAAAGCAGAATTGTGAAGAAATCGTGTAGTCTGCGGGGGCTTTTCAGAGTCATATTATAAGTATATCAAGGCAGGTCTACCGGATCTTATTAACCATGGTTTGGTGTCCAATGTAGTTAGCTCTGACTAAAATGTGGTATTATTCTATTCCTTCCGTGGCATTTCTTCTCCAGTCCCGCCGACCGTCAAGATCTGCCCACACAACCAGCTGCGGAAGGAGGGGAGCAAGGCGCGGGTGCAATGCCACGCCGAGGGCATCCCGACCCCGCACAAGACTTGGACCAAGAACGACCATCCGCTGGGCGAGAGCGACCGCATCGAGCTACGAAGTGAGTGTGTTCTCGCTCTGGTTTCTATAGTGTTGTAACAGGAACACAAGTGGCGCTCCATAGACACACACGAAGTACCAAGCATGAAGTACAGGCATGGATATCTAGAACGTGCTAAATGAAAACAATCGCAACCACAAATATGGTGTGACCATGTGCAACATTATAGAAGGGATAAAAAAAATGTAGATTCTGCTCATGACAAGCAGTAAACACACCGATAAGGCTGAGTCATCATCATTAAATCAGTTAAAACCAATCCATGTTTTTGTGTTGTCCGCAAAGTGTATGATTATATACGAACTCCAATATCAATAATGAGCCGGAAAGAGAATATTCGGCCTCGTCTTATTCTCGCCTCACGCAAAGTTGCATGAAATCGCGGATTGTGAAGTTCTGCGTTTTTTTGCGGATTGCGCCTGACTGATCATTGATCAAAGGTCAAAGAGCCATCCACCATGATATGAAATTGTAAATCCACGTATTTATGAATATGTGTATGTCATATTGTGCGTTCATGGAGATTGAATAACAACTAGATAAAAGAACATGCTTCATTGTCCATGAGATGGAAATGCGTTTTTTAAAAGACTATTTTAAGCATAACAGAAACAACTAATGCGAAATATTACGCATATCATATCTATCAACGTTCGTCGTGTTGATGTTAAATGTTTATCCTTTAAACATTATACATTGAGATCTGCTTTAGTAATCACCTGTAAAGAAATACCACCTGTTTATAAAGACAGCGCATGTGTCGTTTCCTTTGAACGTTGTTTCCATTGAAGCATGTGTTAAATTGACCTGTACATGTACACATGCTTGTAAAGACAAAATTATCGTCAATTATCTTGTTTCCCTAAGTGGTCTATCTGCACAGGTGTGACTGTACGTTATAAAACATCAAAGAACGAAACACCATAATTTGCTCCTGTCTTTCCAGATAAGAACAGCAGTGTTCTTGTGAACGAGCTGACCTACGCTGATACCGGCATGTACTCATGCTTGGCCGGAAACACGGTAGCTGAGGCTCATCAAACCGCATCTGTCTTCATCCAGCCGCAAGACCATGGTAAGGTTCAACGGGTGTATGACATAGTGCCCCCTCACCTCACCCTCACATAATGCACCTCTTTCCTCACCTCAGTCTGTCTCTAATCACCTTTTTCTCAACCCCTCTTACGCTCAAAACGATAGGCACGGATCTTTGCAAGAGCACTTTTCATGACTGAAAGGTCGTCCCTGTTTTAACCAGGTTTAATCAGGTTAAGTGAACCTTTGTTTGTCAGACAAAATGGCGCTTCATAATACCTATGTGTATTACCTGTGAATTAATGATACACATGTGGCACACCAAGAGTTAAATGAATCGTGAAATATCCATCTTTGTTGAAATTATCCTAATTCGTGTTTCTTATTTACAGGTCTCTCGCCGGGTCCTCTCCACGTCTTCTACCTCTTCCACCGTGACGGCATCCAGACGTTCGAACCCGACACCTGCGGCTTTAGGCTGGCCCTGACGGGCGCCAGCACACTGCCCGACACGACGAAGACCCTGTGCGGCATCGACCCGGAGACAGAGCGACGGAAGTGCGAGTGGGGTGACGCAGTGAGCGTAGACGACCGCTACATCTACGCGTCGCAGCCCACGGAAAACCGCGTTGTAGTGCTGGATGCCAGGTCGCAGAGGATCATTGAGGTGAGGTCAAGGTCAATTATCTGATGTGAAGTCAAAGGTCAAAGGTCAAAGGATTGTGGCGTATTGGAATAAGATGCCATGTCATGTATGGTCATTGAGGTATATAGCCTAGTCAGTCGCGAAGTCAAGGTCAATCATGTCATTTTTAGAACACAGTTCAACAGTTCAGCACATGATAGTTATAAATGCCAGTTCATCATTTGGGTTATTCTTAAAGTCAATGGTCGGTAATCGATAATTCAGACCACAAAAAACAGCGAAACGAAGATTTAAATTCAGTAAAAAATCAAAGACAAAATATCAACTAACATTGTATCACTGTTACTCAATAACCTTTAACCCCTCCTATTCTCACACCCTCCTACATCACCCCACCCCGGCCCCGCAGGTGATCAACACCGACAGCCATCCGGTCAACCTCCAGTACGTCCACCATGCAGACAGCCTCTGGGTCGTGTGCCGCCGGTCAGACGAGCAGGCCCGGGCAGGACGACAGGCCATCGTGGTCATCAAGGCAGCCGGTCAGGAGGGGCCACACCACACCGTGCACACCGAGCCCGTCGGACACAACTTCGATCTGGTAGAAGGCCTGTACATCCCCACGGAGCAGATTCCGCATCAGGTTGGTCCAGATTTAGGACGTGATTTGTGAGCGCGCACACACAAACACACACACACACACACACACACACACACACACACACACACACACACACACACACACACACACACACACTCCACTCTATACGACTCTATACGGAGTAATTCTCCTTTACTCCGAAGAAATGATGATAGAGACTGTGATTATGATAATTGATGACTATGATGATTTGATGACATATCATTTACGGAAATTAAGGTGATAGTGACGACACTAGTAAGTCTCTTTGTATTACTTTGTATGTTTCCGTAGTAACATCGTCTGGCTATACCCTGCGGAGATAATAAACCGGCTTTTTCGGTGAAGGGAATATAACACTATATTGACCAGGCAATATTTCTCTGACAGGGCACCATGAACTTCGGATACCTCGTTCATCACAACCAGCTGGGACTTCACAAGATCGATCTGCTGCGCATGGAGCGCACTGCACAGATTGACCTCACCGCCTACCAGTGTCACCCGGAAGCTGTTAACTTTGTCGCCATCGGCGGAAGTGTCATCATCAACTGCGCGGTGCGTGAGGATCAGCCCGCCAAACAAATCATCCTGGACTATATGACAGACAGCGTCATCAAGGTACGAATTTTTATGATGTTTGGTGTGTGTCTCCCAAATATACGGTTGCCAGTTGGTTTTAGGTGTTCATTTTGACACGCTCCCTCGTGGACCCCCTCACTGGTGGGACACCTATTATCTGGTGGCCGCAATATATGATTCCAGGCGACCGCTGAAAATCTTCGGATCGTTTTTAAGCGTAGCATTTCTTTTCTTTCTAGGTTATTTATCAATTAAACATACAATAAATCTTATTGAGTAGGTGATTCCATCTAGGATATGAAAGGAGGATCGGACCACGTTCTAAAAAAAAATACTTTTGTTTATCATGTAAGAATAAGGACAACACGATCTATGTAAAACATTTTTTATGTTAACATCGCTATGTGCTTCTTCACTCGCAAGGTGAATGAGGGAGTTCGGGGTCATCCGTATGTCTCCCCCGATGGTCGATACGTCATCAGCGTCGACGTCGACCACCAGTACCTCCACGTGCAGAAGGTCCTCCAGGAATCCGGCAAGATCAAGACCGCCTTCGAGGTAAAGACCAACCTCCGTGTGAGCGACGTCGGCTTCTTCCCCAGCAAGACGTCCCACACCTACGACGTCTTCGCCACCTCCCGCGATCAGCCCGATCTCCTCTTCGTCGACCTGGAGAGCGGCTACGTGAAGACGGTCACGGGCGTCCGGGAACCGATCGCCCAGGAGGACTGGCGGTGGAACAGCCACAACCGCCGCATTGTGTCCAGCGGCCTGTTCGACCCGTACCTCGTCACGCCCTCAGCCGAACACGCCATCGTCATCAACGGTCTCCTACGAAAGGTCCACTGCGATATCGCCGAGATCGCTACCGCCAATGTAATCGTCTGGATCGGAAAATGCTAGACATCGACATCGACATCGATGCAGCAGGAGGGACAGATAACATCATCGTCATGAGAATAGAATTTTCAGCTTTTCGTTGACTTCTGCGGAACATTTTGCATTCGCGAGTTGTTTTAAAGTTAACTGCTTGTGTTTAACTGGATTTTTCTATGCACTGAAGATGTAGATTTTGAACTATTTTCTGTCTATTTTTTATTCGTAACCATTATCATGAGTATGCTTCTAATAAACGGTGCACACTGTTTAGTCGCAGTTGTGACGCTGAAAACTCATTTGTAGCCTCGGAACGGTTACAGTGCAATTTACATGGTGCATGTTCCATCTATTTACGGTTTCTTTATCAGTTTCACTTCACGATGTTCAATTTACTTTTAAGTTAAACAAGTAAACAGAACGAAACTTTCGTTTGGTTCCGATATCAGCGAAATGCCTGTATCGATTACAAACTATGAATGGAAAAAACAATCCAACTTGTAAACATTTCCGACAATCCCTTGAGGCTATCGTAGAAACCATTTAATGTTTACTGTTGATTGTCAAACATAATTTCAACCATTGCCATGTATATGACAAAATGACACTTATGTGGTGTTTGGATGTTATACAATCACGTTTGAAAAACGTTAATTATGGGATATTTGTGCAATGATATGGTTTGAGAAAATCTAAGAAAACAGATGAAAAAGAAATGGATTATGTCTCAGGCGAGAAAGGGTAATTCAAAGTTAATTTGCAGGCTCGACAAAAAAATCAACAGGATTGTGCTGACGAAACATTCAAAAGAAATAATACCTTAATCATTTGTTCACAAATTAAACCATACGTACGCTGATATGGGAGGATAATTTATGTGTACTTATTTAAAAAAAATACTGCAAACGATCGGTATTGAGAGGGAAGAATGAAGTGTCTGTAAATATTTGTAAAATATGTAACACAGTCTTACAATACAGTTAGAGATGCGTAGTGTGAAAGCGACGTAGATAGTATGATATAGTGCACCGTTTCTCGCACAGAAGCCATTGAGCCGGTTCAGACAGTCTTGTTCCGTACCATATTGTGACCCAGGTTATCATGGATGCTCATTTTGTGGACCCAAACCGTTCCAAACCATACCAAAGTGGTCTGGACGTGGTCCAAATCATGCCTCAGCGTGCTGTACATTAGCCCACACTTCAGCCGTTGCTTGTGTCATACATACACTTTCTTTTAGATGTATCATGAAACTTTGTACGACCGAGGTATGGTACGGTTGCGGCGCGTTTACGGTGCGGTTACGATGCGGTTACGATACCTTTATGGTACAGTAACAAAAAGGATCTAGAGCATGATCATTAGTCGTGCAATCAAACTTTATTCGAATTTGTAGAATTTGATTAGACATATTTCATTGACAGAAATGTAGTTATTTATGACATTTTTTGTATTTATCGTAATATTTTTGCTTGAATTGAGAAATATGTTGGTGATGGTAACGTCAAATATTCCCCTTTTATTCTTTCTTGGCGATCCTACAATGAACGGTGGCTGAGAACTTTGTGTAGAGCATCTTGTAGTATTCCAAGTGTAACTTCATTAATTTTTCCGAATTTATAGCCCGCGTATGATATGTTTCTTCGAATAATTTTAACCGTTCAACTATAATATATTTAAAGTTATCTAATTCATGACGCATTACTTATGTAGTCTCAGTCTTAAACCAAATAACAAACATTTAATTGAACTTTGTTTGTATTCATTTTCATATGATATAGAGAGAATGAAAGACATACCCCTACCCCTTCCGTAGCCCATCTGAATGTAGTTTTACACTGTATTAATTGTTACCATGGTTACCATTATACAGAGACCAAAGAAAATACTGATAACGCAGAGGAAAAAGTCAATACTCGAAGGACCAGGTTGGTATGTTGTGCCGTTGTTATAGAACATAATAGGCCAGTCTAGCTTCGGATGCATGCGTTCCTCATTAAATGTCTCCTTTTATGTGTTTGTTTACATTATCGTATCGTACGATAACCAACAGGAGACCAATATTCGGGTAAATTGATCCAAAATGTAGCATTTTGTTATCATCGTTTAGACGTAAAAATACAACGTTTCAAAATCGGCAATATTGAGTCGATGAAAGCACTAGCTTTGAAAAACAGACTGTTTATCTCGCACTTATTTAATAAACGCTTGGTTCTGCTTTTGGTGACTTTTGAAAGCGGCGTGAAAAGTTTCATAAATGAATAGATTTCTTTGCATATTTCTTTCAGGGAATTCGATCATTTCGAAGATAATCGAGTCTTCTCGTAGCACTGCTGTAGTTTGATCTTTTGTCTCTGAAGTATTACTCTACTTAAGCTTGGAATTGTACATAAAAAGCGCACTCTGTTTTCTGTAAACGAGTGCAAAACGTTGTCTATCAAAGACTATTAGTAAGTATTGTTAGCTGTGTGACATGCATTATATGTGATATTGTGCATTCTAGGTGTAGTCATTAGGTGTATGCACAGCTCAAATTGTAGACAACAATTATTCATATAATTTTGTAGGATTATTACCGAATACTTAATGTATATGATGGGTGTAGAGTTTGATATGTTTGCAGCATGATTGTATTCGTAAATCGTCTTATATCAATTCATTGACACAGACGGATAAAGACCTAGCATTTATTGTATTCATGTGTTGACGTAGACTAGATATTCAGACCCAATGTCCTGCACAAAACACGCTGTTTTGCATGTTGCAAAATACCGTTCATAATCAGACGTTCTTTTTTAGAATCGTTTCTTTTATCCAGTCCGGTGGGTGTTTTTTTTTCGCGGAGACTTTAAGACTGGACTAATCACGTTTGATCATGTAAACTCATGCATGGTAAGAAGGAACAAATGAAAAAGAGAACGACTGATAATGAAAAGGAAAAATTAGAGGAGAAAGGGATGAATGGATGAAGACATTGCAGAAGATGAAAATATAAAAAGAAACATGGAACAGAAAAAAGAAAAATTTAAAAATAAAGAGGAAGAGGACAAACAGACAGCAGGAAGTAGGAAAGGAGAAATAAAACGTTAAAAGAGCAGGAAGAACCTGGAAGAGGCAAAGAAGAAAAGGAGGATATTTGAAGAAATAGTTGAAGAGAATTGTGTAGAAATACATAACGGAGAGAACGCAGACGAGGAAGATTGTAGAAGCGAGAACCAATACCAGCAATCGCATTACAAAGCAATGTAAATAGAAAAAACCGACATAGATTCCGTTGACGTTATAGTAGCACGGGACACTTGTGCTCGTTTTGACTTGTCAGTACTGCGGCCCGAGACAAAAGAAGTCAATAAGTTGAGCTGGAAAATATCAATGATACGGACACATTATGAAATATGACTTAAGTAGATTTGATTTAGAATTAGATGTACAACCTTACCGATTTATAGAAATATCTGTTGTGTAAATGTTCGTTAACAAATATGAAATTAATGTCTTTGATTTCTTTCAATTTATTTGAAGATCTGATTTGAGGGAAATCATGAGAGTTTGCTGATAAGTTATGTGTATATTTTTGTTTAGCCTTATGTAATGGAAAATACAAATCGATTTTATCAGAAAATTATATCATTAGTTGAGTTGAATAGAGTAGAATAACAACATAGATGTTGCAGTAATTATAATATTTTTTCGGTGTGTTGTGATCAATTTCAAGTTGATGCAATTATGATATTATATCATTTACATTATAATTGTCATTATAAACTATCAGCCCGCACAACTGCACACACTTTCTAGATTCACTGGTATATGCTTTTAGAGGACATATTTCAACAAATTCAAATTACTTGTAAGTGTTCATGCCAACATATATAAATGTTTGGAATGACGCCAATTCTAGTTTGCACCTTATACTTGGATAGATTAATTGTAATGTATCGTCCGAGATTAGCGTTAGTCAGTGTGCTGGATGGGTCATGTTACCCCTTACATTACCAGGCCTTGAAAACCCTGTATCAAATGCGCATAGTCGGTAGACTTTTGTTCCAAGAAAAGTCTTTTCATATTTCACACTTATTGTCATTGTCATTTGTTCTAAGGATTCTGTACATTGTTTAAGCTTAAACTTGTCGAATAGTGATGTTTAACATATTTCATACCATACCACGCACGTATTGTTGTATACATGCAAATCTGTGTCGTCATTATCAATAATATCGTGACCGAAACGTATCATTCTTTGTCATGAATAAAGAAAAGTGTTAAAAATCATACGAGGATGTTTCCTTTAATTTTTGTGTCATTCTGTCTTCATCAAAATATAGTAAGATAATGTGTTAAAAAGGATGGGTGAAAAGAAATCGGACTGAAGAGAAAACAAAATATGCACAAAATACCTTTTAAAAAAATACATAATCATGGATGGTTGGTAGTTTCAATTTTGATTTGGCATTAAATGAAACCCTTGATATAAATATTCGATAATTCTACCACCAAAAAGGAACGAAACAGAATGAATTGATCTCGCAAGAAAAGGTATTGACTTTTTTAAATTTTAAATAGTTGAATAGGCCTACGTCCTCTGGCACGAAAGATGGGAAGCACTCGTTATTCCTCAGGTCCGTTATTCCGAACATTACGCGACAAATGCTCGGATCAACGAACCTTTTTTCGTTTTTGGACTAACGAGCAGCGAGGTATAGGCAATTTACGTGTTTCGGAATTACGAACCTTCGGAATAAACGAACCTTCGAAAATATCGAACTGTAACCTGAAAGATGTGGTGGAGAGAGAGAGAGCAAAGATGGATTGGAGGAGTTTTGTTTGACCCTAGGCCAGTATTATCGTAACGGTTTTAAGCCCTATGCCATCTTCATACAGGTACTCAATCTCAAAAGCGGGATTTTTCTGAATAAAAATCAACTCGTTTATCGAAAATCATATGAATCTCTGTTTTTCTAATCAATCTTGAATACAGTTTGTGTAGGTGTATGGAGGGGAACACGGCAAATAATATGAATTGGGCTTGTTACTTGAGCAAGCGAAAACAAATTTCAAATCAGGAGCGTAAGAAATTATTACATCATCGATAAAGTTTGCTCTATTTCAATCTAAACAAAAAGCGTGGTACGAGGACGTTGCGCTAGGGTAGTCTGCATTTTTTTTTTCGTAGGTCTATTGCCAGCATTTCCTCGAAAGGATATTGTCTGACGAGGATTTGAAGTACAAGATGCAGTACAAATTATTCATCATTGATACAAAGAACAAAAGGCAAAATATATATAAATTGAGCAAATATTAAAAGATAAAAAATTTGAGACACTGTCACAGACACCGCGTAAGCACATGTGCGCATTATTATGACGTCACAATGTGTTACGCGTTCGCTTCGCTAAGAGCTCGAAATACGCCGCAGTGATTGGTCAAAAGTTGTGCGCTGTGACGTCCGCTCCTTGGAAACTACAATGTTCAAACATACTACACGTGGATCCCCACACTGTACTTTATATCGTGCTTTGAAGTACAGGAGAAAATATTCTCTCTAAGAGATTTTTATCGAAAATCTTACGAATTGAATATTCTGCAAAGTTTTCTTCACCTTGACATCACAGTGAGTATCCGTGATCAGACCTTGATTGTTCTAAGAATGAATATCGATATATTTCAGAAGATTATCGTGTCCAGCAAGTCAAGTACATGCACTCTATGATTAAGGTAGAGATTTCAGTTGAATATCATCGTTAGAAGCGCGAACAAACAATAACAAAGGGTGAATTTCAAAAGAATACGTATTTATTTGATGTGTCATGTTTCTCGGGGTTTCGATGCATTTAAGTTCATACGTTTCTCGAATTATCATTTGCATGCTGATGAAATAGTAATCCAAAATATATTAAATAAATGGTATATCTTACCAATGTGTAGTCATGATAATGTGTAACGTTCGTGTGTTGTGTTTTTGTAGATCATGTCGGATATCCTGATTGACGTCATCATGTCATCCAAGAAGCAACTTAACAAAGTTCTGTCCTTCGAACCAGAGGTCGACTTCGGGGCGAAAATGACCAGAGCAATGGAGATCACAGCGGCTGACCATTCCAGCGGTGATTGGTCTCGATGCCGAGACAAAAAGGCGCACCCAGAGAATTGCCCGGCGGCGTCAGCGACTTGCCCGTGGTAGAGCATCCGACCACGGGGCAGAGATTGCCGCGGCATTGGCGAAGTTTGCCGAGGAGAATTCGGCCGCCGGAGACCTACCACCAGCAGCAGCAGCAGCAGCAGCTCTACCAACACCACCACCACCAACTCTACCACTACCACCATCACCAGCAGCAGCAGCAGCTCTAACTCTACCACCACCACCACCACAAATACCACCACCAGCTCTACCACCAGCAGCAGCAGTTCTGCTACCACCACCGGCAGCAGCTCTACCACCACCAGCAGCAGCAGCAACAACAACAGCAGCTCCACCGTCATCACCACCACCACCACCAGTACCACCACTACCACCACCAGCAGCAGCAGCTCCACCACCACCATCAGCAGCAGCAACAACAACAGCAGCTCCACCGTCACCACCACCACCACTACCACCACTACCACCACCAGCAACAGCTCTACCACCACCACCACTAGCTCTATCACCACCACCAGCAGCAGCAGCCGCAGCAGCTCTGCTACCACCACCACCACCACTACCACCAGCAGCTGGAGCAGCAGCTGTACTACCACCATCAGCAGCGGCAGCTCTACCACCACCACCACCACCACCACCACCACCAAATGATGCAACCTCATCACAGATTGCATCGGGTTTGCGTCAAATGCATCCGGCTCTACCAACACCACCACCACCACCAACTCTACCACTACCACCAGCAGCAGCAGCAGCAGATCTACCACCAGGGGCAGCAGCTCTACCACCAACAGCAGCTCTGCCACCACCACCACTACCACCACCACAAGCAGCTGCAGCAGCAGCAGGAGCTCTACCACCACCAGCAGCTCTACCACCACCACCACCACCAGCATCAGCAGCAGCTCTAACTCTACTCCCACCACCACCACAATTACCACCACCAGCAGCAGCAGTTCTGCTACCACCACCGGCAGCAGCTCTACCACCACCATCAGCAGCAGCAACAACAACAGCAGCTCTACTACCACCACTAGCTCTACCACCACCACCACCACTACCACCATCACCAGCAGCAGCAGCAGCAGCTCTACCAACACCACCACTAGCAGCGGATCTACCACCAACAGCAGCTCTGCCACCACCACCACTACCACCATCACCACTACCGCGACCAGCTGCAGCAGCAGTAGCAGGAGTTCTACCATCACCAGCAGTTCTGCCACCACCACCACTACCGCAACCAGCTGCAGCAGCAGCAGCAGGAGTTCTACCATCACCAGCAGTTCTGCCACCACCACCACTACCGCGACCAGCTGCAGCAGCAGCAGCAGGAGCTCTACCACCACCACCAACTCTACCACTACCACCAACACCAGCAGCAGCAGCAGCTCTAACTCTACCACCACCACCACCACAATTACCACCACCAGCTCTACCACCAGCAGCAGCAGTTCTGCTACCACCACCGGCAGCAGCTCTACCACCACCAGCAGCAGCAGCAACAACAACAGCAGCTCCACCCTCACCACCACCACTACCACCACTACCACCACCAGCAGCAGCTCTACCACCACCATCAGCAGCAGCAACAACAACAACAGCTCTACTACCACCACTAGCTCTACCACCACCACCACCAGCAGCAGCAGCACCACCACCACCACCACCACCACCAGCAGCAGCAGTTCTACCACCACCACCACCACCACTACCACCAGCAGCTGGAGCGGCAGTTGTACTGCCACCACCAGCAGCGGCAGCAGCAGCAGCTCCACCCTCACCACCACCACTGCCACCAAAAGCAGCATCTCTACCAACACCATCAGCAGCAGCAACAGCAACAGCAGCTCTACTACCACCACCACTAGCTCTACCATCACCATCATCACCACCACCACCACCAGCAGGAGCAGCTCTGCCACCACCACCATTAGCAGCAGGAGCTCTACCACCACCACCACTACCACCACTACCACCACCAGAAGCAGCTCTACCGCCACCAGCTGCAGCAGCTCCACCCTCACCACCACCAATACCACCACTACCACAACCAGGAGCAGCTATACCACCACCATCAGCTGCAGCAACAGCAACAGCAGCTCTTCTACCACCACCACTGGCTCTACCACCACCACCACCACAACCAGTAGCAGCAGCAGCTCTACCACCGCCACCAGTAGCAACAGCAGCAGCAGCTCTACCATCAGGAGCAGCAGTTCTACCACCACTACCACCACCAGCTCTACAACCACCACCAGCAGCTCTAGCTCTACCATCACCACCACAATCACAACCCCCAGCCCTACCATCAGCACCAGCAGTTCTGCTGCCACCACCACCGGCAGCAGTTCTAGCTCTACCATTACCACCACCACTACCACCACCACCAGCTGCAGCAGCAGTAGCAGCAGCTCCACCCTCACCACCACCACTACCACCACCAGCAACAGCTCTACCACTACCACCACTAGCTCTACCACCACCAACAACAGCAGCAGCCGCAGCAGCTCTGCTACCACCACCACCACTACCACCAGCAGCAGCAGCTCTACCACCACCACCACCACCACTACCACCAGCAGCTGGAGAAGCAGCTGTACAACCACCACCAGCAGCGGCAGCTCTACCACCACCACCACCACCACCACCACCAAATGATGCAACCTCATCCCAGATTGCATCGGGTTCATTCAAGCCCAATAATGTCTTGCCGCTAATGGACGAAGAATCGTCCTGGCAAATCAATATTAAGGTGAAAAGCTAGATCCGTTTGTATGGAAAATGAGATTATGAAATAAGCAACACTAAAAAAATGATTGAATTGAATTGAACTATTAATAATGTAAAATGTAGACATTGAGCAATATACATGCTACATTACCAGTATATCATTTGTGTTCCTCCAGGTTGCCAGTGGAGAAGATGCAGTATCTTCGGCCGGAGATCTCTATACTCTTGGGCCAGATGAAGGGCCCGTAGCAGAAGGGTGGCAAAAGAGCAAGAGGTATGTTCAGCTTGTCTTCAACCTTAATAATATTCAATTATGTTTTTTAATAACAAATCCAGATTCTATATTCACTGTATGTATTAAGTCAGAATATAATTGAAATGCCCAGCTTTTGATATTTTTTCACATGAATGCTCAATTGATTTACAATATACCATGCAAAATATATATCCAATGACATATATTTCAGATATCCAAGGAATGTCGTAATTATGTCCTTGACAATGGTACTTGGACAGTGAAATTGAGCAGGCCTGGAAAAAGAGTTTGAAATATGAGCAGGGGACGGCAAAGGAACAGTGGATGCCTTCATTAATGATGGTCACATTAGAAGGACGATTTCCGAAATGAATATCGAGCCACTTTCAGCAAAACACACCTCAGATGATAGTATGCAACAACAAATTCATATTGACCTACCAACACCGTCTTACAATGATATTCCCTATGTTATTACACAGCTCTCCAAGACCCGTTCCCGAATTGCCATCACAGTGGTCAAGTCCAACTAACCAGGAGCAAGTCAAGGATGAAGCGGTCATCCGACTGCTTCAGGGTGACATCACGCCCTCAACGCTGACCCTCGAGGACCTTACAACGTTCGATATGGGCTGGAGCGTAGAAGTATGCTCACTTTGATTCTATTTCCGCAGTAATTAGATACATGTGACCTGCTGTCTTGCTGTATTCGGTTAGGACATGGCATTTATCTCGTTCACTTCACTTCCATCTTTGTCAAATGGATAGGAGTATGATCAGATCATGTCCTGTAAAGATATTTGTCAACCTTATTCAAATTATTTTGGTTCATTTTTATTTAACTTATTTGCTAGAGGCCTATTGATAACATTACTTTATTTCTTGTTCAAATGTCAGGGCATCAATGGTTTGATTGAGATTGGGCGAGGCAGTTACGGCCGTGTATTTCTTGCCCGCCATACTAAGACCAATACACCCCTAGCAATCAAACAACCTTCGAGGTGTGACGACTTCTCCTCGCCCGGTGACCTGGTCGACCACCTCAACTCGACAAGGACCAAGGCGAGGAAGGAGGCAATGGTTCACGAGCTCCTCTCCGCCAGCCCCTTCTTCCCCGGCTTCTATGGAACTATTGAAGCCGGGAACGACCCGTGTCTCGCGACTGAGTTCATCGGGGACCCGAAGACCGGTGAGGGGTTCCCGCTCTTTTCGCCACCACCGCTGTCGGCTGCAGACGGGTTGGGCATCGCGGAGGACATCGTGCGAGGTATGGCTGAGCTTCACGATCACGGACTCCTGCATAACGATCTCAAAGCCGATAATGTCCTCATCAAACGTGATCGAAAGCATCTTCGCGCCGTCATCATCGACTTTGGGATGGTCAGTACCGTCACGGACCCGATTCGGATGAAGGGATTACCTGAGTCTCTAAAGAAGGAGTATATCTTCGGAAAAGCTGCCGACTTCCTCGCACCCGAGATCGTTCTCGACGGACAGCGAACCACGGTCTCCTCCGACACCTTTTCTGTGGGACGACTACTTCTATCAATTACACAATTGATTGAAGGTTCGTCCTTTTTTCATGAATTACATTTCTTTGAGTCAATGAGGTACAATAAGCAACAACATTACTACGCTGTGTTGACGCCGTTGACTACGAATTCTTGGATACGTTTGTGAAGCAGAGAACTTTATTTGATCTTCTAAAGAAGTATCATATTTGTTGAACATAATCAATATCATACCCGTTTCGTTTGAAAAATTGTATTATGATTGCTAAAAGTCATCCTCTCTCTGACTATCTCTCTCCCCGCCTCGCTCATGCTCCCCCTCTCTACCCCCCCCCCCTCTCTCTCTCTTTCTCTCTCTCTCTCTCTCTCTCTCTATTCTCTCTCTCTCTCTCCCTCTCTCTCTCTCTCTCTCTCTCTCTCTCTCTCTCTCTCTCTCTCTCCTCTCTCTTACCTGCAGATCGGCGATCACTAGTTCTCTCAAGTCTCTCAGACCTGGCCATTCAATGTATGGCCAGATGTCCTGACAAACGTCCAAATTTACAAGACGCACTTTCCCAAATCATCACCATGAAGACTCGCATCAAAAAGGCTTCTTGGTGGAAACGTCTCATTAAGAAATTACGCTGCTAAATCATATTCACGTCCATTCAAATATAAACTCTTCAACCAATCTATTGATATTAAGTTTTCGCTTTGTACATTTAGGAGCATTTACATGACATTACATAACATTCATTTGATCAACATAAAACTTGGCACAATATAATAGTCACGATCTGCATATTTAACTGATTATGAAAACTGTTGTGTAGGTTAAAGGTGGGAATATTGGTACTCCATGACATTGACATATACAGCAGTATTGAATAGTTAACGATTATATCAGCAAATACTTTAGGTTAACGTGAACACAACAAGAATCACATATAAATTGTGAGTTAATTAGATGGGTGACATGGGAGCTAAATCATGCACACATCATGTTATTTCTAAATAGAACATTAGATGCGAATCAAACCATAAACATCAGAGCAGAAGATTGCTGAAGGTCTGCAAATTATAAGAAAGTTACGACTTGCATGAGTCAGAATCACAAACCCTAGAAGCCTATATGGATGACTCCATTATTCCCATAGAGACACGTATGATGAGCTCGATGAGCTTGCTCCTTCTGACGTATTGTCCGGACTTGCTATCGTCCTTCTTTGTAAATATAGAAGACAATGCAAGGTGCAGGGTTAGTGAGCAAACATTCGTTTAACACTCACGAATTTCTTCTTATGTTTTTCCTGATTCCCTTAACCCTACCAATCTGCTTCTCTGATATTACTGTTTTGGGTAAAATCTATAGTTCTAGATTTATGCTCCTTTTATTCCTATTTCACATCTAGATAATCAATAAAGTCATCATTACTATTAATCCATCGTCTAACGTTTATTCGTTTGTGTAGAGATTTATGAATAAGATAATAATAAAGACTGTTTGGGTTTTTCTTTGTTATACGTGACTCCAGAAGTGGGTATGGGGTGTGGGGGAAGGGAGGGCGAACAGAATGAAGAAGAAAAAAATAGATAAGATAGAGACAGTGATAGAGAGAGAGAGAGAGAGAGAGAGAGAGAGGGGGAGAGAGATAGAGAAATAGAAGGAAAGGAGAGAGAGAGAGAGAGAGAGAGAGAGAGAGAGAGAGAGAGGGGGGGAGAGAGAGAGGGGGGAGAAAGAGATAGAGAAATAGAAGGAAAGGGAGAGAGAGAGAGAGAGAGGAGAGAGAGAGAGAGAGAGAGAGAGAGAGAGAGAGAGAGAGAGAGAGAGATAGATGAGATGGAGAGAGAGAGATGGAGAGGGAAGGTGATGAAGTAAAATGGGAAAGAGAGATAAAGATATGTAGAGGTACCGAGGCTCTCGGGGAAGCGGTAGAGGAAGAATGAGGGGAGGGGGAATGATGAAGACAAATAATGACAGATACATGTATATTCAAAGGGATATGTAGATAAGTGACTCTAACTGGAATCAGAAGAGGGCGAGAGAGACAGATATAAATATATAGGTAGATATAACGATAGACGAATATAGAGATAAAGTAAAGGGTAAGATATAGGGAATGCATGTGAATCGAGAGAGATAGAGAGAGATAGAGGGGGGGGGGGGAGCGGGCGGGACAGAGAGAATTCGAGAGAAAACGGGGGTAGGGGGGCATGGTACAGAACTATTGGATAAGCCGTTTTATTCACAACTTAAACCCTACTTCAATTGGTGGAATGCACTCTGGATATAAACACAACAAAAAAGTAAGTCCCCCCTAAGTCCCCTAGGCAAAATAGCATAACTTTTTATTGAAGAGATTTTTGGTAAAATTATTTGGCAGGATTGTTCCTTAACTTATTGACTAACTTCTGTGTGAAAATTACTTTAATCCAATCAGTCATGCATGAGTGGGCAAATTGTAAAGGCAAAAATGTCACTTTTCAAAAGTAATAAGGGTATTTGTTTATGCCGTTTCAACAATACATTTTGGCATTTCTGGTGCGATTTTTAAAGTGTTTGCACTCAACGAGGACACGAAAATGACTTTTTATGTTTACATAACATGTCATGTTACATCTTTGTCAAAATATCCAGAGTTTTATTTCCTCACCAAAATAAATGGTTTTTAAAAGTTTAAAACTCAAGAGGGACGAGTATTTGTTAAACAATGCTCACTCAACCAGAACAATGGGTTAAGTATCTGGATAGGTTCTGGTGCATCGATATATGGATGACAAACATTGAAGTTACATAAGTTATGCACCAGAAATGGAATTCATAAAAAAATTATATGACAGAATCCCAAAATTACCCTTGTGACGTACTTTTGAAAAGTGATACATTTGCCTTTAAAATTTGCCCACTCATGCATGACTAATTGGATTAATGTGATTTTCACACGTAAGTTAGTCAATAAGTTAAGAAACAATCCTGCCAAGTTATTTTGCTTAAAACGTACCTCTTTGATAAAAAGTTATGTTATTTTTTTTAGTGGGGACTTACTTTTTTTGTTGTGTTGAGTAAATGCTACTCGTACAAACCTCGGACAAACTTGTTCGAAAAATTCAGACATGCTGAAACATAGAAAGAGACAAAGACATTTCTTTACACAGATACAAAGACACCCAAATACGGGTGGTTATAGACATAGCCAAAGTTATTCAGACAACCGATTATATACAGAGACAAAGAGATTCATAGATCATGAAGTATTTAATGAAGCTTTCAGTTTCAACAGGAAACTGTTAAACTGTCGCTTGTTGTGTTTCCCCTTTGTGAGGAAATCAAGATTGTATGAGATGTCTAGATTATTCTTCTTTTTCTTTTAATTTTTACAGCAGTATGACTAAAAGTAGTTGTCAAGTATACTTGATAAGATATTACTCTTATATCTTAAGAGATTTGTACAATAATTTACATGCATACTTCTTTATATTCATCATTATCATTACATGTACTAGTGCTTAAGCAATCAGTAGCCAAAGATACTTTTTTGTTACCGCCGTACTAATGAATTTAAGGAATCAGGCTCGACTAGCACTTGTGCTAACTTCTGATTCCTATTAACAACTTTCAATTATGTATAAAATTGTGTACAATGCTGCATCATAAGTAACATGCTTTATTTCTACATTCATTGTTAGATTCATGCCAGTTTTGTTTGATAATTTGTTTCTTTCTTTCTTTGTTAATTCAGTCATGTACATACAAGTTTTTGTATTGCTATTGATAATGTTGAAGTTGTTAATAAATTCAAAATTCAAAGAATAATTCGTAGACAGACAAATTCTTTATGCAGAGAGAGAGAGAGCCATATATTGACCACTAACATTGTCTTAATCAATTCATGCTGTTTCCTTTTACTTATAATTTCGTTCGTTTATTTGTAATAATGTAAGGGCGGGACACCTCCCGCCCCACCCCCACCCCACCCCAACCCCCACCTCCCTTTCTTCAACCCCTCCAAACACACAGCACCACAACCCAATCCCTCTTAGTTGCACGTGATCCATTGAGCTTGAGGAGTCGTGCGAGTTGAGCTGTGATGAGCTAGCTATCTCGTATGTGCTACGCAACAATCAATGAATGAGACCATCGTCACAGCGAATCGCAACGGTGAAGAAAATGTCATCAAATCTGCCAAACACGAGTAATGGAGACGTTGAGAACACGAATGGAGTCAATGAAAGGCTAGGACCGATAATTGAAGGAAGCCAGGTAAGACATTTTGCGCCTCATCGTCTGTTTGGAGACTTTTTTATTTTGCTACTAATCACCGAGTTAATAATACTCAAATACTGTACACGCAATGGATATTGTATAGCACTGTCCCGTGTACTTATCTGGACGTCATGTTTCTTGCACTAACTTAGTTTTGTGACTTTGACTTTGTCGTGGAGTTAGTGTTCATAGTCAGTCAAGTCCCTGGCGTTAAAATGTAACTTCATGAAATTTATAGCAATCGTGCAAAAACAGGTTGTTAATTTGCACCATAATTATAACCCAAATTAATTATTGCGCTCTTCACTGACGTACGTCACAGCTCTAGCTGTCTAACACTTTAGCAACAAGGTTTATAAGAAGGTTAGTATGAGTGCTACATCATCTGTATGATGCAGGTGCCTCAAACCGGCCCCCTTGTTTTCTTTTGAATATTTTCATTCCAAGATAACCAAATAAAATTCTAAAATTTCACACACAAATCAGCAAAATAACATAAAATTTTGGACAACTTGCGCTCTGAATATTGTTCGATAAATCGTCGCACATTCACATCACTGAACCTTGAAACTGGCCCCTACTGATAATGTGCGATATCTCCATCAATCCAACGAGTGCAGTGCCGACATTTCACCAGTATTGCATCTCGATCATGCTCGTTCCAATGCAGTGAAAAATTGATGGGAAAGTTTCGGCGATGGACAAGAAAATCACGGAAGTACGCAAGTTGAAAAACAGAGATGTTTCGAACGAAAATGTGCAATTGTCAAAAATGTGCTTCCGAAAATCTAGCATTTTGTTTACTAATGCGTAAATACATAATAAATGGTCATCCAACCTTCGATAACGTGCACTGAGCAGAAATATGCGGGGGCCGGTTTCAAGGGTAGGGGCTGGTTTGTGGACCACTCACTATACATGTCATGTGTATGGCATGTGAACTAATCAATTCAGTGATTGGGCCGCTTAAAGTTAGCTCACGTGAAAGGTTTGCCATGGGTTTCTATAGCAACTCGCTAGTTTCTAGAGTGTTTTGGGTGACAATCCGGATATACATCCATTGAAAACCTAGTCATTCTTAAATCATCCCATTTTCCCAGTTAAAACCACCAAAAATTAAAGCAAATATGATTTTGGACAATCTCAGAGTATGTTAAAAACTGCCGCCATGTAATAGATTTCTTAGCTAGAACTTAACACAGGAGTTAATGAAATAGAAAACACAGCAGACAATCGCTGTCAACTACAAAAAAATCAAGCACCCATTTACATGTGTATTACGTTTGCTATTGATACACAGAATCAAAGCTCTGTGGACTCATGCATAAGCTTCAGGCTTTGATCAATTTTCATGCTCTTTAAAGAGAAAATAGTTCCATACTTTTTCTAACAAATTGTTGTAGCTTCTCATTGATTAATGGATCGATCATGTTGTGAGCTGATTTTTGACAGCTACACTGTATAATAGCTGAAAGCTGTAGTACAGGCAGTTGTGTTTGCTAGCACAATTGATTTTTGCATTTTTTGAGCACCCCAAACTTGCCCTTTTTTCCTTGCTTATCTTGTTGCTAAGGTCTGTATGCATGATACCTTCACACCACAAGTACAAATTTGTGATTGTGCTTCACTGTGATCCCTCTTGAAATTTGGGATTCCTGTAGGAGTCTGCTGGCAAGAGCTATTACAAAGTCTAAGATACAGTCCAGATACACAGCCATCTTTGTATTACATACTACCATTCATACATGTTAGTACATGTAACTGACCAATGCTGTTTATGTTTTGTTTTAACAGTTGTCCTACATTGAGCATGCTTGTGTCAAAATTCCTGATGAGCTTGGACAGTGGTATGGATCACAGATCAAAAGACTCGACCTCAGCTTCAACCAAATCACGTGAGAATTTGTAAAGAAATTGTTTCATGCGTGACTTAATTTCTGCTTTTCTTCAAGTAGATGAAACACATTTCATTCTAATTATATCCACAGAAATTGGAATATGTGTACATGTAAACAACAGCTCAAAGGAATTGGCATAGGGAAAGGGAAAGAGAAGGAAGGGAAGGAGCTGCAGTTTTGAACTGCGGTATATTTTG
Source organism: Arbacia lixula (assembly GCA_963669155.1). Taxonomy (NCBI): domain Eukaryota; kingdom Metazoa; phylum Echinodermata; class Echinoidea; order Arbacioida; family Arbaciidae; genus Arbacia; species Arbacia lixula. Next base: position 10,880,628 of record OZ022593.1, read on the forward strand.
TCCAATTCAGCATGACACATGATACTTTTTAGGCTAGAGCATCATGTTTCATGCTGAATTGGACAAAATATACTTCGGTTCAAAACTGCGGCTCCCTTTCCCTTTCCCAATGCCGATTCCTTTGAGCTGTAGTGTATGTTACCATCTATTACATTTTAGAGAGGGAAAAAATTCAAGATTTAGAAAAGGATACCCATGTAGTTTCTTCACTAATTGGTAATTGGGATTTTTTTTCTCCAAAAGACATTAAAGGGATAGTCCACCCGAAGATTGCGTTAGTTTTAATCGCAGAAACATGAAAAAAACATATTTCTGAAGGTTTGAAAATCCATCATAGGATAAGAAAGTTACGATTTTGATTTGGTGACGTCAAGTGCGAGATGCTCTCCCATTAGTTGTGTACAATTTTTTTTGTTAAAGTTGATTTTCTCAAAAGGATATGCATCTTTTTACTTGTGTATTTGCTACTTCATTACAAACACATTTTACACACATACACTACAGCTCAAAGGAATTGGCATCGGGAAAGGGAAAGGGAAGAAAGGGAAGGAGCTGCAGTTTTGAACCGCGGTTTATTTTGTCCAGTACAGCATGAAGCACGATGCTTTAGCCTCAAAAGCATCATGTTTCATGCTTAACTGGACAAAAAATACCACGGTTTAAAACTGCGGCTCCTTCCCTTTCCCCTTCCCTATGCCAATTCCTTTGAGCTGTAGTGTATGTGTGTAAAATGTGTTTGTAATGATGTAGCTATTATGATGTAGTTATTATCGTTTTAACTATTCGAAGATTGAAATGTTGTGTAGGCAAATTGGCAACTCAAAGGTCATAACGGCTGAGATGTCCCCGGTGTACTTCCCTACTAGTATTCAAAATGTCTTTTTTTTTCTCCAGCAAATTGCTTTCCAAATCATTTTTTCCAATTCTTCAATCTGTATAAAGGGGCAATTCTTCCCATAATACTCCGCACATCACCATCCGAAATTTGCAGTCATACCCACCTATGATCTAATACACTACTTCACTGGATCAGAAGTGGACATGACTGCAAACAAAAAACAAATATGGCTTAGCATTGCATCATGGGAGAATTTTTTTATATCATTCAATTTTATTTTATTCAGCATTAAAAAAACAACAACACAAGTTAACAATACATAAAATTGCTCGAAATTTGCAACCACAATGTAAACAACAAAATGCATTCGATAAAAAAGGAGAAAATTTTCCTGCACAAATAATAATGATGAGAATGTAGGTGATTACCAAAAAGCCAGAGGTTTATCAAGAGTAAATCCCCATTATGGTTAGGGTTAAGAGAGGAAAGGAAGAAGCGATAAGGTAAGAAAATGAAGACATGCATGCAGTGGACACATAGAAACCATACTTTTAAAAACTACACATGCGGTATGGAAAATGGTCAATAATGATTTCACCCCCTCAATGTTGGTTTCTCTGCAGCACGCTGAAGGGTCTGGAGAGGTTCAGTCTGTTGGAGGAGCTGGTCATGGATAACAACGCCCTGGAAGACACGCTACACATTCCCATCATGCCTCACCTACACACGCTACACATGAACAAGAACAGAATATCCTTTTCAACATTTTATGTATTTATTGATTAGGTCTCTTATAACAAGGGTAGCCCCATCAGTGAGCTTGGCACTGTTCTCTCTGGAGGCACTGTGTACGAGTAACACAATAATGTATACACTGTAGTAACATGAACATAGATTATACAAACAGATGCTGTAAGCCAAATGCAACATAGATCAACTGATGTGGAACATAACCAAAGGAGAAGGTGGGCCGATGCTTCCACATGCATCACACAAACGAAACCTCATAAATTGGTGGCTAAAAATTATGTGCTTGATACTAAATAGTTATGCCTCGCAAATATGTAAGATAATATACAAACAAGTCTTCTTTCGAACAAACTATTAACATCATCTGACATTTTCCTTCCAGAGCCCTGTTGCATAAAACTTACTATTAATGACAACTTTGCTACTAATGGCAACATCTATGGAAGCCTTGAATTTGATTGGTTGTCAAGATATATTACCATGGTACTTATCCTTACTGGCAGAGTTACCATCATCATAAAACTTACTATTAATGGTAACTTTGCTACCAATGGCAATGCTACATGTATGGAAACCTTGAATTTGATTGGCTGTCAAGCTGTGTTACCATGGTGGTGATCATTAGTTAGTTTTATGCAACAGGGCCCAGATAAGGAAGATGAGGAACATGTCCAGCCACACCCAAAGTATTATTTTCATCTAAAAAAGTGGCAAATTACATATTTGCCTGTCCCCATACACTGTATTACTAGTAGTGCATTAGTAAACCACCAGTTTATTACCAAAAGTTTGAAGTACACTACAACTCAAAGGAATTGGCATAGGGAAAGGAAAGAAAGGGAAGGAGCCACAGATTTAAACTGCGGTATATTTTGTCCAGTTCGCCATGAAACATGATGCTTTTAAGGCTAAAAAGCATCATGTTTCATGCTGAACTGGACAAAATATACCACGGTTTAAAACTGCGGTTCCTTTCCTCTCTTCCCTTTCCCTTTCCCTATGCCAATTCCTTTTGAGCTGTAGTGTATGTTTAGGACAATGCATGACCCACATCGTCTTGTAAGTAAGATCCAGGTGGAAATGATGCAATTGTGTATGCATTACATTATTGATGCCAGCTTTTAGACATGAATAATTTGTGATAGCAACGAATATGGTTTCAAGGGATATAGTTATTTTTGTAAAAGATCCTTGATTATACAGAATAACGGCATATTATCTTCCTGTTTCTGTGATGAAGGGGAAGCTACTAAGGAAACGTAGTATTGAAGATAAACGCACACCCATTATATGAACACTGTTATCAGCACAATACGTTAATAATTTGCCTTTTTGTTTCCGTGCTGAAAGTTCTGCTCTACTACTAAGGAAAAGGGTGGCATAGTAGAAGCAAACACACACTTGTTAAGTGATCAGCGTTATCATCACAAGTTTTGCAACAACTTGTTAGTGTGTGTTTCTATTTCTGTGTTGAAAGAGACATTCTGCTAGACTGTTACTGATAACAATAACATATATGTACACCTGTAGGCTGACATTATAGAGGAAAACGCACACTCTTTACATAATTTTTGTTATCACAAATTTCACAACACCCTGGTAGTGTGCCTTCCTGTGTCTTTGTTGAAAGAGCAGTTCTGCCAGACATTTACTGCTGATCGCATTTACAATGTCCCTCCAGAATAACAATCTCTACTTTTTATTAGTCATTATTATTGCAACAAAAATGAAAATTGCTTTCTGTATCGTTGTTCATTCCTGCTCTGCCCTTCCCATACTGCCCTATGTGCATGATGTTTATTAGCAGTGGGAAAAGGTCTCAATTTTGCATTAAGAGTTGACATAAAAGTTTTATGCAACAGGGCGTGTGTATAGTATATCACATATTTTTTTTTATAAAGGAAGTATTAATTTGGTTTCGGTTTCTGTGTTGATAGGGAGATAATGCTCTGCTACTAATGGGTGTATTGTCATGGAATTTGAGTGCTCTTAGCTCAAAACAATACATGTTGGTCACTTCAGTCCATTTTATTACCCTTGTTTCCTTCCTGCCCCACAAGAACATGATTTTTACAGGGACATTTTTAATGTATCATCTGATGTTCTATTCTGGGCAATATTTCTATTTTTTCCCTCTTTCCTCTATGAGGCTCTGGAAATTGGTACATGTTTGTAGTATAAAACAGTCATACATTCTCTTGGTTAAATCCTTAAAAAATGTTTTGTTTTACATGGCTAGGTTGCTTAAAACAATGTTTAACTCGTGACATAAATCATAACATTGAAGTTTTATGCAACATGAATCAGGTATAATATGTCCCATACTCCCATGTTCCTTTTTTATGTGAATATCCACAGTAAAGGGAAATTGAAAACTATATAACCCGTAGAGCTATATTTAAACACCATGAAACCTAGGAATTAAGATTATGAACTGGATTTGCCTCAATCAAAATTTGTCTCTGAATAAAGCATTAATGTGTATTTTCACAATCACATGTATGAATTTCCCATATAACGTTTGTAAGAAGACGTGATTGTTGGAAATTAAGTTGTTCCATTACCAATGTTATAGGGATAATGAACAGAAGGATATTTTTTTAGGCTTGCCCTGTGCGGGAAGTCCGTTCCTTATTGAATTCTTTAATGTTTTCTTAATTTTGGTGGTCTTTGTAGTAGAATATAGAAAATGAAAGTATGTAATTGTGATTGTAATTCCTTGATCTTATAGGTAATGTTATATTGTTTTCGGGTTGTCCGTCCGTCCATCCGTCCGTACGTCTGTCCTTCCTGAATCTGTTTAGGCAATATCTTGAGAACCGTTAACCAAATTTGCCTCTAACTTGGTACATGTGTGTATTGCATGAAACTAATGAAGTGTGCTAAATTGGGGTCAAATCTGAATGAGGTCACAGGTCAAAGGTCAATGAACTTCGTGAAAAAAATTACCCCCAAAGTGATATTTTTCAAAATAAATCCAAATCAAATGTTGCAATACCAACCAAACATGGTGCAAAGATGTAGACTTATGACATTTTTGGTGAAATTTCTCAAAGGTCAAAGGTCAATGGTACATGTACATTGCTCACAAAAACATACACACATTTTCTGAGAATATATCTTAATAGAACTAGCAAAGAGGCGGAGGCATATTTGTCGACCGCATGGCAGTCGAATTGCTCTAGCTTATACCGTGTTTTCATGGATAAACGCACACATGGATGTGATCCTTAACATGTCACACTTAATAGATATCAACAGTCTTGTAGACAAGCTCCAGATGTCTCTCCCGTCTCTCTCCTTCCTGAGTCTCCTTGGCAACGAGGCTTGCCCAAACGAGCTGTCCAGCTCGGAGAAAGACGAAGAGGACTACCAGCGATATAGGTGAGACAATACAGAGATTGTGTTCAAAGATGTTTACATGATTGATTTTTGTCTCGCCCACCGGAGGTGAAGGCGAGACTAAGGGATCCAAATGGCGTCCGTCCGTCGTCCGTCCGTCGTCCGTCGTCCGTCCGTCGTCCGTCGTCCGTCCGTCGTCCGTCGTCCGTCACAAATGTTAAAGTTTACCTGCAAGACTCTCTTATGATCCATAACTTGGCAACTGTTACAGCTATGGCAGCCACACTTGGTTGATAGAAGCACTAGGGGTATCTTCATGTTATGGTGTTGTCAGAGGTCATGTGATGATGTCAAAGGTCATTTGAGGTCATATATTAAAGAGTATGTGCAAGACTCTCTTTTTCTATGTTAAAGTTTACCTGCAAGACTCTCTTTTGACAAATAACTTCACATAGGTTGCTTGGATTACAACCTAACTTGGGTCATAGATGAACTGGGGGTACCTTCATGTTATGGTACCGTTGGAGGTCACAGGATAAGGTCAAAGGTCATTTGAGGTCATACGTTAAAGTTTACCTGCAAGACTCTCTTTTGACAAATAACTTCACATGGGTTGCTTGGATTACAACCTAACTTGGGTCATAGATGCACTGGGGGTACCTTCATGTTATGGTACCGTTGGAGGTCACAGGATAAGGTCAAAGGTCATTTGAGGTCATACGTTAAAGTTTACCTGCAAGACTCTCTTTTGACAAATAACTTCACATGGGTTGCTTGGATTACAACCTAACTTGGGTCATAGATGCACTGGGGGTACCTTCATGTTATGGTACCGTTGGAGGTCACAGGATAAGGTCAAAGGTCATTTGAGGTCATACGTTAAAGTTTACCTGCAAGACTCTCTTTTGACAAATAACTTCACATGGGTTGCTTGGATTACAACCTAACTTGGGTCATAGATGCACTGGGGGTACCTTCATGTTATGGTGCCGTTGGAGGTCACAGGATAAGGTCAAAGGTCATTTGAGGTCATACGTTAAAGTTTACCTGCAAGACTCTCTTTTGACAAATAACTTCACATGGGTTGCTTGGATTACAACCTAACTTGGGTCATAGATGCACTGGGGATACCTTCATGTTATGCTGCTGTTGGAGGTCACAGGATAAGGTAAAAGGTCATTTGAGGTCATACGTTAAAGTTTACCTGCAAGACTCTCTTTTGACAAATAACTTCACATAGGTTGCTTGGATTACAACCTAACTTGGGTCATAGATGCACTGGGGGTACCTTCATGTTATGGTACCGTTGGAGGTCACAGACAAGTCTTTTGCGTAGCAACGGAGATCGCGATATTTCTGGTTATTTTCGCAAGTGGGCGAGACACAATATTGCTAATGCCTTGTTTTGTGATGAAATAGCTCATGGAGGGCTGAATGTTATGAAGGAAAGAAACCCTGACATTGTGTGCTTTTCACCTTAACCACATTATTAATCTCTTTATGAAATAAATAATGAAGCAAGTAGGAATATCAGAGGTGTTTTTTTTTCAAAGGTTAAGTAGATTCTTAAGTATTTTGATGTTTCAAGGAGTTCATATTGTCCATCACTAGTGCCCAAATTCACAAAGTTAGTTAAGATGATGGTTTATGCCGATTTCATGGCGTAAGCGTCCTGATTTTTGTGCATACGTTTGGCACACGGTGCTAAATTCATGCTTGATGCTATGGTTTAGACTATGCTTTAATTCAATTTAATGTAAATAAACTGTGGTCTAAACCAAGTAATTAGGGTGAATTTGGCCATATGCCATATGCACACATTCATTATTGAGTCTTTGTGAGCGTATGAACACAATCAAACACATTGACCGTACACTATATACACGCCATGAAATCTGCAAAAGCTATGGTCTTACTCTAAACCATGTTTATGAATTCATCTTTATTCACTTATTTGACCATTATCATTTTAAACAAACACAAAATTAGATATGCTAACCGTCTTTCTATTTGTTGTGATGTCCTTGTATGTGCATCGCTAATGCTAGCGTTATTATGATGGTTTTGGTATATGAAGGGGGCTCGTGTTATGATGTCTTTGTATGTGTGGCAGGTACTTTGTGATCTACAGTATTCCCACCCTGAAATTCCTGGACCACAGACCGGTGACGAATAAAGAGAGAGCAGAAGCACAGAGGATTGGCTCTCTCATGAAAGTCGCAAGGCCAGCAGATATTGTAAGCGCTCTGGTGACTCTTGTATTTTTATGTACAGACACCCTGCTTATGTTGTGTGTGAAAGCTGTGGATCCATGATTTAAAAATAGATGGGGGATGCCGATGACAAATTTGAGAATAGAGGGGCGCAGGCTGCAATAATGGGGTATTTTCGTGTAGGTTCAGGGGGTGATTCTCACAAATCTGCCTGTGTGAATAGGATGTACATGTCGCCTTCTTTCTGAATACCCACACATAGGTCCTTCATCATCATTCTTTTTCTGATTTTTCATGTCTTTTTTTTCTTATTTTTCTGGTTTTATTGAAATTAATTGATTTTCAGGTTTTCATTCCCTTTAACCCACTCTTTACTGAGCCTGCTGCTTTTTTTCCACTCAGATACCATGCGGTGTGACTCCCGTATAATTTGCTGTACAAACAATAGAAGACAGCCTCTGAATAAACTTAAGTTTCTGTGTAGGACTCAACTAAGCCACACCCTATTGGCTACTGCAGTTCCATGGCATATTTTAACATCCTTTCTGGACCAGGGGGGTGTTTCACCAAGCTGTTCGTAAGTTACGAACGACTTAACGAACGACTGGTGATCCCTTCTTGTAAAATGCAATACCGCATTTTGCTCATTGAGAATCTGATTTAGCACAAGAAGGGATCACCAGTCGTTCGTAAAGTCGTTCGTAACTTACGAACAGCTTGGTGAAACACCCCCCAGGGTGCACAAAGTCAGAAAATGTAATCGTGAGAAATGGGTTAAGCATTTTGTTTAACTTGCCCTCCCCCCTCCCCTCCCCCCCCCCCCCCCCTCTCCCTCAGGATGAAGCAGAGGATGCCATGAATGAGAACTCTTCCCTCTATACCCCGCTGCCTTCCCAGGCCCAGCAGGGAGACAGACAACACCAGGGTGAGTCTGTGCTTCTTCATTAACCCACTAAATATGTGAATGTGTCTTAAAATTTAAGGGGATAGTCTACCCTCAAATTATTTTTGTTTCAAAGAAAGGAGTCACATGAAAGAAACATATGAGTGAAGGTTTGATGAAAATCCATCAAAGGATAAGAAAGTTACCATCTTTTAAAGTTTTGATTTTGTGACGTCACGCACGAGGTGAAAATGTGCATTTTCTCCAAAAAAAATATGCGTCCTTGTACCTGAGCATTTGATACATCATCAGAAATATGCATCTACACACATATCTGTATGAAAAAAATTCATTCCGTTGTCAAAACAGAAAAAGAGCAATTATTTCAAATTATTGTACACAACATATGGCAGAACACCTCTCATGTGACGTCACAAAATTGAAATTTCAAAATCTAATAAATTTCTTTTCCTTGGACCAGTTTTTCTCAAACCTTCACTAATATGTGTTTCTTTCATGTTTCTGCTTTAATTGTAACCATTATTATCAGGGTGAACTATCCCTTTAAGCTGCCTCAAGTACCTTTATGTTTAAATATCATAGCATGTGCTGCATTATTCTCCATGCAAGCCTACTTAGTGTGGATAAACCTTAAGGCAGTTCAAAGTTGAAACCAAGCACTATATCAATTATCCCCATTGAGTGCTGAAATTGTTTGATTAGCAAGACGTATAGGTAGGGAAAATATTAATTCAACATTTTGGGGAATCTACTTTGTGAGCACATTGGCCATTTGGCTCCAATTTTACATTGTGTCTATGGGAATTTTGGGAGCTCTTTTAAGCATTTCGGGGGCAAAATCGCCCCTGTGTATTTTTTCCCCTACATATAGGAAAAATGCATTGAAACGTAGGTATCCCATCCAGTACATTAATGTTATGTCTATTTTAATGTTCAAACCTTTTGTAACTCTCAAGAGCAAGACACGGTACGCTCTGTATGCATTCTACTGATAATGATAATCACATGACATGTTAAACTTTACTTGTATGTCTCAATTTTATGTTGTGTCTATTTTAATGTTCAAACCTTTTCTAACTATCAATAGCAAGACGCAATATGCTCTGTATGCATTCTACTGATAATGATAATCACATGACATGTTTAACTTTACTTGTATGTTACGAGTTCTGCCGCTTTCCTGGAATTGGTACTGTACAGAGTGCAGTTCAGTTTTTATTTCCTTTAACTCTTTAAGCACCATTGATGCATTTCTGGACAAGTAGTACACACAACTCCCATACAGCAGCAATGTGCCTGTCACACATTGGATTAATCATTGACAGATAAAGCATGATGAGGGGAATAGGTGAACACACTATTGTGGTCTGTTCTCGTGATGAACCTCGTGTTGGACTTTGGACCTTTAATTGTTTACTTTATGGAGTTGGGCATTGAGATTGCGATCATCTGGTCTATAGATTTGTGGCTCGGAAACACAAAGAAATACCTTCACCCTGTATGCAGGCTATATTGCACATACCATGTGGAAATAAGCAAAGTAGTCATAACTAAGTTTGATTTACTGTTGGTATATATAATCCCCTCATATTTCCTGGATATGTGGAATTCCCATGTAATTATACTATGTAGTTATGCTGTACCCTTTGGCATGTGTTCACAACAATGCTTTAACTTTGACCACGTATGACACATGGACTAATTTTATGGGGCGCAAAAATAAATCATCTGATGCTGTCACAAATGGGTGATTTCCATTATTTATTGTAATTATTGTGTGGTCAAACTTAATATATCATAGTAATATCAATCATATTTATGTGTTTGTTTGTTTTTTTGTCTCGCCCACCGGAGGTGAAGGCGAGACTAAGGGATCCAAATGGCGTCCGTCCGTCGTCCGTCCGGCGTCCGTCCGGCGTCCGTCCGGCGTCCGTCGTCCGTCGTCCGTCACAAATGTTAAAGTTTACCTGCAAGACTCTCTTATGATCCATAACTTCACATAGGTTGCTTGGATTACAACCTAACTTGGGTCATAGATGCACTGGGGGTACCTTCATGTTATGGTACCGTTGGAGGTCACAGGATAAGGTCAAAGGTCATTTGAGGTCATACGTTAAAGTTTACCTGCAAGACTCTCTTTTGACAAATAACTTCACATGGGTTGCTTGGATTACAACCTAACTTGGGTCATAGATGCACTGGGGGTACCTTCATGTTATGGTACCATTGGAGGTCACAGAATAAGGTCAAAGGTCATTTGAGGTCATACGTTAAAGTTTACCTGCAAGACTCTCTTTTGACAAATAACTTCACATGGGTTGCTTGGATTACAACCTAACTTGGGTCATAGATGCACTGGGGGTACCTTCATGTTATGGTGCCGTTGGAGGTCACAGGATAAGGTCAAAGGTCATTTGAGGTCATACGTTAAAGCTTACCTGCAAGACTCTCTTTTGACAAATAACTTCACATGGGTTGCTTGGATTACAACCTAACTTGGGTCATAGATGCACTGGGGGTACCTTCATGTTATGGTACCGTTGGAGGTCACAGGATAAGGTCAAAGGTCATTTGAGGTCATACGTTAAAGTTTACCTGCAAGACTCTCTTTTGACAAATAACTTCACATGGGTTGCTTGGATTACAACCTAACTTGGGTCATAGATGCACTGGGGGTACCTTCATGTTATGGTGCCGTTGGAGGTCACAGGATAAGCTCAAAGGTCATTTGAGGTCATACGTTAAAGTTTACCTGCAAGACTCTCTTTTGACAAATAACTTCACATAGGTTGCTTGGATTACAACCTAACTTGGGTCATAGATGCACTGGGGGTACCTTCATGTTATGGTGCTGTTGGAGGTCACAGGATAAGGTCAAAGGTCATTTGAGGTCATACGTTAAAGTTTACTTGCAAGACTCTCTTATCACACATAACTCATCACATGTTGCTACAATGGCAATCAAACTTGGATGATGGATGCACTGGGGGCACCTGCATGTTATTGTGCTGTAAGAGGTCACATGATAAGGTCAAAGGTCATTTGAGGTCATACATTAAAGTTTACTTGCAAGACTCTTGGTGAAGGCTTCCTAACTTGTGCACAGAATTTTAGAAACTTTATTCCATGTTCAGTTTTCAACTGCAGCACTAATTTTAACCTTTTTACATTTCTATGCCCCCCAGAGACAATTCTTTTGCGTAGCAACGGAGATCGCGATATTTCTGGTTATTTTCGCAAGTGGGCGAGACACAATATTGCTAATGCCTTGTGTTTTTATTTTGGCAGTGTGAGAAGTATCAACAAAATTTGTGTAGATTAAAATAAGCTGGTTTACTGTAAAATACCAAGTTCACAGTTGAGTATGAATAGATTGATGTGTCTTTCATTTCATTTATAATAGAGAGGAGTAAAATGTGCAAACTATTCCAGCAAAAGGAGAGAAAATGTTACACATTTTGTTTCACTGTGTCAGTTTTAAGACGACTTCATACTCACTGTTATTCATGGTCTATTTGACTCCTCCCCCAACCCATCACTTCTCTCTCAGGTACGTATGGGCGATGCAAGTACGTCTACTACGGACGACACTCTGAAGGCAACAGATTCATCCGAAACAACGACCTTTGATCCTCTAGGTCATCACCACCCCGCCAACGCAATCCATCTTATGGTGCCGAGGTTTCCCTTTACCCTTTCTATGCCAGATAAAATACAGCTGTTTCTTATAGAGTACCAAAGTGGTGTCGTCACGTTTCTGGTTCTAAACACCATCCCTCAAGAGAGAGATTCACTGGTCCGACATTGTCCGACAAGCAGGCTAGTGTATGGCACTCCCAAAGAGAGTTCCCGCTAAGATCACCGCTGCTTGCTCTGCCCACATAGTTTAGAACCAGTTGTCTTGACAATATGCTCAAATTCTCGCTACCCCAAATAGCGATTCTGCCGAGATCCAGGGAAATCCCGAGAACGCGCAATGCATTATGGGATAGCTTTTTCGGCTTTTGGCACTCCCAAAGAGAGTTCCCGCTAAGATCACCGCTGCTTGCTCTGCCCACATAGTTTAGAACCAGTCTTGACAATATGCTCAAATTCTCGCTACCCCAAATAGTGATTCTGCCGAGATCCAGGGAAATCCCGAGAACGCGCAATGCATTATGGGATAGCTTTTTCGGCTTTTGGCACTCCCAAAGAGAGTTCCCGCTAAGATCACCGCTGCTTGCTCTGCCCACATAGTTTAGAACCAGTCTTGACAATATGCTCAAATTCTCGCTACCCCAAAAAGCGATTCTGCCGAGATCCAGGGAAATCCAGAGAACGCGCAATGCATTATGGAATTGCAGTCCCCCGCAATATCGCAAACGCGAAACGTTGCCGCCACACACCGTGTATGCCCTGAATATGTCGTTTGCTTGATCTTGTTTAATTTTCGCCAACATTCAAACATTCATTTGAACATTTCATTCATTGTTTTTTATGTCTTTTGACATCAGTGACGATGGTTTTCATTTGTGAGGCTGCACAGTGCTGGGCTCATGATTCCAAGCATAAGAACCCTGAAAATGGGGGTGGATGAAGCGCGACTCTATACCGGAAGTGGTAGTGACAACCTCACAGAGTGAAAATTATCTCGTCTTGCGAATTTAGAGATTTTCGTAGCTATTTAGGCTAGCGAGAATTACGTCACACTTGGGTACTCTATGGGATTTGTGATGAAGAAATGCACACATAACATATGAAGGGTTAAAGTGGCAGTAATCCGATTGGTCCTCCTGAGTATCGGCTTCACAAATTTCCATAAAAGCAATAAAAACAGTTGCCAATACATACTGTCCTTGGCCTGGCCTGATGATCAGCCACAGGGAAAACTTTTTTTTTTGGAGAGAGAGAGTAGGTAGTCACTGATGCATGCTGGGAGCAGTCTGGGTACAACTTCTGGAGTGAAATCTAGCGAGGGCTAGACGGTTTACTGACACTTTAATATCAGAGCAGCGCTCATTCACCCGACAGCTGGAGAGCAGTGGAGATGGTGCACATCTGACTAGACTGTCATAGACATCAACATACCACCCTGCATGACCATATTGGAGAGTCAGTTTTTAAACGTTCAGTTTAATTTGTTGAATTTGTTGCCGATTCCAGTACAAAATTAGATACTTACTCTTACTAGATGGTTAAGTTAGTCTCAGCTTTCTTATGAAGTAAAGGAGAACTTTCTTCTTTTTAGGGGGGATTTTTAATGATAAAACTGCAATAACATACTTTTTTTAGGACTGGATTGATGAAACTAAAAACTGGAGTATAATGATTATTAAAAACATTATTAGGGATGATATGCAGTCTATCTAACCCAAACATTAACGTAACAGAAATAATATTTTTAAAGAAGCGTTAAAGGGAAGGTGTACAAATGAAAAACAGTGTTTTTTTAATCTCTTGTGTATATACAGATAATATATTTCACATGTACGTTGTATCAATTGTGTATACTAATTCACATGATGTATCTATTGACACATATAAAATGTATATTTTGTAAGAAGCTTGATTCTTAATTTGTATCATAGTGTATGTATGAAAGTGCTTTATATGCAAATGTGAAACAAATGTGAAGGTGCATATGATTTAAAGAAGGCATACATTTTCTTTAAATTGCAGTAATGCCGCCAACATCATATGTGTGGTATTATGTTAAAGGGCATATACTGTACTGGGAAGGCAAAAAAGTCTTCAAAATTTAATTGTAAGCAATCTTCTTGCCACTGGTCTTAAATTCATGTATTGTCCATTTTAGAAGCTTGCTGAAAGGTATTTGCCCTCAAATGATCCACATATGGAGTAATTAATGATTTATGATTAAATCATTAATTAGTGGATTTGTGATTTAATCACTAATTGCTCCAAATGTAGATCATTTGAGGGCAAATAACTTTTAGCAAGCTTCTAAAATAGACAATACATGAATTTAAGACCATTGGCAAGAAGACTGCTAACAATTGCATTTTGAAGGTTTTTTTGCCTTCCCAGTACAGTATTATGCCCTTTAATGGCCTTATTTAATTTATTATATGCAAAGCATAGCCATCTCTTTCGGCCAGTAAATGTTGTCTATTCGTAGGAGGCATGCTGGACTATCTGGCTGTGTGTTGCTTGCCAAATTTGCCAATCTGAATGGGCATTTGTTTTTTGTACCTCCCACAGATATTCAGGGATACCTGTACTTAATAGAATAAAGCCCATATTAAAAAGTTGATTGTGTTGAAGACCAAAGAATTTAAGAAATATGCGTGCAAACTTGTTGAGGAAAAAGCGAGTCAGAAAATCATTTCTTTGAAAGATCATAACCACTAGCCCACAAACCCATTATGGGCAACACTTTTTGTGCCACAGAGTTGGGACCAGAAAACCTATGGGCTACTCATGTATGATGTATTTTATGGAATTATCAGTGCATTCATGCATATCACTGAATTTTAAGAAAGCTCTGGCTTAGATGTATACCGGTATGTACAGATCTAATGGTATGTAATCTATGTAATTAATAATGTTACACCTTACCCTGATTTGGCAAAAAGAACAGGTTGATAAGAAATCACTCAAAATTGAGTTTTGTTATTATTTTTATTATTATCTCTCTTTTGGCTTGAGCGATATTCTGTTCATTAGAATCATGCCATCATGCGATGTATCATTCTTTTGGGGAAAAAATATGGAGAAAAGTTTTCCATGCATCTACAAGTGAAAGGCAGTTTTATGTTCATTTCAAATAAACTATATTGCATCCTCCTTTTTGCCAAAGCCTAAGTCAGTGGATGTCAATTTAATATATTAACTGCAATTCACCATTAATCCATGGAAGGAATGTACTTTGTCATGTTTACTTACCAGGGCCCCGTTGCATAAAACTTACAATTAATGGTAACTCTATCATCAATGGTAACTACCATGGCAACATGACTCAACAGCCAATGAAATTCAAGGTTTCCATGGTAGTTACCAATCATGTCAGAGTTACCATCATGGTAAGATTTATGCAACAGGGCCCAGTATATCTTTCTCTTAAACTACATCATTATTTAACACCACTCATTATTTCTATTTACAATTACAGATGAATCTTTACAAAATCCCTGAAAGTGTAGTTGTGTACATACGTCTTTATGATCCAAGGTTCTCATGTTAGAAAAGAAAGCCCATTCAACCATTAACCTGCACACACGTGTAATAAACAAATGAGATTTTCAGCGCATAAAGACTCTTGAGGTGATTTGCGCTTAATAGGAATTGCACATTATCAATATTTATTATTGACAGGGTGGATCAAATATTGTGCCCAACGTCTTTTCATGCACCGCGCTGTAAACATACACCCAAGGAAGACAGAAACAGTGGTCTTTATGGAGAGGTGGTCTTTACAGTGTTTAAATACATGCAAACTGCTATGAAGGGGGTACAAAGTGAGTGGTCTGGGCCCCATTGCATAAAACTTACCACGGTAAAAAGGCATGACAACCAATCAAATTCAAGGTTTCCATAGAAGTTGCCATTGATAGCAAAGTTACCATCAATGATAAGTTTTATGCAACAGGGCCCTGTAGAATTAGGGGTCTGTGTAGACAGTGGTCGTTGTGAATAGATTTGACCGATTGATGCAATTTTGGCCATTCATTGTGATTCTGATGTCTTAAATGTGCCTGCAGAAATTTGGACAAAAATGCATTTTCACCTCTACAAAACGGACCTTTCACCTTTTCAAGTTAGCCTTTGCATTAATAGACGCTTTGCTGTGTGTGTTTCTGTCGTTTCACCCCGCCCGTATGTTGCATCTGTAAATTGAGTGAATTCTCCATACTGACACAAGAAAAAGTACACCATGATGCACCGTGCAGCCACATACAGATCTAATTTGCAGTCAAGTCAGCTTCCAGTCTCGTCTACTAGTGTATGACAGATCTGATTGCAAAAATAATATATGAATATGGTTGCGTGCCGCGTCATAGTATGATTTTTCCTATTTGCGAAATGGAGCATTAAATTATACGATGAAGCTCAGTTTTGAAGCTTAGTTTGTACCGTGCATACATTTGCTCTTGCTTCAACTTCTATGTGATGTGATACTGTATAAACATGTCATGCTTTAACACTATTTCGTGTAATTTTTCACATTGGTGAAGATTTCCGATATACATGTATTAATAATGCATATGCATTAGAGTGATCGTTGTGCTAATTGATACATAATGTATGCATCAAACCTGTGTTCAAACTATTGTGAATCTCCGGTTGGGGGTGGGGGGGGGGGGGGGCTGAAATTCCTTAGTGATCATGCATCTGTTGTGAGCTGAAATATGTAATGAACAACAATGTACCCATCATGGAAATACATTCGCAGCTACTTCCAAATTTGAGCTTAACTTCTTTTTGTTGTTACATCTGGTGTAATGAATATTCATTTAAAAATTGAAATGAGAATAGAAGATGTCATGATATGAATCAGTGTGAGTACTGTGTGTAAAACTTATATTTGGTGCATATTGATTACTAATATGCTAGTATTTGATATTGACTTGAAATGGTATATTGAAACAAAACACAAATAAAAACAAAACTAGCAGCTCGGAGCTGGTGCGTTTTGTGTACATCAAATTTACAGCATTATTAAAAAATTACACTAAACTGTGCAAGCATTCAAAGAGAATGATGCATATAAGTGCCAGATGATTAAGTTATGTTGACCTTTTGTCCTGTCTTTGATACTTTGGTTAAATGTTGGATTAGCCACCTTTGTTGCAGTGATCCATTTGCGCAAAGGTAAAACACATACAAAAAAGGGATTATACATGTATTACCGTACAGAGATCATGGATTTCATTCAAACTTTAAAATATATTTGATTAACAAATTGAAAATCTCAGATATAACTCATATTACAGATCTAACATTAAAGGTCCCCTGACATAAGAATAATAGACAGAATTTATTCACAAACTAAACATTGTAATGACTACCTCCATCTACCCACAAAGCATCACATGTCTTCACACAATACCATCTAACAATATTTCATGTGGGAATAATACTTTCCTTATGTCAGAAATATGCTAGCCATGCGAAGGAAAAAATAAATTTGCATTGTATAAACGTGATGCTATTATAAGCACTTGCAGGTAGTTATTGCAATGTTTAGTTTGTGCATAAATTATGTCTATCATCCTGCTAATTTCTACCTTTGATGATGTCGCAAGGGAAATCTTGAGTTGAAGGATATTTTAGAGGCGGGGCTTATCATTGCTGAGAAAAAATATAGGAAAATCATTTTAAAATATAGGACACATATTTTCATTGAACAGTTAGCGATTTTGTTATATATACTACGTTGCATCATTATAATCATCATCATCATCATCATCATCATCCATTTTTATGTCAGGGGACCTTTAACCTTTCACAATGATTATGCCGCAGATGCATTGATGAACCAGTAATGTACACCAATGATAGAGAGCAGTATTTCGCCTGGTATCGAAAGGGTCATTTAGTATGCTCTGTTAAAGCTCTCGCACATTCTACATGTCCTGACGGAAGGAATGATACGATAATGGAATGGAAAATAGCAGTACACCCGCCGTAGGATCGATTGCACACGGCATGTAATTATTTATTGGTGAGTAATGCTATATTGACCAATGGTGAAGCCATATCCAGAAAAAGACGAATAGAGACGGGGGAAGACTGGATGGATGACTGAAGCACAGGTGGCGGGGAGAGCGAGGGATGGGCGAGAGATAGAATGGATGAGGGAAAGAGTGTGAGGTGGGGTAGTGAATGCGAGAGGGAGACGGGATGAGAGAGAGAGAGAGAGAGAGAGAGAGAGAGAGAGAGAGAGAGAGAGAGACAGAGAGAGAGAGAGAGACAGACAGACAGAGACAGAGAGACAGAGAGAGACAGAGAGAGAGAGAGACAGACAGACAGACAGACAGAGAGAGACAGAGAGAGAGACAGAGACAGACAGAGATGGGATGAAAGAGAGAGAGAGAGAGACAGACAGACAGAGAGAGAGATGGGATGCGAGAGAGACAGAGAGAGGAAGGGAAAGGGGGTGGGGTAGGGGTGTAGGTTGCGAGCTTCGTGTGCATAATATTGTGAGCTTAGAGAGGTTCATTTTTCCCTCCTGAAGTGAGGAAGTGCAGGCGTTTCTCCGGACTGGCGGTGATTAACATTACTCCACAGGATAGCATATGACAAAAAAGCGCCGACAGTGCCCACGAGTAAAGGTAGGAGATCACATTTGTATTTCAATACCATATGAAGATATTTCCAGATGTTATGTTAATGTCGGGTCTGTACGGTATTGAAACAATACAATATTTTGAAATGTGTGTTATTATTCCAGAGATTTCTTTTCACTCTCTGTGCCTAATGAATATGCCTCCTGATGGAACGATTACAATTTTCTCTAAAAATCACAAATATTGAATAAATAAATGAGTAACGTTTTACCCAGTGTTACTTTTTTTATATCTCTCTTGCCAAAACTAGTTCCATCACTTTGTGGACAAACGTGCGATTTGAACACCGGCTTTCAATAAATAGGCTTTGTTGTGATATGTTTCTGAATGTGTATGTTAGTAAATAAACTCAAGTTCGCGAATGATTTAAAGTTACAAGCACGGCAGTATGGACTAGTAAGGGTTTTGCAAGTTAATGGTCTACAAAGCACTAAATGACTATTTCTTTATTTGAGTAATTGATTATAAAGATCATGAAAACAAAATCTCCGAACATTACACCTTTAATGTAAGCAGTACACCAAGATATTCCCCATTCTCAAGGCGATTGTATTTTTGTAGCATTGGTGATATTCTCTGTGAAATATGCGTAAGGTGCATTGGGAAATGTTAAATAAACGATGTTAATGTATACTGGTCTGTTTAATTTTTGTTGTACGTTATCTATTGTGTATTAAACATAAAGTAGATCGTATTTCTCGCACCATTAAGTGGTCATACTTTTTTTTCTTCAGTCGTACTAAAAGATTTCCAATTATGATACGGACAAACACTTGCAAAAAATGCAATGG
>OZ022593.1:10904754-11071595 GCA_963669155.1 Arbacia lixula
ATTAACATAATGATACAATTTTTAACGTTAAAACTTCAATACATGTGCATCACATAATCATGATAACAAGGCACAAAAATAACATGATATGAAATGAATAATCCC
The DNA here is from genome assembly GCA_963669155.1 of Arbacia lixula. Lineage (NCBI taxonomy): Eukaryota > Metazoa > Echinodermata > Echinoidea > Arbacioida > Arbaciidae > Arbacia > Arbacia lixula. Next base: position 10,904,860 of record OZ022593.1, read on the forward strand.
AGAGACTGGTGTCAAATGTACATCGATTGGTATTGCTGACTGTAATCGATAGCTATGATTGCAATCAAATCAAATGTAAGCTCCAGCATGCGTTCGTACAAGTTCATCGCAATCACTGACTGCCATCGATTGCAATCACTCTGCTGCCGATCCTAGGTTCCACTCTACATGTGCATGTATACAGAAAAATGCAATTCATGAATACTGTAATTTCCCCCTTTTTATTTATCTTCTTGATAGGAATGGCGTGACGAGTTCCTGACGTGGGACCCGGCCGACTTTGACGGCGTTGAGAACTTACGAATCTCTGCAAACGAAATCTGGACGCCCGACATCGTCTTGTATCAAAAGTAATGACTTGAACACAACCGGTCGTGCACGTTTCTGTATTGTTTTTGGATTTCGAAGACAGGATCGCCAATTAAAATTCAATGAGCTTATTTCATTTTGACCGAAACCGTTTTCATTTTCTTTATTGATGTATAACTCAGACAAAGAGTTGCTTTTCATCCATAAGTTATAGAAAAGGGTTTTTTGTATAAAAAGAGGACGGACAAAAAGAAAAGGATGGAGGTTTGTATAATTTGTAATTTAGCATGTTCGTCAAGATTTGGACTGGTGGCGTATCGAATATAAAATGACGTAAGTTATTATATTCGGTAATGGCGTAACACTATACCCGGATCGTACCCGTCCTCCCTTTCATCTCCCACCCCCCCCCCCCCCCCCCCCATCTCCTATCCATCTTTCTGTCTCTCTCTACAATCTCCATTCTTTTTTTCTCATACCTTTCTTTTCTTTCTCTCCCTCCCTTCCCTCTCAATATATTTCATACACTCACTATGACTTTTGCTCTCTATTTTACACTCTTTCTCTTTCTCTCTCTCTTTCTCTCACACACACCTCTCTTTTTCCTCCTTTTTCTCTCTCCCACACACACTCGCATTATATACTCTCTCTCTCTCTTTTGCTCCCCGTCTTACACTACTTTCTCACTCTTTCTGTCCCTTCTCTCTCTCTCTCTCTCCCTGTCTCTCATTCACACACTCGCACCCCCGCCGCTCTCTCTCTCTCTCTCTCTCTCTCTCTCTCTCTGTCATTTCTATCTCTGCTTGCTCCCTTCTTTCTCTTTATATAGCGTGGACGAAACCTCAATCTACAACGAGGAGCGGGCCTACCCAGCCACCGTGCACTATGACGGGCTGGTCTCTTACACCCTCCCTGGTATCACAGTCTCCTTCTGCCGAGTCAATCTGACTTTCTACCCGTTTGACACGCAGACCTGCAAACTCAAGTACAGTTCCTGGACCCATACCTTAGACTACGTGAGTGACTATAATGTTTGATACTTATGAGTGACAGCACTGCGCAGATTGTAGACCTGTGAATTTAAATGTACAGGTACTAGATCCATATCTTAATGCCGTGGATACAAGCGGCCGTGCGTGTCCGTGCGCGTCCACAGCTTGCGTGCCATCTTCTGCGATCACTTGCGTGCATCCTCCTGTGTGCCTGTACGTACCTGCAAAGACCAGCACCTCCTTGCGTCCGACGCAAGGATTTTCTGTGTAACCCGCAGTGGTGTAAACTGACGCAGACCGCACGCAGAGAAGTGCACGGCCGGTTGTGACCACGGCATTTGACTGTATGCATGATACTTACGAGTGACAGCTCTGAACAGATGGTAGACCTGCGAACTCAAGTACAGGTCGTATACCCACACCTTAGACTACGTGAGTGACTATGCATGATATGAGCAGCCGAATCCATGCAGGATTTAAAGATAGAGAGAGAGGGCCTGTGGCAAATTTTGAAATAGAGGAGGACGGACACTGAAATTTTCTTGGATATTGTTGTCTCGAGTCTTTTGCACCCTCGCTTGGATCCGCCGCTGATGAGTTGTCACTCATGCAGTGAACAGTTTCTGACGATGATTAAAAAAATATATCATCAAAGCAAAGGCAGATCGGCAAGATCAGGCTCAAAACGTAAATTCTCCATACCGCTTAGTCCCATAGGAAAAAGGTAACCCATAATGCATCGCACAACGACCTCCTGATATTTTTTTTCATATATTGTCCACTTCTCGTCTAATATAAGCTTATGAATAACTTAAAACTTCAATTGCTCTTCCCCGTTTAACCCCCTTCAGATAAACCTCACCCAGTTGTCAAACTACTCAGAACGCGATGAATACCAAGATAACGGCGAATGGGAGCTAGTCGACATGAATGTTACCCGAAATCTGGAATACTACGGCTGCTGTCCTCCCCGGCTCTTCCCCGACCTCACCTACACCCTCACGCTCCGCCGTAATCCGGACTTCTACGTGACGCAGATGATCATCCCGTACGTGATGGTGTCCTGCATGTCGGTCTTGGTCTTCGTTCTCCCCCCGGAGTCTGGGGAGAAGATGGCGATGAGCGTGACTACCCTGCTGTCTCTGATTGTCTTCAATCAGGTGGTGATTGGTACCATACCGGCCGCATCGAAAGATACCTTCCCGATTATAGGTAGGTTAGCCTCTGATCCGTTATTCTCCAAACCGCATATAAGACGTCTCATAATGCACTGCGCAGCGAATTTCGGATTTTTGTGTGCGATCAGGTCCGCTTCGATCCGGTCTCATGCACTTGTACACTAGACCGGAAGCGGTCATCATAATGTGGCTGCGCGTTGCATCATGGGACTTTTCCTTATGTACGGTACGGAGAATTGCCTCTTTCGTCGTCCTGACCCGGATAGCGCTCGGTTCTATTGGATAGCTCTGATCCGAATAAACTTTTCCGGGTTCTTTTCTTGGATAGCCGTATACCAGAAAGTTCTAACCAGGGAAGTTTTACCCAGATACAGTTCTGGCCTTTCGTGGGAAAGCTCTGACAAGGATACGTAGGATACTTAGTCCACAATCTACCAAAAACGACTCTCTCACCGATATGATGTCATTATTATGCCCACACACCGCCGCCTTTAAAGGTGATATTCATAGGAAATAAAATCAAATAAATATAGTTCATTTTACAATTGAATGAGTTATTAAAGCAATTTATGCAGCTAACATGCCATGAAAGTGTTCAGTTATGTGTTTAATGAAAGTCAAATTTCACTAAATTGACTCTCTTCCTGACCTACGAAATCGCCTAAGGGAAAGTGGCGTTGTGTGTACGTCACAGCCGGGATATGCTTCACAATGACCATTGTGTATCACACCTGTTAATCCACTAGCAACTGCCATCTCAGTTTCATTAACAATGCCTAATGCTTCTGGCGGAAAAGAAGCTGCGGATTGGCATGTGTGATGCACAATAACGCCTCCCGTTTCTTACGTCAGACCTAAAGGCCGTTTCGGATGACAGTAGGTCAAATTTGTCCCAGAGAATACGGTGATAATTTTCACCCTGATTTCGCTTTTTGGAAAGGGATATATTGTTTGAATGTCATCCGAGCTCATTGTATGGCTTATAAGCTTTCTGTAGATGAATATATTCATATTTTTGGATTTTCTATGAATATCACCTTTAAGTTGAACTCTTTGCGTGCTACATTTGTAATTTATTCACAAGGAAATCGCATAAATCCTAGAGATCCATTTCGTCTTTTTCATCATTTCGTCATTTCGCACAAAATGGTTAATCCTCAGTCTTCCTCGTTCCTGTGATTGTATGTGTAAAGGTGACTATTTTAGCGTGATGGTGGGTGTGGTGGCTGCCATTATTGCTGCCTCGGTCACCGTCTTGGCAACCTACCACATGATCAACACGGGTCGACCCATGTGTCCAGTGGTGCGCTACGTCATCTTCGAGGTTTTCGCTCGGGTGGTCGGCTGCCGATCATCCTGCATCAAGAATACATCCAGCGAAATTCGATCAAAGGTCAGCCGCATGCGCGCTCGCTCTAGTAGCGTTGTCCCGCACGTAGATCTCGCGACCGTCTGCGGCCGCGGTCTTGGCAGTGGGAAATCTTACGAGGTGAGCGACGGAGGTACCACCGATGATGAGAGTGGGGTTGCGGTGTCGTCGCTACACACACGCATCCACTACCTCAGCCAGGTGCTCGCCTCCGACAACGCCCGGGGTTACCCGATCATCGACGACTCGAAGGTAGCTTACGACAGCGGTTGTGGTGGTCTTAGTGACGGGGGCCCACCCGCGCCGTTGAAGACAGCGGGCGTGGAATCGGCGAGTGGACCGACGAAGTGCTGCCTAACGGTCGGTATGGAGAGAGAGCTCGGGGAGCTGTCGGGCCGGGTGGCTTATCTCGCTCAGGCCAAGCGGATCAAGGAGACAAACCGCCGCATCTCCAGGGAGTGGAAGGAGGGCGCCATCATTCTGGATCGCACCTTCTTCTGGTTCTTCTTGATCGTCACTGTCGCTCTCCCTACCTTCTTCTTGATGAAGGTCATGCAGATGATTTGAATGAGATCAGAATAAAAATATACCACTTTAATCATCTAATTACATGTACATGTGAATTACAGTCAAAAAGAAAAGCATAGTGTCGTAGGATACAAGGCTTTTCAGCCTCTTTGCTTGTTTCTTTTCAACTCCGGTATTGGTCTATTGTCATTTAAAGGTTGTAACACGTAACATGATCAAGCAAATACGGGGAAATCTGCTTCAACGAAGACTTTTCTATGACAGCCACATGACTATGAAGATACTTTAAAGGAATGCAATCGGCATTCATGTGGATTCGGAAATAAAAAACACGTTTGCTGGCCCCACGCGGCGCTAGTGGTGCGGCGTCCGCATTATACACCGTGCGCCCTCGCCTTCACATCCGACTGCTCCCGACAGCTTCCGGGAGCTTTCGAGCAGTGGACTCGACTTTTCGTTGGCTCACCCTCGCACGTATCGTGGGAATCAATATGTAGTCCAGCGTATGGTACGAGGTACCCATGAATGCAGACTATATTACGCCCAAGTCAGATGGTTGACTGCTGATTGGTATTATGAAAATGCGACATAGTCCTTTTACCCGTGAAAGAGTATTACCCGCTATATGATTCTCCTGCCCAACCATGCCAACTGGTATCGCAAGATGGCAGTATTTAGAATGCCAGTTGACTTTAATCGTGTTTCAACCTTGATCTAGTCATTACCAATTTGTGTTTTGTCATATCTACTCTTGATGTGAAACGATTTAGGCAAGGAGCACCTCACGACATGAGGTAATCATCGGTTGTTGGTTTTGTGCGTTGTATTTCTACTTTGTAATGAGTTGCACTTTTGTTTTTATTGAAGCGCTTAGATTAAAAAAAATGATCTTAGTCTTGCTATCTGAATTTTCTACTTGATTTAGATTAAGGATTACATACTCATTTAATATCTATCATCGTTGAGCCATCTTGATGCCGTATAAAGCTGTTGATCCGTGTAGAAGTTATGACAGTACCAAATCTCCAGATATTGATCCGAACGGCATGCATGGTTATTAAAATATGATTGTGTACATGTCATCACTTGTTACAGCTTTCTTCTTTACCCATTATACTGTACATTGAATATATCAAACACAACACATGAAAACTCACACATTAAAAAACGTTCACACACATGCACATACCGCGGTACACACGTAATTGTGTCCATCTCCTCTGTACTTTTGAAAATAACTGTCTTTGTGTTTATCGGAGATTTCTATGAAGATTATTTGTAAGAGCCCCACACAATCACAAGAGTTACTAAAGGTCATAAATTGAAACCAATTACCACATCAAGGAATTGTAATAAAACCATTTTAATGAAGAAAAAAAACAGTATGCATAGAAGTTACATCTTCTTCGCATCGTTTCAACTTTTCCATTCTTGTCACCTTTCAAGGTGCACATGAACATCACATAACAATAAAACAACTCAACAATTTAGCGTAATGTATTTACATATTTATAAAGGAATGCACACATACTCCCTTGTGGCATGTAATAAAAGATATTTTCCAGATATAAAAAATACTTTTCTACTTTACAGCGCCTCTACGAAAGCAAAGGGAAACAAAACCATACTTAGTAAACAAGTTGATTTGTAAAGAAGAAGCAAAACAGAGAAGAGGAAAAGATTGATGAAGGTCTGAGGGCAGGCAAAACAAATATAATTAATTCATGGGGGTACTTTTCAAGCCTGTCGTCATGATACAGACACCCTGAACTATGTTGTGTCTATAACCTGCAATATTTTTTTTTCAAAGGGGCGCTAATGTTAAAATATAATTTTGAAAATATTTTTTCTTCCTGGTTATTTCTTTGGCTTTGCTTAAAATTTCCCCATTCAAAATCTTATTTTTCTGCTTCTGTTTAAAATCAACTTGCTTTGATGGTTTTGTTCCCCTTAATATCCTATCCACTATGTCATGTTTAGTTCTGTGATATGTTTGTTTAAAGGAGCTCCAATACCAATTGCACCAAACATGAATGGTAATGTCATAGGAATGAAACGGTTCAATTTTCACATAACAGAATGGAAATGTGCACATAACTTGCTTGTTTCAATTGAACTTAAATTCTTAGTTGCGCCTATTCATGAGACAATAAATGAGTTCTGGGCCCGTAACAAAGGTTTGCGATTAATCGTAAATTTGAAAGGCGAATCCCGATTGGTTACTGATCAGTCTTTTGAACAAAAGTGCATGCAACAATAATGCTGATTGGCCACTGCCATTTTGCGATTGATCACAAACCTTTTTGTTACAGGGCCCTGTTATCGAAAGCTAAAAATACAATATAAATAAATATAACACTTTTAAGAGAAATGGGAACACCTCAGTTTCAGTCGAATCTCATGAGAATTAACAAGATTCTTAGGCAAACAAAAACATTTTTTTGGCACATAAATGTTTCATCTCTAAAGTCTAAGAAGGTTAGCAGGTCTAACACTAAGCAATAAAATAAAAGACTCTACAAGTATCAGTGAAAAAAGCTGCCATGGCACATGCTTAGTGGGTGTAATTACAAGTACGATGAAGGGCAGCATACAAACTTTGTTGCAATAAACTTAAAACATTTGAATCGATACAGACAGACAGACCTGATAATACCACGTCTCCAACCCCAGCAAGCCGGAGGGATAAAATACATATACAACACAAGAAAACAATACTGATTCTGAAAGGAGAACAAATAAAAAAAAAAAACATTTAAGAGCTAAACAGGCAGTGTACTTTGCAGATTACGTAGCGATAAAGCATATAAAATAACATAGTGACAAAGCATATAAGATTACTAGCATGCAAGGATATAGGAGGGTGATCACCAGAAAATGTCTGACGTGTGGCTCAAAAACCACAAGTCTCGCCTGATTTCGCAATAGCCTCATATCATTTGACCTTTTGACCCCTAGATGATCATTGAACTCATCATCCTCATCAACATATATGTGGTATTATGCAAGGCTCATTTGTACCACAAGTATGAACACAATTGATGCAAAAATAAAGAAATGAGAGCAGAACTTCATTCAGGCAAGACAAAAATGTGTTCATTTTAAGCCAATATTTTGCAAAGTTCATTGACCTTTGCCCTCAGAGCACTTTGAACTCTAATCTCATTACTCAATCTCCATGTCATGATGCGTTACTGTATGAATTTTGGTTGGGAGTGCATCATTTAATTTCCATTTCTTTGGAAAGAGATCACTACTTTCCATTACATTCCAAAAAAATTACCATCAGCCCCATGAAGACACATGTGGTATTACCCAAGGATCATTTGTACCAGGTGTGATCATAATTGGGGCAGAAATAAAATGAGAGCAAGTCAAACGGAAACTTTGAGAAAAATAATGCACACATTTGTACCAAGTGTGATTACAATTGATGTAGAAATAAAGAAATGAGAGCAAGTTAAACAAATGCTTTAACATTTTTGTAACAGACCAGCAGACTAACAGACTAAAAGGAAAAGTGATTACTAGGGCTCTGCCGAACTTTGTTCAGGCGAGACAAAAACGTAAATCACCTTGGACATATAATACAATAAAATATGAGCTTCAAGGATTAAACCACTACATTGAAGAACTAATTGAGAAACATAACTTCAGAGAAACTCATCCAGTAATCTTTAAAGACTAGTCTAATAAATACTTTCAATGACTCCAAATCCAAAACAAAAAGAAATCAGCCAATAAGACAAATACCATCATGCACATTACTAAAGTATCAAAATAACATAAAAAGATGACTATTCATATATCACAGAGAGTTTCTTCTTTTTCAGGTAGGATGGAATACAAAAGACAGACATATATATTTCCTATCAATCTATGAAAAGTACTGCCGGTAATTAAAACATCACACAGAATCAGGTGTGTAACGTAAAACAAAGAACTTGTTTTCAACTGCACTTTTCGCTTGAACATGTAAATAAAAGCAAATGGAAGACGGATACAGACATTGTGCAAGAGCCATTAGCACAACCATAAACAATGTATATTCTGTCAACATATGAAATCAATTAACTTTGAATACTTAAAACCCCTCGGACATACAAACTTTGAAAATAATTACAACAATAACATAAAAGACAGCATAATTTGTTTACCTCCTTTGCAGATTGTGTTTTCTTCTTTGGTCCAAGCTTATCTTAAATTCAGAGTATTAGTCTCGGAATGACAAAGAAGCCTTCAAGAAAGATCAAAGAGATTAGTTTTAAAGACAGGGTAACCCATTTGCAAAGGTCATGAAATTCAGCCGGAATAAGCAGTGCACCCTCACAATAATAGGTATGACATCTCATCGTCATAGCTTCACTAGCCTTTTCAGAAAAAATATTGAAAAAATATCCTCGTTTACATTTGAAATGCCTGGTTTTGTTCGTAACAACCAGAGTCTAGATTCATTATCGCATTGCCCCTGTCAGAACGCAATGCGTCAAAACAGCTGGCATTACTCGTATTGAACGCATGAAATGTGGTGCGAACAGCGGTCCAAAATATAATCTAGCGATTGCTATACTTCTGCATAAAGTCAGTTTGCAAATCCATCATTGGGAGGGAAGTTCACATACAGTATATTCCGCCAACAAAAAAAGTTGACCTGTGAAAGAGCTACCTGGTCTTTGAGCAACTAGAAAGCACTGAATATCACCTAGGGTCACACAACAAGAAATCTTAACAAAAGTAGTCAAAATATTACTTCACAATGGTGGGGAAGGTTGGTAAGTTGCACACCAATCACAAGCTTTTTGAGCGATGGGGTGGTATTCGGAAGGAAACTTAAGTCAAAAGCCGTCTTAGCTAAGGGCCACGACGGAGGGCACGATCCGACCAATCGTATCTCTTTGTGACTGGCTGGCTGAATCGCAGGACCCTGTCATTGGATTTACACAAGAAGGCAATCTCTCATTTCCAGAGGTAGGCCCTGACAACTCTAGAATCACAGCAAAATCGAGTCATTCGTGGTGGCTGTTAAATCTTGAATTATGGTTTCTGCTCTCCTTGAAACTCTAAACACATGCACCAAGGAACATTATCAGTACAAGGGGCAAGTGGCTGGCATATGTCTTTTCATCTATAAATATATGAAAGACAATACTACCATTCCAATATTCCACCTAACTATACATGAGTACATGGCATCTCTTCAAGGTGTAAGTTGTCACCCTGGGTCAGTCATTTGGCATTGCGAGTATGAGACGGAAGTCTCGTAGCTCCGTAGTAACTCCAAAAGTCACACACTGACGCTATGTCAAGTCCACTTGGCACTGCTTACCACATAGAGTAACCAAGTGGTGTTGCCATACCCATTGTTCCGCAGGGGCCATATTCATGAAAGCTTACTAGCCTAGTTGGTGACTACAATGCATGCATTTTGATGCACTTTAGTTAACTAGGCTTAGTAAGGTTTCATGAATATGGCCCCTGGTTTCTGGTTCTAAACAACATCCCTCAAGAGAGAGAGATTTACTGGTCGACATTGTCTAGCAGGCTAGTGTCGGGCACTTCTAATGAGGGTGCGTGCTGTGATTACCACTGCTTGCTCTACCCACGTCACACCTCGGCACTCTATAAATGCCTTCAAAGTTACATCAATGACACCAAACAGTACCTTTGAAACCCAATTATCTACAACATACTCAGTTCTTCTTCAAACAATGCCGTAATTTGTTGCCACTGTCCTTCAAATTTGTATATACGCTGCATACCAGCTAGTAGAAGCAACTTCCTAAAAAATTCATCTCTATATTTGTGCCATGTGCTCATCATATCTGCAGCAACTTGTAATCCAGCTATTTAATGTAGGACAAATTTTTCTCCACCACAAAAATCTGTTTCGCTTTTCACCCTTGAAATTTAGCCTGTCATGATATTTCAGCTCGTTAAGATACACAAACTTTAAACTATTTCAAAGCGGTTGTACGACTTGGTGGGAATGCACTTCGCATTTCAATATAAACAAGGCATTAGCAATATTGTGTCTCGCCCACTTGCGAAAATAACCAGAAATATCGCGATCTCCGTTGCTACGCAAAAGAATTGTATCCCTGGCTGATTGTGAAATATCTGCCATAGAATGTAACATTCCATAAATGAGAAGGGCTATTTCACGCAATGCTACTTCCTCTATCTACTCCCCCTCCCCCACCTTCCCCCTTCTTTGAGATGGAATAAAAAGCCTCCCCCAAGTTCTATCAGATTAGACAAAGACAAAACAGGATGATAATCAGTTGCACAATAGAGGCGAAGTGAACTTTGTCTCTGGGGGGCATAGAAATGTAAAAAGGTTAAAATTAGTGCTGCAGTTGAAAACTGAACATGGAATAAAGTTTCTTAACGTATGACCTCAAATGACCTTTGACCTTATCCTGTGACCTCCAACGGTACCATAACATGAAGGTACCCCCAGTGCATCTATGACCCAAGTTAGGTTGTAATCCAAGCAACCTATGTGAAGTTATTTGTCAAAAGAGAGTCTTGCAGGTAAACTTCGTATGACCTCAAATGACCTTTGACCTTATCCTGTGACCTCCAACAGCACCATAACATGAAGGTACCCCCAGTGCATCTATGACCCAAGTTAGGTTGTAATCCAAGCAACCTATGTGAAGTTATTTGTCAAAAGAGAGTCTTGCAGGTAAACTTTAACGTATGACCTCAAATGACCTTTGACCTTATCCTGTGACCTCCAACGGTACCATAACATGAAGGTACCCCCAGTGCATCTATGACCCAAGTGAAGTTGTAATCCAAGCAACCCATGTGAAGTTATTTGTCAAAAGAGAGTCTTGCAGGTAAACTTTAACGTATGACCTCAAATGACCTTTGACCTTATCCTGTGACCTCCAACGGTACCATAACATGAAGGTACCCCCAGTGCATCTATGACCCAAGTTAGGTTGTAATCCAAGCAACCTATGTGAAGTTATTTGTCAAAAGAGAGTCTTGCAGGTAAACTTTAACATAGAAAAAGAGAGTCTTGCACATACTCTTTAATATATGACCTCAAATGACCTTTGACATCATCACATGACCTCTGACAACACCATAACATGAAGATACCCCTAGTGCTTCTATCAACCAAGTGTGGCTGCCATTGCTGTAACAGTTGCCAAGTTATGGATCATAAGAGAGTCTTGCAGGTAAACTTTAACATTTGTGACGGACGACGGACGGACGACGGACGGACGCCATTTGGATCCCTTAGTCTCGCCTTCACCTCCGGTGGGCGAGACAAAAAGGGACAGGGTTTCTTACAACATTAAATACCATGCAATACAGTAAATGTGAAATGTTTTTTTTCTAGGTTATGCAAAAATGGATTCCAGTGAATCATATACCCTCAACACATGACACACACTTGGATTGTGGTTCCTCGAAATAGTACTTTTGAACAGATTTCTTAGTGCGTAACTGCATTTATTTTGTTACAAATAAAAGAGCACTTTCTCTCTGCCTTATATAGTAATTTCTTTGCCTTGTCATTTTTTTCATCCTTCCTGTTAAAATGGAAAGTGATTTTCTCTCTTCTTTGCCACCATCAATTTCAACTGTTCTCGCATATCTTTTTCCCTTCTCTCTCTCTCACCCTCTCCATTGCTCTTTCTCTCTCTCTCTCTCTCTCTCTCTCTCTCTCATATTCTGATCCCCTCTCAATAACTCTTTCTCATTTTTTTTACTTTGATTCCTCATACAAACCACTTCCTAAAAATATGCTTTCTTCTAATCCTTAACAATAATAACTTAAAACATCATCCAATGTACACAATATAAACAGAGACACAGTGTGAAAACTGAGCCATTCATCTTGCATACGCCCAACGCATGTTTGGCACATTCTACACCTTGCCCCAGTTTCACAACAGAACAACAAAGAAAGATTTAAAAATGGCCAGCTCATCATCTACTCCTACAACACATAGCACCTGAGGTGAAAACTGGTACCGTCTTCTCCCATACTGGAATACACAGCTGCCATAGGCCCCGGTTTCACAGGAAGAAGAGGCGGTCGGAGAGCTCTTCTGAGGGTTCTTTGTGGAGGTTCTGTCCTACAAGGTAGGCCAGCTTGTGGGCGTACTGGCAAGGCGCTGGCACTCGCACCGTCCCCGGCCAGTTGTAGTAGAGATGGGTCAACTTGTACGCTAACCTGATGTGGAAATGAAAAGTTTGACCAAAGTTTAATTTGTCATTTATACACCACAGATATTGTAAAAATTCATACTATGTGTCACATATGTAACTTAAAAGGACAAACCTTTTCAGGTTATTGATTGTGATATAACATTTGGGTAATGTTCACTAACCGTTTACCTTTGGCCTCCCAGAGATTTTACCTCCTACTAATATTGTTATTACTCTATCTTGATTTATTGATCCATCATGCTACAGTTCTACTTTGAGTTGAAATTAGATCACTGAATTTCTCTCTTTGGCAATTTTACAAACATATCTACTGAACAGTTCAAGATATTGCATAAACGGATTCAGGAAAGACAGGCGGACAGACGGGCGGATAACGTGAAATCATAATCATGAAAGATGACCTTTTGATTGTCTCACCTCTGCATGTGATCAGGCTTGAGGCGCGTGCTGTCGTGGACAACCACGTAGTGGGTGGGCGTGACCGTGCCCTGCCGCACGTGCTGGGAGACGAGGAAGAAGTCGTACCACGAGCCCCGGGTGATGGTGTGGTCGATGACCATGCCTGGGTACGGGTTCTGGAAGCCCTGGCCCTGTGGGGGGTCAAAAAGCCAAAAGTTAAAAGGTGATCATTAGATTAACTAACTGAAGTAATATTTATGTATGAACACTAAGATCAACATGGACTCTTATCCTCATTAATAGCTATGTGTGATGGTGTTGTCAATGACCATTCTAGAGTAGGGATTCTCATATCCCTGACCCTGCCCAGGTTAAAAGTCAAGGTCAACACTTGCTAGCTTCGTCATCATGTTAGCTGACTATGAAGAAGGTGCCTGGTGACTTTTGTCGACTCAACAGACAAGGTGGTTCGCGAACCACGAGTCTCGCCTGATTTCGCAATCAATAAACAGTGCTAAGTTGTTTTTTTCAAATATTTTTTTCAAACCTTTTGACCCCTAGATGACCTTTGACCCCATCCTCATGTGGACACGTGTGGTATTACCCAAGGTTCATTTGTACCAAGTGTGATCACAATTGATGCAGAAATAAAGAAATGAGAGCAAGTTAAAGAAAAACTGTAACATTTTTATAACAGACCAACAGAACAACAGAACAACAGATTTACAGACTAACATACTAACATACTAACAGACCAACAGACCAACAGACTAACACGAAAAGTGATCACTAGGTCTCTACTGAACTTCGTTCAGGCGAGACAAAAAGTTAGGAGCCTATTAGATGGCAAAGTGACAATAGCTTATTTATACCACGTTTACATAAAGCATGTTAGTTTTTTTTGGTACAACATATCAGCAGAAACAAAACAGAAATGACATGCCATTGGCTTTGTGGTGATACCTTGAATTAATTGTTTATGAAAATTGTTTATTTTGTTTGTTAAATGAATAAAGAATTAAATTGTATTGAGAAATAGCATGAAGCATGCCTCAAAATTTCCCATGCTGGATCGTAAAAAAAGTAATAAAGGGGGGGGGGGGGGCACCTTTCAGTGTCTCAAAGGTCAAAAGCCTACTTACGGAGAGGGCGAAGATGCGGGTGTTGATGCGCTTCTGCACAACCACGATGGCGAGCTGGGGCTGGTAGGTCTCGCCAAACATGCCGAAGCACTGCGAGAGCTGCTCCTGCTCGTACGTGGCTACCAGGTTGAGCTGACCCTCCCCTACACCATCACGGAAGATGATGATCTTCTCGGGCAGGTCGTGGTTGATCTGTCACAAGTGGAAATATTTTGAAGCAACAAAAGAGTTTTTTTTTTTAAAACAATCATTTTTAAAACAATCTCAATCTTCTCAGGCAGGTCTTGAGAGTTGATCTATAACAAGTGAAAAGATTTCAAAAAAACAAAAAGATCAACGTCAGTCGTCAGCCAAGAAGCTAAAACCTTTCAGCTGCTGCCATGGGCAACACAAATGATGGTAAGGAATAGTTTAGTCTAGCTGGTGTCTATTTCTACAAAAACACAAAGATCAACGTCAGTCGTCAGCCAAGAAGCTAAAACCATTCAGCTACTGCCATGGCCACCACAAATGATGGTAAGGAATAGATTAGTCTAGCTGGCGTCTATTTCTACACTTGAAAGTATAGTTAGGATAGATCCACACAACTTAAAATGAATTTGCTGTGCAAGAAACTAAATAAATTTCTCTTTCAAGACCTATGATCAATTTCTATCACAAGCTTTTGTGATATAAAATTTGGTGTTGAAATCAATCATATAAGAGATCTATGTATAGATAGATTCTCGATATCGCAAATAACTGTAAAATATCCCTGTGTATGGCGCTCTGGCACTTTGGGGGCTTGAAAAGTCATGAACTGGGCACTTAGGGTTACATTAGAAGGTCACTGTAAACAATTGCACTTCCATCAACACTTTCCCAGTAACCCACATTCCCACAGAAATTTGTCCTGTATTTGCTACTATACTGTAATATAGAGAGCTGGAACAAAATGTTTCAGGAGATGACTAAAGTAGAACTGAATAATAATGCAAAGCTTTATGTACCGGACTACAAGACCGGAAGTATTCCAGGCAACAAATTAGGCTGAAAAGCTGATAGCGCTACGTAAAGTGATATCTTAAAGTATAAACATATTTGTGATATAGAGAGTTGCAACTCTTTGCAATTCATGGCACAGTATGCCATGGGATTGGACGGGCCTGAGAACTCACATTGTGGTACTTCTTGAGAGCCGAGATGAAGCAGAGTTTGAGGCCATCCAGGGTGTCCTGTTTGGGCGTCGGTAGGCACACTCGTGAGAACCAGCGTGTCAGGTCACTGGGTGGGACACGAGAAAGAGAGAGAGAGAGAGAGAGAGAGAGAGAGAGAGAGAGAACAGAGTCAGTACTTGCCCCTTAAATACCAGACAACATATTCTTGCAGTGATGCGTATGCTCTCAGAATCAATTCAAGAATATGTCTGGATGTTCTGCAACCTCTCTAGATTCTCGACAATTTTATTCACATCAAATGAAATAAACACAGAGAAACAGGCATCTTACTGTAATTTTCATCTGGTCTCTATTTTCACAAAAAGTTCTAGCTTATATCTCTAGAAAAGGATGACTATACATTTTCTGTTTATCTGTTTATGTTTAGCAGATTATTATTCTAGGCCCAGGCTTACTCCCAGCACGTTGTTCACCTTTGAAGTAATGTGAAAGTGGTGTAAATCATACACATGACATGATTTATACTGGTAATCAATCCTGTTCATACTGGGATTAAAACCTGTTCAAACTGGTTCTCACACAAGCTCACACATAGTCCTACTGGTTATCATGCATGCTGATACCGTCTATCATACCAGTTCAAACTGGTTGTCAATCCCGTTCATACCGGTTCTCATACTCGTTCATGCTGGTGTTCATACCTGTTCATACTGGCCACAAATGCTCCGATAGCTCTCTTTCCCCTCGCAGGATCGTGGTAGACGTCTATCCCTATCACCATCAGTTTGCTCTGCAGGATGGAAAAAGCCCATGCAATATATATAATAATGCTTTTCACACTGGCAAAAATTTCCTTAGCCCTATAGTACGGGGCTAAGCTTAGACCACTTTCTGTTCTCACTTGTTTTTACCAAAGTGGGCTAGCCCCACCAATAATCCGGGATTATTTGGCCCTGCAACAAACAGGGCTAACCCGGCCATTGCAGGGCTAAGCCAAATAGTCCGGAGTAAGAGCGCCAGTGAGAACAGAAACGAAAAACAGTACGGGGCTAAGGAAATGCGGTGTCAGCTCTCAAGAGCCGATGTGCAACACGTACACTAATAAATATTCATAAGCTGTCAAGAAAATCCAGGGCTAACGATTTAGAGTGAGAACAGCGAGTCGGGTTTCAGAAATAGTACGGGGCTAAGAAACGCCAGTGTGAAAAGCTTCAAAAAATAGTATGGGGCTAAGGATAATACGGGGCTAATGATAGTACGTGGCTCACAAAACCCAAGGAGAAAAGGGTAAATGATACTCAGTTCAGAATGTGACATTGTGAATGTAATAAAGAGTTGCGATTGATCTGAATCAATCGTGAATCCAATCCTCCATCTCTAATGTACACAGTAACGATTGATATCAAGCACAAGTCAAGTTGCAGTCAAGTTGCGATTAAAGGCAATATACTGTACTGGGAAGACACAAAAGCCTTCAAAAGGTGATTGTGAGCAATCTCCTTGCCAATGGTCTTAAATTCATGTATTGTCCATTTTAGAAATTTGCTGTAAGTTATTTGCCCTTAAATGATCCACATTTGGAGAAATCAGTCATTAAATCACAAATCCTTGAAATGTTGGGGCCGAACATTTTGAGAATTTGTGATTTCTTCACTAATTACTCTAAATCTGGATCATTTGAGGGCGAATAACTTTCAGCAAGTTTCTAAAATGGACAATACATAAATTTAAGACCATTGGCAAGAAGGTTGCTTCTGATCATTTTTTAAGGCTTTTTGTCTTCCCAGTACAGCATATTCCCTTTAAGCACACTCTGTGTGTGCCACATGTGATTTTATTCCCACGTAATACACTCAATTGATGAACCGTGCAGCCACATCCGGATTTTGTTTGCAATCAGTCTGCTTCGGGGGGTATTCCGAAAACAAACTTTTTTAACTCCAGACGTACGAGCCTAGGCCCATAGCATTACATGCAAACATAATTCGCGCATTCAACTTTTTGCACATGGGCGCATCAAATGTAAGAAGGCGCGCTGATATACATTGATGCGCGATGTCCCTTTCAGCTTCATGACATCACGCCATCAGCTTGATGGTGTTAATGTATGCAAAATACATGAAAGGACGCTTACTACTGGCTGTCTCTGGGATAGGAGCGCAGGGCATGCACTCATTAATATTGGTTAAAATCTTCCTAAAATATTTTTCAGAATACCAAAGATAAAATATTTTAAGGACATTGTATCTTAGGGTAGATAAAATTTTTATCTCTGTGGATTTTCGGAATACCCCCCCTGGTCTTGTGTACTAATGTATGAGACCGGAAACGGACATGAATGCAAATAAAATCTGGATATCATTGCGTGGTATTCTATGGGACAACTTTCCCTTACAGGCAGAAACAAGAATTGATCTGAGGCCCATCTATAGGTGGCCTATAAACACAGGTTTGGCTGTTAGACAATTTCAATCCCAAATTACAATATTCAATACCCGGTCAGGCTGCAGTAGATGAATCATTCTAATATCCTTCTCCATGGATATCATTGCGTGGTATACTATGGGACAACTTTCCCCCACAGGCAGAAACAAGACTTGATCTGACGCCCATCTATAGGTGGCCTATAAACACAGGTTTGGCAATGTTTTTTTTCTGTGAACTGGGAAACAGGTGGGTGAAGAGAAAGCTACATCTAGCCCACCTTTAGGCTGTTAGACATTTTCAATCACAAACTACAATATTCAATACCGGGTCTGGCTGCAGTAGATTAATCATTCTAATATCCTTCTCCAGCTTAAAGAAAAGAGGAGATTGAAAGAGTGATTAGTCTTGTGAGTACTCCACGCTCTTTCTCAAAATCTTTCACGCGTTGTATGTAGGATATATCCCTAGCGCGCTGCCATATTGCGTACGGCGTGCGTTCCGTGCAAAACGCACACTTACCTATGTGTATTGTTTCTCGGGCACTTACTCATTTACCCGCCTGGTTAGAATGCATGATCCTCACCGAAGCTAAACCTTCGGCCCTGATCGTGGCTAGCCATTTCGCTGCGTGCCGCATGCGTGCATTAAGTTTGCAAGTAAGCGTAGCAGCTAAATAGTGACACCACCCCATAGAATCGACGTGTGAAAGCCTTTAAGTTTGGAATCAGACATGTTCACAAGCCTGGAAGCCAGGCGAAGCTGAATCTTTCGCTCACCAGTGGGATGTCGAGTGCCCAAAGCTCCCCGCCCAGCTTGCAGTTGACCTGCAGGGCGATCTTCTGGGTCACGCTCCGCAGCTTCTGCTTCTGGGAGATCGTCCTGCTGTTGATCACCTGTAGAGGGCAGCAAACACAATACAATTCTTATTGTTTCTGTGCACTTCAAATTCTCCTCTTTGGAGAATTTGATTACTTGTTGATTACTCTCGTAATTGCTCTCGGAATGGTGTAGAGGGTCTTTTCTATTTTGCGAGTCCGGAGATTGAATATTCCACATTACATATCGGGAAAATTCATCCCACGCAGCGACATCCAGCTTTTTTTGCAGTCATGTCCGTTTTCAGGCTCTCACATTCTATCACACGTGACCGGAAGTGCACATGATTTCGCTGTACGGTGCATCACGAGACGACTTTTGTTTTTAATGTAGTATGGAGAATTACAGCCTTGGTCACTGGATGCAAGAACGTATCATGCATACATAAGTGCACATCTCTACTCCCTGGGGAGTAGTCTATGCCTACTGCACATTTCACATATTCTTCCACCTCCTACCAGGTACCCATTTATACTCCTGGGTGGAGAGCAGCAATATGGATTAAGTATCTTGCTGAAGAACACAACGTGGTTGTGCTTGAACCTATGACCTCAAGATTTTCAACCACATCTCATAAGCACTGTACCTTTATTGAACTGAATCTAATTGAATTTATTTAATTGAAAGATATGACAAACAAATCTTGGAGATTTTACCTGAGATGGAATGGGTGACTCCACGCAGCACAGCTTCTTGAAGGCACTGTATCGATCGTCTCGAGACGTTGGGAAGATCGCAACCACAAGTTGAAGCTGTTTAGCAGATTAGAAACGAACAAGGAAGTACAACATACATCGTAAAATGACTAGAAAATTAAAATGGGTACACGTATCATTATCCTCATCGTCATCATTATCAATCATCATTGTCATCATCATTATCATCATTGTCGTCATCATCATTACCATCATCCACTTCAATCCTGATTAACCATGACAACCAGAATGCCCTAAACAAGGAATAGCCTAGACATTACTATAATGGTCTTGAAAATCACTCTAATAAAATGTTTTGCTTTATACATAATTTTTCATCAGCCTGAAATATGTTACAAACACAATGTGCTAGGAGCTGTATTGTGGCTAAACTCTGGCATCTCTGCCCACATCTCACCTGTGGATTGATGGACTTCTTGACTGCACTGGTGTAGCTCTGTCTGAATGGAACCCCCATCACCACCATCATCACCATCATCAACATCACCATCATCATCATCACCAAAATCATCTTCATCATCATCATCATCATCATCATCATCATCTTCTTCATCATCATCATCATCATCATCATCATCATCCTCATCCTCATCCTCATCATCATCATCATCATCATCATCATCATCATCATCATATTCATTATCATCATCATCATCACCATCACCATCATCATCATCATCCTCATCATCCTCATCATCCTCATCATCCTCATCATCCTCATCATCATCATCACCATCATCACCACTACCACCCCTACCATCATCTATGGGTGCAGTCGTTTCCGAGCTCTATCCAAATGGGGTTACCATCGCCATCATCACAACCATTATCACTGTTACAGGTTATATACTTACATTTGTAAGAACTACATGTTTTGCGTATGTATATATGTTCGCTGAGGTGATCCGCCGAGTCTCAATATGGAGTTGATTAAAGAAGGTATGACTGAATTTGACAGATCTGGAAATTGTGCTTGTATAGCGTTGAGAGGTAAAGAACTCCAAAGCTACCCGTAGCATCACCATTACCATCATCATCATCACCACCGTCACCATCATCACCATCATCATCATCACCACCGTCACCATCATCACCATCATCATCATCACCACCGTCACCATCATCACCATCATCATCATCACCACCGTCACCATCATTACCGACATCACCACCATCATCATCCTCATCTCACCTGTGGGTTGATGGACTTCTTGACTGCGCTGGTGTAGCTCTGTGTGCGGTCGTCTTGGAGCTCGACCCGGACAGGGTTCTCCACCTCAATGCCCATCTGCGGGCCCACCTGTCTCATCGTCTGGACAAACTCGGCCGCCTTGGACGCATCCCGCCGCGTGAACACCACCAGCCAGTTACGAAGGGGCACCTAGGATGAATGTCAAATCTTAAATATTTATTCATCTATCTAAGTACCATACCTTGTGACGTAGACAAGCATAGAGTGCCACAACTCTCTGTCCTGAGCCCTTTGTGTAATTAAAGGGGAAGTTCACCCTGAAATTATTTTGGTTTCAATAAAAAGAGACAAATGAAAGAAACATATGAGTGAAGGTTTGATGAAAATCGGTCAAAGGAAAAGAAAGTTATTTGATTTTAAAGTTTTGATTTTGTGACGTCACGTGCGAGGTGTTCTCCCATATGTTGTGTACAAAATAAGTCAATAAATTGCTTTTTTCCAGGTGTGTGTGTGTAAAAACGTATTTCTGATAATGTATCAAACGCACAAGTAAAAGGATGCATATCTTTGTGAGAAAATGCACATTTTCGAAAAAAATTGTACACAACATATGGGAAAGCACCTCGCATGTGACGTCACAAAATAAAAAATTTAGAATCAAATAACTTTCTTTCCTTTGACCGATTTTCATCAAACCTTCACGCATAAGTTTCTTTCATTTGTCTCTTTTTATTGAAACCAAAATAATTTCAGGGTGAACTTCCCCTTTAACAAATTTTGCCCGGAGTTATTTACCAAAGACAATTATGGAAGACGTTAAACACAGATATGACAACATAAAACACCCAAGGATGGACTCTACCATACATGTACAGTGCATGAGTACATTTCCCCTCGAAAGAGTCGGTACACCTGAAATCGGCAATATTTCTTCACAAATAGCTTCCTTTTTACTGGACATCAATTTAAGTACACTGATATCAAGTGTGCATCTGTTTTCAAACAGCCCTACTCTTCTTCAAGGCTGAGTCATAATTTTCAGTATAGGCTTAAAATTTTGCTATTTAGTAAGATTTTATTACCAACATTGGACAAGCAAGAACAGAATATTGCATACTGTGATGTGTGTACAAAAGCAATGAAAGGCAAGTTTCTCATCAATTTCAACTTTACATTGGCGGCTCTACTCTTGATCTTCTCAATTTAAACAGTGGACCTCCCACCTATTGGAATGATTATCTTGCTTTGATGGACGGACAGACAGACTTACCCCTGAGATAACGGCCTGTCTGGTGACCTCGCGACCCCAGTCGGCTTCCTTGGTTGCCGTGAACGACGTCCGGCCAAGCTTGATCTTCTCAAGAGGGAGCTGTCTGGCAGGAAGCTGATGAGAGGGAGAGAAAGAGAGAAGAGGTTAATGGTTTAACCCTAATCAGGCTGGGGGAGGGGAATAGGAATAATGCCCCCCCCCCCCTCCCCGCATTTAACATTTTGCATATTCATTCTAAAGTGCAAAAAGATATCGCACGATTCCTTTTTGACATTTTTCTTTGTGGTCTTGCACAACTTTTGAGACCAATTGTCTTATCTTAAAATCAAATCATAAAGAAGCTGCATGCCTGAAATGATTACTTGCTATCCATCACATAAATAAGAAATATTTGTATGAATTTCCATAATCAATTAACAATAAATAGATTTAAATTACAGACAAAAATCTGCTTATGCAAACTGATATTACATCACAAGTGATGTTTGAAGGTGCCAGTAAGTACGAAGGCCAATCACTAATTTGTAATTTTAACTATTTTAACTGTTTTGGGCTATCCTCCGTTTCTGATACTGTACATATGCTTCTTAACTTGTATACATTGTATGTATTTTTAATTTTGATTCAGAAATAAATACAAACAAATACAAACAAACAAACAAAAGTTTTGAGCTTCTCTATCGTACTGACCTGTATGAGATCACGGTCCAGTTCTAGACCCCAGTTGATCAGTTCCTGATGAGCCTCTGGGTTGGAGTTCACATTCTTGATGAACTTGAGCATTGAGTGGCGGCGCTGTTCGGGCGTGACCCTCGTGTGCATCGCAAGATCCTGCAAAGGGTTTCAAAAGCAACCATCATGTTTACGTAGTCACACATTCGGACTTGTTCACCTCATGGACTTCACTGACACTCAAAAACTCAAAATGAAAAATCAACAATTGACCCGAAATGTGCCAAAAAATTGGTTGTTGTATGGAATATGTGTATTGCGTGTACAAATGTATTGTCGCAAAAAAAGTTATTTCGACGAGGGTCTAATTTTCACGTATTTCGCATAATACTATACGCTCTCCAACTTAAGAACATGTGACAGATAAAGCGAGATAGCATAGTAACATTCAACTGTGTGAATGCTTCTTCCAAGCTGTGTGTGTATATTAAGCACAGTAAGATGCAGAGTGTGTATGTGCAATGTTACTTCAACATGTGCTCCCCTGAAGGGGCTTTTATAATAACATCCTTTTCAAGAACTCAGTAAACATGCCTATACAGTACAAAAGTGTGATGTCATGTGAGCACGTTGTCAAGATATTAACTGGTTCCATATAAATATATATATAAAAAAAGATATTAACTGGTTTTAAACTAAGTGGGTAGAGCAAACAGCAATGATCATGGCAGGGACTCGCATTGGGAGTGCCCGACACTAGCCCGCTAAACAATGTCGGACCAGTAAAATTCTCCCTTGAATTATGTTGATTAGAACTAGAAAGAACTAGAACTGTGGAAACATCGGTCCTCCTCCTTTTGTTGCGTTTTACAATATTTCATCTTTGTTGCCATTCGGGTTTACAGCCTTGTCAAAATCATTTGTTTGCGTAATCTATAATAATGTTATCATATACTGTTGTATTATTTGTACACAGGGCCTCCAGGGAGAACAGTGCAAGCTCACTGATGGGGCTACCCTGTTTGAAACAGAATAAGGAAAGAAAGAAAGAAAAAAGTGCAGTGACGGGAGGTGAGTTGGATTACCTTCATGATTCTGAAGTCTGCTCTCATGTCGTCTGTGAGTCCCGTTCGGCTCGACAACTCAGGAATCAGTCTGATCTCCTCCTCTTGGGGCGTCTGATCGGATGACAAACGTTACCAAGTGAGCGATCGCATTACAGATTAGCCATCTTACAGGGCATGTACTGTACTGGGAAGGCAAAAAAGCCTTCAAAATGTAATGGTTAGCAATCTTCTTGCCAATGCTCTTAAATTCATGTATTGTCTATTTTAGAAGCTTGCTGAAAGTTATTTGCCCTCAAATGATCTGCATTTGGAGTAATGAGTGATTAAATCACAAATCCTCAAAATGTTCGGGCTGAACATTTTGAAGATTTAATCATTAATAATTAATCACTCCATATGTGGATCATTTGAGGGCAAATAACTTTCAGCAAGCTTCTAAAATGGTCAATACATGAATTTAAGACCATTGACAAGAAGATTGCTAACAATTACATTTTGAAGGCTTTTTTGCCTTCCCAGTACAGTATATGCCCTTTAATACCACTTCATACAAAGGACATTTAGTTCATACACAATTGTCTACAAAAGGTGATGAGAGAGGTACTGCTCTAAATCCAATTAACAAGTAGATTTGAAAGGCAACCAATGAAAACAAAGTCCCAGCAGATGATTGGCTCATGACTTTTCCATTTTTATGTTACTCTAGAGATGTGTCAAAATTTCTCTTTCCAATTTTTGAAATTGCACCGAACACCTGAGGCTCAAGCTACTGGCAAGTATAGATGTAATGAACAAGATTGTTATAGACTACAAAACGTCTACTTTTTCTAATGGGATCAATCCCCCCCCCCCCCCCCCAAAAAAAAAAAAAAAAAAATGCCATTGGGTCTAGGTGTGATCAGCCTTGCCTCAAAGCTCCTACTTCAGGACCATGGTGCATGTAGGTTTGCAATTATTGTAACCTACCATCTATGGTAACTACCATGGCAACAGCCAATGGGCTCTTATTACTGCACCTGTTGCCATGGTAATTACCACTGATGGTAAGTTACAATAATTGAAAACCTATACGCCCTTGACCAACTCCCCCTTTCCCAGCTCAGCACACACATCAGTTCATTCTTAGAGTGGGGGTGTAGTGATAGAGTGGTAATATTTCTCCAGGTCCCAGGATCAAGCCCGAGATTAGACCTACCCCTGGTCTGTTGAGTTGCTTTCTCTTGATCCTGCTGATAATCAGGGGCTGCCCCGCATCAGAGATGTCCAGGCTGTAGTTCTTCCTGGGAGACAGAAAGGTGGGGTGGAGTGGAAGAGGCGAGTTAGGGGGAGGAGAGGGAAGAGGGAGAGATGGAAAGAGGACGTTAAAGAAAAGAGTCAAAGGACAGAGAGGCAGGGGGGCACAAAGAGGGAAAGAGAGATGAGAGAGAAGAGGAAGAAGGCAACAGAGAAAAAGATAGAAAAGGATTTAAGTGACAGAGTGAGCAAGGAAAAAGGGTGGGGTGGAAGTCCGTGAGGAAGAGGAAGAGAGAAAGGAAGTGCAAAATCAGGGTAATAAGAATTTCTTGGAATTTGTCTTTCTTTTTGACTATCGTTTAATTAACCATCAATTTAGTAACACATGAAGTTAAAAAAAAACAACCAGAGCAAAATTGATGCTGTCAATGCATGCACATCCTCCTGTATGTTAGTTTCCTTAGATTTTAATCTATATTCCTTGCCCATACAACTATGTTTTAGAACTCATTTGGCAGTGATGCAATATATTTTGGTCACTTTTTCTTATACATATCATTGACTTTTGACAATAACTGATTTTGAGGGGTTACTAACTAATTTCTTACTTGTAGTAGTCGATGAAGGAGATCTCATTCCCGTGGGATTGGAACTTGGCTTCCGGCGAAGAGTTCCAGTCGATGTCGTCGACACGGTATGTCTTGTTGTTGTAGCGCGTCAGGACGATCGTCCCCACCAGCTGCCGGATGCATTCCTCCCTGAACTTCGCTACGTTGGGGAAGCGCTGGTAGATGGCTTGCCTGATTGATAGGGGAGGGGTGGGCAAAGGGTGGGGGAATGTACAATGTTAATGAATGTACAAATAAAAACTTCTTGTGTAAGACAATTTCCACAATTGTGTAGGCAATTTCCAGGAGTACTATACAACCAGTATGAGAGACCTAAATAGCAGTGTAAGTATGCAAACATGAATAAAGCCACGTAGAAATAATATGGTTTAAAATCACACTAAAATGGGGTTCATGGGGCTAAAAGGGGGGTGGAAACTGTTTTTACACTACAGTGGTACCATGCACTAACTAATAACATCTTGTGTACTGTATTTAACCTGCTGCTCATATGATTTTCTGCCTTTGTGAACCCTGGTCCAGTTAGGCTGTCAAAATTTGCTATGGAGCTGCAGTAACCAAAAGGGGTGTGTCTTAATTGTGCCCTTAATAGAATTTGACGTTTTTCATGGCCCGGCGTTTTTTGTCTGTAAAGCAGATAATGTAGGAGTCGCACTCATTTGATAAAGGCCAGCCCACAAATACACGGGTTCAGTCAAGAACGGGTTAACTGTTGTCCTTGAAAACATTGGTTCGGTTGAACACATTAAAACTGACATGAGTTTACATATATGGTGCTACAATAAAAAGAAACCAACGAACGCAGTCCAAGTACGATAAAACAAAACTGCGACTTGACGACACAAACAATAACACATGTTCCGTGCGCGACGTCTAATGCTACATAGAAATACATGGCTTTTTTTTCGTAGTGCAGTTCAGCAAACCGTACTGTTATGCACTGCTGAATGCTAAACTGCATGCAGAGTGCGACACGCGCTGTGTGAATCGCAGGATTTAAGCGCGAGGATGCTGCTCTCGCAGTACGTAGCATAGCATGAAAAAAAAATACTCCAGATATATGGCACTTACGCGATATATGATGGCGCCCTCTTTCGGTTAAATTTAAAATATTTTTTTTTCATTCTCTAGATGGATAGACTGTTGCGTTTTTTCCCATTTTTTTTTCTCACATGAAATTTCAGAAATCGGGACGTCCCGACTTTTGGCCATTTTGGAAGATGGAAATCAGGACGATCCGGATAAAATCGGGACAGTTGGCAGGTCTGGGTATCGAGCACAAACTCATTACAGAGGACCTTGTGCAAGACATCGGCTTTTAAATTTAAGCCATCTCATAATAAAATCCATATCCATCAAATTCCTAAATCATGTTGATTGTTAGAAATGACCAACACTAGTCTGCACACACTGGGCTATAACGCTATAACGAGAAATATGGTTTACACTTACATGGTATCAAGCACAGATTCATTGCAGAGGACCTTGTGCGAGACATCCGCTTGAAGCATCAAGCCGCCTTCGTACCTACTGATGGCTGTAATGTACCCTGGCCAGATCTCCAGTCTATGCAAAGACAGACAAACAGCATCACATACAAGCTCACAGAAAAGCATTTTAAAGGCAAAGTCCACCCATAAGGTAAGTTGGTTACCGTAATCATGATCATGCTTACACTTTTTGTGTTACTTTGGGCATAACCTAAACATCCAAATGGAACCAATGCACATCATGTATAATATACATCATATCATTGCGAGACAAACGATTATCACTAGCGAATTATCCCTATGAGTAACAAATTTATCATTAAAATACATATTTATCTTCAACAAGTCAAAAATAGAGAGAGGGAGGGAGAGATATTAGTGAAGGTGTGACAAAACTCTATCAAAGAATAGGAAAGTAATGATCTTAAACAAATCTTCATGTTGTGATGTTATGTGTGAGGTGCTCTCCCATATGTTGTATGCTGTATGATTCCATAAATTGCTCTTTTTCTGTTTTTGATGACGGAATATGACACTGGAAAGATATGTATTCAACTACATCACACAGGAAGTCATCAAAGAATAATAGAAGACTTCAATACATGTCATATAAAGTTTTCAGAACCAAGTTAATAAATTAATATAAATTCAGTTTACAGAGAGATCGTCAGAAGAGGGGCGATTTCTGCTTACTTGTGTTGTGGAACCACGGATGGGTTTGTAGGATCGTAGAAATGCCGCCCGACCTGTTTCATCTCGAGCAGCTTCATCACTCTATCAAAATACAAGACATAATTGATTGTCATGAAAACAGAGTAGGATAAAGGGAATACTCAAATACCCAGCAAGAATCAATAATCCAATATGATCAGGTTTTAAAGTTGTTTACTTTCATACTGTAAATGCATGAAAGAACATGGGTCAAAGATAAATACATTCAAGCTTCAAATAAATGTTTGAAGCATAAAGAATTCATGATATACAAGTTTTACAGCCTTCAGTGTATTCTTTTAATTGTTGGAAGCAATAATTAATTGGCCACATTTTTTTTTACATATGAATTAACCATCTAGAAGTAGGACTGTGTTAAAATATGAAAAGTGAATAAGAGTGTGCATTGCTAACCTATCAGACTTATTGAGAGGGATATGACCACCGGGGGTCTTATTTAGATGGCAACTTGACTTGTGCTTGATATCCATGGCAACTCTGGAAATTAGAGAGAGGGGATTGGACTTGTGCTCCATTGGGATCAATCACAACTCTTTATGAGATGGGGACCCAGGGAAGTAAAATGAAAGGGTAGCACAGCTTACCTCCTGAAGACAATGTTATAGATCTGCTGGCATTCCTCTGGGTTGACCTCCTTGACCAAGTCCACCTTGACCGCGATGGGTGTCTGGTCACTCTGACGGATACTCTCAAAAACCGTCACCTAGATGGGGAAAGAGGAAACACACGAGGAAGTGAGGAATCGAGGTCTGCAGAGATGCCATGATCGGCGGCATCAAAAACTGTACTATTAAGAGTAAACATAGCATTCTAACATTTGTTATATTCTTTGTTTTGTATAGTAAATGACTGTCACCTAAAAGGAGAGAACAAGGAAATGTAGAGTATGAAGACCAGAAGAATGGAGGTGAGCAGAAAGAACTACATTGCCATTTGACCTACTCCAGAGAATCTAATACTAGCGCCAACAAAAAAAGTGCCAAAAAGTCCTATAAAATTGTATTGTACAAGCAAACATCACATTTTGAGATTTTTTCTTTATCTTTTAAAAATAATTTCACTATTCATATTCTATAAAAACAGCAATAATCATCCTTGTTGGCAGCAATGCTTATCCCAATTTTCTTATCTAGGATTATGAGTACAGATTTGTAAATGTATTTTCTACACGCAAATGAGATGAAATTGTTCTTCCCCACATTAAACGTCTTTCAAAGCCTTCACTGCTCTACAAATGCAGATTGCATCGCCTGATTCTTTGGTCATCACAAATGCTTAAATTGTGATTTTGCCTGGTCTTAACAAAGTTCAATGTTTTACCTTCTGCTGCAGTTTCTTTGGAAGGAAGAGAACGGCGCCATCAAAGGCCCGTGTCTTGCCAATGACATCGCTGTGTTCCAACAGGAGTCTCACCCTCAACCTGGGGTTTTCTATGGGTGGGTCGTACGACACGGCATACTGCCACACCACCTTGTTCACACACCTGATTCGGATATAGTTGCTGGCTGCCCGGACTCTGATCAAACACGATAAAATCATAGATGTTAGCATCTCGTTCACACACTTGGTTTAGGTGTGTACATAGTTGCCATCTGAATGGGCCTTGTTCAAAAACAGAAATATTACTGATGTTTTCAGAAATAAGAAAGCTCCTTGAAACATTACATTTTTAAAAGAAAATCAAATTGTGACCAACAAGAACAGCAAATTGTTATTGGAATGTCAAACAAGCAGAAGTTTGTCAAGGCAAATGAGAGAAAATGGGTTAAGTACAATAGCCACAAAACTTGACTAAAGTCCTAAAATAGCCTTTCCAAATATAAATACATATCAACAATACTAACATGGGCTATCTTTATAGGGATCCTTTTAAACATTTCAATAGGAATAATGCCATGAGGCAACTTCATTGTGGAGGCACACTCTTTGTGTGTCAAGCCTGCTTTTTTCACAAGTAATACCACACAAATCCCATAGTGCAGCTGTCTATCTGGCACCCACAGGGCTACAAAGTTTGATCCTTACTCTTTCCCAGCACTGCCATGGGTCTGCTTGCCCTCCAGAGAGAGGTGCCCCATCCTCTCGTCCATGGGGGGTGACCGCTGCTGACGTTGGTTGTCCCCGCCTGGTCCCACCTGCGCCATAGACGTTGGCGATGTCGGCGAGTGGCGCGCCGAAGCCGACGACGAACTGGACGTGCTCATGGGGGCACTTTCGGTCGGAGAGGGCGACTTCTTTGGGGGCTGCTGCTGGGCCGGGGCGGGGAACCCCCTCCCCATAGGCATTCCGCCAAAGCCACGCCCAAATGCCACTGGCACGGGCACAGGCACAGGTGTTGGTGTCGCAGCTTTCATTCCTTTAAATAAAACAAACATATCAAAGAGTAGCCATTCACTTTGATTTGATAATCACAGTCTACAAGTCAGTCAATTGATTTTGTTCTAAAAAACACATCTACTTTTTCCCCGTTTTCGTAGGATGTTCATGGGAAAAATATATGCTTTTCTCACTTGCAAAATTTCCTTAGCCCCGTACTATAGGTGGGGCTAAGGGGGGGGGGGGGGTCTTAGCCCCACCGATATAAGGGGCTAAGCTTAGACCTGTTTCTGTTCTCACTTGTTTTTACCAAAGTGGGCTAGCCCCACCAATAATCTGGGATTATTTGGCCTGCAAAAAAGCAGGGCTTACCCCGCAATTGCAGGGCCAAGCCAAATAGTCCAGGGCTAAGAGTGCAAGTGAGAACAGAAACGAAAAATAGTATGGGGCTAAGAAAATGTGGTGTCAGCTCTCAAGGCCGAAACGCCGAGACCAATCAGATAATGCCCGACGGGCGAGTGACCTTGATGCGGAGTGGTAAAGAGCAGATGTGCAAGACGTACACTCATAAATATTCATAAGCTGTCGAGAAAGTCCAGGGCTAACAATTTAGAGTGAGAACAGCTAGTACGGGGCTAAGGATAGTAAGGGGCTAAGAAAGCCTAGCGAGAAAAGGGTGCTAGTGTACCATGTTGTATATTATACCCTATGAGAAAGAGAAAGTTTCCACACAAGACTCCTAAATGTCTTTGTATGGCAGTGTGTTTGTGTGTTGATTTATTGCTGTTGTCTTTTGTTCTTGCATTTTTTTATAATTATTATTTTTTTTATTCTAATTTTATTTTATTTATTTATTCTTATTTATTTTTTATATTTACTTATTTTTTTTCTTTCTTCTTCTTCTTTTTTTTTTTTTTTTTTGGGGGGAGGGGGGATTCTACCTTAGCCTGAGTGTACTGTTGCCACTGATGGTAACAAATTGCATGTACCAGTATTGAAATCCTATTATACTGTATCTACTTGCGAAGCAAATATAGTACATGAAAATGCCATGAGTTGCTGCACAGGCCAGGGATGACTCATAAGCACGAGGGTATTCCCCTCATGTTAGGTTGGGCAAGAGAAAGTGCCTACCAGGTGCAATGTTGAGCAAGACATGGTGGGTTGCGCAATGACCAAGCTCACATATTGCGCAATACAACTGTTATCAATTCTGATCAGAGCATTACACACAAGCTGGGTTACTGTACAATATCAGCTACTTGTACAGTTTGTTGTTAAACTTAACACTTTAAAAAAAAATGAAGTAAACATTTTACACTTTTTTGTCCCTAAGTGGTCTTTTTTCCTCATAAAATAATGATGCACAGCTTGTTTGAATACCAGTAGCATCACAGCATGTTTGTTTTGAAGAAAACAGGCATGAACAGTATCACCCTTATCCGCCTCCCTTGCAAGTTATTATGCCCCCACCCCCCCCCCCCTACTTTCTCTCCATGCTCATGAAAAATGGCTTGAAAAGTAGCACCCCCCCCCCTTTTCTTACCACTTTACATTTCTTTGTACAATGGGAATACTGTCATTCCTGCATACAAAAGGTGGTCTTTTCCCACTTTCTAGAAAACCCCTATGCTGACACATAAGAGTAGGGTTTCATCCTCCATTGTTATACAGGGAAATCAGTCAAGCATGACTTAACACAAAGACACACACACAGGCACACAAAAATCAAGGGCTACACTTATTACAGTAGTAAGTGCACACAGTTCTTCTGGAATGAGCTTGTTTATGCATACGGTAAGGGTAATGGAGAGAGATATAGAGAGGGAGTAAGGGGATGGGGAGCAGGGCAAATATTACACATTATTTGCAAGAGCTACTTCCCACCAACTTCCTGAACACACAAGCACACACACACACACACACACACACACAAAAAAAAAATAATTGATGTCTACACTGATTAAAAAATCTGTGCAAAATTCTCCCCAAATGAGCTTGTTTTTTGGTAAGGGACATTCAAGAGAAGAGGGGGGGGGGGGGGGGGGGGGGGAGGGGAGGAGGGGGCAAGATGGTGAGAAGGGCAATTTTTTGGTAATACGCAATAACTTCCTGAATTTTTTGTGTTCGCATTACACCCTTTGATATGTACAACATATTATATACAGGGGCTCTTTTTTCATTAACAGGTGTAATTTGTTGGGGTTCTTTGTAATTTGCAACTATAATTGCAACCATGTACTTGCACACTGTACTAAAATACCTGCATTTGCTAAACTTAAGACTTTATGTACTACACTACACACACATACACCAGTCACAGTGCGATTATCTTCACCACACTGAAGCAGCATATTGAAGGAAGAAGAAGATTTGAAAAAATAATAATTACCTGGAGCTTTCTTCTCTTCCACTTTCTGCTGTTGCTGCAGGGCAGCCAGTGCCTGAAAGCCTCTGCCAAACGCAGGCTTAGGGGCTCCCGGGGCTGGAGACTCCTGTCTGAGCTGGGGCGAGGGCTTGGGGGCTGAACTCACCGCCTGTACACAAGAAAACAGAACAGTATACAACTATGAAAAAAAAATTGACGGAGGGGTACTTTTAAAGCCTGAAGTCATGACGGTACATGCTTCACTAGTGACTAGGCAGGGAACAATTACATATTTAAAGGCTGATGAGCAAGCCCAATCAGCTCACTCGTATTTGATTTGTGAGAAATTGGTGTGGGGACCAATCACCAACGAATGCTATGCATCCCTGTCTATGTGGAGCTCTCAGCCCAAAATGTGTTTCACTTTTTCCCTGCTAATGCTAGGTTGTGCATGATATACGCTTTTGGTATTTTTTAGGGGCTTAATCGGCATGAACTTGACTTCTGATTTATATCGTAACTCTGTATGGAGAGATACAGGATTGGGCTTGCAATCATATCAGATATAACTGCAACTCTTTATGAGACTGGCATAGTTTGATGCTACTTATGTGATTTATGTAACTTGTAACTGTATACATTAAGGAGAGGGAATTAGACTTGCCACCTATTCAGGTCAATCACACATATCTATAAAACGGGGTCATGATAGTAGCACACTACTAACGTGATCTCCATTGCTGTGGGGCTGGTCTCCGCTCTGGCCTGGTCTCCTGGGCGGCTCCTCCAGGAGCTTCAGGAGGGCAGCACCCCTCCCACCACGTCCGAATCCTGCCATGGCTAGGGCCTAGGGTAGGCTGCTAGCTGCAGGTCAAATCACAACTGGCTCTACTCTTTCTGTGTGTGAGGAGAAACATCAAATTTTGTTTACACTGGCTATCTCTGTGACTGTGATGTAACCAATTGATAAATTAGATTATAAATATCCTACATAGCTTAAATCCTGTATAGTGATTGGTTAAAACAGCATCATGTGACCAAATATATTTCAACTCTGATTTTCGTGACGTCAGACCTCGAAATAGTTTTAACTGTACCAATATTCTGTTATTTCAGAAAACTGGATATTCTGCTATCGATATCCGTCGATTGATCGCTTAATTTTTGTACCGCGGCGGCTGCGCAAGCTCTGTACAAAATTTGTAGAATCACCATCCACTTAGAGAAATATTTTTGGTCGGGGAAAATCATGTGACTAAAAATAAGGGCCTCACTTCTTCTGCGGAGGTGTGATGAGTAAAAATTTAAAAAATAAAAAAATGAAAAGGTCCTCACTTCTCCCGCAGAAATGACTAAAAAAAAAAAATGATGACTAAAAGAAAATTTAACAATAAGCAAAAAGAACCTCATTTGTTTTGGTTTAAAAAGGGGGGGGGGGGGGTGGAGCCATGGGCCGGATGCCCCCCCCCCCCCCCCCCCCCCGATCTGCCACTGCCTGTCACTTAAAAATGATGGGGGTTAGTGCCAGCTTTGCACAACTCATAAAACCCTAATGACGTACCAAACATTTCGAAAATTGTGACACCACAAACATTATCAATAGGCAAGTGACAAATAATATAAAGAAACAGCAGCAACAAATAATAGCAAGTGCTTCATTCCAATAAGAGCACAAACTGAACGATACAGGTGCTCCTTCTTTACTTCCCATCCATCATCACTGAGTAGTGCCACTAGTGGAACCACCTCATGCCTGAGTGACATCAACTCAACATCCACAAATTCATTCACGAAGCCGAAGGTAGGGACGCCCATGTGTCACTAGATGGCGCTTCGCACGTAAGTGCAAAAACGGAATGGCAAAATGGTGCGCGCAATTTGTGAGATGCGTGATCTGTTCGGGTAGCGGAATTCCGATGTAGAATATAATCAAAGTAAATTTATGGGTTGAGATTTTCAGCTCAACAACCCTGTGAGTTCTTCTTTCATATGCAACAAAAAGTTTTGGGAAAGCTGCGATGACCGAGCGAGATCGAAGCATTTTGCGGTAAGTTTTTGAAAATCCACTTCACTTTTTCGTGAATTATGGTGAAAACGAAAATGTTCCGTTATGTGGATCAATTCGAAACAAGAATAGTGTCAAGAGTAAATACTGAGCTTCTATTTGGCTTTTGATTTATAACGTTTTACAAAGGCGCAGTTGTGCCGCAAAAGGGTTTTATGAGCCCATGTTTAGATGTATGAATATGCGGTGTTGATAAATGTTATGAAATTCCGGAGGGGGCAACGTCAATCGTCGCGCAATTCCAAGGCTCGCTTGTCGGCTGCTATGATAGCTCCGGGTAGCCGCGCGTGGCCGCCACAGTCGGCGGCTAAGCTAAGCCGAGCCGGTGGGATCGGCGCTATATATAGCTGACCGCGATGCGTGGCTTGCGCGGACATGGCGTCCCGCACACGCGCGCACTATACTATGATGGGTGGGCCATTCTCGCCGCACTTACGATTTGAGACGAAAACAAATACGTATTTCGATATACTCTTACGCTAAATCACACTTACTTTCATGCTTTATATTTTCAAAATCATATTACAGAGACATTTTGAGTAAACACTTACGAATAATTGTATTTTCAGTGCAAAACTGTGAGCCTGTCAATATTTGTCGACGATAAAGTTGTGGCCCTTAAACGCCGCACCGTTTACGTGCATTGTCAATGGGCTTCTCTTGATCGATTATGTGTTCGATTTCATGGTGACTTGGTGATTTGAATAAAAAAGAAATTTGTAGTTTGCTTGTTCATGTGATTTACGTTTGAAGTAGACTATTGATAGAAGAATTCTATTTTCTTTAAGGCTACCCTAGATGTTAAATGGAACGAGGTCCGAAAAAAAGAGACTGCAATAATACGAGAGTCTTCATTTCGATCGCATTTTCTCGGAACGCGCATGATGTAGTGCCGAAGGCATGCGCATCACGATCAAACTGACTTCTCCGCTCGGCTACCGAAGCGATCGCGGTGCGGGTGCGCGGCAGGAATTTCGGAGAAAACGGATTTTCTGGTCGGCAAATAATTTTGACATTTACCGAATAATGTGATTTTTTGAAGCTTAAAATTTCAAAAGACGATGATTTGATGAAACTTGCATTTTTTGACTCGTAATTGCGTAGCTTGACAGAAACTGTTGTGCCGACGGAGATTCTATAGTCTCACGCGTGATACGCTTACCATTTCGTTCTAATACGCATTTTTGCTAGTGCGTCGATTAAGGGCCCCGCGGTGAGAATGGGCCACTAGCCATACATGTATATCGGAACATGTATCGGCCGTGCTGCGCCGTTCGCATGCGCCCACCGCACGCTCGCAGAAAGTCCGATTGGCAATATGCATGCATGCCTCACGTAACAATAGGCTGGCTGAACCCGTGCGGATTCAGCAACCCACCGGAATATACGCTAAGCGAGTACCGGTAGATCGTTAATTAATATTGGCAAATGCGCGAATTTTGTGTACAGTGTAGCCGCAGTATCTGTGACTCGGAGACGATGCTAAAATCTTGCTTAAATAAATACTTTTCTTGTTATTTTGCCAAAATTAATGATTTCTATGGATTATCAATATTGCAAACAAGCATATATGGTGAGCATTTGTATTTTGGAGTTGTTTTAATATTTTGTGGGCGTCCATACCGAAGGCCAATGTCAGGACCTTCTAATTATCCCTGCGCCCTCTCTCACCCGATGCGTCTATGGTACAAGGCCCCTGCATAGTACACATGAAGATCCACATCCAGATCCAGATAGAGGCACTGTCTAACAATTAGTAACAGTGCCTCACTAACTTGAGTAACTAGCTAACGCGGTGACGACAACAGCAGCTGACTGGGTGATGAAGATATGGCTTGGCAGGAGCACTGCCACTGCAGTGCTGGCAGTCTGCAGTGCAGTGCAGTGCAGTGCCAGTGGCAGTGCAGTGTGACTGTCTGCCAGTGTCAGCTTGACACTGATAGTGATGAAGAAAACACGATGGAAAGTAAGACTTAAGAAATACTTCTCAAATGACAATCAATATAACTTTAATCTGGACTAGAAAGCCATGGTCATGTGTTGTTGTTAAGATACAAGATGCCAAAGTCAACTCACATTTGCTTGTCAAAATTTGCCTCACGCGTTGGCCATCTCAAACCGTTCCCACTCAAGAGTCAAGTTTTATATTTTGTGTACAAATTATCGGAGTTCGACCTCTATGCGCTGATCTCGCACATAACCATGCACTGCTCATGGTACACATTATTCATTATTGGCGGCTTGACGAAAACAAAGTAAACGGCAGCAGCGAATTCGTTCAAGAAACACTCAAGGGTCAAAGGTTATGGGCAAGTTCCGGCTTGTCGCAAACCAATCATCAATTCTCCCGCCACTCGAATCGAGTTGATTCCGCGCGAAACTTTGTCCAGCTGTCATTCTACGTGCAAAAGCGGTGAGCATCAGACGTCCGTAACTCGCGCTCCTCAGACTCGTTTCTAATTTCTTGATTTCAAGTTTTGAAATAGCAATTTCACATCAAACATCATGTTCGAAGCAAGGCTACTCCAAGGATCCA
Organism: Arbacia lixula; assembly: GCA_963669155.1. Taxonomy (NCBI): domain Eukaryota; kingdom Metazoa; phylum Echinodermata; class Echinoidea; order Arbacioida; family Arbaciidae; genus Arbacia; species Arbacia lixula. Next base: position 10,941,716 of record OZ022593.1, read on the forward strand.
TCCTGAAAAAGGCCCTGGAAGGAATCAGGGAACTCATCACAGAGGGAAACTGGGAATGCTCGTCATTAGGTGAGGAAAATAAGTCAAGAATCGATCATCATCATTCGTGATCATGTCGATACACAACTTCCTTCAAAAAAACTTCATGATCACATTCACAATTCAACTGATTAAGAATGTCAAGAATCACATTCACAATTCAACTGATTAAGAATGTCCAGATTTTGATGTTAGACCGCCTTGGCTTTGGTAAAAGACTGAGTAGGGAATCCTTTTAATTTAATGTTAAATTTGACTTTATACTGTGAAGTGATCATTTCTTCTGCATGCCTGAGGCTGAGCTAAATTTTGAAAAATGTTCTTTCTCAACAAGTCAAGAGTAGTCTAGAGATTATACTTTTTTTTATAGTTCACACTCACAGATATCTTGTGATGTGATTTTCATATTTTGTGCTGACAAAAATGATAACCAAGAAGTTGGTAGTTAAAAACTTGTAACATTTTGTGCGAATGCAATAAATGGTAATGTATGTGAAAACGTGGACAGGAATAACTAATTAAATTATTCAAATAACGTTCTTGTTCACAGTTCAGATCAAATATAATGGCGTGAGTTACAGAGACTGATTTTTATGTCTCAGTCCAAGATTAATTAAATGAAAACATTGCCACGGACAAACACAGTCATGACCAAGTCTGCCCAAAACAAAATATGAATGAACATAACTTGCTGATAATTATTTCTTCCTTTTTTGTACTTGTAGGTATCAGCATGCAAGGCATGGACAGCAGTCATGTGGCACTTACCGTTCTCAGTCTAAAGGATGCCCTCTTTGACCAGTTTAGGTGTGACCGTAATGTGACGCTCGGACTGAACCATAATACGTAAGTATTAAACGGCGAGTAGAGTCCAGACGCACATTAGAATATTTGCAAGTTACGCTCAAATGGTAATAAAATCCTGATCAAGTTTGATTGTGTGAGAAGAAAAATTGCCTTTGACTGAGGAAAAGCTTTAGCTTATTTTGCCTTCAACATTAGGAACCTCCATGCAATTAAGAGCACTCTCTTTAGCTAGAAATACAGGTTTATTTCACCTGAAGGGTATACTCTATTCCAAAAAAGTTAGCTTAGACTTGGGATATCTAATCAAATTTTTATGCAAATAAGCTAGGGACAATGAAATATGTAAATGAGCCTCTGCCTCAGACTAAAATTTGTTCAAATGTACTGAATTGGCTTAGAACACAGTTCAAAATAAAATTGGAAAGAAGTTGGTATGAAAGATAAAACTGCTCTGGGGCAATACAATAATCTCTAGAGGCTCATACTTTTCCATTGCATTGCATGTCAAAAACAACTGCAGTATCATATTTTTTGTTTTCCCTTGGCTCATTCTTGGAATGATTCATAATTTGTCGCTCATCAATATTAGTGAAAATTTTGTTTTAAAATGTGATTTTGAATAATTAGGATCTAATTTCTGAAAAGCAGGCATTTTGCTCCTAGGAGGACATTTTTCATGTAATTCTCTCCTAGGCATACATGAGAAAATTCTGACAAAGAACATTGATTTAACAATTTAAAGGAAACGAAAAAAAGTGAAACATTTGAAAGTTATTGCACTCAATTTACCATGCAATTTTGCCCTTCTTATTTTATAGATTCTCGAAAATCCTGAAGTGTGCAGCCAACGATGATGTCATCACGCTCAAAGCTTCTGATCAACCAGATGATGTTAACATCGTATTTCAGTCAGCAAACGACGAGAAGACGTCAGATTTTGTCATCAAGCTTATGGAAATCGATGCAGAGCAGCTTGGCATCCCAGTACGTTCTCCTTCTTTGTCTGCCAAATGTAGTGCTGCTTTGTATGAGTTGTCGTAATGGTGCTTAATTGTGAGAGTAACATGCAAAGATTTATGTAGATGCATGTTTTTAATCATCTTCAACCCATTTTGGCAGGAAATGTGTTATTTAAAGCAGAAAAATCAAATATATATTAAGCACTTTCTTATCCTCTGGGAACAAATTGTTACTGTGAACTTCCAACATCTACGCATTTTCCAATTGTGCTCAAACTCGGACGCATTTTTTGACCGAGTTGATGGATTATATTGTTACCCTTTCTTTGTTGAGAGAAATCATATTTTTCCAAACAACCATGTCTGAAAGGTTGTAAGGAAAGAAAACTTGAAAGAAAATTACTATCACACTTATAAAGTGCTATCCTGTGTGTTGTTGGCAGCAAAGTTGACCTCAATACACGATACAGAAACTTGCCGTGTGTACCCATGGTGATAAGAGGGTTCACTCTTCCCCCATTGCTTGTTCCCCTTTAGGACACAGAGTACGCCGCCACCGTCAAGATCCCCTCCTCAGAGTTCCAGAGGATCTGCCGCGACATCAGCCAGTTCAGCGACATCGTCGTCATCTCCGCCAAGAAGGGCGTCATCGAGTTCTCTGGATCGGGCGAGATGGGATCAGCAAAGATCGCCCTGAAGGAGAATGGCAGCATTGAGGAGGAAGAGAAGGTCAGCAGAATTTTTTTTTCCAGAATAAAATATGTTGGCACCATCACAGAAGTGTGCAAAAACTACTTGACCTTATATCACACTTGTTGAACATCAAGGTGATACTTAGCTCACTACTCACTTCCCTAAGTTGCCACATCCAATCAAAGAGATTCGAAGATGGGATTTCATCCTAAATTCTAAGTAATCACTTTCATTATTAACAGGTCCACAAATTGATGAGAAACTTGTGAATATTTTAATGAAGTACACTATTTTTGGTTGGAGGCAAATTGGCAACTCGGTTTATTAAGTTGTGATGTCATAGGCTTACTTTCTTACTTTGCATGTTTTGTTATCCAATTTTAATCACTTTTTCCAAGTATTCTATAATTTTTTTTTCAAACATAGCTTGCTTCTTCACGCTTTTCTTTCCCCTGTGTTTCACAAAGGACTTTCTTGTCACATCAAAGAAAAATAAATGTCTAAACCTACAGAAGGAAATTGTGAATTAGGTAAGATTCTTACCAGGAAAGTCTGTCACAATGAATGAATGGGTTCAATACTAAGATATTTATGAACAATTTTATTAATTGTGATTTTCCTTTTTATTTCCCTTTTTTAACAGATTTCTATTGACATGGACAAGGATCAGCCATGCAGTCTCACATTCGCCATCAAATACCTGAACCTGTTCACACGTGCCACGTCTCTCTCAGACACAGTCACGCTCCAGCTCTGCCCTGAACACCCACTTGGTATGTACATTCTCACAGCTCCTTTCAGACATGACATTTAGTACTGTACTCTGTTCATGTTCATGTAGGAAGAAGAGGATTAAATGATGATGGGGTGGGGGGGAGTGATTCTCTAACACGTGGTCTTCTCTTTAAGGGACTCGTTCTAACTCTCACCATACTACTCACTTTGTATAAATAATGAAGGCTTCTTTTAGAAGTGTATTTAGCACAGCATAAAATGCATGTGTAGGCCTATGGATGATAAACATGCTTGATGTGGTAAAGATGTGGACAGGGGGCAGGTATGTTAACATGCACATCCTTGGATTATGGAGAAATGGAAATAAAAGAGCAGGTTTAATCAGATGTAAGTGTCTCACTGGCTGCTCTCAGATGTAATTCCAGCACCGAACCAAGACACAGACATCGACTTGCTACACAATTTATGCACCTATGGTACTAAGAGGGCTAATCTTGAATGCAACGTCGAACTGTTAACAATAATACACGACTACAAACATGTTTTAATACTCTTGTTACTCTCGTTCTGCAGTTGTTTCCTACGATATCAGCGACAACGGGTTCCTGAGGTACTACCTTGCTCCAAAGATCGAAGAAGAGGACTAAACCCATTCATTCCACCCGCAAAACACGGCCAAGTGTGTAACTTTTTGGCTGACTGGATGCCAAATTTATCAAAAGAACATTTTCTGTCCTGCTCTCTAAATTCTCTCACAATGGATGAGAGATTTTACCATATCCCTGTTACCTAGTCATCAGTGGCGATGTCAGTGAGCATAGACTGTGAATTAGATTATCATTGTGAAGTTACTGTATGTTGTGAGTTGCCTAGGAAACCTGGTGGAGCCTTTACAAAGGTATGATATCCTTAAAAAGATAGTGATTAATCCACATTCTCCAGGGCTGCCAATTTACAGACCAATCCTGAATCTTAATCCTGGCATATAATTTTGCCTTATTGCAGGCTTTGTAGGTAAACCAATTTATTTTCAATCTTGGGGGTAATTAAATTTCTATTCATTTTGTTATGTCAGATTTGTTGGCCATGTGGGCTATTCGGTTGACATTAAAAAAGGATTTAGCTGCATTTGCAAAGAAAGATTTCCCCCGATTAACCTTTGTATTTCAAAGTGGAATTGGTAGACCTTTTATGTACATCTACTTCAGATAATCTAATGCTTCAAAAACCTTGCTGATAGTGCAGTGGGGGGAGAATCAACTTGAATGTGGCTTTTTGAGAGTATTATCACAATGCCCTGTAAAGTTGTCACTAGGAACACATTATTTAAGAGACAAGTGCCATGTTTGACATTGCATTTCAATTTTCATATGAATTCTTACTTGCGAGCTCAATGGTGTTTTTTTCACTGCAGTGAAGAACCCTGTAAAAAGTTGCTCCACAATCAGTGGCCCAGGTAATGTTTGCATGATTCAGCAGTGTCATTTCATTGCATCGGGCTTGAACAGTAATAATCTCCGCAAAAAGATTTTCCCTGGAGCAGAGGAAGATTTGCTTTTCTTTTGTACATTATTTGCTTTGTACAGGAATCCAAGCTGCATGGTATTTATTTTTACAAATTCTATTGTTGGATACAAGAAAAGGATTTTTCTAGTTTTCACAATTGACATTTTCAAAGTAGCACAAAGAAGCACAGATTTCAAAGTAGACACTTCAATTCGTCAGACATCCAGATAATGTTCTTTTGAGTTTCAGTCTAGATCCAGTGTCATATTTGTATGTATGTGTGTAAATACTTATCAATTGTATACAGTCAAATTGTGATTTCATTCATTGTCCATCCATGTGAATACCAACTTTTCCTATCCCTTTTCATCTATGTCTTAGTATGAACCTTTGGCTTGATAATGCACTTTACAATGAAACTACTTCAAACTAACAAAAACTAACAATGGTATTGGTCATTACCTATTACCTATGGTATCTTCTTTGCGAGTGTGTGTATCGTTTATTGCATATGGTAGAGTTGCAGTCTCATTTGACATTTTTCCTTGTTAATGTGTGCAGATCTTATGCAATACTTTAGACGCTCATTCTTGTGAGAATGATTCTCATTCAGCCCAAATATGGGTGAATGTTCTATTTTCTTTACCTCTGAAGGCTACCGTACATGACACGATCCAATCAGTTGTATGATTCTGCTACTGGCTGAATCGCAGGACCTGGTTATTTGATTTGTGATCGTAGGTGACATCACATTTCCAGTCGTGGGCCCTTACAACTGCAGAATCATGGCAAAATCTTGTCATCTACGGTTGCCTTTGCATTAATCATGTGTAAGTTGCATTCATATGTAAAGTTTAGAAGTCTCACATGCGCAAATACAACATAGCTGATGAAATCGGCTTTATGATATGATTTCGACTTTTACCTGAACTGAAGTGCATTCTCAAATCAATAAAGATATATTTAAACAAAACATTTTTGGATACATGTATTTTGTTTTTGAGTATTGGTAGGTGTGATGTTGTGTTTTATAATGATAGATGAATGAGAACTGAATGTATAATGGTTGTTATGTGAGATGAGGTACTAGTTTTGTTTGGGTAAATGCTGGTAACCAAAGAATAAAGTCTGTAGCAAAATACTGTACACATGATACCAATTCCCTTTAAAGTAATTTGTACGCAGTGTAATGAATTGTAACATAATTTTATCCATACTCGTAAAATTAATGTATTCTTCATTTACACATAAGGGATAGCACATGTCCTGATAATAATTGGAGGTAATCAAGTCAGAAGTAACATTCTACCATCAACACCAATATTATGTTATTTTGTTCAACTTTTGGGTTATTATTTCCTAATGTCCTTGACATAAAACAACAATGGTACCATGTGGTCATGGCGGAACGACATTCCTTTAACCCCCTCAATCTCGTGAAGACATAGAATGTGAGAGAACTCGATGTGTTTTTACGGTTTGATACATGTACCAAGATATAATCACAGATCCCACCATCTTTACCACTTCAACCCTCTCCTTTATTTAATCTCCACTGAATGATGCAGTCTTCAGACCCTTGCCATGTAAAGGCTGAGTGGAAGAAGGAAAGCTAGGGTCAATGGAGTGCAACTTGAAACAAAACAGCATGGTACATGTAGGTCATCATGTATGACCTCTGTGATAAGTACATTGAGAGTTGTGTGAGTATGTGAGATCTTATTAAGAGTGCAAGGTTTTGATCTTCCTCAAAATATGATGTGTTAGTGTGTTGACGTGATGTGATGTTGATGTGATTGTGATATATGATGTGTTATATGTTATTGTGAATATAAAGGGAGCATTGATCAATGCCATGGACAAATAAACACACTCAACAAAGATTGATAACAGTCAATGTTGCAAAAGAATGCAACATACACACAAATATATATATGTTTTTACTTGCAAAAAAGCAAGTTCTGAGATGTAACATGCAGTGAAACCTGCTTGAGCGACCATATATAGAGATAGACCACCTGCCTTTAGAGACCACATTCTGTATTTCCCTTGAAAAATATTTCTCTTTGAAACCTACCATATATCAAAGTATGGTAACATGTGTATTAAGATCACATTGTGCAGTTTTCATGTAGTTGATTTACGATTAGGGCTTGAATTTTAGCATGAATGTGAACACATCTACTAAATTCATGTTGTGGTCTGGAGGCAATAGTGACGAAATGAGCTGCACACTGTGATAATTCATTCCCATGGTAACGCTGAGACATGGATGGATCATTCATTGTTGCAGAATGTATGTGGTGGCTCAAATGTAGGTTGTGGATGTGGGGGGTAGGGGGCATCCCTATGTCACATACAAGCAAGCTTGGATTATAATTGTAGTGCTATTTTCAGCCAATATTACTCTACTTACAAATCAATTCCCTTCGTATGCTGTATGTTTTTTACAAACCAAGACAGATTACCACTTGAGATGGGCACTTTGCGTTTAAAAAAAATGACAAAGCACCCCTAGCTCTTTTGGGTTGCACATTTGGATGGCAAACATGATAAAGCACAAAGAATCCATCCCATCTAAAACATCTAAAATCTACCTCCATCCTCCAAGAAGATTTGAGTTAGCCTCATAACATCTTCTCCATCTGAGTATCAGTTTAATCAATACATTTCTTTCGTTCTTTATAATCCAGAACAATCTCCTTTTGGCTTTTGATCCATCGTTCCAGAATATCTTCCTCTTCCTCTTTCAAATTTGCAACATATGTATGCCTGCTGTACGCTTGCACACATTTCATACAAAGGATCCATTGTTCAACATGGTGTATGTAATATATTTTGCAATAAGGATATTATGTGAATGATAAATGAGACTGGAAAGAAGAGGAGAACTGCAAAAATATGTAGTTCAGTGCGCGCGGGCGTAAATGGGTGTGTGTTTTTTGTGTGTATATTTATTCAAGCTACGTACCGTACGCGTACGTATACGCGTGCGCTGCGCGCGCGTTGCTCAATGCATGCATTGCATGGGATCGATCACTGGAATCCGTAGTCGAAGAGGCGAACTAACAACAAAAAGGGCATATTTTGCCTTGTACAGTCGTTAACTTTGTATTTTAACACACATCACAATGGCATTAAAAAGGATAAGTAGGGTAAGTAATATTACACTGAAAAAGAATCTATGGGAGGGAGTATTTCGCCTAACAAACCGGTGATTTTCATTTTGTATTGGTTACGTTGCGTTGCGTTGATGCAATCGCGGTAAGGAAGTGTACACAGTAAACTACACTTTTTGTACCGTAGGCGTAGCTGTGTGTGTTTCTAAGTACGGCAGTTCGCCGCACAGCAGCACAGCTGAGTGAATGAAATGCTTGCGGTCTATGTTTTTGTTTGTGTGAAGATCGAGTGACTCATTGAACATTATCAGTCTAAGTTAACGTTTATAAACTATTGTAATGAATCGATGTAGGAATTTGTTTTCCATATTTTAATGTTGGTGTTGCAATATGCCTATTTTATTTAACAGGATTTGTTGTAATATAAATCTGTGGACCTAACCATCTAGCTAGCCTAGGGACAGAAACAAAGGGTTGTCGTACTTATGTCAAAGAGCTATTCTCCTGATGTTGTCTGTTGATGGACAGATACCTCTAAAGTGAATTCACACTGCGTCATCACAGCTTCAGTAATTTATGGTTAAGTATACAGGCGATAGTAGTGCTGAGGAGCAAACATGTAATTCAATCACTTTAATTTTGTAGTTCAACTTGTTGCAAACAAAACTTACAGACTTATAGTATACTCAAAACTAAGTAAAGCAGATCATGAGTTTGGTCAATATGACAGTTGAGGCTTTCCATCATGTAAAGTTTGATGCACAAACCAGATTCTTTTCCTTCAATTGTCTTCATTCTCCTGCAGATTTAGTCTTATGAGGAACTCCACGTCTGGGTCTTACATCGAGCTATTGAAAAATGCATCAACATTTTGGTTTGGTAATCTGTTTGGAAAAATTGCTGGGTAGAAAGCATAAAATACTCCTTTAGTCAGCGTGACGGGCATTTTTTTTTATATCTTGTAGAGGTTGCTTTCTGTGTCAAAATCAATGATTTAGACGAATAGGGTATATTTTTGCATGCTAACATGTACTCAATATTTTATCCTTTGTTTTTATTGGTAGGAACTTGAAGATTTCGACACAGACCCTCCAGCACAATGTTCAGCTGGCCCTGTCGGGGATGACAGTAAGTGATCGTTTCTTGAATTATTTTGTTTCTTTTCTGAAGGTATAGAGGATAGAGTACTGAAGTGATGTAGGCATATCCATTGTTATGCAGGTTTCTGGTTCTGAACTATTGGTTAAAGGGAGTATACTGTACTGGGAAGACAAAAAAGCCTTCAAAAGGTGATCTTAAGCAATATTCTTGCCAATGGTCTTAAATTCATGTATTGTCCATTTTAGAAACTTGCTGAAAGTAATTTGCCCTCAAACGATCCACATTTGGAGTAATTAGTGATTAAATCACAACTCCTTGAAATGTTCGGCCCGAACAATTTCAGGATTTGTGATTTAATCATTAATTACTACAAATGGGGATAATTTTAGGGCAAATAATTTTCAGCAAGTTTCTAAAAAGGACAATACATGAATTTAAGACCATTGGCAAGAAGATGGCTCACGATCACCTTTTGAAGGCCTTTTTGTCTTCCCAGTACAGTATACTCCCTCTAAGTACATACAAGAGATTCACTGGTCCGACATAACTAACAATCTAGTGTCGGCACTCTCAATGAGAGTCCCTGCTTTGATGTCCACTGTTTGCTCTACCCAGTACCCACATAGTTTAGAACCAGTTGTCTTTACAACAGCTTACTCTATTATTATAGCAGTGATCTTGCGTCCATTGTTATGTGCAGGTTTGTTGTGCTGAACAACATCACTCAAGTGAGAGATTCACCAGTCAGTGTTTTGTTTTTTATGGACTTGTGTCGTGTAGAGTTACATGTACTAGTCTGGACAACACACTTTGGTGCTTTATAGCACTTAACTGTTCAGAGCACTCGATTGATGCTCTAGTTTCAACTCAGGCTCATTCGAGAGTACTAACCTTATAACACTCATAACATAAGACTTGAGAGAGACGGGTGTGTGCAAAATACCTTGTCCATGAGTATTCTGGTGGGGATTGAATCCAGAACCTTTTGCATCAGAGGCAATTACTCTCATCAATGCTCCACAGTGCTTGTTAACCAATTCATTACCATAGGCACAATAGTATAATTTTAAGCACTATATCTTGGCCTAGAACTGAAAAGGTAAAAAGTAAAATAACAAATCTAAAGCTATGTTAGCTAGGGAGCACTTTAAAACATTTCAAATATTGTGAAACATTTTTTGATACTGAATTAAATCAATCTTTTCTTTATAAAAACAAACATGATACCCCCCCCCCCCCTAAAATAAAAAAAACAGTTTTTTGTTTTTTTTTCAAAAATATTGCAGTGTAAATTTGTGGTGAGATCAATGTGAAATTAATGAAGATTTTGGTATCATCATCATGAGTCACTTAACAGCTATTCTCTCCTGTTGTTTTTCTGTTGTTGATATCAAAAAGCAAGTACATTTGTTCTGAGTGAACACAAGTCATTAATGTAATGTAGAAAACTTCAAGGTTATAAAATATCTTAAGATTTCCTTTTCGAGGTTCACATTAAAACGAAGGACCTTGGATATTGAGGCTGGCATCCGTTTGTTTGCCACATTTTTTTTTTTGGACAGTTTCCAGTAGAAGAAATGTATCGGCTTTGTATTTCCTGAGCAAGTGACCTACAAATAGTTTGATGGGAGGTATGCCAACTGTTATGAAGGAGCAAGTCGGCATACATTCCCGAAGAGCTTTCAAGAGGTTCATCTTTCGATATTTGACCCACATTATTGCTTTCGTGAGAGAAATGTGGATGAGTGGCCATATTCATTAAATCTTCACATGATATGTGTGAACATTTCACCAGTAATGTGCAAATCCTATGAAGCTTTATCTTAATTGGCAGTGGAAGGGTTAAAACCATGCTTTATGTACATGTATACCTAGCGAGTTGCTGAAGGGTAGAAAGGATTTATGAATAAGGCCCCTGCTGGATCCATTGAATTGAGTTCAAAGTACTGTTAATGACAGGGCTCTCAGGAAGAACAGTGTTCATACTGGTGTGGCTACCTGGGAAATATTGGTTGATACATAGTCATGATTAGGACTGTTAGGATTACTTTTACTACTTCTACTACTACTACTGCTACTACTACTACTACTACTACTACTACTACTACTACTACTACTACTACTACTACTACTACTACTACGACTACTTCATTTACACTACAGCTCAAAGGAATTGGCATAGGGAAAGGGAAAGGGAAGGAGTCGGTATTAAACCATGGTATATTTTGTCCAGTTCAGCACGAAACACGATGCTTTAGCCTAAAAAGCATCATGTTTCATGCTGAACTGCACAAAATATACCGCAGTTTAAAACTGTGGCTCCTTCCCTTTCTTCCCTTTGCCTTTCCCTATGCCAATTCCTTTGAGCTGGAATGTACTACTACTACTAATATTACAACGACGACGACAACGACTACTACTACTACTACTACTACTACTACAACTTCATGTGCAACTACTACTACTACTACTACTACTACTACTACTTTAACTTCTACTTCTACTACTACTACTACTACTACTACTACACGTACTACTACAATTTCTACTACGACTTCTACTAATACTATTTCTGCTGCTACTACTACTACTATGATTGCTCTACTTCTTTGATATTATTGTATGAAGCTATGAATTATCTTCATCATAATGTAGTTTTTACTACTTCTTCTCCACCTTTTACATCTAGTGTTCAACTGGCAAGCAACTATAATGGGACCCTCGAACAGCGTTTATGAAAATGGCGTCTTTTTCCTCACAATCACCTTTCCCACAGATTATCCCTTCAAACCTCCTAAAGTAAGTATTCAAGCAAATCTTAATCCTGCAGCAGTCGATTGTAACCATCAATCCCTTCCCCTCAAGTGAAATCATGTGTTTGACATCATCTCAAGGTTTTTATCTAAGAATGTTCTACATTAGGGTAGAGTGAATCTTTGACGGTTCTTTTCGCTCGGATAAATCCTCACATTTTTAATATCATTTAAGACATACCAAACTGCCAAAAAAGGTTGCGATTTTACAAGGCTTGCAAGGTTACAATTGGCTGCAATATGAAGACTTTTGCCTGTAATTTACACTACCATAATCCAATGTAAAACATATCGTTGCCTTCTTGCATAGCATTTATCATTAATGGTAGCTTTACTGGCTGTGTAAGCTTCTCTTGAAACATTGAATTTGATTGCCTATTGAGCGATATTACCATGGTATTTACCATTGATGGTACAGTTACCATTAATGGTAAGTTTTATGCAACAGGGCCCTGGAGTAAAGTTGCTTCTGTGTATCAACATGATGTATGTACGTATATTAATGGTGTGTGATTAGCACAGAGGCTGGATAGTAGGCTGATGGGAACAATGGGCACGTACACAAATAATGCTCAGTCACTCATGTGGGTAGTGCACAGTCACAGAATGTATCTGGGCCTGTCTACAGTAATGAGTACATTCTGTTACATTTACTGTAACATTTGCATAAATATCTTAAATTCCAATATATTTTTCCCTCTCTTAAGTAAATCAGCCAATAATGATAAAATATCAAAGAAGTGTATTGATTTACATTTTACAAGGTTTTGTACGCTTCAGAAACTTTGCCCTGTACAAATTTGCCACAGCACGTTACTTGGTAACGGGACAGACGAGTTTGTAATACACTCGTCTGTCCTATTACCTCTGATATGGCAAATATGTACAGGCTTATTGTAGAAATGTATAATAATGAACAGTCAGACCAGGATTTTAGCTAAGTTATTTTGGAGGAAATTAATTCAACACTGCCATATTTTGGTGGTGCAAGGTGGTCATAATTTCAAATGATTAAGTTGCGCCCCCCCCAAAAAAAAAAAAAAAAAAATCCCTTTACTGTAGACAGACCCATTTGCCAAATGACTTCCCTGTGCAATATTTCAAAGGAAAGATTTTCTCATGTATCATGCACTGCAATATAATGTCTGTATGATGGGTGTTGTTTTTTTTCTGTCTCATTTGTAATGGTTGGTAAGTCTTTTGAAACCATGTTTGAAAAAAAAATATTTAAAAGTGCACTTTGTACGGTATTCACACGCTGTGGAGGAAGTAAAACATTCTTTTCAGTTTCAAATTCAAGTGATATGGCTCTTTTTACCTGAATTAGAAGAGAGAGGTGCACACACACAAGAAATGTCCTATATGGTAGTGAATTTCCGTTCAGACATTCAGTGTATGTTGGTGAACAGTGAAGTATATCAGTGGCCATGCTTCACTGCCATCACTGGAAGCATACCATACGCTCTCATTTACAATCACGAACCACACAATGACACCAGTCACACCCGTAATCAGCCATTTCATGATGTTTAGAACTCATACAAGAGAATATATTCTGAGGAAACAGTACTCCTGGCAGGGAAAAAAATCATGAACAGTTATTTGCAGGGTCAAGAAACACACACACTAAAAGCATGTATATATACCATAATTCATACTTTGGTAATATTGAGGAAAATTAATACTTCTCAGGGGCTTTTGGGGGGCATTGCGTGGGCTTAATCACCCTCAGCCAGCATGCCCTCAGCCCCTGTGTATTTCATTCACTGACTCCAAGATACATGTATGATATTATTATGAACTGTAGCACAGATTACAACCTCTAATCCAGTTAGGGGTGCTACAGTGCGCAATGTACATGTACTATTTACGAGTGCATTCCTGCCAGTGAGAACAGTGCCTCTAATAGCCTAGGCTCAAGGCTGCAGGCTGCTTTTATTTCATGGGCACCGCTATCACAATGCATGTACTCCAGCAGCCTGTCTTCTCCCTCTCTCCTCATCGTCACACCGGGGGCAGTAGAGCGGGCGTTGATTAGTCTCTGACTCCAGACATTGTGATTGTTGTGGGTGGCAGAGACACTGACCATACTCTACAGCTTATGACCTAGGCTATGCTCCCAGATATTTATTATTGCAACCAGCAAATGACCTACATGTACAGTGTACATGTATCTCTGTGCATGCAGATTGATGAATAGGCTGCAATCAGTATGTCGTTCAGGAATCAGGAGGGCGAAATGTCATTCTTGTTAGGTTACACATATGTCTTGTCCCCTTGCCAAACTTCTATCTAAGAGCCTTACTCTACATGTGTATTAAGCTACTAGCATTGACTGTAGCACATATTATAATTCATGGTTCCAATAGTGGAAGAAAGCAACACATTGGTGCTGAGTGAAATTTACCCCCAACTCTTATCCGCATTTCCCTCCATGCGATAAAGACCCCTGCGAAAACGTCATTGTTCTTATCTTGGGCATTTGTGCTCAGCATGGTTCAGTATATCCTCATACTGTCATTAAGCTAAAAAAGAAGCCCCCATTGTACATTTACATGTCTACATATACAAGTATATGTGTTCCTCAATTTGGTTCGAGAAATCACACTGGGTTTATAATGAGACAACGCTGTAAAGTACATGGCTGATTTGCTGTTCAAGATCCCGTTTACATGTAAATTATTTTGGCTGTCGGCTTCAAAATAAACCAAGGGTTAGGTATCTAGGAGCTTGCCTTAAATACGTACGGTGTTCCTAAAATTACATGTTCGTGTCTACATCTGTCCTTAGAGCTCAAACATCCACAGATGAGTGTACATTTATGCGGTGCTGGAAGTGTAAATGATTAATTCCTGAACCCTTTGTGTTCCATGTGTGCCTCTTTTTACATGTAATACACACAAATCCCATAGGGGAGGAGTTAATCTAGCACCTAAAGGATTAACAAGAGCTATGAGAACATGTTTCATCGAACATGTCATGCTTAATCTAACAGCTAGTCTATAGATGTATTGAAGCATGTGTCTCCATCACAATTATATGTTTTCTTTACCTGATTTTGAGGGTTTTGTTTAAAAAGGGAATACACCCAATTTTGCCTCTAGATCCCCAAATGTCAGACAATTCATAACTGGCAGCCGACCAGAATATTAAAAAAAAGTGCACAGTGCACAAATCAATATGGTCTACTGTACTGTACTTCAAATTTCAAAGAGGGATACTTACAGTATGCAAGTTCATGTCATGACCGTAAAGGGAAACACATGAACACTACAGCTCAAAGGAATTGGCATACAGTGTAGGTAAAGGGAAGAAAGGGAAGGAGCCGCAGTTTTAAACTACGGTATATTTTGTCCTGTACAGCATGAACAAATTATGTTTGATGTATCCTTTTTGTCTGTAGCGCATGCATGTACAAGTACTGTCTGTCTTGTGCAGTGTGTACTGTAGTGTACATGAAGTGCAGGGAACAATTTTCCTGGAAGAGCAGTGCAATGTAGGGAGAGTTGGCTACATGTGGATGTAAGCAGTCATCGGTAATTGGTAATTTGGCTCTGGGTAGAGGTTTTTTTTTTTTTCATTCATGGTTTATCTGTGTGCACATGCTGTACTGTGATGCAATTTTAAAAAAATCAATGGGTGGAAAGCACAGTTAAGGTGCAACCAGCTTTTCATTAAATTCACATCAATGTCAATACTTGTTATAAATACAAAATAAAAAAGCCACAAAGTCTTTGCCTATCGGATAATTTATTTTCGTACAATTTCCTCATTCCCCCTTACATGTACATCTGTTTTTGTCTCGCCTGAACGAAGTTCAGTAGAGACTTAGTGATCACTTTTCTAGTCTGTTGGTCTGTTACAAAAATGTTTGCTCTCATTTCTTTATTTCTCCATCAGTTGTGATCAAACATGGTACAAATGATCCTTGGGTAATACCAAATGTGTCTCTTCATGAGGCTGATGGGGGTCAAAGGTCATCTAGGGGTTAAAAGGTTTGAAAAAAATTTGAAAAAAAAAATTAGCACTGTTTATCGATAGCGAAATCAGGCGAGACACGTGGTTCACAAACCACCTTGTTATATATGGTGGCTAGTTAAATAGTTTGATGTACAAATATTTTTTCCAAGCACAGTTCGTTATCCCCACCTCTAATGAAACAAATACAGGTATGTCATGCACTACATGTACATGCTGTAGGCAGGCACATTAACAATACATTGTGATGTAAGTGTATGTTACAGGAAAGAGGTATTTGTAAAATAATTAACGGTACCTCCATGTACATTTTAATCTGCTCACAAAGGTACTACATGTACAGACAAAACTGTTCACCTTCTGTTTACTCCGTAAATGCTAGACAAATTGCTTTGCATAGTGTTTCTTGCACACAAATGTGACAGTAGCAAGTGAAGACTTCAAAATGTCTCTTCCTTTTGTCAGCTGGCAAGATCCCAGAGTTCACATACATGTAGTCCATTGGTGCCCTGGAATCTCTACTCTATACACTTGACCTCTAATCTCATTCTAGCCGGTGCTTATTTTTAGCACACAGCTGTGAATGCAACCTCCATTCATATGATACACACTGAAGGGCCGGCCGATCTGTAGTGCTTCACTTCTGTGCAAGAGAAGGCATGGTCAGGGCATGGTGGATGAAAGTATTCCGGTGCAGTTGAAGTTACTGATCTTTAGGCTTAAGGTGGAGATGCTAGGCTTAAGGAATATATACACTTTATCTGAGATGAATTATTAATATTGTCTAGTATACAAACATGTACATGTAGCTTGCTACTACATTGCACAAAAGTAAAGTGTACATAGTATGTAGATTGTAGAGAGTACAGTACCATGTGCAATTAAAAATATGTAGGGAATTTGTTTTTATGCATTTCATTTCAATGCACAGGGTATGATAAAAATATGTGAACATGAAAATATGCATTTCATAAATCATTCAGATTTGGTACATTTGATCTATAGTGTGTTGCTTTGAGAAGAAGGAATAAATGAAGCGTATTACTACCCCTGATATTACTAATACTGTGATACAAGTGCTATGTACAATGTATCTACACCAAGTACTGTATGGGGTAGCATACTGTACTTCACACCCATATGTACTGATAGCCAATACATTCTCTCTGTATACCGTTTCATGTCTACTAGTTACCTGTACTCGGACAAATTTCATTTTGAGTACCAATTTTATTCAAATTTATCTTTGATATATTACCGGGCGTAGCCTTCATGTACTGTAATTGTACAAGTTTGCAGATCGCGGTTGGAAAGTTACAGGGAATAATGGAATTTTTGAAGGCCTGTATGTGTTTCTTTCATTTGTCATCACATACAGTACAATTAACCTATTTTTATTTCGATTCATTTTGTATATAAGGACTGTTTTCTACATGTTTACATTTGATGAAGTGACATTCAAAAAAGGGAATTTATGCACATCTGTGAATCTGTACCAAATCCTCTATTCCAGGCATCAGTGTCATTTGTTTCAATACCACCCAGTTAAATTTCCAATAGTCATGCAGCATTGCGTACATGTACTTGTACATGTACTCAAGATGTACTGGTAATCGTATCATGCGTGATTTATAAATACTGCCTCCGGTTTGATGATATGTTTATGTTCATGACCGGGTCTTTTGTACATTGCTCAATAATTCATGAATGTATCTATAGATACATTGCTCAATTATTCATGAATGTATCTATACATTGGGGAGTGTGCCTTGAGAGAAAGAGTGGAACTGCGAAGAGCTTGCATCATTCAGGATACTATTCCTTTTGTGTCAGTTAAAATGGCCCTCTATGGGATTTGTGTGTACTACTTGTGAATTAATTAATGTGACAAGAGAAGAATTTTTTTAT
The DNA here is from genome assembly GCA_963669155.1 of Arbacia lixula. NCBI lineage: Eukaryota > Metazoa > Echinodermata > Echinoidea > Arbacioida > Arbaciidae > Arbacia > Arbacia lixula. Next base: position 10,959,374 of record OZ022593.1, read on the forward strand.
CCTACATGAACATGTATAGATCTAGATAGTTGTACAACGTACACACTACTGGCATTTTTCTGTGGTAGATCAGGAAGACATTGACCCAGAAATCATGTTTTTTAATGAATTAAACTACGCAAATTACAAATTACATCTGTGCCTAGGGCTAGGTTTAGAATTATGTTTATGGTTAGTATCAGGGAAAGGTTTAACCCTCACAGTCCCATATGCAAGAAACAGTGTTGTAATGGACATGGGATGATGATTGGTGTTGATGGTTAGGGGCAGGGAGAAGATTAACCCTCTTGGTCCCGTATGCAATAAACAGTGTTGACATGGGATTAGGATTGGTTGGTAATGAGAATGTTGAGCATGATACAGTACATGTATTTGATTGCATGTGTGTACATGTGGAATAGGAAAGCACATTAATGCCACCTACATGTATTGGGTACAATTGCCCCTGTTGTAAGCAAATTGTTGACCTTTGACCTGAGAAACAGATGGTAGAGGAGCATCATTAAGACGCTTCCTGTGCACTATTCCGTTTCATGTGCTTGTGAACCACAGCTGGGCGTTTTGTCGATAAAGGGATGTGGCAGCGTAATTTTCCGTCTTCCTCTTGGCAGGCAAATGTGTGTCAAGTTTGATGGGAGTTGATCCTCAAGCTAGCTGGTGTGTTCTGTATATGCACATGCACTGCTCTGGTCAGGAGTGGTTTTGAGCATGGCGAAAAAGACTTCTTTGGCTAGGAAAGGGCAGATTTTGCATACTCTTATAGGGCCGTTTTCTCTGGCAGCAAAAATAAAAAGCGATTTGGCCCCCAAAAATGGAGAGATTGAACCCCCATTGGTACAAGGAGCCCATGCGAAATCTTGGTTGGCCAGATGATACATACATGTAATGCCTTATCACTTTTATGATTCAAGGCTTGAAAAGTAACCCCCCACCCCCAAAAAAATTATTGTTTTTCTTCCCTAGCAGTGCATTATAAAACTTAGTTCTGGGTCTGGGTTGTATGTCACCAAGATGTGCGTAAGTTACGCACAACCGATGTCTTGTTCTTGGGTACCAAATCAGATTCTCAAATGACTCTGATTCCCATCAGCACAAGTTGAAATCTGATCTTTGTACAAGTAGAATGAAATTCTTGTGCCATTTGCATAAATCTGATTTTCATTTCTTTATTTCTGCATCAATTGTGATCACACTTGGTACAAATGATCCTTGGGTAATACCACATGTGTCTCTTCATGAGACTGATGGGGTCGAAGGTCATGTAGGGGTCAAAAGTTTTGAAAAAAATATTTGAAAAAAAAACTTAGCACTGTTTATCGATTGCGAAATCAGGCGAGACTCGTGGTTCGCGAACCACCTTGTCTTTTTTAGTGCTATGTTTCATCGTTATTTCCATAATGTTTTACGACATGAAACTCCCCAAAATACAATTACAAATGAGAACTACTCTTTCCTGTTAACATAACGTTGAGATTTTGTGATTTGGAGTTATTTTGAGCAAGATAGCGCAATTCTGCTAAGACACTTCCTCAGCGGTTTCATGGAAAAGACAATGCGATTCAGCGGAATTTGAGTACACCGATGAAATGCTTTCGTCCGCTAATTATAGTCTACGCTGACTAGCTGAGACTGATTAATTCTATAGCCAGACCAAGACAAATGTTACATGGTGATGTGTTTCGCATTGATTGCATCCATGATGATTTATGATCTTGAATAACCCTTATTACTTCTTCTCCTTCTCGTTCTCTTACAGGTTGCGTTTACTACAAAAATCTACCATCCAAACATCAACAGCAACGGCAGCATTTGTCTAGACATTTTACGCTCTCAGTGGTCACCCGCCCTCACAGTTTCAAAAGGTAAAGCGTCACATAGTTCACGGGTGTGTTTACACCAAAGTAATTTTCCTCTGCCACTTGCTATAATGCCAATACGTATGGGTGTGTTTGCACCCATCCAGCAAAGCAGTAGTCTACATCTAGTGGTATTACCTTTTTGAAAAGAGTCCTGCTAGATAAACTGAGTAATGCTATAACAAACATACAGTTATCAAAAAACAGTTGAAAAATTCTGTGTCACTTCACTTATTGATACATGTATGAGATTAAATAAGATTGATTTTATCATATTTTGTAGTAGAAGCTGTTTAGCATACATGTACATGAACAATGTAAGTTTAGCTCTGTTTTGATATCAAACTCATCCTTTTACATCAGCAAAACTTTAATGTGTATTTCATCTGATTGTTTCCTTCATATTTTTTGCATTAACACAACAACAGTGCATATATGTGTGTATTATTTCATGAGTTCCTTGACCTCGTGATTAGCAGTTTACCATAAATGTTTTATTACAGTCGCTATTTCTTACTGTGGTTTTCAGTATCTATCAATTATAAATTAAAAAGTTTACATGTTCTGTTTCACAAGTCTTTGTTTTGATCCTCGTATAATTTTTTTTAGCAGTGGCAATACTTTGGAAATAAAGTATTGCTGTATATGCTTTGGTTCTCCTTTTCTTTTAATCTATTAAGAAAATCCTAGTTTGATTTAAAGAGGCCACAAATTCCCCCAAAATTAAAAACAAAAAACAAGCAGATTTTAGAAGACTGAATTGTTTCCTATCTGAATTTGTGAGTCTCCAATTTTAAAGATTTTTAAGTTGGAAACATAATATTGACAAATTAGGGTACAAAGTTCAATTTTTTTGCTAGGATAACAGGCCTGTCTTTTGCAATGAAGTCAGACTTAACCAGTTTTCTCTAACATTTGGTGTAATTGATGGACATGATAATACTTTCGTTTTCCAGTCCAATCATTGTCAGGAAGTAGGATCCAGGCCCTGTCTTATAAAGATTTACGACTAATGGCAACTTGTCTTGTGATAGATATCAATCATGACTCTGTACATTAGAGAGCGGGGATTGGAATTGCGATTTATTCAAAATAATCGCGACTCTTTATAAGACGAATCCCAAATCAGTTTGCCACAAGTGTTATTAACACATTCTCTGTTCTTTGCTCCTCTTTTCCTCCAGTCCTTCTGTCGATTTGCTCACTCTTGACGGACCCGAATCCAGATGACCCCCTCGTCCCCGAGATTGCCCGCACGTACAAGACTGACAGACCAAAATACAATGCTATGGCAAAAGAATGGACAACGAAATATGCAACGTGAGATTGAGGAGCTCGAAAAGGAAGAGGCAAAAGGGGAGAGATGGAGAGAAAAAAGAGATATCTAAAACACTGTGCTCGTCAGTTTCATCAACATGTAGCAACAAAACCATGAAAAGATGTAAAATCCTGTAGCCTTGCCCCGCCTGTCGTTTGCCGTATGTCTGTCTAGATCCGTAGATCTCTTCACTTTTACCTCACCGACTAAATTTGAGTTCTGTTTTTCTTTGCTAATGAACTGGATAAAAAGATTTCTGTATCAATTAAAGGAAACAAAAATGAGATCCTCACATTGTTCATTATATCTTTGCATTTCCACAAGGTTGTGATGTTTGTGTGATATATAATTATTTCCATGTTTTTGTATGAATGACGTATGTTCTATCAGATCACCTGCCTTTTAACTTTCACACATTGATAACAGATCTGGCGGTTTCATAGAAAACGTTTTGTTCAAGAAAGTGTAAATCTATCAAATAGTTACCATTAATGGGCTTAATCACCGACATACACAACCATTTGACAATTAGAAGTGCAACGAACCCAAATTTTGTGTATTGAATAGCAAGTGATGCTTGATTATGAAATTATACAAAATGCAGCATAATTTACAACTTAATTATCTTTATTAGTTGCATGTCCTTCAGGATGGCAGCAGAAGATTTACATTTCGCTTGTAATGAATCATGTGACTTTTACGAAAAATACTTGTGTTTTTCTGGTTTTCGTTTTTTTCTTTTTGTGTAGGTTGTCTATCCGTTCTCCTTTTCATGTAACGATGCAAAAGCATATGGCTGCTATTGTAATGTACCTGAGTCAACTACAAGATTAGGTAGATGACTTTTGAGAATAAGTTCAGATATCGCCCTTTGCCTTGTGGTATTGTTATTTCTTTTGCAGTAATTCCTTTTCAGCTATTGATTCAGTATTAAATGAATACTCTACAAGTATAAGAGTTAAAAATAAAATTCAATATGTTACAAAACCTTTCAGGGTGTTTCCTCAGGACAGTCAAAATTTCAGCGAGGAATATTTCATCAGCCAATGATAACAGTATACTTCTTACTTGTACACGTATGTCAGTTCTGGTGTTACAAGTGCATGTTGTTTTTTATTTTTACCACAAATTCATTGAAGGATTTATCCCATTGTGTTGGTTGTATGTTGATGATACATGATGCGAGCAGTACGAGAAGGAAGCTGGATTCTCTTTGGTAAAACAGAAGGAGAAAGAGAAGCAGACGGTGACATTTTCTTTTAAAGTAGTGAATGAGAACTTGTCTTTAATATATGTACAGTGATTTGTAACATTTGAATCCAGTGCAAATTGTAATATTTAGCTACCAGTGATGTAAGGAGGTACACCAGATTCATTTTTTCTTCTTTTTTTTTTTTGCCTGCTCCTTTCTTGATTGAAGATACAACTTGTCTCTGTTGCTGGTCACAAGTGTCACTTTACACACATTGGGTCGTTTTCAAAGAAAAGAAGTGGGAGAGTGAGGCTAAGTAAAATATTGTGCAAGATTTGTGAAGAATATCTCACAGGTGCTCATGTACATGTACTTGCATTTTTTCTACATATGAACTGGAGGGTTCCTTTAAGAGAAGTTATTCTGTACATACAGTGGAGCAGTTTTTCATCACAGTGTCTATGTACGAAGTAGTATGTATAAGAAGCACATATATGTACGTAGCCCATTTTTTGAAAAATCTTGCTCCATATTTTCTTTAGCCAGCCTAATTTTAATGTGCAACTTGTGCTATTCAGCTGCTATGATATCCTCTCTCTAACATTTCCTCTTTTTTTGAAGTCTTGCAAGTACATGGAGTGCAGCACACTATGTTATAGATCGAAGGTGTGAGAATGGTTATCTGTAAAAGTCCCTTGTAGGGAATAAGTATTTATTGCCTGACGTGTCACCAGCATTTCAGCAGCATGCTGCGGTATACTTGTGTCTTTTAAATTGCATTTAGTATGCTTGATACATATAGAGCACTGATAATACCCATAGAATCACCCTCGTATAGATTACAGAGAGAGGTGTAAGATTCTAAAGAGGGTAAAACACTTACCTAAAACTTGAGCTTGCAGGACTCACAGCTAATTGGGGCCAAAAACGGCAAGTGCAAATGTATCTTCTGATCCTGAATTTCTGTAATGATTAATTTAGTCTGGTGTGAAGAATGACGATGCAAAAAGTGTGAGTTTGAGTTCTAGGGTTTAAGCACAATTTCTCATGCAATGATCTCGACTGATTTTGTGTTCTCTTTATTATCACTTTGTAATTTTTTTAAAAGGTTTTAACTACAGTAGGTGTGATATGCATGTTGGTTTGTGGAGTTTTGTATACCCATGTATTTTTTCCTTTGCCAGTGACTGTTATATCTTTCTGTTACTATATCTGTTCTGTATATCTGCCTCAAAATGTTGGATAACTCTGCCCCCCCCCCCCACCCTCTCTTTCTCTCTCTATCTCTCCCAATGGACATGCACCCTCCCCTTCCCCTCTTCCATCTCTTTTCTCCTCTCCCTCTTGTTATTTCCACTCTCTCCTTTCTTTAAGTCTATCCCTCCATCTCGGCCCCTTTCCATCCTTTCATCATTTCTTCCCTTCCTGCTTTCCCTATTCAAATCATATACATGCCGCATAAACATTTGACTGTGCACATACACACACACTCACAAGTTCCTCTTTTGTTTCCCTCAGTTTTGACTAGGAAGCATTCTTTGTGTTTTGATTTTTAAGATGAAAATCAAAAAAATAAAAGTACCTGTATTATGCTTAACAAGAATGTATGTCTGACTTGCGTGTAGTTGTACTTGTGTCATTCTTGAAAATGGTGTTCCTCCATGTAGTTAAGCAATGAAAGAAGCTATATTAATATATGCAAGATGAAGGTCATTGCCAATTGTAAAAAAAAAAAAAACTTTGGAGGACATGGTGTGAAGTGTGGGGAGCTTGGACACATTTTCACAAAGTTTAAGATTTTGACCACAGTCTAAGCCAATTTTGTGGCATATAAGGAGGTAAGTCTGCTTGATTTATTGCATACTTCAAAAAAGGACCAATCATGGAAGCGCACGTTTTGCATAGGGTGGTAAAGACGCAAAAGATCTATAGGTTAGTCCATGGTTTCTTTTGATCAATTTGATTAAAATGGGGTCCAAACAATAGCATGAATATAGCACTCTACGTAAAATGCGCACATTCATAATTGGACCTAATCTTTTTAGGTATAATGCTAGATCAAGTGTAAACAGGAATAACAATCTCATTCGGGGCATTCTTTAATTGAAATGACATTTTTGGACTTACCCCCAAATAGATAGATAGATAGGGCGTTCAGAGGAGTCAGATGCAATCTCAGCGGATCCAACGTCCTACAGAGACTGATTTTTCGGTCTAGATCAAGTGCATTTTTTTCTATACGCCACAAAATATATCTGTACCGTGGTCTAAATCTAAACTTTAAGGTCCCCTGTCATCAAAATGTATGTTGACATATGTTGATGCAACATAATATGTACATAACAAAATCACGAACTGTGGAAATATGTGTCATGTATTTTAAAATAGTTTTTCTTTATTTTTCTCAGCACTGATAAGCCCCGCCTCCAAAGATCCTCAACTCAAGATCCCCCATGTGACATCATCACAGGTAGAAATTAGCAAGATAATAAGCAGAATTTATGCAAAAACTAAACATTGCAATGACTTCCTCCACCTGCCCACAAGATCATCACATGTCTTCACACAATACCATCTAACAACCTTTCATGTGGGAATAATCGTTTCCTTATGTCAGAAATGTGCTAGCTATGTGATGCTATTATAATCACTTGCAGGTAGTCATTGCAATTTTTACTTCGTTCATAACTTATGTATATTATCCTGCTAATTTCTACCTTTGATGATGTCACAGGGGGAATCTTGAGTTGGAGGATATTTTGGAGGGGGGGCTTATCAGTGCTGAGAAAATATATAGAAAAATTATTTTAAAATATAGGACACATATTTCCATTGAACAGTTAGTGATTTTGTTGTATACATATTAAGTTGCATCAACAGAACTCAACATATATTTTGATGACAGAGGCCCTTTAATTTATCAATGGGGGCCATAATTTCATAAGTTGTCACAAACTCCAAAGGTCATCCTCATATAAACCCCACTGATTAACACATATTCATGGTAACACACAGCATCAGCAAAAGTGAAAACCTATCCTTGTTTACAGTTGAAAGACCCCTTAGGGACCATAGTGTGCATTCATATACCCTCAGCAGTGCACTGTTTGCTTAATCACTGCGGTGTGCAGAGCTGTGGTGAACGCTATCGAGATCCCTGATCGCTTGACAACAGGAACCACCGTTTGACGATCTGCCCAAAATTTTGACATTCAATCAATAATTCCACATAAAGGGAGTTTTTAATTTTGATATTGAGAGGTTAAATCTTGTACTGTATTTTCTTCCATTTTCCGTTTTATTCATCCTATTTTTATTAACCTGCAAAAGGGCTACATTTCTATATAGCCTCATATACATATCGTACTGGCATTTCTGGGCCCCGTTGCATAAAACTTACCATCAATGGTAACTACCATGGTAACATTGCTCGACTGCCAATCAAATTCAAGGTTTCCATACGACTTGCCAATGGAAGCGAAGTTACCATCAATGGTAAGTTTTATGCAACGGGGCCCAAGTGCTTGGTCCCAAATTGTTTAAGGGTAAACATCCCTCCTGGGCCCCATCTTATAAACAGTTGTGATTGGTTCATATTGATCGCAAGTCCAATCCCCCATCTCTTATGTGTAGAGTAATGAATGATAGTAATCGCAAGTCAAGTTGCGAACACAACGAACTCTTTTTCCGACACGGCCCAGGAATGATAATCAAATCAAATCACTCAAATGTATAAACACGTTTATATTAATGCAAGCGAGTTTGCTTGTTTATTCAATATCTCATGTATCTACAACTTGCTGTTTAAGCATCACTAGTATGCTGACAAAAGCTACACAGTATAATAAATTAAAATACAATATTCACAGTTAGCTTGGTACATAAAGGAACTCAATACGGAAATAATCCCGGACATAAACCTGAAAATGATCTTCTCATTTTATGGTCATAGACATATAAATCACAGTGGACACTGGGCATCTACTATACAGGCATCTTGTTTGTACATAATGAATGCAAGACATCACCTATCTAAATTCCTTGCATATTTTTACCTTCAATATTAGTTAAACAATTTACCGGGCATCATTCATGGAGCTTGATTTTGAACAGATTGAATGAAATTTAACCAAATACTTCATTTATTATCTAAAGAGATGCCAAATTGAATTCAGAACCAGTCTTTCCCATAGCAAAGTTGTACAAAATATTCAATTGCATTCTAATTGGAAGAATATGGCTTGTTTTAACATAAATAACATGAAAAGATTAGGAGAAATGCTTTAGTGTAAAGAAAATCAAGTCTTACCCCCAAAATACATCATTTCATTAAATATGTTGGTATATGTAATGAAAAAACAATAAACAACAAAAACTGAATACATGACAAAACTTTTCACTCAAGAGAGGAGAGCCATTCATACTGGGTATAATTATGGGAACTTATTATATTTTTAACATCATAAAGAAAATAAAGTTAATACATATCTTGAACTCATTTTGCCATGCCTCTCGCTCCTGTACATGTATATCCATGACATTCTATCAATTCATAAATTTGAGTTGTTGCATTATTTAGTCTTCATAATACACTTAATACAGAAGAATGTCCCTTTTCCTTCTTCAGATAACCCATATTTTAAGAAGGGAACTCTAAAGAGGACAACAATTAAAACCAGAATATGATATCACATGTTCAAACATTTGAAAGAATTATCTAGATAAATCTTGAAACTGCACTCTGTAAAATGTCAATGCAGTTGACCGTAACGGGGGTTTGAATGCTGTGATAGTGATAGCCAATCACACACTCACACTGGTCACATACTGGCAACCGGTAAATAGTTTACGGAGGGTACAGTTAGAGAACCCCAAATGAAAGTATTAGACGGGGGTTCAGGACGATTTACCCCAGCAATTTAAAAAAAATAGCCCTTATGAGATTAAAAAAAAAATTCTCATATGGCACAATGCAAAATAAAGTTCAGAGCATTTAATACAAGACATCAGGATTAAAAATTAATTAAATTCAGCCCCTGGAAATAAACTTGTAATCTCTTTTTTTTTTACCAATTCCATCCCAATTAGAAAATGAAAATTTACACCCTACCTAATAGCTATCTGTTCTCGGATACGGAACATGATGTCAAGCGTGACTTTAAGCTGATCCTGGACACACTTTAGCACAACATTATTATTGCAATATCAGCTCACAGGCAATCACATGCATTGTACGTTATCAAAGTATTAAGAGTTATTGGCAAGCAAAAAACAATCATTACAACAACAACAAAACATTTTCCTTAATCATTCAAAAAACATAATCCAAATCATGAAGACATTGGTAATACTTTAGTACATGTACATGCTTCGACACATGCAATTAAATAGTGATGTCACAAGCTTAATTTACCAGCATGGAGTAAATAAAAACAAATTGACCCTTCTAAGGTTGTAATAGTTGTAGAATGTTGCACACACACAGATTTTCGCATGATTCGTTCTTTGATTTCAAACATGTATAATCAATATCAATGTTGCATAGATTGACACAACATGCACCCAATGCTCAGTCATCTCACATACCAGGAATCATTCATTCACATGAAGCACATGGACATGCAAACCACCAATGTTTAATCATAAAAGTAATAATAGATAAAATATGGTCTAGATTACAGTATCCGTAAATCATAACTACAGCCTTGTAGAATAAAACTTGATGGCAACTTTGCTTCCAATGGCAATCCCTATGGAAACTTTGAATTTCATCTACTGTCAATCAAGTTTACCATGGTAGTTACCACAAATGGCAGAGTTACCATTAGTGGTAAGTTTTATACAACAGGGCAATGGATCGTTCTGCAGTCTATGCTGGTCCTAGGCCCTGTTGCATAAAACATACCATTGATGGTAACTTTGCTTCCAATGCATCCTCTATGAAAACCTCAAATTTAATCGGCTGTCAAGCAATTATACAATGGTTAGTGGTAAACTTTATGCATCGGGTCACTAGTCGCTTCCAATTCTCCATACCACATAAAGGATGCTGTCTTTCCATCATGCACTGCGCAGCAAAATCCAGATTTTTTTTACCACTGTCAAATCTGCGCACCAGTCGTAGAAGTCACGCTTCCAAGAGGGAAATACTAACGCTCTTTCTGGCAGTGGCTCATGTTTGCACTAGTAATACACACAAATCCCACTGAGCAGCATTTTGTCTGGCCGACAAAGGATTAATCAGCACTCTCAGTCCCAGACGTGATAAACTGTAGTAATTTACACATAATTTACACCCATAAGAGGGAAGTACAGTACGGTAGTTAACCCTGTCAGTCCCACAAGTGATAAACTGTGTAGTAATTTACATGGGACTATGATTGGTTGGTAATGAGAGGGCAGTAGTTAACCCTGTCAGTCCCACAAGTGATAAACTGTGTAATAACTGACATGGCACTATAATTTGTTGGTACTAAGAGGGTAGTACAGTATAGTAGTTAACCCTGTCAGTCCCACAAGTGATTAACTGTGTAGTAATTGACACGGATCTATAATTGGTTGGTAGTGAGAGGGTAGTAGTAAACCCTGTCAGTCCCACAAGTGATAAACTGTGTAGTAACTGACATAGGACTATGACTAGTTCGTACTAAGAGGGTAGGACAGTACGGTAGTTAACCCTGTCAGTCCCATAAGTGACAAACTGTGTAGTAATTTACATTGGTCTATGATTAGTTGGTAGTGAGAGGGTAGTAGTAAACCATGCAGTCCCACAAGTGATAAACTGTGTAGCAACTGACAAAAGACTGTGATTAGTTGGTACCAAGAGGGTAGTACAATACCGTAGTTAACCCTGTCAGTCCCATAAGTGATAAACTGTGTAGTAATTTACATGGGACTGTGACTGCTTGGTACTAAGAGGGTAGTAGTTAATCCTGTCGGTCCCACAAGTGATAAACTGTGCAGTAATTTACATGGGAGTGTGATTAGTTGGTACTAAGATGGTAGTATAGTAAGGTGGTTAACCCTGTCAGTCCCACAAGTGACAAACTGTGTAGTAATTGACACGGGTCTATGATTGGTTGGTACTGAGAGGGAAGTGGTAAACCCTGTCAGTCCCACAAGTGATAAACTGTGTAGTATTTTACATGGGACTGTGATTGGTTGGTAGTGATAGGGTAGTAGTTAATCCTGTCAGTCCCACAAGTGATAAACTGTGTAGTAATTTACATGGGTCTATGATTGGTTGGTACTGAGAGGGTTATGAAGGCAGAGGAGGAGCACTTCATACTTCAAACTGGCCAGTTTCTCCTTCAAATTTCTTAAATTACTCTCGATCTCAAACCAGACACAGTTCGAGTTCACATGCATGCACAACACTTCTAACTGAAAGTGACCTTTCATTCTCTTGGCTCTACAAACTGCATCACAACATGTATAGGCAATGGAAGTTAATGACCAGCTAAATTCAAGGTATATTAAAGGGGAAGTTCACCCTGAAATTATTTTGGTTTCAATAAAAAGAGACAAATGAAAGAAACATATGAGTGAAGGTTTGACGAAAATCGGTCAAAGGAGAAGAAAGTTATTTGATATTAAAGTTTTGATTTTGTGACGTCACGTGCGAGGTGCTCTCCCATATGTTGTGTACAAAATAAGTCGTTAAATTACCTTTTGTCTTTTTTTGACAACGGAATGATTTTTTTTTCGTACAGGTATGTGTATAAAAACGTATTTCTGATAATGTATCAAATGCACGAGTAAAAGGATGCATATCTTTGTGAGAAAATGCCTATTTTCGAAAAAAAATTGTACACAACATATGGGAGAGCACCTCGCATGTGACGTCACAAAATCAAAACTCCAAAATCAAATAACTTTCTTTTCCTTTGACCGATTTTCGTCAAACCTTCACTCATATATTTCTTTCATTTGCCTCTTTTTATTGAAACCAAAATAATTTCAGGGTGAACTTCCCCTTTAACACCATCCTTCTTGCACTCTCTACAAATATTTTTGTTTCATGTGAGAAATATTTCCATTCCAATTCCTGCATGAATTACTGGTTAAAGCATTCAGGGAGTACCCCCAAAAAACCTTGAGCAAATGCATCATTTCTACCCCACTCCACCCCGATGAGATTTTTAAGAAGGCGTAAGGCATTACCACCTTTATCTCACCCATCTGGGCAATAACATCCCATTTGACTCCCAATCCCTCACCACATACTGATTCCAATCAATCCTTGATTCCTACCCACATCATCCAGTCTAAAAACGTCATTTCACCTCCACACAAGTCTGCACTCAGATCTTCTGCAAAGCGAAACACGACAGTTTTCTGTTAATCCGTAGGTACATAGTACAGTCCTAATACCCGTAATATGAATGATTCTCCCTAAAGTTTCCGATTTGTTCATGTTTTTTTGTCCAATTCAGTCCAGCATCGGGGTTTCATTCTTATTCAATGCTGCATGAACTAATGTGCTCAGAATACTTGCACTAGGTGTTCGTCTGACATAAGTTTGCGTAGCGTTTGAAGTCCTATTTAATTCTCCAGACCGCATCTACGGGGAAACACATCCCATAATGCACTGCACACAGCCGCATTCAGCTTTGTTTGTCGTCATGTCCGTTTTTAGTCTAGTGTAGGAGATATGACTGGAAGCGGACGTGAACACAAACAAATTTGGAATGTGGCTGCACGGGGCATCAAGGGATGACTTTTCCGAATATATGCAGTACGGGGAATCTTGTTGTACGTTCATCCCCAGCGTGAAAATCTGCTAGAAGGACCTACACTCCTCTGAGCATAATGCTTCTGTAGCTACTGCTGTGGTATATCCCAAGTGTGCATCCTGTCACCAGTAACGTACACCAATCCCATAGAGCAGCATTTTACCTTCTATTTTAAAGGAAAATTGTACTGTCATATTTACTTATAAAAATCATACTAAATACGACTAAATCGTACTGGTTGGCAGGTCTGGATAGAGCAGCATTTTACCCAGCAGAGGAAAGATCAATACGCACACTTCTCCAATAAGAGAGCATTTCGTCATCGACAGGATGCGGCCAGCACGCAATTTCTGCGATGAGAACTTTGCCAACTTGACCTTAATTATCTGATTTTTGTACAAATCTGGAATAAATACGTAAGAGAGAGCATAGGATACTGTTAACAGAATTGTAAAATGAAGCCTCAAACCGCTTACGGTAATGAATAATCATGCAATGATAAGAGATACATCTTCCTTAGTTAAATGTTTTGACATTGAACTTCTGCCAATGACATCACCAAAACCCAGCTTCCATGGTGACGGGATAATAAATGCTGAAATTCTGAAGCTATGTGCTATTCTATCTCCAAGAAGACTAATACTAGTACGTCAACAGTGACATGCAAGTATTGGGGTATCAAATCTGCACTATTTAGTTAAGTTTCTAAACGGGCTCTACGATATGACATGCGATTATCACAAAGCTACTGTGGTAATGATCACCATTTCTTTGCATTTTGAAACACCATTATCATCATTAACATTTACATTACAGGCATTAATGTCATCATCATCATCATCATCATCATCATCATCATCATCATCATCATTATCATCATCATCATCATTTTCACAATCACCATTTCCACAATCATCATTACATTAATAATTATCTCTGAATAAATCACAGACCCATTCTACTCACTGTGACTGGCATGCAAAGCACCAACCCATATTTACATTCTACAGTCATGGCTACTTAAATTACAGACACCTCAATGTCACATTTTGTACATGTAGGCCAGAAACCTCTTTATAGAATACAATTTAAATTTCAAAGTCCAATCGAAGGAGACCTACTCCCCCCCCCCCCCCCTCTCTCGCTCTCTCCCCCTCTCTCTACCCTCTTAAATCCTCTCTTTTGCATAAATCTGTCCAAATCCCAACCTTGTGGCGCTCTTATATTTTGGCATGCAAATTAGCCACTTTGCAGGGAACTGCTCTTCTAGATCTGCAGGTTTGACACAGCTGGGCACGTACCCAAAATCTCTCTTTCCAGTGAAGGCGTTATCCATTCATAAAAAATCTATTCCACTTAGAGAATATTTCAAATATTGCAAGAACATTCGCTAAACTTGATCATGAGAATGTTTCGTGTTACAAATGCAGAATTATTACCGGTACGCTCCAGAAAAATTTGATGTAAAATTCAGCACCGTTGTAAACACTCAACCACAAATTATCCATCAGTTCGATACTCAGTATGTGTGTGGCACATAGATGTAAACTGGCAGGTCATGATTAAGGTGCACGTCATATTGCTACGTTGACACAGAAGCAATTAGGCCGCTACCTCTTGCAAAAAGGACAATCTTATCGATGTACTCCAGGAGTTTCTTCACTCTGGTAAAGGGACAGACTGCCTGGTATTCATAGATCATTACATGGAGCAATTTTTATGCTTTGCTGCGATATGAAACGTTATGAAAAGACGTTATCAACAACGTACATGCGGCGAGCGGCAGCTGCGAAATGCACACGTGTGAACACAGCACTAGCATTTGTGTACAGGGGGATTGAGAGTCATGCACAATGTCCCATGACAGGAGAGAGAGAGAGAGAGAGAGAGAGAGAGACGCAGGAGGGGTTCACATCTGGCACACTTTCGCTTTCAGGCCAGCAGAGACGAAGTGATTTTGCCACGACTCTACAGACGGAAGGGCCCATGAATGGAAACGAAACATTACCCTCTTGCACAGATCCAATGACTGGGCCCGGCGATTCAGTGAGTCGAGACACAGAGTCAAACGACCGATCAGATTGTGTTATCTCTGGTGGCCTTTAGAGATGACAAACCAATGGCAGAGGCTATGCAATATATGCATTCAATTCATATCTATCAAAATGCATTTGGTTGCTGGTTCATCACGTTGACATCAAACACTCTCTAAGCAAATTGTGATCTTCAAATGTAAAACAGAAGCCATTATTGTCTGGTTCAATATTGCATGCTGGCTCCATTTCTTGCAGAATCAACTCTGATCCATCCAATCAGCGCAAGAAATGAGGCCAACGGAACGAGGTCATCATATCACATGTTGCAACACAAGGACAGCCTTCGGGTTGGACAAGCCCCAGTTATGCCTGGTATACCAGTGATCTTAATCCATGCCACTCTCGACTAGACTGATGTTACTCACATGAAATTTCATACACATAGTTCAGCTATGCTCTGTAACTATGGGCAATGCATCGCACGTGTATACCACTTGTGTGGTCCGTTGCAATGTGCAGCCCCTTGTGTCGAACCAAATCATACCTCATGTATCATCCGTTACTGCGCAACATGCCACTTACAGAAGAAAAGCTTGCTGCACAACAGCATCTCTTTGATGTGCCTAAAGTAACAAAAAACCTGTAACGTGTCACTGTCAAGCTTTTGTGACCGTCCTCGAGATAGACCTGCGGCTCCAGAGAGCATTAACCCACAGAAAGCCGCA
Source organism: Arbacia lixula (assembly GCA_963669155.1). Lineage (NCBI taxonomy): Eukaryota > Metazoa > Echinodermata > Echinoidea > Arbacioida > Arbaciidae > Arbacia > Arbacia lixula. The sequence goes on from OZ022593.1 coordinate 10,975,236, forward strand.
CCACCTGAACGAACACAAGAGGGAGCCCCATACAAGTACATGCTGTAAGGGAAATCCAGCATTCTCGATGGGTTAACACAATCTCCTCCTGTAGGCAAAGGAAAGTAACACGCAGAGAGAAGGGTGTGGGGGGCGGAGCCCACTGAGTAGGGGGCGGGGCTTGCTACGACCTTGTCGCTCCTATGCCGGATGCCGATCAGGGTTTTGGCATCGGAAGGTACGCCCCTTCTGTCTTCATGCTCTCAGGATCCCACTGGAGCGAGTTGCCCTCGCGGTAGGCGTTCAGCGAGGGCACCTTATCGATGGTTGCTATGCCGGAGTAGCTCCGCCCAGTCGTCATGGTGGCACGGATGAGGGTCCAGGTGTCGGTGCGCGGGTTGAAGCATTCTACGGAGGCCAGGTTGGCTGAGCCGTCGTCGCCCCCGACAACATAGAGAAGACCGTTTACAGATGCAACGCCTGAGAAAGTGACATAGAGAAAGAAACATTGTTGATTCATCCATTAGGATGTGTGTGTATGCAGCTGTTGTGAGGTTGTAAGAAACACAATGACTTAAAGAAATAGTACAGAAATTCACAGGAAGATCCTGGAAACAATGCGATTCAAACTCATCGCAACGTTCAAATGCACAATGCATGTATGGTCACCATGCATAGTTCTCATTGGCCGGTTAGTTGCTAGGCTCAAGGTCAAACAATGACTGGCTGTTCACAAATATAACATTACATAATATGATATATGATATGACATATAATATGATATCATATCTATATCATATAATAAACAATTGGTACGACTTACCTGCGTTTCTTCTGCATAGCGTCATGTCGGCCACCTGCATCCACTTGTCCAGGTCTGGGTTATACATCTCGACACTCTTTCTCACCATGGGCCCGTCGTGGCCACCTACAGCATACAGCAAGCCATCCACCACACCCACACCTGGAAATAAGGATGGATGTGAGAGGCATTTCACTTACTGTTTATTATTTACGTTTATTGATAATGGCCCAAATTCACAACGGCATGTTAGATTTAGTCCACGGTTTAAGCAAATTTTGTAGCTTATAAGCAGATGAGTACGCCTGGTTAAGCGTGTAACTTAAAAAAAGTCCAATAAAAAATGTGCGTGTTTGTGTAGTTGCTATGGTTTTGACCTCAGTTTAACCACAAACTGAGGTCAAAACCATAGCAACTACACAAACATTTTTTATTGGACTTTTTTTAAGTTACACGCTTAACCAGGCGTACTCATCTGCTTATAAGCTACAAAATTTAACCACAAGTTTAACCACAGTTAACCACAATTTAACCAACAGTTGAACCAAGTGTAGTAACTAACATGAATTTAGCACCCTACGCGGAACAAGCGCATGCATATACTGGACCTTCTTGATAGCTGCAATTTTGTTTGAAGTCAGTTTCCAGTTCTATTATTGGGAGGGAAGTTCTCACACAGTATCTTCTTCCAATTTTTGTGTTTTTAAAAAAATTGTATTTTTTTTTAACCTGCAAAAGGGTCACCCTGTTTTTTAATGTATCCAAAATGGATCGTAACATTAATTAGTATGACCTTGAATGCTATTCTCTGTCGCATTGGTAACCAATGCAGGTTTCCTAATAGTGGTGTAATAAGTGTTTATTTTGTACAACCCAATATAAGCCTTGCACAGGTGTTTTGCACAGTTTCAGCAATTGTAAAGCTAATATAAACATCATGTATCCTTTAGAATTTGTATAATTGTATATGTCTTTCTGTTACCTTGAGTGATGTCACACTCTTCATTTGTATCAATGTAAACCAGTGAAAATGAAATTGGACAATTGGACAATAAATTGCAATATCAATATATCAATATCGCTACTCACCCGCGCCACTCCTCCGGGTGCTCATCTCTGCCACGGGTGACCACTTGTTCTCCCCCGGATCAAACCTCTCCACTGAGCTCAGGCAGTGTCTAGAAGCCCCGTCATACCCGCCCACGGCATACAGGTAGCCTGCAACACACAAGTATAAACTCCTTTAACCCCTTCTGTGGCAGAGTAAATAGTGCTCTACGGGATTTATGTGTATTAGCTGTTCAAAAATGCACAAATGTCGCATAAGGAGTTAACCCTTTAAGTGCCAGATAAACTCTGCCCTGCTCTGACAAAAGGAAGCAAATGACAAATCACTCAAATCTGAGTTATAGGTATTCTTAGATTGTACCCAGCATTCCCTACATACGGCCAAAATCTGGACAAGAACTATTTGTCTTGCTGCGAGCGTTTTTGGGTTTATGCTTTCAGAATAGCTGATAACAAATAAGTCCAAAGAGAAAAGTAAGAATGGAGCTATAATTATAACCCTCACAACAGATAATCCTGGTCACTACTCTATATTCTCACTCATTTCTCAATTCCTTCTCTGAGCATCTCTTTTTGGCAGAGCTGTTGCAAAAAAGTAAACCCAACAATCATTTTCAGGAATACATGTGTTGTAATAAGAAATCTTGGCTTGTAATACCCAAACATACAGTCTTAAACTTGAATATGCTTGCACATTTCTTTATGTTAATATGTATCAAAGCAAAGTATAGCTCTCTACATAATACAGGTAGCCTTTACAAATACTTGGCAATGTCCAGTTTTGCTCACACTTTCCAAGATCTTATTGTATAATTTTCTTCTTTGCGCGAAAAGAATTTGCAATAATGGTGATGACTTTAATCACTTTCACTACCATATCGTTAAAAGGATCGAACACAAGATGGAACACCAAGATCTAACCATTTAGCACTGCAACACCGACACTGCTTCTTCTGGTTTTCATGGCAGACACCGGTCTCCATTCAGTCACCTTGGGGTCATACGCTTCAACACTGCTAAGACCTGGAAGGAATTAACACCAAATCAGCACCAAGTTAACACTAAGTCCTTAAACTTGGAAAGAACTCCAATCATAAGTACACTGATTCAACACCATACAAGCACATATTAAACACAGCACAATCACTGAATCAGCACTCCAAAAAAAAACTCAACTGAGAAGAAATCTAATAATGCATCCACTGAATTAGAACCACAAAAACACTCAAACAATGCAACGCAAGCACTAAATCGACACTACACAAATACTGAATCTGGAACAGAAGTCGAATCCCTTGTGCATTGAATTAATTTAGAGCAAGCATTAAATCAACACACAACACGTACTCATCAAATTTCATGACACAATTGCACTGGATAACCCCACAAAAGCACCAACTCAATACAAAAAACATGAATTCAAAATTAATCTACAAATTTATTCCCCACTCCAATACCTCCCCCTCCAACCCAACCCAACCCTGGAAATTAACGGTTTATCACACGGTCTATTACCTGTTGTTCCTTTCAAGCCCGCAACCTCAAGGATCGAAACCATTCAACACAGCCATACCAGTGTACTTCCTCCTCCCACAATCTACTATACCTGTTGTTCCGTTGTGGGCCCCAACCGCTTAGATTGAACCATTCAACACAGTGCATCCACTATCATTCCTCCCCCCCCCCCCCACCCCCCATTTTGGAAATTATATCCCCTGATCTACCTGTTGTTCCGTCGAAGCCCCCAACCGCATAGATCATGCCGTTCAGCACAGCCACACCAAGGGTGCTCCGCCTCGCTTCCATGGAAGCGACCGACGCCCATAGATTTCGGGCGGGGTCGTAGACGTCGACGGTTCGCACCCGCAGCGAGCCGTTGAACCCACCCACTGCATACACCATGCCATTCAACACGGCTACACCTATGGAGGGAAGAAAAAGAAGGAGGGTATACTAAAGCCGTATTAACAAAGAAATACAGATCTTGAAGAAAAAAATTTAGACATACATGTACACCCAGTAGAAATAAGGATATCATGCTCCATCCCATAAATGATTGAAAATTAAGTCAAAACAATAAAAAACAAATATTTTCATTCATTTACAAGATGGAGCATACTATCCTTACTTCTACTGGGTGTATGCCTAACATTTCTGAAATTGCCCCAGAAAGCCCTCACAATAATAAACCAAATCACATTTGGTTCTCAAGATATTGCATAAACAGAATTGGGACAGACATGTTTGGCAATTTTGGCAATGTTCATTTCCCTTTGACTTTGGTCCAATTTTTTACCCAATGTTACACACTTTGTTGGGTTTCATAAATTTCATACAGGTATCAATTTCATAGCAAATTGGTTGAATGGTTCTCAAGATATTGCGCAAATGGAATCCGGTCGGATGGACGGACGGATGAACAGACAGACAAGAAACGATAAGAAACTAAAAAGTGAAGATGGCTAAGAGCATAGAGAAGGGGAAGGACTGGCAGGACACAAGAAGATGGGGAAGCAGGATGACAAGTCAGAGGAGCAAGAGAAGGAGGAAGAGGAGGAGAAGGAACAGGAGTAGGAGGAGGAGAAAAACAAAAAGGAAGAGCGGGAGGAGTAAGAGATGAAATAGGAAGAGTAGTAGGAGGGGAGGATGACAAGAAGGAGCAGAAGGAGGAGGAAAAGAAAGAGAAATGCCGGGAGGAGAAGAAGAGGAGAAGAAAGAGGTAGACCAGGAGGAGAAGAATGACAAGACAGAGAAGGAGGAGAAGGAAGAGGAAGACCAAAAGGAGGAGGATGGCAAGAAGAATGAGCAGGACAACGAGGAGGAGGGGGAGGAAAAGAAAGAGGAATGCCAGGAGGAGCAGGAGGAGCAGAAGGAGCAGAAGGAGCAGAAGGAGGAAGATCTGGGCCCTGTCATATAAAACTTACCATTAATTGTAACTCTGCCATCAATGGTAACATTGCTTGATAGCTAATGAAATTCAAGGTTTCCATAAAAATTGCATTTGGTAGAAAAGTTACGATCAATATAAAGTTTTATGAAACAGGACCCCAGAAGAGGAGAATAACATAAAGAAACACCAGGAGGATTAGGAGGTGGAGGAGGAGGAGGAGGAGGAGGAGAAGGAGAAGGAGGAGGAGGAGGAGGAGGAGGAGGAGGAGGAGGAGGGGGGACGAGGAGGAGGGGGAGGAGGAGGGGGAGGAGGAGGCATACCTGCTCTACATCTCCTGGACGGCATCTCAGCAGCCTGCGTCCATGTCTCCTCCTTGAAGTCATACACCTCCACACTCCGGATGGCTTTAGGCGCCTGGCCTCCAACCACCAACATTAACTACAGGGGCAAGAATCAATCAATCAGTCATAAAAAATACATGAATATACAGCCTTTGATAAAACATGGGATTGGGAGCCCCTGGAAGTTCAAAGGAACTTGTAGGTGGGGCACCACCATGACATACATATAGTACAAATCAATTTAAAGCATAAGAAAATATTCACATATCATGACTTAAAATATTATTTTCTAAATATTCTCAAAATTTAACATACAAACAAAATAATACAAAATGTTTACAAAGTTATCAATGAATTATCATTTTCTTACATCAACCATCACCAATCAATAAATTCCTATTGTTTAAACTTAAAATTGTATGGAGGAGGTCCATCTGAGAAGCTCTGCTTGGAGGTTGATGAAACCCACGAAACTCAATATGATGACAAAAGTCAGCAAGGGCATGGTATATTGTCATGCAAGTGAGTAGCCACTTTTGAATAGAACTATAGTAAAAAGGATAGTCCACCGTGAAATTAAGTTGGTTTTACCAAAATCATCAACATGAAAGAAACATATAAGAAAAGGTTTGCTGAAAATCTGTCAAAGGATAAAAAGTTACAATTGTTAAAACATTTGATTACCGGTATGTGACCTCACGTGTGAGATGCTCTCCCATATGTTATGTCCTAATTTTTTTGAAAATGTTGATTTTCTCAAAAGGATATGCATCATTTTACCTGTGCTTTTGATATATCATTAGAAATACATTTTTATTCACATACCTCTAATAAAAAAAATATTCCTTCATCAAAAATAGAAAAAGAATAATTTGTAGAATCATAGTGCACACAACATATAGTAGAGCACCTCACCCGTGACATCACAAAATCAAAATTTCAAAAGATCATAACTTTCTTATCCTTTAACAGACTTTCTTCAAACCTTCACTCATAAGTTTAATTTATATTTCTGCTTCTCTTGAAACTTAACCTCAGGGTGGACTATCCCTTTCAAAGTTGATCACATTCAGATTTTCGGGATTTGTAAACCCTGTTCTGATTAGGATATCAATACTTGAAAGGGAGCTGCAGTCACCAAAGGGGAGTGGCTTCATGGTGCCCTTTAAGGTTTCGGGAATTAATTTATAGCCCGTCGCCTGTTGTCTGTACAGCAGATTACGTGGGCGTTGCGCTGCTCAGTATCTGAGCCAGCCTGCAAATATGCGGGCCCAGCACAGAATGGATAAAATGCCTTCAGAGCAGTTTGAAATGTATGTACTTGCACGGGCTGTATGACCAACTGTCAAAAAAACACCACTTTTGTATATCTAATCACAAAACATCTGAATTATGACATGAATTTGGAAGATCAATTGTGTGACCCCCACCCCACTCTTGTCTGAAGTACCTGTGCAGTAGCGTCCATGATTTAGACCAACTTAAAAATGTTTTTGCCTGCTAACTAAACGCGAGTGTTAAAAACTTACCTTGGGGAGTCCAATAGGGGTGCGTAATCTGGTCCGGGGGTTCTTCATGGTTCCCCTCTGTTCTTTGGGTAGTAAATGGTACTTCATGGCCTCAATTAAGAAGTCCTTGCAGAAGCTATTGCCTACGTAGTCAAGGATGGAGAGAGAAGGAAGAGATGGAGAGAGAGAGAGAGAGAGAGAGAGAGAGAGAGAGAGAGAGAGAGAGAGAAAGAGAGAGAGAGAGAGAGAGAGAAGAGAGAGAGAGAGAGAGAGAGAGAGAGAGAAAGAGAGAGAGAGAGAGAGAGAGAAAGAGAGAGAGAGAGAGAGAGAGAGAGAGAGAGGGGGAGATAGAGAGAGAGAGAGAGAGAGAGAGAGGGAGAGAGTGAGAGGGGGGAGATAGAGAAAGAGGGAGAGAGAGGGGAGGGGGGGGGAAGAGGGAAATCAAGAGGGAGAAAACAATACAAAGTTATAGTACTTATTGTCAATATATGAAGAAAAAAGGGGATAAATCAACTCTCAATCAAAAATCAGCGTATTGAGCACCTTGAAAGCTTGTGGTCGAGTAGGGATGTTTTATGAGCAATATAAAAATATTGGGGATTCTCACTTTAATTACCCATAATGCACATACACGTACAAAGTCAGAAAAGAGAACATGTTTTTCTTCAAATTGCTTGAAGAGGATATAGCCCTTCATAAATGCAAAAATTATTTCACAAGTGGTTATAATCATATCAAAATGTACTGTATTACATGACAGATGATGGGATACACAATATAGTGATATGTATTGTTCGCAATTGAATCATTGCATAATTTGGATAAGAAATACACAACTGCTTGACAGCCAGTCTATCCCAGAACCTACCTTTGATGAGCTGTTCCTCCTCCACTCTCTGAATTAAATAGTCTCGGGACAATAGAGGGAGCCGTACATGTTCGACAAGCTGTGGCATGTAGTCGCTGCGATTACCAGGATCCTGCTTTACCCAAGCCACTACTGCTTCAAAGACCTGTCAAGAATAAGGTTTGTCAATGTCATTATTTCATATTCTGTTAATTGCACATAATATGATTGGGGACCCAAATAAATACAAGCTATGTGTGTGTATTTATGTTGTTCACACAAATCCCATAGAACCCCATTTGATCAAGCACACAAAGGGTGAAGTTGAGCTCTTTTAATATAAATTTGTCTCTGATTGTCTTTGAAGAAAGAGTGCAAGAATAGTTTAAAGACCCGATCCATGCAACTTGTTATCATTGATGGGTACTTCCGAGGTGAAATGTTTGATATTCACTGCTCTCTGAGCTAAAAATGGGACCCAAATTTGTGTGTGTGTCAGATAATTAATTCAGAGCACAACAATGCACATTATGCATCACACATATTAATCCACTAGCAACTGGCTGCCATAGAGTACCGAAATATGATGTCATTTGAGCATTATTGTCAAGGCAACTGGTTCTAAACTATGCTGGTAGAGCAAAGGAGCAGTGACCACGGCAGAGACTCTACTTGGGAGTGCCTGACACAGGCCCGCTAGACAATATCGGACCGGTAAAGTGACTTTGTTTAGAACCAGCTGTCTCGACATCATGCTCGTATGACGACACGACTTCTGTACTCTCTTAGGTTCTCGTAGAAAAGACCATGATTTGTCAAAAAGTGAAAATCTACTTACACATGTATGTATCAAAACTGTTCAAAGGTTACAGGTATATTGATTGATGAAATTGACATCTTTTGACATCATGTTTCCATTTCAGCTTGACTCAATGAGTAATGTTTTGTTAAATTATTGTACATAAGGGCAATTCCACAGGTTTGGTTAAAGTCGTGTAACATGAGCAACCAAAGCTTCTTTATTTGATTAAAAAAAAGTTTCTGTGCTGAGGATCTTATTGCGTGTCATGGAAAGGTGGACTGTTTGCTTCCTAAATAATCACTTACATAATTTCTGCAAAACTATAACAGGATATAAAATATAAAATAAAGAAGGTTTAGTTACTCATGTTGCACGACTTTAACCAAACCTGTGGAATTGCCCACAAGAGCATTTTCAAGATAACTTACGTTACACGGCACAATTTTACACAGCTTTTAATGTGTGTATCTCTCTTGCTACAAATAACTGGAGTTTGTTATTGATACAGTGAACAAAGTTAACCTTTGTGTATAAACTGATATTAAGATTTTCAATGCACCTGCATTTGTTACACTTCAGTGAGCAAAAATGTGTCAGTAACTGGCGTTACACAAAAAGGACATGCAATTTTAGGGTATTCTGTAAAATTGAAAAGCCTCATGTCCCTGATTAGATAGAGTGATGAGTTCAATGTGTAAATATACCTTTGTTACTAGGTTTAATAAGATATGTCACAATATTAAATGATTTGTTATTGTATTTCGAGGGCTGTAATAGTTTTTTCATGACCACGTTGGTAAATGTTACTCTTACTTTTGTCACTCGATTTACATAGACAGCCATGGTTAGTTATCAGTTTGTAAGATCTCAAATCCCAGACTTAATAACATCCAACTGAAAACAAAACTGCAAAAGAATTGGTAGTACCGTATCGACCGGCAGATAAGACGCCCCCGCAGATAAGACGCACCCCGACTTTGAGCACGCAATTTGAAAAAAAAAAAAAATTGGGTCTCACGTACATGTATACACATGTATGGGACTATGCACTGTGTGACAACAATCAACATCCAACAACAAAATAGATGGCTTTGATAGCCTGACACAATACCGGTAATACGATCTCATTCACATCATCAGCATAATTACCAGTACAAAGAAAGCACCAGGACTAGTATTTGTCCGAGACACCACAAAGAAACCGCTAGCTAAAAAGCTACATGTAAGCCCTAAGGATAACCTCCGTTAGATCAGAGCCGCTATTGTTGCTTTGGTCCGGTCTCGAGTTGGCGCTATACACATTTTGGCCTCGGAGATAGAAAAAAAAAAATCTCCGCGGACGAAAATGTGTGTAGCGCCAGCTCGAGGCCGGATCAAAGCAACATTAGCGGCTCTGATCTAAAGGAGGTTATCCTTAGGGCTTAGCTTTCTAGCTAGCGGTTTCTTTGAGGTGTCTCAGACAAATACTAGTCCTGGTGCTTTCTTCGTACCTGTAATTATGCTGATGATGTGATTGAGATCGTATTACCGGTATTATTTTGGGCTATCAAAGCCATTTATTTTGTTGTTAAATGTTGATTGTTGTCACACAATGCATAGTCCCATACATGTGTATACGTGTTAGTTTGAAAGACCCGACTTTTGCTAACGCCATGTATAAGACGCACCCGGACTTTGGCGTGATTTTCAAGGGGAAAAACATGCGTCTTATACACCGAAAAATACGGTAACTAAGATTTTCCCATATAACTGAATTTTGGTTAAATGTTGTCCCACATATACCATTTTATGTGCTGTTCATATACTCATTAACAGAAATGTCACAGAAAGAAATAAAGGTGGTAAATGGTAGCCTTATAGTTCCTGCATAATTCCTGATGCAGTGAACTTTGAAAAGAAAATAAGTTTTGAAGTAGATCCGTTTGAAAAATGAGAGGGATGTCCATCTGTAGTGAACTTTCCCATAATGCACTTGTCAATTACATTCCCGGCCCTGGGGGTCCCGGGACATGCGGGGACATTGGGGGGGAGTGTACATTTTGCCTGTGTGACATCCCCGCCTACGTCCTCGCTACAGTCCCGGCCCTGCCGGGCACTCATTTTCTGTACAGCCAGGGGAATTCGTGAGTGAGCCTGCCTATACTAGCCCATCGGTTTCGGGAAGAGTGTCCTCTTCTAAGCCGCACCGTACTATCCCTGCTATGTCCCGGCAGTGCCGGGAACAAAATTTTGTACACATCCCCGCAAACTTCAATGAACTTCAATGATTCTCCCCACGGGGCGGGAACAGTCTTTTGTACATTCCCCGCCACGTCCATGACGTACCGGCTACACAACCCGGCATGCGGGGCAACAATTTTTTGTACATTCCCAGCTATGTCCCCGCTTTGTCCCGGGACCCCCTGGGCCGGGAATATAATTGATAATTGCATAAGTCGAATGTTTTTTAACACCTAGTAGAAGACAAAGGGGTAACCATCTCACCTCCTCCTCCGAGTGGACAGTCAGGTGGTCACTGCTGATGAGCTCACACACCTGGGCGGCCGAAAGAGCAAAGAACTCGTCGCTGTGAACCACCGCACTGCAATGCAAGGACACAAAGAAACTATCATCAACATCATAAAAGCACCAAACACAATAACAAGTACTCAAACATATTGAGACACATTTGCACTGAATAATCCACAACAAACTCAACAAAGAAACTATCATCAACACCATAAAAGCACCAAACACAATAAACAAGTACTCAAACATATTGAGACACAATTGCACTGAATAATCCCCAACAAACTCAACACAAAACAGATATTCAACATCAATCTACATGTTGTGCCATTAAAAACCCAGCTCCCTCTCCCTTCTTTTCCAGCTATTACCAAAATTAAATTCCTCTTCCTCTTCTTTCTTCCTCTGCTCTCTGGGCTCTCAGAGCTGATCTATAAAGAGTAATTGAACCTTCCCCAGTCTTAAATGGTGTACCATTCTGTACTTCCTCAGCATACAGACACCTTCCTGTAAGGTCTTTTACCATACTTAACGGCCCTTCTAAAAAAACAGCTCTTTTCAGAGCAATTCCAAAAGATAATTCCTATTTCCTCTTTCTTTTTTCCTCTTCTTCCTTCCTTCTTCCTCTTTCTTCTTTCTTCCTCTTCTCCTTGAGTAGCTCTCAGAGCTAATATATAACAAATAACTGGTCCTTCTCCCATCTATACATGATGTGCCATGTACACCATGCTAACACATAATTCCTCAAGTCCTCTGTAAGGACTTATACCATACTTTACAGTCTGTCTTACAACAGCTCTTTTCAGAGCTATTCACAAAGAAAAATCCTTCATCCTTCTCTTGCTCTCTGAGAAGTTCCTCTTAAAACTAATCTACTAATCTACATATACCATACTTTACAGTCTGTCTTACAACAGCTCTTTTCAGAGATATTCACAAAGAAAAATCCTTCATCCTCTTGCTCTCTGAGAAGTTCCTCTTAAAACTAATCTACTAATCTACATATACCATACTTTACAGTCTGTCTTACAACAGCTCTTTTCAGAGCTATTCACAAAGAAAAATCCTTCACCCTTCTCTTGCTCTCTGAGAAGTTCCTCTTAAAACTAATCTACAAAGCATAACCAGTATTTTTAAAAGCGATCCACAGTGTTCCATTATATACTTCCTCAATATGCAAAACACCTTCCTTTATATGGACTATCATACCATCATATAGAATGTGGACTGCATTTGCATAATGTATTTAAGGACAAGGTTGGTTTCTTGGAGAATATACAGGTACTCCTTCAGAACAGTATTCTAACAAAGACATGTACAGTACACCCTTGTTAACAAATTTAATGTATTCCCACAGGCAAGATACTGAGTTGTTATTGATATAGGGCTGTTAATGCTTGGTACTGAGAGGGTTAACACATCTGGGGGGTGTTTCACCAAGCTGTTCTTAAGCTACGAACGACTTTACAAATGACTGGTGATCCCTTCTTGTGCTGAATGACATTCTCAATTATTTTGATTCCCATCAGCTTAACTTCAAATCTGATGTTAATAATTGAATTTTTTTGCTTTTTCCAAGTGTCTGAATACAAAGCTTATGATTTGTGAAATTTCATTTGGATTATTGGAAATTAACTCCCAACATGTTAAAACATGAACAATATGTGGTATCGCATTCAGCACAAGAAGGGATCACCAGTCGTTCGTAAAGTTGTTCACAGCTTACGAACAGCTTGGTGAAACACCCCCTGAATTGTAAGCTTCATATGTAATGTACTACCACCATGTACAAGGTCCAGCACTCTCCAAGCAGTACTAAAAATACTTTCTCATGCACAACAGTTCCCTATTTCACATTCAATGTGTACACATTCTCCAACAAGATCTGTTCTGTGAAATCATACCTTTAACTTCATATCCATATGGTAAAATTATAACAATGAGTACTGGCTATCATAAAGCACTTATGTGGAATGGAGTACCACTCAGAAGACTTGATGACCTTGGCTATATTTAAAGCCAAACAGCTGATCTAATTAGATCTGGAATCACATACCAATTTACTACACATGGGTTGAGAGAGACACGCATGAGCAAATGTGTACACATTGGACCGGAAACAAACCTGGGGTCTCTTTGCAAATGTCAAGAGCTCTCACCATTTAACAGAGTGCACTCATAAAAGAACAGGAACAACATATGTAATCAATTTCCATGTCAAGGGGAATACATACTATATTGGTGATATAAGGAATGGTTTCTTTCTTTACATACTGCCCTTGACAGCTAGAAAACATATAAAATTGTTTCTTCATGATGTTGTGTAAGAGCTAAGAGAAAGGCCCATATTCTTAACAGGAACAACACAAACATTGACGGACTAAACTTGTATAGAGGTATGAATTTCGTACAACCCAATATAAGCCTTGCATAGGTGTTTTGCACAGTTTCAGTAATTGTAAAGCTAATATAAACATCATGTATCCTTTAGAATTAGTATAATTGTATATATCTTTCTGTTTATATGTACCTTGTGTGATGTCACATTCTTTATTTGTATCAATGTAAACCAGTGAAAATGAAATTTCCGATTGGACAATAAATTGCAATATCATATGAAGTGAAAAGAATTGCCAAAATGTATTTGAGATTCTTCTATCGCATCATTTAATATCCTCCTTAAAACCCACCTTTTTAAGCAGCTATAATTTTTCTGGCCACGCAAAGAGTTACGTAAGCGTAGTATTACTTGTGTATCCCAATATAATTATAGTGTGCAAGTGTAGTGTAGAGTATAGTGTAGTGTACATACATGTAATCTATACAGTATAGCGTGCTTAGAAACGCCTATATAAAAAAAGTACAAAGTACCTTATGCAATTATCATTATTACTATCATTAAAAGAAAACCCACTTTGTGTAATGATCTGATCAATCCTTGATTGTTTGAAGTGAGCCCATTCACAACCTACATGTACACGACAGCTCAAAGGAATTGGCACGGGTAAAGGGGAAGGGAAGAAAGGGAAGGAGCCGCAGCTGTAAACTGCAGTATATTTTGTTCAGTTCAGCATGAAACATGATGCTTTTTAGGCTAAAGCATCATGTTTCATGCTGAAATGGACAAAATATACCTTGGTTCAAAACTTCAGCTTTTTCCCTTTCTTCCCTTTTCCTTTAAATTTGTAAAGTTTTGACTTCATTCATTGGACCCCTCACCTGAAATGCTGCATGGTATAGTTCTGGGCGTAATGATAGAGCTCACTGCAGGAGTGGACGTCGGCAAAGGCCCGGATCCCAAGACAGTTTGTCGGGTGAAGCTGTTTCTGTAAGAAGTCACAACAGGCATCGCGCACGTCGTTCAACTGGAGCAGGCTGGCTGCTGGTAAGAGAGTCTGGAGGGTGACAAGGGGAGAAAAATACAGATATGAACTCACACGCATCAAGGGCCACAGTGATGTCATCATGTTCATTGTTATTATGAGATTTCTGGTTCTTAACAACATCACTCAATTAAACCTCTCACTGGTTCAACATTATCTAGTGGGATAGTGTCAAACACTCCCATTGAGAGTCCCAGCTGTGATCATGAATATTTGCTCTACCCACATAGTTAAGAACCGGTCGTCTTGACAACATGCTCATATGACATCACACTTCAGTGCTCTATACATGTGCAAGCACGGCTGTCAACATCCTTATTTCATACAGCAGTCAAACCATGAACAACAAATTTTGACCAAAAAATACCACATGCAAATTATTTAATCCAAAAATATCATATGCATTCAGAATTCAATTAATTTAAGTGTGGTACATTTTGCAGCATTTTAATCTATGCAAATGATTCTTAGGCTTGATGAAAAATAGCGTAAAAAGTAGAAACTTTGGGAGTGAGATCTTATCCTACCTGCACGTTTTCCTCGGTGACCTGCACCTCGGAGGTGTAGACAAAGTCGACCAGGAGTGACAGCGCCCTCCCATCAACCTCCTGGAGAATGATCTTCTCCGCCCGGCTCTCCGACAGCTCACTGGTGAACATGGCTGAGAAGTACTGGCTGCATGACGCCAGCACGATGCGGTGAGCTGGGATCTCCACCCCCTCCGCCTCAAGCACCACGTCGCATAGGACGTTTTGTCTGCACATGAGATAAATAAACAGTATTTACAGCAAGAGACTTAACCCTCTCTGTGCCTCATAAAATGCAACTCAATGCGATTTGTGTGCATTATTTGTGTCAGAATGCACACCTGGAACACATACAGTTAAATCGTCAGCGTTCTTACGATCCATCAATTCTGTATGCTGTACGTTGTACGGATTTAATGCTTTGTAAAAACACCAATGAAATATGTCTTACGGTGGTCCGCTATCTCTGATTCATTCTGTGTGAGAGATTGCAAGACACCATGAGACACTGAGAGAGTTAGCTACATTTGGTGAGTTTTCATCAGACCAAAATCCCAGAATTCTATAATTACAACTTCTCTTAGGGTTATGTTCCAGTAGCAGAACTTTCAATTCTGCATCTGATGATCCAAAACAAGTGTTTAATAGGAATCAACTTTTCCCACCTGTGTCGAGACTAACAAGCCTTCAGCTGCTGCCTAGCACAGCTACGCTCTTGATATTTGACATGACAATCTGTGTCTACAGCAGCTTGCACAAATAGCTACACTGGGAAGGTAGTACAGCTTACTCTCGATATAACGAGGTCGTCGGGACCAGGGCCTTTTCCTCGTTATAACGAAACCTCGTTGTATCCAAACAGAATAAAAAACAATAAAACACATTGAAACATGTGTGCTTGTGTGTTCGTTGTGTTTTGCTTTTATATCTATAGGCGTCTTGGAAACATGCGTTATCAAACTGAAAAAGGGTATTTGAAACGTGCGTTTTCAAACTGAAAAGGGGAATAAAGAAACATGCGTTTTCAAACTGAAAAGGGGATTTATTTGTGCTCAACACACAATCCGACTTTGATATATTTTTGCCGTTTTTAATAGCTAATTGCATTCAATGAATTATAGACCACGCCCGATACGATGGGTGTTATTTTGCAGTAAATAAACGGGTAAAAAAAAATGTTATCGATTCGTAATCTTCTGGACAAGAAAACATGCGGTTTAGTTGTTTGGACAGACAAGAGAACGGGCGGCGCAACGGGCCGAACGGCCGCGAAATAGGGGAAGGTGGATTTAGATAAGAGCGTCTCGCTCGTCTGATATGTTTGCGATGACATAGCAACACCGTTATGATCGGCACTTTCTTTTCTGGGTCATTCCAAAATTATTACGAGGGGGTTCCATGTAGAAAATGAACGCTACCCCTGCATACTTATATTTTATTTTATATCGTAATTATGATTTCCAGTGGTATACTAATTTATAGAAGAATATTCTATCATCTCTTCAATTCTTTCTTTGTTATATTTTAGTGTGTGAAATAAACTTCACCCGTCCGAGATCACATTAGTTTTTGTCAAGAAACCCAATCAATCGCTGCTCATCAGACACACCCCCAATTCAGCACGCGCCGCGCCGTATCATCGCCGTGATGGGATCGGACTTGCAAACCATGCGCTTTCACGGCATATTACGCTGTGCATATATGCGAAGGAGTGGTGTACAGTATATCATAAACTGTGCACATGCTCGCCTTGTGTGGACGTGTATTACGAGATGTGTGTATGGCTCCTTGCGGTGCTGTTTTCATGTGTTTCAATCTTTTGAGAAGATTACTTTCGACTAGCTAGCCCTCGATTTTTCCTTCCTCGTTGTAACGGGACGCAATTGTTATGTTTTTCTTTGTCTTGGGGTCAACATAATAAGCTCGTTATAACGAAATCTCGTTACAACCGTGCTCGTTATAAGCGACGTGGTGCACCATAGGTTTGCATGTAGAAACTTTTGGGACCGAGAGATTTCTCTCGTTATAACGAAACCTCGTTATATCCGTGCTCGTTGTATCGAGAGTAAGCTGTAGTCCCACCCATTACCCCATGTGTAAGCTTAGTTCCTGGTGATGTTGAGAACCTCAACAATTCATGCCATGCTACTTGGATCTTCATTTCTATTTCTCTCATTCTCCCTCTTCCCATCTTTCTGTCTATTTGTTGCATGCTCAGGTCCAAGGCTTAGTCCCATCCCTTATCGTCTGTGTAGGCTTACTTCCTGAAGATGTTGAGACCCTTAATAGACCATGGCATGCTACTTGCATCTTCATTTCTATCTCTCAATCTCCCTCTTCCCATCTTTCTGTCAATTTGTAGCACGCTCAGGTCCAAGGCTTAGTCCCATCCCTTATCACACCCATAGGCTTACCTCGTGAGAGTGTTGAGAACCTCAACGATTCATGGCATGCTACTTGGGTCTTCCTTTCTATCTCTCTCATTCTCCCTCTTCCCATCTTCCTGTTAATTTGTCGCACACTCAGGTCCATGGTTTAGTTCCACCCCTTATCCACTGTGTAGACTTACACTACAGCTCATAGGAATTGGCAAAGGGAAAGGGAAGAAAGGAGAGGAGCCGCAGTTTTAAACCACGGTATATTTTGTTCAGTTCAGCATGAAACATGATGCTGTTTATGCTAAAGCATCATGTTTCATGCTGAACTGGACAAAATATACCACAGTTTAAAACTGCGGCTCCTGCCCTTTCTTCATTTTCCCTTTCCTTATGCCAATTCCTTTGAACTGGAGTGTACTTCATGAAGATAAGGACCAAGGCATGCTACTAGCATTTTCATTTCTTCCTCACTCATCTCCCTCTCTCCATCTCGCTGTCAATTTGTTACACGCTCAGGTCCACCCTTAGTCCCACCCCTTAATCCCCTGTGTAGGCTTACTTCCTGAAGACGTTGAGAACCTCAAAGGCCTTCTGGGTGTGTAGAGCGTTGGTGTAGGGTGGTGTCTCGGGTGGAGGGATCTCCATATCCTCCATCTCAATCGCTTCAGGCAGATCCATGATGATTCCTACGCAGAAAAGAAAGTAGTTCGCATGTTTACAGCCTCTCTTCGCACCCAGAATTAATTTTCCCTATTGCATAAAAGGGAAAGTCATCCCATGATGCACCGCGCAGCCACATTCCAATTTTGATGGCAGTCACGTTCTTTTCCGGTATAGAGTACTCGTGTACAAGACCAGAAGTGGTAAAGACTGAATAAAAAATATCTGGATGTCGCTGCGTGGTGCACGATGCTATGGGACGACTATGATTTCCCCTATAATGTGCAGTATAGACAGCAAGTTTCATCTGCAAGGAAGGTCAGTTTGGATCTCTATATTTTCTCCTCCAGAAGTAATAAAACAAGCTCAAGCTGAAGTGAACCGATACCAGCCCCTAACTTGCCCACCAGCAACTGTCACCATCTTGACAGTGTCCTGCATGTTGCGACGTAAACAGTCTTTTCGGTGTGATATCCACCTCTCATCGTATACAAAAAAAAAAGTAAGCAGTTCGACCCGGATCCATGGAACATTTCTCTTGCATATTTACCACTCCTGGCTTGCTTGTATACACGAAGATATGGCTCACTGGCAGAAATAAGGAGCAATTAATTTTTCTAGACCCGCCCAGTAGTAACGTCATGAACTATGTTACTCAAACGAATCACTCGCAAGATGGCAACAACTGACAACCATTACTTTCTTGTTAGATAGCACAATAAGATATGCATTTCTTTGCACACCATCAGACGGTTTTAAAATTTAACTTGGAATCTATTGACTATTGTGAGAACCAATACTATAGTATAGACTAACTTGTTATGCTTCTCTAGTCTCTAGAATAGTCTAGACATGTTACAAATCATGATTTATACTAGAACAACCCAGGGCAAGGCCAAGCCCAAGACTAAAGCTAAGTCTGTCTGTATTTTGATAGAAAGTACCCCTTTAAAGTGTCTCGGAAAGTACATTTTCACTTGTACAAACATCGAAACATAACTTCGACTTCACTTTCAATCAATGGCAATAAGATAAAGAAGAAAGAACTGGCACGATTACTCACGATTTAGTGAACACTTTCAGAAGAAAATGTGCACCATTTCAATCACACACAGCTCGCTTATCAACACAGGCCTAACTAAAGACCGTCTAGCATTATTCTCAGCTCCTTCTGCTAACGTTAATCCAAGTCAGGTCGAGTCAACAAATAGTACTCTTCTCTGGATCCACTGCAGTGTTGAGTGTACACAGTTAACTTTAGGCTAGCTTTAAATCGAATGAAGATAACACACACACGTACGTGTACACACACACTAGTCCCACACAGTAGCTATGGCATCGCAGAGCTATATAGCTACAATCGCTGATGAACGGCGCGGCTTGTATGCGATTACAGTACAGCTACAGTGAATGTACCGGAAGCTCAGCTGATTAACGCGCGCACTCGTACTGTGCACGCCTAGCCTAAATAAATGCCGTGCAAACCCGAGTACCCATCCCGCGCGTGCCGTAGCTAAAGACAGTGCTAGTGTGGGCTAAAAACTCCTTCTCTGCCAGACCCCAAAGTGTGAGATGGTGCAAAAATTCTTCAATGGCAGATAAAGAATTCCAGAAAGGTTCAGAATTAAATGTTCATGATCATACAAAAAATTGTTATATCACATTATTTGGGGCAGAAAGTAATGCTTTTTAAAGAAACAATTAATTACCGAAGTGCTGTTTGTAAAGACACATAAAATACAAAAATACAATTAAAAGGCCCCCCCGGGCCGGGCCCCGGCCCCCTCCCCCCCCCCCCCCCCCTCTCTCTCTCTCTCTCTTACACTGTCTTGCAATACATTTTACATTGTGAAACCTTCATTCACTCTTTTCATTCAGTTGCTCCACCGAATTCCCCTTTTCTGCTTCTTTTCTCCTTTCTTTCTTACTCTCCTTATTTTCCGTCCATTTCTTTCCCCACCCTCATAATATCTGTATATTTTCCACTCTTATCCATTCATCTCCCCCCCCCTTTCTTTCTTTCTCTCTCTCTCTCTCTCTCTCTCTCTCTCTCTCTCTCTCTCTCTCTCTCTCTCTCTCTCTCTCTCTCTCTCTCTCTCTCTCTCTCTCTCTCTCTCTCTCGCTATCGTTCTCTCTTCTAGTGAGGTGGATAAGCTAAATAATCGTGCACGTACAAGCACCAAATTTGGCACGCATGTTGAAAATCACATTTGGAACAATATTAGATAAGTAGAGCATCTCAAAATATTTTCAGGGGCACCTGGGGCAGCCCCTAAAGTGCCACAGGGACCCTTATGTTATTTCTACTTCTTTTTGAATACTCACGGTCGGACTTGAAAAAAAAACCTTGATAGGAATCATCCTTAGGCAATCGGTACCTTACCTTGTTCAAATGTGTTTAAGTGGCAAGGGGACCGGGGGATAGCCCCCAACCGCCCCCTGGGGGCATTTTTCTCTTATTTTGGCACATTTTCTCAAGAATAAATAACTGGATTTTAACCAAACTAGATAGGAATCATCCTGTGGTAATAGGGACCATTAGTTGTTAAATTTGGGGTACACAAGTGGCAAGGGGCTGGCGAAGGGGGGCATCCCCCAAAACGCCCCAGGAGGAAACCTTCTTTTATTTTCCTGATACTTTTTCTCAAGAATAGAAAAACTGGAAAAAAGGCATAAGGGACCTTAAGCTGTTAGAATGGGGAAAACACAAGTGGCAAGGAGCCAGGTGGTAGCCCCCCCCCCCCCCCCAAAAAAAAAAAAAAATGCCCCCAGCTCCTCTTATTTTTGTACTTTTTCAGAAGAATACATTATGAACAAATGATAATAGGTACCTTAGTTATTAAAATGATGGTACGCAAGTGACAAAGGGGGGGGGGGGAGCCCCCAAATGCCACAGGGAGAAAATTCCACTTATTTTGTTACTTTTTCTCTATACATGACTTTCTTTTAGCCACGTTGAAAGAAGTCACCTCGGAAAAGAGGACCTAATTAGGTTGCAAAAATGGGATACATATCTAAAAATGAATGTTATATTTTAGCAAAACTCGACAGATTATTCTGAGGCAATGGGAAATATTTGTTACAAATGGGGATCCCATCTGTCATGAACTAGCCACCCTCCCCCCTTCTTCCTCGCCCACCACCTCAGAAATGCGCCTTTCGGTCCAAAATGTAAAGAAAAGAGGAGTGTTTTTTCTCGAACTGTATTGTAACCAATGTAGTCGCGTACTCATCTGATGAGGGGACAAGGAGGAGCCCCCCCCCCCCCCCCCCACACACACACACACACCCTCGAAATTAACATAGCGCCTTACATGTCAATTACCCTTTTGTTATCATGGGGGACTTCGTTCCCTCCCTCAGTGCATGTATTCATATATCAAGTTTTTTTCTTTCGTTCTCTTAACTTTTTTCGACAAGCACCAAATTTTGAACATAATTTTATGTTTAAAATACTTTCTGGAATGATATGAGATATCGTTTTGAGGCATCTAAAAAAAATTCAAGGTCGCCATTCTTCAGTATCATGACATAATAATACTTAAAAATGTTTTAAGACTCTTTTTATAACCATATATAAGATAGTTAACAGTGAAAAACAATCGGTAGTGCTTAGAATATAAAAGAACATTGATGCAAATACCTTTTCCATAGAAAATAACTATAATGGATAATATAAACAAAAATTGTAGATAAATGGCTACTGATAATCGTTTGTCTCGCAGCGTAAGGTAAATGGAATCGAAAAGATCACGACGTTTCGTGCGCCGCTGCAACACTTCGTCAGGTGTGATACAAAATTGTACAAAATTAAATGTAGTCAAAGAGTTTTCAAAATGGCCACCAAAATTTGAATGAACAAAACACCAATTGTCACACCATGATGCATTGTAGTTGATTGTGAAAATGCTAAGTGATGCAAATATATTCTGTTTATTTTTTGGATAGATTCATGGTGACATTCTTTTCACACAATGCAATGTCATGTTCCTCTTCAGGAGCTGCTCAGTCCATCATCTGTATAAAATCTTGTTCCATCGCCTTGCCATAGACCATACCACTTGATAGGGTCCATGGTATGGCGATGGACCAATAGTTCTGACACACATTTCCAGCCATTATGGATATAGCCACCAGTTCTGAGGCTTCAAAAACTAAAAAGCTAAAAACAATGTTTTGGCAGCCAATGTGTGGTAAGCCAGTGAGTAGTAATAAACGATGTATTGGCTTATACTTGGTGGTACTTTGCTGTCATGATTGAGCAAACTTTTTCTTTCTTTCTCTCTTGCTTTCATTTTCCGTGTCTCCATTATACAACCCATCTCTCGCAAATGAAATTCTATCAACTAATTTCACTCGCAAAATTGAAATGGTGCCGACAATGTCCTTGTTCATACAATCCCCCTCCAAACCGTTATGGGGATGAGGCGGGGGGGGGGGGGGGGTGCGGCGCAAGTTGGCCCCTGCCTCTGCCCCCACCCCATCCGATCTATCTCTGGCTCTTTCCGGTTTGGAGGGGTGTTTCGTCAACTCAAATTAATGAATTGATCCGAATTGATCTGATCGGTGGTGCTTACAGTGTTGTATTAACCCATTCACTACACTGCTGCCGGGTAGCAATCTGGAATAGCGCCAGCTATGTTTATTGTAGGTCCATTATAGTGAGAGGCGAGGGACAGAAATCTTATCGATGTAAATCGCGATTCAAATTCGACGAAAACATAACATAACATGTACTACAGTTTCTCATGCCCTCTCTTTATTTCATTGCTTGAGGAAGGAAAGAGAGTTGATTGGTGTATTAGGAAATGGTAACCCCAGAATTATCCCCCTAGCCCACCCACCCCCCCCCCCAAAAAAAAAAAAGATATGAGAAGAGCTATGTGATCGAAGATCTTCACAATAATGCCAATGTGAAATGGATAGCCAGCTAGGCTCTTGATGACTAAATAAAGACGGAGAAAGTGACCAAAAACAATCATGCCTTCTCCTCCTCTCATCTCACTCCAGTGTCAAGACAAAATAAAGGGGTTGGCGTTGAGGAGGGGGCGTACGCGGATCGAGTGACATGATAATGATAATGAGCGTTTTATAAAGCACATAACACAAAGTGATTAAACATGACCATATATATAAACATTGCACAATTTCAGATTTATTTTAACCCACGTTGGAATTCGAGTAATACGAAGAAAATTATATACGAACAATGAAGGATGCCATGCATAGTTACAACACCCCAACGATAACAAGATTGGGGCGGAGTGGGGGGAGGGGGGGGGGATAGTTCGATCACCCCCCCCCCCCCTCCTTCAGCTCCATATTAACACAAACAGGCTCCAGTTTTTGAATCACCTAGTGCTCTTATAAAACGAAGGTAACATTATGATAAGGGCTATTTTGTTTGCACCTACGTCTCACAAGTTCACATTGTTCAAGTTCACACTTTTTTTTTGTACAGAAACCTGTCTTTGGACATCAGTAGGACTAACCGTTTTGTATGTTTGTTTTTGCAAGAGTCATGTTTTCTGCATGATATATTTGTAATGACCCACATTAATTTGTGTACCTTTCTTACGAACAGGCGTTTCGATCCGTTTGGGAGAGTAGGGGAAGGGCCCGGGGGAAGGGCCCGGGGGAAGGGGGGGGGGGGGCAATTACTGCCAGGGGGCCCGGGAGTGATTGAGGGGGCCGGGGTGATTGGAAAAGGGATTGTTTTGCATTGTATTTTCTATCTGCCAAAGCGGCCTCAGCTTTGCTTTGTTTTCAAATGTGACGAGAGACTACGATTTTTTTCGATGTTCTTTTTGCTAATTCAGTAATTGATTGACTTGAACAAGTTTTGATGCGATATGACTGTACAGCATGCTGGTCCGATATAGGCTAGGTCGAACACGCGCGTCTGACTGGCGCGCCGGTCACCCGGCGCGGCTCGCGCGCGCCCGCCTAGTATACACTAGCTGCGTTAGCTACCTAATTGACGAGTTAGCACAGCATAGAACCTGACAAATTTGTGGCGTATATATACTTTCATTTCACGTAAGATTACTGTTTTGATAAAAGGAGACAGACTGACAGTCGGTGCCACATCTTCAGCAATATAGTCTTTTCTGCTTTCAAGTTGCAATCTTATCTTTTGCTCAGCTTAATATCCGAGGCAATAGTGACTTCCTCTTGCATTTTTTGGGGACTGCACTTACCATGGGCATGGCTATGGACAGGTAATCGTTCGATCCGCAGCAGATGATACGGTAAGTTGCCTTACACCGTCCCCGTACGCTCCCCGGATAGACATGTCAGGACACGGTCATAGGGCCGTGGTCACTTGCTTGTGTTGCCTGTTGGTGTCAGTTGGTTGTGCATACTTGTGTCGTGTGATATGATGCGAGTGTCTCAAATCTGCCTCCATATTTGCTGCCGATTTTTTTTAATCGAGACGATCTGCTGTAAAGTTGACATGAAGTTTTTCACGAGAAAAACAAAAATTACTGTACAAAATAAAAAGATTTTTAATCTTTTGTTACATAGATAGAGGCTTAGAGCTACATTTATGAATTATGATTGAATTGTGCTCAGAAAATGTTTTGCCTGTCTATGAAGTATAAATATAATATGATTTTTATATCATTAACCGGCCATTAAAGTGCCTTCTTAGACAGGAATATCTGTCTCATTCGGGGCATTCTTTAATCAAAATTACATTTTTGGACATACCCCGGCCCCGAATAGAGACGGTATATATCCACACCACACGCGCAGTGGCGATTTTTCTACAACATACATGTAGTTAATGCGCGTTGAGTAGAAAATTACCTGATTGTGTAGAAAGTCTATGGGAAAACGGATTTTGAGATCATCAAAGCTACTTCATCTAACATTTTGACATCTTTCAAGCTACGATGCAACAAATCTACTTCAATCACTATTAGATCTATATTATGTATTTATAAATCCTAGGACTAAAATTTCCCCCAAATATATAGAAAGGTGAAATTAAAGACTTACTTTCCACCGATCACAGGTTTATCGCAGACATTTTTAGTCTGCTTGACTCTGACATTAATTGTAAAATTAGATTGTTCGACGGGTTGTTGGCTATGAATATTTAAACCGTCAATTGGTTCGATGAAAAAAAAATAGCACACGGCAAACGAGTGAGAAAAAAATGTGCGCATGCGTGAAATTACTTATTCATATATGCATTAGTATTAGCGTTTTCATATTCAAAGTTGCAACCCGCATCGATGGCCATGCAGTGTACAGGCGTAATGTTCAGTCTCTAGATAAGGCGTTCAGAGGAGCCAGATGCAATGCCAGTGGATCCAACGTCCTACAGAGACTGATTTTTCGGTCTAGCGCCTTCCCCACTAATAATTTGCAATAGCCCCATCAATCGAATAGTAAATGATAAAAGTTCAGTGACCTGTATTAAAAGTGTTACTGGTGCCCTCACTGATTTGATGGAGATTTTGCAGTGTTGGAGGGGGCAGTTATAAGTACAACTTCACATTAATTTTCTTTTTAAATAATTGAAAAGTTACATGCAAAAGCAAGTGGTACTTAATCAGACTCTACATTGTACTACTACAAGGAAGTGATTTCTGTTTCAAAATCTCTAAACAATAGCCCTGATATCTTTCTTTGTAGATTAAAGGTAGACAATTGATAGTCTATAGTTCATGCCACAGTACACATGGACTAAGTCAGATGGAATCTAGCCTCTATTATGATTGTGCATTACATGTGCCGTAAATTTGCCATGATGAATTTGGATGCCTTAATCTTGAAGTTTAACGTGTGAAGAATTAGATGCAAAGAGTATCTGTCGATATCACGGCATCTACATATAATATTCATGTAAATAGGCCTTCTTTGTTATTGATATTTGATGCATTACCTATGTTGAAGTGATATATGTATTTTTTCTGTTAGATACACAGTATGTAGGTTCTCTATATTTGGTAAATGCCAAATTAGAAATAAAAGTGCGTTACACTCAGCCTATCAATTCACTAGGAGCTCCTACTGACGCGTCCTAACGTGTGTCCTATACTTGTGTGTTCCCCATGGCCCCCGCTCGGGGTTAGGTAGAGAAGTAAACATTACTTTTGTACGTCAAATGGACATTTTTGGTATAGATAGTTGGTTTCAGATGTGGAATATAAAGCAAATAATCAACTTTTGGTTTCAGCCAATGAGACGAAACTATCACTTCCTTGGCGATCTGAATACGTATACGCTATCTTTCCTCAGCTGCGCTTCGGAAAGATAGCTACATCCAGATCACCTCGGAAGTGATGGTTCGTTTCATCACCTTCACCAACATTGATTATTTGCTTACTATACAATCTCACAGCTTGGTATATTTGTATACAAACACTACAGCATTCATACTATACCTACATTGTATACACTGTATACAGTAGAATGCACATGTCTTTACTGCACTCAAAAGCATTTAAAATTCACTTTAAATCATGAATGACATCTTAATGTGTGTTTTAGTTAATAGGATGGTAAAGCCAGGCCATTCGAAATGGAAATAACTCCCAAGAGTTAAGTGGTACAGTTCTACCAACCTAATTATAACTTTGGTCAGTCTAATTACAAAATGTGCCCCCGCAATCAAATATTTGTACACTGTATGGTATGACATGCTTGTAAAGTGTTTTTTTGAGAACAGGATCCTACTGATTGATAAAAAACAGTTTGTTGATACACTGCACATGTTACATGTATCTTCTATGTATGCACTACTTTTTTTTTTTGAAAGTGCCATTGTAATTTATTTGTGCTGCCATGGTAGTTATGGTTCTTTTGTAGAAACAATCTCACGTGATATTTTTAAGAATTATCAGACATTTTCATTGTACAAATCTATAGGTCTGTGCAGAAGCATGATCAAAGACAGGGTGTCCCATTTGCAAAAGTCATGAATCTCTGCAGGTATCAGCAGTATATGCTTTAGATGTGTTTGATGTGTATGAACATTATCAGGAAAAGTTAAATACTATCCATGTTTACGTTTGAAACACTCCGACCATAGTCTACATTCATAATCGTATCATCCCTGTCAGTGCTCAATGTGGGCATTGCTTCCACTGAACTCATGCACTGTGAGGCTGACTGTTGTGGACCATAGCGCACAGCGGTCTTTGGTCTCGAGGCGATAGGTTTCTGATGACCTACCCAAACCAATACCTCCTCTACATCTAGCAATCGCTATAATTTCACTTAAAGTCAGCTCCCAGTTGTATTATTGGGAGGGAAGTTCTGATACAGAATTTGACTCTTCTGACCTGCAAAAGAGACACCCTATCTTTAATACAGGCACACTTAATTACATGTACATTTATGTGTATCTTGCAATCAGTTGGTTTGAAAAAGTAGAATAGTCGGATACATTTATGATTATTCATTCACATCATAAGCTCAGAACAGTTTTGAGTCATTTAATAAGTCTTGTGTAATATTTTGATGAGGAAAGATGTTTTTCCTAACCAAATTACTCAGCAATTCATGAAAGTTGTGCAATAATCATAATGTGTCATGGGGATTCACAGTATTCCATATTGCATAATGTAGCTTGACTTTCAGGATATAACAGGAAGTGTAGATTGATGGTTCCATATCAAAGAACAAAGATACGTCACCAGTTGAACCGAAGAGGTAAAGACAGTTTTGTCTGCATGAGAACGTGTTGATTATTATAGATTAATGTGGTCACTTGCACTACAGCTCAAAGGCATTGGCATCTATAGGGAAAGGGAAAGGGAAGGAGCCACAGTTTTAAACCGCAGTATATTTTGTCTAGTTCAGCATGAAACATGATGCTTTAGCCTAAAAAGCATCATGATTCGTTACGTGGCAGACTTGTGTTGGGAAAAAATGGAAACTTCTTCACGTGTTCAATCAAATCACAAAAATAATCAGTAAAAAAAAGTACTGTGTCTTATTTATTGAAAATTCATATGTGATTTGATGCAATATGTCATCATCCATGGTGAGAGTTTCATAAGTTTTGATGGAAAAATAATGGAGATACATGTATGCGAAGATGAATTTTCAGAAATTTCATTTTTCCATTTTGTACGAGTGCATTTTGACCGTTGGAAATTCAAGATGATACGCCCCTTTCCATCGTTTTAATTGCAGTGCTACGCCGAGACTGAAAGTTTCAATCGGAGCCTCGGACAGCTCGCAGCTGTCCCTTGGCCATGATGGCGTCAAAGTTACGCAACATGGTGAGTAAGAAGAAGAGGAGGTTCATCGATGGCAGCTTCGACTTGGATCTCAGCTGTATCCTTTTTCAATTTTTCTTCAAATTTTTTTAAACACTGTATTCTATTGATGGTGGGGGAATGTGCCAGTTCCTTGTATTTGTATCTGTATTCTATGTTATACAAAATCAAAATGACCATTTTTGAGTGCTGTTTTTTAAGCCTGACATCATGGAACTGACTTTGCTATCGAACTTGACCTTTAGAAATATCAAACCACCGTATGAAATATCTCGCATTGAACCAATCCAGAGGCAATCTTTTCTGAATAACCTATACCCACGAGTTAAACTGTAGTTAAAGTGATGATATCGTCGAAAAGAAAGTTAGGAGATATATTCCTTCTGACCACTCACCATAATGGACCACATTGTTCAAGTCTGTAGATGAAGATAATTTGTTTTTAGAAGGTGTCTGCCTGGGGCTGTTATCTCTCTTAAATGTGGAAGACGCCAAACAGTGCTCCCCTCACAATTTATTTGTGGAGCTGCATACTGGGCTTATCTCTGCCCAATCGACCCGCAAGCTTTTTTAGGTTACTGCTGTCGGGCACGAAGTGAATTACTTCTCGTTAGCTAACCTTTCCTGTGGAGGAAATGGATGGTCAATTTTTAGAAACTTTCCTCCAAGTTTCCCCTGTGTGACGGACATGTATGACTGCCTGTCATAAGGAAATTGATATATTGAATACCTGTCTGAGTGCTGTACACTGTATTGATTGACGGTAATGAATGCAGATCCCTTGCAACATGTAGTTATTACTCCGATTGCCACGAGTAGTCTCCATATGACCTGACTATTCATAATACACCGAAGGGCTTATGTGTGATTTAATACATATTTTTTAATTTCTATTCCTGTCCCACTCACTTTTATTTAGTTTAACTCTCTCTGTCCCATTTACTTCTATTGTCTTTCTTTCCCTCTCTTTATCAAATATTTGTTCTTTTCTGTTTTTGATGCTCAGTATTTCTCTCTCTCTCTCTCTCTCTCTCTCTCTCTCTCTCTCTCTCTCCCTCTCTCTCTCTCTCTCTCTCTCGTTCTCTCTCTCTGTCTCTCAGTCCCTCTCTTCATTTTTTTTCTAATAATTTGTATTAATTTCATATTATATTATTTTCCTTTGACCTACTGTGTAAAACTACCTGGATCTCTTTGGAAATATTTTTTCTAAGAATCAACACAATCTTTAATTTAAGGTCATTGTACTAAGTAAAAGAAAAGGAAAAGAAAAGAAAATTAATCTCAGATCATTAAAGATAACACAGATTCAGAAGTGAAGAAATTATCTTTCTGCATTTCACTTTAGGCGCAGAGCTATCTAATCCAGGGCAATCATTATTGCTTAGTGTGAATGGACTTAAAGCTAGTACAGTATGCATGTGGAATGAGATGTCAGATTAGACGCGGTTCAGGAAATAAAAGACAGGGGAGAAGGCATTAGGAAATTATGTGAAACATCTTTGCAGTAATAGTGTGTGCACTGAACACACAAATGCTCTCAAGGACATTATATTGTATGTGCCTTAAACAAAGGGTACTCTATCCTAATAGAAATTTGCTCTCAATAATGGCCAAGATATTGGAGAACGAGAATGCGCAAGTTAAGTCGCACAGGAAGATGAATTTTTATTGTGAAAAATTGGAAATTACCGCTAAAGAAATACAATTTGTTATTTAAGATCGCACACACACAAAAATTTTAGTTATACTCTATAAAAGGATGTGTACCCTTCAACTTACACATGTGTGTAGTCATGATAGGAAGCATGGTCTTATATAGGCCTGAGTCGAATCGATTATTAAGCCGGTGTTCGATCGAAGAAGTCGAACTCCGATTTCGTTTTGATGAATTCGATGCATCGACGAAATTACCAAATTGACTAGAAATCACAAAATCTTTTGTTTGATAGTCCTGTTATACACAATTCATCTTCATATTTTCACAATTTTAATTTGCTTTCTTGGTTCCTACTCTCTTTTGTGAGTTTTGCAGGTAACGCATCAAGAGAATGAACAGGTCGCTCGATGATCAAGCAGCTACTACATACTACTTGGATTTGATTCGTTCACTACTATATACAGCGCAACGCCACAACAAACAATTGTCCATAGACTTTGTACAACGGATAGCATCGTGTGTTGTGAAAACCCGGAAATACAGTGGCAATCGTGCGTAAGGCTCATTTGCATACACGCTGCCGACGTACAGACTAATAGAGCGTCTCCGTACAGCGATTCGGAGACCACTGGTTGGTGCATCGCGTAGATCACGTCATAACCATGTGGTCGCCAAAACAGTGATACGATATCCAGTCACGTTGTCCGAAACCCGGAAGCGATTTTTCGACGCATTAGGGTTACGGGAAAAAAAAATCGCAACCCGGAAGCTGATTGACTTTCTGCCCGTTGCAATAGACTCTACAGATTCCAACCTACATACATGTATATGATGCCATATTGACGCTAATTTGTAAGATTTTGACGGAAAAACAAGAAGTAATCGAAATTCGCTTACATGTGCAGTATCGGTGAGAAAATAGATTCTCCGAGGTTACCTATCATAATTCATATAAAATATAGGAAAGTGAAATTCTAGGTCGATTTTGGTACGAGGTGATAGAGAATTGCACGCTTGTTTTGGTGGAATACTATGTGGGGAAATGGAAGGATTGCACTGCGTATGCTTACTATATTTTCATTCATAAATTGGCTCTTGGCAGTGGCTGGGTGACGTCATGTATCGATGCATCGATGTTCGATCGGCGCAAAGCCATCGAACACCGGTTTCTGAAAAAATCGATATGACTCAGGCTTAGTCTTATACATGCACGTGATTGCATTTTATGAGACCATTGGGTACCTGGATATATTATGCTGTACATGCACACTATACGCAGCGTATGGTAGGCATACTTGTACGGTACCTGCAAATTTACACTAACTGCATGTACATTGTAGACAGCAACCGCTTCACTTTGTCATGTACAGTTTTTGCAGCATTAGCACATGTGCGTATATCATCATGCGTTGCTTTGCATACAAATTAAACATATTCTACATACATGGTACTACATACATGAAGTTTGTAAAGCTGTACCTAATTATTTATTGTTTCATATGATTTCAGCTCTCTTTAATGAGAATCTGAATTTAAGGCAACTAAACTTCAACATACATGTACATGAACATGTACAAAGCAGCTCATTTTGTATCGTGCACTTTTGCACTTAATGCCTTTGTGCTGGTAGGAGTTTTATTTAACTTTCTTTGTCCCATATGCAACAAACTGTGTTGTAATTCACTCAGGACTATGATCTGTTGGTAATAAGAGGGATACTGCCAACAAGTCTACACATATATCAGAGTTCACCTGTGTTCAGAAATTATTGTTGCGTTTGTGTAGCGCCGTTCATATACCACACAACGCTATTATTATCGATGCACATCGGTAAGCAAGTTCCCAGCGAGCCGCAAAAGCACCGTTCATATACACCCCAAAAGCCGTAATGTTGCAATGTTTTGGACAGCTGGACTCTCTCCAAACTGATGGTGACATTATTTGGCTTTCAAAGTGTCACCTTTTTTTAAGTCTGATTTTTATCCTTAAACTGAATGTACAAGGCATTTTAAATTCGAGCAATGCTTACGCCAATTTATAGAGCGATATCATCATTTCAACCTCTTCAGTGTGTTGCCAATTTGAAGATATAATAATCATTTGACCTATATATTGCTTTGGAAAATCATTAAAAAGGTATATGTGTACAGTGTACTTATCACTAAATTTTCAAAATAGATTCATTTTGTGCAGAATGTATGCTCTTTCATATGATGCTTCTTTCATCATGGTTTGTTCTTAAAATCCAAAATCCTAAAACCACATATTTGTGTTTCTTGGTCCAGAATGGGTTATACCATGAAACGAACAGGTAAATTTCTTTTGCACATATCCTATGAGGATTTCTTTGTTTTAATCATGATTTTCATAAGGGCTGTCTTTTGCATTTTGGGAGATAAATCGGCCTGAGCCTCTCTCTAATTGTTTTCATTGGTAATGCATACACTGTCAAAATTTAATGATACAATAAAAAAAATTGAGCCCAAAACACTCCCATTACTGTACATGTACGGTTCGGGCTATGGATTTGCATTTGCATAATTATAAAAAAATAAGGATTTTCTTTCATTTTAATTCAAAGGGGCTATATTTTTTGCATGGTGGGGCATAAATCACCATGAGCCCCCCATCCCCCTCTCCTGTTTTTTTCTTCACAGTTCATATCATTGGAGCATACAATGAAATTAAAACGCTGAAGTCCCAAAACTCTACCATACTGTGTATGATACACATACAAACTGTACCCACAGTGGATTTGGGTGCATGGGGCTGCCTAGCTAGCTGGCTGGCTTGGCTACATACATGTACATGTAGCTCGGCTGTCGAGCTGGCTGGCTAGCACGTCGGCAGGTTGGCATTCTGAGCTGTAATGCTTCTTGTGGATCCTGAACAATTGATTCAGGATAAATTTAGCCCCAGCAGCCCGAGAGGCTACGTCATCAGTGGCGTAGGCCCTTACGTGAATGCTTCCGCGTCAGCAGACACCCAATGGATGGCAACCGTCGTCGGTCCCTCCGTTTGCTCGTTCAGGAGGGAGAGAGGGAGGGAGGGAGGGAGGATGGGAGGAAGGAAGGGAGGACATTGTCTTTGGACTGTTCTCGATGCTTCTATATTTTGCTCTCCTCATCTCTTTCATTCTTTCATGCTGTCTGTCTAACTGTCTTCCCCCCTCCTATCAGTCTCTAATTCTCTCTTTCTCTTTCTGTCACTTCGCAATTATTTCTCCATCTCTTGTTCT
This sequence comes from Arbacia lixula, assembly GCA_963669155.1. Classification (NCBI taxonomy): domain Eukaryota; kingdom Metazoa; phylum Echinodermata; class Echinoidea; order Arbacioida; family Arbaciidae; genus Arbacia; species Arbacia lixula. The sequence goes on from OZ022593.1 coordinate 11,008,065, forward strand.
CTCTTGCTCTCTGTTACTGAATTACTTCTCATTCCCCTTTCTCTCTTGCTCTCTTGTCACTATTCTTTTTTTATCTCTCTCTCTCTCTCTCTCTCTCTCTCTCACTCGATCTCTCTCACTTTCTCTCCCTTTCTCTCTCTCTCTTTCTCTCTCTCTTGCTGTCTGTGACCCTTTTTGCTACTACCAAGAAGTCTCTTTCTCTGTCCTCTTTTTTTCCATTTATCTTTTCTCTCTTACTGTTTTATATCTCTCGTCTGTCACTCATCTATTTCTCCATCTCTCTCCTCTCTCTTGCTGTGTGACACTCTTCATTTCTCCGATGAACTTTCTCTTGCTGTAATTTTTTCTACTTTTGTCCATTTCCCTCTTCTCTCTCGTACTCTTTTATCCCTTCTCACTTTCTCCACCATGCTCCATCTTTCTGGCTGTCATTCCTTTATTCTTTCTCCATCCCTCTCTCTCTCTCTCTCTCTCTGTCTGCTGCTTGTTCTTCTCTTTCTCTTTCTCTTGCTGTGATCTTTTGTACTTAGTTCATTTCCCTCTTCTCTCTCTTACTATTACACTGCTGTACAATGTATATCTCTTCTAACTTTCTCCACCATGCTCTCTCATGCTGCCTGTCATTCATCCATCCTTTCTCTGTCTCTCCATCCCTCTCCTTTTTCTTTTAGTCTGACACTCCTAAGAACTCTCTTGCTGTCATCTTTTCTACTTTCGTCTAATTCTCTCTTCTTTCCTATCTTGCTCCTTGTACCTCCTTCATCTCTCTCTCTCTCTCTCTCTCCCTCTCTCTCTGTCTCTCTCTCTCTCCCTCCCTCTCTCTCTGTCTCTGTCTCCCTTTCTCTCACTCTCACTCACTTTCTTTACAATGCTCTACCTTGCTATCTGTCATTCTTCCATTCCTTTTCTGTCTCTCTCCCTCTCTCTCTCTTTCTGTCTACTGCACATTCTTTCTCCTCTCTTCTGTTGTCCGACACTCTTCCTTTCTCCTGAGGCCTCCTCCTTTGCTGTCATCTTTTCTACTTGTGTGCCATTTCCCTCATCTCTCTCCCTCTCTATCCCTTCTTACTTTCTCCAACATGCTCTCTCTTTCAGTCTGTCACTCCTTTATTTCTGCTCCATCCCTCTCTCTCTCTCTCTCTCTCTCTCTCTCTCTCTCGCTCATTGTCTACTAGTTCTTCCTCTCTCTTAAGAAATCTCTCTTGCTGTTATGTCTTGTACTTGTGGCCATTTCCCTCTTCTCTTTCTTACTATTACACTTTATTTCTTGATTGCCACCCCCCCCCCCCTCTCTCTCTCTATTACTGCCTGTAAGAATTACTGTAGATATTATCAATATCTACTAGTCTTTACAGAGATGTACATGTATGTAACTGTACGATACATGTAGGATAACTACAGTGGGCATTGTGAGTTATCTGGGATAGTGTTAATGATTTCCACAATGCATAATGAATGAAATGTCAATTTTCCCTTTGGTAATCTACAATGTACATACATGTAATCACTTTACATAAGGGTTGACTTATGTTAGAAGGTTTACTCACGTCCAGTATGTACGTACAGCATGTACATGTATGTATATAGTTTAACACAGGGGATAAGAATATTTTACTAAACATTTCATCCATATGCCTTTGTATGCTTGTTTATTTATGGTTGAATGAATGTATGTGTGCATGTATGTATGTATGTATGTATGTATGTATGTTTGTATATATGTTTGTATGTATGTATGTTTGTATGTATGTATGGGTGTATGAACGTGGCCTCTAATAGTCACAGTGTGAAACGCTCCCTCTTGTCGTACTGGAAATGAGGCCATTATCTGTCAGCGTGACTAACTGCTAGTCTCTAATTAATCTAAATTGAATTTACTTTCTGCGGCATCTGCCCCGTGTGAGGAGGAGGGGTCGTTCGCTATGCGTGGCATGCGTGTACATTACACGGCCCATTTGGTTTGCTTTTTAGATGCCACAGTTGTCAACGATTTGAATATCTAAGAGCAAGTGTCACTCAAGCGGCGTGTCCTAGCGCATATATTATCTAAAAATACAGGTAGATTCTTTGTCGCCAACTGCAAGTGACTTGCAAGTTTGTGAGAAAGGGCAGATCTTGCGGGGAACAGTAAGTTGTAATGGGAAGAGATGGACAGCTAAAGCATTATGCACTAGTATACATGTACTGTAATAATGCACATACAAACATATATGTTGCTTCTTTATTCAACATGTGCATGCTTGGTACATTATAGTCATACACCAGAGGACATTGTGAATTGTTTATTTGGGTAATTTCCTGAAAAGACCTGAATAAAGATTAGACAGATTATCTTCGGAAATAACTCGCTATTTTATTTTTAAATTCTCTCTGTCATAGGAATACATGCACGTCAGAGATTGTACATCATTGTTCCTATTCTATTTTTAGTATCCTGGATTTTTTTTCCCTAAAAAGAAGATTTTTATCTGTTATTTGTTCTTAAAATGTGTTGTAATTAAGGTGAAAGGCACTGATGTTGTATGTACATACACTCATAAATTTGAAGATATCCTTCGAACTTTCATGGAAGTCAGTTATATTTTAACCCTTTGTGTGCCAGAAAAACTTATTCTCTAACGATTTTGTGTACATGTACACTACAGCTCAAAGGAATTGACATAGGGAAAAGGAAAGGGAAAGGGAAGAAAGGGAAGGAGCTGCAGTTTTAAACTGCGGTATATTATGTCTAGTGCAGCATGAAACATGATGCTTTTTAGGCTAAAGCATCGTGTTTCACGCTGAACTGAACAAAATATACCGCGGTTTAAAACTGCGGCTCCTTCCCTTTCTTCCCTTTCCACTTGATTTTATAGATATTTGTGCCAGTATCTTATACTCCTTTCATGTAACCATGAAATGTTGAAATCTTAAAATGCTGCAATATCATCCACATAAAGTAGTGGGCTCATTCACCCCATTTCATCATCCAGAGATGTCCTAAGATGATAAAGAAAAATCTTAGAGAAAGTATGATGATGTCAGAGATGATAGATTCATGCCCTATCTCCATCACTTCGCTCCGCTTGTTTTATACAAATCTGTAAGCCATCTGACCTCCCACGAGAGCTCATTGTTCTTTTTGGAGTCCCTGGTTCGATATCAAGCGTATATTGATGTCGTCACGACAACCCTTTCATAGTTCCTAAATTTGGCAGCACTTCTCAGCAGGGAGCTTGTTCTCCTCTTTCTCATCCTCCCCCTCCCTCTTCCCCCCTCCCACCCTCTGTTTCTCTCTCCTCTTTGTGGAGGGCTATTCATTTATGAGTATCATTTACCAACAGTAGATCAGTCCTACTTGCTAATGCTCTTAATTCTTTACATAGATGACTGAATAACCATAAGGGCATTCCCTTGTTCAGCCTATATTACACTTTGGACACACAAAAAATCTAGTAAATGCAATGTGCATTTAATGTTTGCATGAAGATGATTCCCGAAGTCTGATAATGGATGTTATCTATTGTACGTGCATGTGCTTCAATGGTCATTGCACGCATTCATGCACGTATTATACATGCTTTGGAAAATATTAGAAAGATAATGGAGAGGAGCCATATGATGACTCTGTGTTGCGCGCACACACTCTTTTGTTATGGCTTTGACTCGACATGGTTATCAAAAATCTGAAAAAGATTACCGCTAATCACAGGAGTAATGTGGCCTATATGCTATGTAATGATGCAGTATTTTATTCTCCTTTTGTCATTCACATGTTCTTTTATGTGATGTTGTGAACTACTGTATAAGCTGTTATTTTCGCGTACATATATTTTCGCGAATGGCGGCTTCTGCCACATATTCGCGCGTTGTTAAATTCGCGTTCACGTACACTCATCCAGGGCGGCCGGGTCATGCTCATGCTTAGTAGTCAGTACGTACTACTAGTAGTACATGTGTGTGAGGCATGCGCTGTATGCTGCTGCATTTGTTCGCCATGCGTGTTAGTACTTAGTATAATCTCGTAATGTTGCAAGTTGATATGAGAATATTTTCGCGCGTTGTTATTTTTCGCGTTTGCTCGTTCATTCGCGAAATTCGCGAAAATAAAACCCTCGCGAAAATAACAGCTTATACAGTAAAAAGAGAGTTACAAACTCTTTTTTTTAAATACAGTACAATAGGCATTTCCATTCACCGACGTGCATTACATGTATGTGAATAAATCCGCACATGGCTTCCCAGTTGTAAGAGAATTCGCACGCGCCATGTTTTCACCGGAAAAAAAATCCACACGAAGCATACAAAGAGTTACCAACTCTGCAGCATAGTTGCTTATTAGACTAAATGGATATTAGGCAAAATGGTGATTAGACCAAATGGCAATTGGACCGATTGGTGATTAGACCAAATGGCAATTAGACCAAATGATTGTTAGCCGCAATGGGTTTATAATGGACCAAATGCAGTTAGACCAAATGGAACATGGACGAAATGAAAGTAGACCAAGTGTTGAGACCATTTGCCTTTAGACCAATTGGCTATTAGATAAAATGGGAATGGATGTAATGATAGTGGACAAAGTGGCTATTGGACCAGTTGACCATTGGACCATTTGACAAAATAAGACCAAATGGCTATTAGACCAAATGATAATAGACCAAATGGCTATTAGATGAAATGGCATTGGACAAAATGGCAATAAACCCCTTCCTCTCCCTGCCCCCTCCCTGCCCGTCCCTGCCCGTCCCTGCCCATCCCCGCCCATCCCCGCCCATCCCTGCCCCCTCCCTGCCCCTCCCTGCCCCTCCATGCCCATCCCCGCCCATCCCTTCCCATCCTTCCTACCCTCCCTTCCCTCTCTCTGCCCCTCCTTTCCCTCCCTTTTTCCTCCCTTCCCCCTCCCTTTCCCCTCCCTTCCCCCTCCCTTTTCCCTCCCTTCTTCCTCTCCCCCTCTATAGGCCTATAGATCCCATTCCTTCTCACTCTCCCTGCTATCTCTTCCTTCCCCTTTTCTCCCACACCCCCTCTTCCTCCCCCCCCCTCCACTTCTCTCTCCCTTCCTCCCCTCCATCTCCCTTTCGACCCTCCCTCTCATTCCCACCAACCCTCCCACCCTACCCCACCCCTCTCTAACAATATCTTGGAGTGAGGTAGAAGGGGGTGGTAGAATTCAAGAAGGGATGACTCAGAAGACATTGCTTACTTACTCAAATTTCCTGACTTCCCAGGTATAAGAGCAAGTGACACTGCTGTGTTCACACAAGTTTACAGAAGGTGTGCATATTTCTTTAATATTTTTTTTTAAATTTAATTTAATTTAATTTATTTTATTTCTGCTATAAAGATACATGTAGCATGTGGAGAACTGTACAAGTACATGGATGTTGTCCTCAATAACAACAGCAACAATGACACAACACAACAATGCCTATTGTGCATCATACAATTCAACCCACATGGTCTTTCTTTCAGAAGCATTATGCAGTATTAATAAAATTGTGATGGCAGTTTCTAGTGGATTGAAAGGCGTGATGCATAATGGACATTGTTGTGTTCTGAATTAATTATCTGATACACACATTTTGTTAAGGTCCAAATACACGCAAGTCCAAACCTGAGTATTCCAAAGTATTCCAAGGACTATTACTGGAAAATTAACAGATGAAATTACATGAAACCTGCTTTAAAAGAACAGACCTCCTTTAACTTCGTGATACATGTTTAGATTTCACCTTGATTTGAGTTGTAACTTTTTTAAAAATAAGTGTCGAAAGTTTTCTTATTACACCAAGTATACTGTATAGTGGAAATACTAGCTTGTATTCTTTCATATCATGTATGTTTCATCATCTTTGTGTACTTAGCGTTACACGGTGTTGCCCCAAACAACAGTATCGTGGTTAGTGGGTGTGACGGGGTAAAGTTCTTTGTTGATGGGGAAATAAAGGGAACCACTCACTATCTATGAGTACATGTATGTGGCTATGTGTACAATGTACAAGTTTGCACTAAGAGGAAGTTTTTATTCATAATCTATATTTACTTATTAAAGCCACCAGACTTTGAATACAGAAGTACTTATAAACGGTGTACGCTACCTTTGTTTTTTATGGCAACAATATGTATATGTACATGTACATTGTACATATTATATTAATTTTTTTTTTCAATACTAGAGTGATTTGACTCTTTCATTACTATTGGCATGATGATGTGTAGCAAGCCAGTGTTGTTTTCAACGCCTATACATGTTTGTGAAGGTTTTATGTAAGTCCGTCAAAGGATAAGAAGGTTCAGAATGTTTTAAGTTTTGATTTTGTGATGTCACATGCAAAATGCTCTCCCATACGTAGATGTACACTGTATGTGTACTAATTTGTTGAAATGTGGGATTTTCTCAAAAGGATAGTGTATGCATCATTTTATCTGTGCATTTGATACATCATTAGAAAAACGCCTTTGCTCACACACCTATGGAAAAAATTATTCCGTCTTTAAAAGCAGAAAAAGAGCAATTTATGGAATCATACAGCACACAGCATATACATGTAGGACAGCACTTCACACGAATGACAAGAGGTTCTCTATAGGATTGAACTCTTGACTTGGGTGAAAAAAATCACAGATCGTCTGATAATGATTGTATAATTACATCTATTCTCAAATATCTATGATAATTTTTGTTTTATATTCAAGTATTCATATTGTACAAATACTCACATTGTTGTTAATAAAACCATATCATATCATGTCATATCATAAGTCTGAACACAACCACTAAATGAGGACTAGGATTTTTTAAGTTCTATATGAATCTACTGTAAATGTGAAAATTTCTTACTCGTTCTTGTGACTGAGGTGTGAAAAATTACATATTGTCTAACTTGTCTGAACACAACCACCATGTACATGTGTGGTATAGGGTATAAATGACATTTCATTAGTCTGAACGCACCCACCAAGTGAGGGGATAGACATTTTATTAGTCTGAACATACCCACCAAGTGAGGGGATAGGGTATACATGTAAATGACACATTTCATTAGTCTGAACATCCCTACCAAGTGAAGGATAGGGTATAAATGACACATCAATTCATTCGTCTGAACACACCCAGCAAGTGAGGGATAGGGTATTGCGTTCACTATAAATCAAAATGTGTCGTTTCTTACACCCGCCAAACGCTCAGTGCCTGGAGTGCACAATGTGACTCCGGTGATGGAGAGAAGCTGACAAGATTTAGCGAACTAATCCTAGTGCCCTACTATTGTCAAAGACTCTTCTGTCGGCCCTCCTGTATGATTGATGTCTAGGTAAGGTCAGAGATAAAAGAGTAACTTCAATTTCACATGACCAACCGAGAAGTTCTTTTCTACCTTTGGATGGATGACGTCTACAGTAAAATGTTGTCATGTCCATGTACTTGTGCACTGGTCAAGCAGTGGTGGTCAGTTAGGTATGGCCAGAGATAAAAGATAACTTCAATTTCTCACGTCAGTCAGAGAAGTTCTTCTCTCAACTAAACACAACAAAAAAAGTAAGTTCCCTCCCAAGCAAAATAGCATAACTTTTTATCGAAGAGGTTTTCGGCAAAATAGTTTTACAGGATTATTCCTTAACTTATTGACTAAATTATGTGTTAAAATCACAATAATCCAATTAGTCATGCATGAATGGGCAAATTTTAAAGGCAAAAAATGTCACTTTTTGAAAGTTACAAGGGTAATTTTGGGATTCTGTCATACATATTTTTGATGAATTCCATTTCTGGTGCATTATTCATGTCCTTTAATAATGTTCATCATCCATCTCTCGATGGACTAACACCTATCCCAAAACTTAACCCATTGTTCTGGTTGAGTGAGCACCGTTTGATAATACATGTACTCATCCCTCTTGAGTTTGAAACTTTTAAAAAACCTTTATTTTGGTGTAAAAATGAAACTCTGGATATTTTGACAAAGATGTTACATGACCTGTTATGTAAAAATAAGAATTCATTTTCGTGTCATGGTTGAGTGAAAACACTTTAAAAATCGCACAAGAAATGCCGAGAAGTAATTTTTATATATTTGATGTTGATGGCCGCTATACACAGTCAGAATTTAGCCATGGGATACAAATTGAGTGGCCGCTGGCTGCGTTATAAAATACAGGTGGCCACTATTACATTAAGGTCTTCAACACTGAATTTCTCTACGGAGGAGTTGGTGGTAGCCACTAAAGGCAGGTGGCCGCTACAGCCAGGTGGCCCTATCGACAGGTTTGAACGAATCTTCACCTTTTCTGAATGGACAAACAATAGGTAATAATGTATGATGTCGGTTCGGGGAAAAAAAATGCAGTAATTTGCTGGGGTTAAAACCAGTACTAGTACTAACAAAATGTACACAGTGAATGTCCATAAGCACCATACTAGAAAACCCTCTTTATTTACAGAGAGTGTTTCATTCCGGAATATAATTTCCTGTACGCACAGTATATATTGCATGTACATGTACTGTCCATATTGAAGTACAGTGTAATTGTAGGTCTACATGTACATAATGCATAGTTTGAATCAAGTCGACCCACTACATACAATAAAACAATAGAGCAAATCATTGTCAAAGCCCATAAAAACTATGATAGTGAAAGTATTTGTGTATAATGTCATATTCTTTCCCCTAAAAAATAGGGTACATCATATACATGATACAAATCATGTACAGTACATACATGTACTTGTTCATACAGAAGATTGTGTATAAAAAATGCATATTTTGAAATGTGTACCCACAAGCTGTTTTCTCAAGTATTCAGTGTAGGCAAGGTTTTGAAAGAAACATTACATGACATGTACAGTGGACATGTAACCAGGATATGCTGAAGGAAAGCTATGAGACTACGAGGAACTGTCCTTCCGATTGCTGAAGATATGTAGCTGCAAAAAAAGCAAAAGCTTGTGGGAAGATATCAGACATACTAGAAACATTTTGTTTTTTTCAATCTTGTGTTGTAATTGGCAGTTTATTTGACATTTATAGAAAAGTGTAGAAACAAAGCTATTGGACTCCCAGGAACTGTCCTTCCTCTTGCAAAAGAGATGTAGATGCACAGAAACGAATGCTTAATGCTTGTGGGAAGAAATCACATTTTTTTTCAATCTTGTGTTGTAATTGACATTTTATTTGACATTTATAGAAACATGCAGAAACTGAAGTACTGGACTGCTCTGTACCACCCTTTTGCCAAAGAAACCTGTACAAAATGAAAATGTGTATAAAGAAACTGTACTTTTTCTTTAAATCTTGTGTTTAAATAGGCATTTTATTTGATGTAATTTAAGAAGACATGCAGGAACAAATCTAAAGTACTAACAGGAACTGTCTTTCCTTATGCAAAAGATATAAAAGAAATGAAAGCTTGACGGAAGAAATTATACGAATAGCATTTTTTTTCTGTTCTTGTGTTTCCGTGTATTCTTGTGTAATTGGCATTTTATTTGACATGTATTGAAATCAGCATTCTTTTCTGTTAGGTGAAGGTTAAGCTGTAAAACCACTTTTTTTTTTATTTGATAGAAACGTCTTTCGTGTGTGGTGACCCTCACTACCGTTGGTTGGTTGGTTGGTTGGGTGGGTGGGTGAGTTGTCTGGGTGTCGGGCGATTGCTTTGTGAGCGTTCTACGTCACAGCTCCTTTCACTTGGCTGCAGCGACCAGGGCCGGAAAGAGCACTAGAATGGGAGTGAGTGGGAGGGAGGCAGGCCCGTAGAGTAGATACAAAAAAAAAAAAAGAGAGAGAAAATGAAGAGATGACGACAGACGAGTGTGAAAGAGAAGTGGAGCAAGGAGAAAATGCCCAGAAGTAAGAGAGTTGCTCTCACTACATACAGTAGTACTCACCCTTTTCAGTATCATAGGTGCATGAATGAGTAATAAGTGAATGGGCTTTTGCTGGCTTAGTACTGAGTGACTCTAAGGAGAAGTATACATAAATTGTATATCAAAAAGGGACAAATCTGAGCTTTAAGAATATATTTAGCTGAATCAGTAATTCAGTCCCACAAGCAGAAGTTCTATGTATTACAAGCTTATTTTCTCCCACAAAGCAGTTCACCTCCTCAACCTTTGATGTTCATGTAGGGGGATGCAGTGGGTTAGCGAGTGTGAGCTGGGCATGTCATCAGGGAAGCGTGCCGAAAGCGGGGGATATAGAGTACCATTTTTTCATTAGTTACCGTGGCAAAATGCTCCAGGCGAGAGAGCCGTTCTCGTCGCAGCAATTTTAACTGGCTTGTGGTGAACCAGGGTGATCCGCATCGCAGCTGATATGAACTTCAACTTGGGTGTGAAAGGGGACATCTGCTTCATCAGCCTTCTCAGTCTTCTTTCAGGTTTTCAATGTAATTTGATGTTTAATACATGGACATGCACGTTGCTGTCAAATAGCATGTCAGGTGCATTGTATCAAATTCTGATTTTGATCTTGTAGTTCTTCATGAAGACATACAACTTCAGAATCTCTACAAGAAGCTCGAGACCTGCATTCAGCTCAACTACATTCATTAACTCTCGTCGAAATCTCTCTCGAAACCCAACTTTTGAAATTTGCAACAATTGATAACAATGTATCATTAGGCAGCCTTTAATAGGACTTATTTTTTTTTGTCTAAGATAACTGATACGTATCTTGGGTTTTCGAAATGTTGTTTAATGTTTACAAAAAGAGGCTGATGAAGATACATTTTGCTATGATAAATGTATTTATTATTTATATTGATATCACACCTAATAAGAATATACTGTTAATTTTTTAGTCCTTTTGAATGGCATCGAAAGGAAATAATGATGACACATTATTTTTATTTCTGTCGATTAAACGAAATCATGAATGTTTTATTTCAAGCCATGTTTTACGAAACGAATTTATTACCTACTATGTTATTCTAGGGACTCTGCGCTTCAAACATTTATGTTTATGCTTTGTTCCTACTATGTATTCTATTTTGATGTAATACGCTGTTCTTGTCAATGTGATTGTTTATTATGCATGGTGAAATAAATAAACAAACAAACAAACAAACATTATCATACCCTTTAAAGGGAATACTGTTCTGGGAAGATAAAAAGGCCTTCAAACTGTGATCGTGAGCAATCTTCTTGCCAATTTTCTTAAATTCATGTATTGTCCATTTTAGAAACTTGCTGAAAGTTATTTGCCCTCAGATGATCCACATTTGGAGTAATGAGTGGTTAAATGTTCAGCCGGAACATTTTGAACAGTTTTCAAACCATGATATTACCGCACTTTGCTTCTGATTATTTTTGTGTGGATGGGCCATCCTATTTCTTATCGCTTTCACAGGTTTGCAATACTAATATGATACACAAATCATAGGAAACACATTTTTTCTAGCAGAGAAGGGGAAAAACTACTTATTCCAACCCCTCTATCTTAAAAGAAATGTCACTTGGAAACCATCAAAATACATGTATGCTACTTGCACAATGTACATTTGGATTCCATACTTGTACCTGTAATGTGAATGTAATTTATAACCTGTAACTTGCCCGGCTTACAACTTATTCATGATTACAGCCCTGGATCAGCAACCCTCATCAAAAGAGGCATGCTAGTTGTACAGGTACATGTGCTGTGTACTTATGGATTCTATACCTGTGATGTGAATGTAATGTAAATTGTACTGTAAGATGACCATACATACACAACAAACGTAAAGTCCGAATAATACAAGGAAGTAAAGAGGAGAAGGTAGCCGCAGACTATACAGTAGCTTGCAATAATTGTACAACCATTTTATGCATTTGCCAAGGTATGGTATTGCTAACCAGACTCACCTCTTACTGTCTTGCTTAAGATGAGCAGTGGCTTTGTTGATATGGCGGGGTTTGCTGTGACATCCTAGTTTTAAAAGCCCTAGCATTGTACTTTTGGTTGTACGGAGACATAGACATGATGAATTTCAATACAACTTACAAGATGTATTGAAATTAAAGCAAAGTAGATAAATATAAATACTGTATTTGATTAAATCTTATGTCAAATACATGTTTATGAACATGCATCATGATATGAAATGTAATGTGAAACATCATAGAATGGATTTTACTAAATCCATATAGCGCTGTAATAACATTTAAATAAGTTTTTGTTTAAATCATGTTCAGGATTACTTCCAATTCTTGAGAAGTAAGACATCCTCACCTGTTAGAACCAACATATACCTGTAACATTCCCTTTAAAATACTTGAGAATCAGCTCAAGATTACGAGGGAAGTGCCAAGCAACTGCACGTCGAAATCTTCACATTGAAATCTTGATATTGTACTCAAATCTAAAATAAATACTTACCCATGCAAAGAGTATGTGTATTTATTGAGACCCCTATTGCAATATACAGGATTAACCAGTTGTAACTTTCACATGGGAATGGGGCTCTTTCAGTTTCAGATGCTGTACTTTCATGACCATGAACGTCAGTGAAGCATTTGTGTAGACCACTTCTGCAGTGTATAATGCAAGTTAACTATGCAGTGTGCTAGCACTACCTGCTTGTCATCTAGTGTATGGCCTGATTAAATCAGCGACAGGGAAAGAAAACCTAATCCTAAAGTCAAGGTGTTTCAGTGGCAATAATGGGAGGGAACACACACTTTTTGTTATCCTTTTTTGGCATTTTAACCCTTTGTGCATCACAAGAAATGAGCCCTGTAGGAAAGAAAACCTAATCCTAAAGTTGAGGTATTTCAGCACCAATAAAGGGATAGAGCACACACTGGTTATTGCCCTTTTTTGCATAAAACTTACCATTGATGGTAACTTTGCTTCCAATGTCAACTTCTTTGGAAACATTGAATTTGATTGGATGTTGAGTGATGTTACCATGGTAGTTACCATTGATGACAGAGCTACCATTTATGGTAAGTTTTATGCAACAGGGCCATGGTGTTTCAGCATGAAAAAGGGATACAACACACACTTTTTTGCCCTTTGTGACTCTTCTGGATTTGGACCCTTTGTGTATTATGGGAAATTCTGCTCTATAGGATTTGTTTCTTTTGCTGGTAAAATTGGACATAGCACACTTTTGATTTGTTTGTCTTTTTTTTTTTTGCTTCTTTACCCTTTGCATGCTGGGAGAAATATTGTTCTGTAGGATTTGTTACTGTAAAAGTGGAAATTTTCGCGGTGTGGAAATTTTTCGTGCATTTCGTGCGGCGTGTATTTGGCGCGAAAATAAAAACGTGTGAATATATTTGCACCTAAACGAAGATCATATCCGCGCGCTTTGTATGCATGCTTGCTTTGATGCATCACGCATCACGTACGTAGGCCTACGTTTATGGTTTAGCCTTAGTCAGTGCTTCAACAACATCATCATGCTATTGCCGCTGCCCAGTCAGCACTGGCGTGGCAGTGGTGAGCTGAGTGAATTGATGGTCCAAAGGGCTGGACACCCCACAAAATTAAATCACACGAAATTCATTTTACTCCGCCAAAAATTTCCACTTTTACAGTATATATTTCTGGTGCAAAAGAGCCAGCCACAGAGAAATCATGATCAGGGTCCTGTTGCATAAAATTTACCATTGATGGTAATAGCGCGACCAATGGTAACATCAATGGAAACCTTGAATTTGATTGGCATGAATAGTGAGTTTTATGCAATGGGGCCCAGGGGCCATATTCATGAATGTTTGAAACAGTACTGAAGCCTACACAAACTGCAGCAAGTTGATAAAAGTGTATTCAGCTACATCTATATGTGTAATTCTAGCATCTAGCCAAGCTACAATTTCTAAAATGTTTCATTAATGTAGTCCCAGATTGCTTAGACAGGATTCAAACATGGAAAGTTCACCCAAAGAAGAGGTTTTTTAAAAGATGTGCAGAAAAGGTTTTTAACGTCTTCAAAAGTTTGAGCAAAAATCACACAAGACTGCATACATTTACCTGTACCTCGATTTTGCAGTTTACACTGTGTTGTGTGTACTATACTACATGTACACGTACATTGTAGATATACCATAATGAGTAATGTGTGTACTGCATGTAGCATGTTCCAGTTCGGTGCATGCCCTATTCATGATGTCATCACTGTTGTGGTTCAGTGTCATAGTATACAGGAATCAGAACTTCATTCTTTTCAGAATGGCTTGTACAATGAATGATCGAAATTGATACAAACAACTTGCATGTATTTAGAATCAAATGAGATAAGAAGCCTTGTGACAAGTTTTGAAATAATAGAAAGGAAAGTTATTGTGACAGTCTAATCCAAACTTTTTGACCTGAGGAGTTTTACCCTTGGCTTTGCAACGCAGCAGTGTACTACAGTAGTATGCCATAGTTAGCAGTGGTACATGTACTGTGTGTTATAAATACATGTAGGTTGTGACATGTTGGCCCGGTTAAGTTACTTCATGCATGAGGAAGTCATGATCAAATGATCCATATTTTACCACAATCTTAACCATCACCATAAGGGCTTGAACACAAATTCAGGTGTACGTGTGGAAGTGGTTGGTGATATGCGAGGCCATACCTTTCAGGGGGAAAACATTAAAAAGAGTATTTGTGGCAGCTACTTTTCATACCTTATATAACCATATGTCATGGAACCTGCACCCTGTGGATTGTACCATAATAAAAAAAGGAAAATCTTAATTTTCACAGGGGCTCTTTTCTTTTCCTCAAGGGCTGTTTTTGGAATTGCGGGGGCTTATTCGACCTGAACCCCCGTTTAAAGCTTTTAATGATGCCTTCTGATTAAGAATGAAACATTAAAGTTGTGTGTAAGTTCATAGATTGTATCTACACCTGCATTATAGCTAAGCCTGTCTCGAAATAAAAACTTGCCTTGATGTTGACCAAGTAGTGGAGAGAGGAAGAAAAACCACACAATGACATTTCTAATGATCAGGGCCCTGTTTCATAAAGCGTGAGTTACAATAGACTGTATGTGGGCCCCTGATGAGTTAAACTAAAAAGAGTATATTATGTAAGTTTAATAACAAATCTATTAACATATATATATATATACTCTTTCAACCTTTCCTCCCTTCCCCCCTTCCCCCCTCCCCTCCATTGTCACCTAAGAATACAACAACGAGAAATAAAATCATCTCTGAAATTTCCTTTTTTTCTTTCCCTCTTCTCCTCCCCCCCCCCCCCCCCCCCCCACCCAAAAAAAAAAAAAAAAAAGAAAAGAAAAAATTGTCACCGGAAAATACAATCACATGGTGTTACCAAGCAAAACTATTAATACACATGTATGTACTCAGGTAGCACTATCTCTATCTATCTCATACTCGAAGTTGTTTGCACTTCAAAAACATGCACTCATATATTCATGCGGGTCTCAATATTCTTCACATGTACAATCACATGGTGTTACCGAGCAAAACTATTAATACACATGTATGTACTCAGGTAGAATTGTCTCTATCTATGTCATACTCGATGTTGTTTGCACTTCAAAAACATACACCCATATATGTTCATGTGGGTCTCGACATTCTTCACATAGTTTGTAAGTTTGTGTACATACATTGTACTACATATCCAGGTACAGTATAAAGTCCAGGTTCTTCATGGAATCTACGTGTGTAAATTCTAGCCTTCTGACTCATACATACAGGTAGTGTGTCATGTTCTATGTATTTCCACGGACCCTTTATTGACAAAGTCGAATCCAAGACACATGCTATCATACGCTTCTGACAACGATAGTCTTTGTTTACATTTGTTCATAAGGGATAGAGATCTTGCTGTTTGAATGTACGTGTATGTATTGGAAGAAGGAAAAGCTACATGTACTTGATATTTAATGAAAGATACGTGATACATGAGTTTCATCTTGATTGAAAGTGGTTTCGATTAGGTATCACTTGATAAAGGCTATTACTAACCTATTGAGATTTGATTACTTCTTTTGCTCTTTGACTATGACTTGCACTTTAAAGTAGACATCGATTTTTGACTTGGATGTCTTTGGAAAGGTTGTTTGCAGCAGATTACACTCATATTTTTTTCTCTGTCTTTTTTTCGGTGGAGTATACCTTTGTGTGATGTCAGGCGGCTGAGCACAGTATTTGTGTGATTGCAGATCTTATTTCAGAAAAATGGGTGTCTTGTATTTTATTCTAATTATTTCTTCTTTGCTAGTGGTAATCGTTTGTCTTGCAGTGTATGGTCTGAAACAAGGAATGTGAAATGATCACGACTTTTAAACCCCTACTCACTACAATTTATATCACACCTGACGAAGTGTTGCAGCGGCACACAAAACGTCGGGATCATTTACATTCCTTGTTGACCAAACATTTTGAGACAAACCATTATCACTAGCGATTGTATCTCAATGAGTAACATACATTGCATTCAGCATTATTTCTTCTTCCTCCATTGTTTTTGGACACAGAAATTAAAACATATAATGTGCTGCAAATGAGTGTTCCACAAATACTAAATGTAACAAAATTACAAAGTCTATCAGTGTCTGCTTAAACGTAACACAAGCAAGCACAAAATGGCAGTCATCATGGCAATATTGCAACTGAAACCATCATAATTTAGACCATGCAAGAAAAAACTCTTATAGACGGTGGATGTTTAAATGTGATGAATTTTAACCAATCAGATCACAGGATTCTTAAAATGAGGAATGTTCAAATTTGAGTGTATGTTCTTTCCTTGACGAGACGATATCAGACATTTATCCCAACATCATTGCCATGGGCTTTCCTGCGGAGTCGTTGGAAGGAGTCTACAGGAACAAATTGGAAGACGTTGTCAGGTGAGGGCAGTATGATATTAATTAGCCTAGTATCCAGGCTGCACAAAACTCTTTGATACTTGTGCTATGCAATCACAACTGGGTCTGGAGAAATAAAGACTAAACACCTAATTTTCTTCGCCCTTCTTGAGCAAGGAGAGAAGAGGAAGGTGTGTCCAGGCTTAATGAAAGGGATAGTCTACCCTGAGGTTCAGGTGGTTTAAAAAAATGCACTAATGAATGACTAAAAGAAACATTTTAGTGAAGGCTTGATGAAAATACGTCAAAAGATAATCTTTTATCATTTTGTCACAAAATAAAAAAATTGAAACAATCGTAGCTTTCTTATCCTTAAACGGATTTTCATCAAACCTTTAAAACCAACAATTCAGGGTAGACTATACCTTTCAGAGTGCTGCATAGAATAAAGAAATACCCCTCAGCCTTGAACCAAGGCCACATGCATTTACGTTGGCAGTGCAGCATTTTATTATGCACAACAAAAATGAGAAAGAGGATTAAATACTCGAAAAGTAGAGTTTATCATAATTGTTTACTGCACTTTTTCATATATTGTATAGCCTTGTTAAGCGCATTTAGACTGAAAAGAGATTCAGGAAATGGTAGTGAAGGTATATAAATAGAATGACAATAATTGCCTGAAGAGATGAGTCTTAAGAAAGGTCTTAAAAGAGTCTGGAGAAGATGCTTCAAGGATGTGTATATGGAGACATGTCTCGGTCAGCCCTTTAAATCCCTAGTCCATTTTACCCTGAGCTCCTCATACACTCTTTACAATCATTTGTATACACATATTGATGTATACACGCTACCTCTTGTAGTCTTTGGGTGCCCCAAGTAAATGACCATCTAGAGAGGTTGACCCCATGTTGTGATGACATCACCAGCAATTTCCAGGATTTGTTCTGAGCCCGGCTAATTGTGGCCAAGTTATGACGCAACACTTGGATTAAAAGCTAGTAGAGGATAGTGTTAATTATATCATGTTTGCACATTACCAGGTATACCCCCTCCGCCCCCCTCCCTCCCCCCCTCCCCCTCCCCCTCCCCCCTCCTTTCTTGTAACAAAGGGCTGCCTTCATTAAACTGAAATGGCAAATAGATAGCTATTATGACTGGGCTAGCCAACCAGATCACCTTGTCGCTAGCTATTTGCTTCTTCATTATTTTTTTTTTTTTTTGTAATTCATGTTTTATTGATCCTTTTCATCAAAATATACATAACAAAACATTCATGGTGTAATGGATCACATTTTGAAGTTCAGATGACATTGGCATATAAAATAACATGTCTAACATACAAAATAGTATAAAATAAGAAAACATATATGTTTGTTTACAACAACAACAAAAATTCAGGCACTTGGCCTATAAAAAATAAACATAACAAAAATAGCCTTCTACTTTATCGCCTCTTTAAAGTATTCAGAATGATAGCCCACTTGCCATCATGTTTTCCTAATTTGCATTTCCTTTGTGCTATGGTGTGTTCAACAGTTTCAAATGATAAAAGAAAGTTACAAAAATGGGAGAGAGTAGGTTTTGTTTCATCACATCGACATCTAAAAATATATTGTTTACCTGAAAGGAGCAGAAAGTTCAATATAAATATATTTCTGGGAATTTGGGGCTTACAGATACCAAAAAGAACATAACTTTCTGAGAGGAAATCAGGAAGATCTAGTGAAGCAAAAAGTGTACCAACATTATTCCAAAATTGGTTAACGACATGGCAAGAATAAAAAAGATGCACTAGAGATTCTGGTGATACTTTACAAAATGTACAAAGTGTATCCGTTACCTTTTTAATACGGAATAACCAAACCTTGGTAGGAATCAAATTATTAAGAATCTTGAATTGTAAAGCTCGAAGTCTCGTATCTATAGTAATACGTAGAGGTAGTTTTAAAAGTTCTCTTACTTCTTCTTGTTGAAACCCATAGGTGTCTTTTAAACGTGTAAATATATTTGAAATTGATGGGTTATTTTCCTCCATAAAAAATGTGTAAAAAATATACTTTGGTACACCTGTTACTTCTCTAGTGATGCCATCAATAGTTAAAGTTGGAATCAATGAAATGTTGTCAACATTGGGATGAAAGTTTTGAGATAGAAAAAATGATTTCCATCTTGATGGCATAAACTTGTAACAGTCGAGAAGCAGAAAGTATTCAACAAATGTTAAGCCTTTATCTTTGGCATCTTTCCATCTTAATGGTCTGCCGTACTCGTCCAACATATGTGACACCTTAACAAAACCTTTGTTTTTTATCTCTGGCTTATAAAAAGATTTTCCATTTTGTAATATACATCTGTTATTCCATAGTATTTGGTCACATATTTTAATGTTTTTCTGAAATACTGTGCTCCAACTAATCATGACATCTTTATACCATTCAGGAATTGCCAAGTTTAAAATATTAAGGTCATAATTACAATGAAATATAAAGTCACCACCTACATTTTGAAGTAATGTCAACAGAATAATCTTCCATCCCTTTGAATTGGATGTAAAAACTCTTTGTATCCACTTGACTTTTTGCACTTGTAAAAGAGATTTTAAACAAATCATTTTGAGCCCTCCATCTTCATACTGCTTAACAAGTATCTCCCTTTTGATCCTGTCAGGGCCGTTCCAAATGAACCCAAAAACTAACTTATTGACTTCTTTTATATAATAATCTGGGATTTTTGACAGACTTGCAAGGTAAAGTAATTGCG
Source organism: Arbacia lixula (assembly GCA_963669155.1). Taxonomy (NCBI): domain Eukaryota; kingdom Metazoa; phylum Echinodermata; class Echinoidea; order Arbacioida; family Arbaciidae; genus Arbacia; species Arbacia lixula. The sequence goes on from OZ022593.1 coordinate 11,027,571, forward strand.
AAAAAGCAAAGGTTTTGACAATTTGTATTTTGCCTATTAAGGATAAATGACGAGCTTTCCATAAATTCAACTGTACTCTAATTTTCTCAAGTGTTCTTTGCAATTGTGAAGAGAAAACATTGGGTGAATACGCTATATCTACTCCGAGAATTGTCAAAGACTTCTCAAACTGAATATTCTCTAGTGAATGTTGATTATCTTTACAGGCTCCTATCCACATTGCCTTTGTTTTGGAGATATTGATAGAGAGTGATGATTCCTTTCGGAAATTCTGAAGTGTATTCAATAGATGTCTAAATGAAATATTGTCTGAAAGGAAAACCGTTATGTCGTCCGCGTACATCGACAATTTCAATTCTAAATTGTCAGATATTTTCAAACCATGTATTGTCTTGTTTTCACGAATGCTTCTTCATTATGCAGTTTATATCCAAATGATGAAATAAAGGGGTCTTGCTGCAGTAAAAGTATTCATTATCAATTTCTTCTCCGGCTCGCCCAAACATGACTGGACTGTGAATCGAGGAGACTGATACTGTTGGAAGTCTTATGAGTACTTGACAATGTTTTCAGGTTTAATTAAAAATGTCCAACAGCATGAAAGCTAGGCTAACACACATGTATGTGTACCTTTGCAACCTCAACTGGGGGGTGTTTCACCAAGCTAAGAATGACTTTACGCATGACTGGTTACCCTTTCTTGTGCTGAATTAAATTTGTGCCTGTTTTAACATAGTGGGAGTTAATTTCCAACAATTCTATGAATCAATTTTGACAAATCATAAACTTTGTATTCAGACGCTTGTTAACAACAAGAATTTTAATTTACAAAGATCAGATTTCAACTTAAGCTGATGGGAATATAAATCATTGAAAATCTGATTTAGCAGAAGAAAGGATCACTACTTGTGCGTAAAGTTGTTCTCAGCTTCAGAACAGCTTGGTAACCCCCCTTCCGGGATGTTTACTAAGCACACTTTAAAAAAGATCTATCCTTGGAGAAGAAGGGAGAAGGAATGAGCATAAATAAGTAAGCATTGAGACTTAATTGTGGGTACAGCAATGTTTCACATAGAAACAGACTCCCCAGCGTAGAAGCAAGACTACTACCTTCACCTTAACCAGATAAGTAGGTCGTTCTTTACCCCCAACATCTCTTTCTTCTCTTTCACGTCCCTCCACTTTTGTGGCACGCAGGTTTTTCAACGAGAAGCACGGAGAGCGATACAAGGTGTACAATTTGTAAGTATTCACTCCACGTAACCAAGGCCGCAGACGATGCAATGGGTTGGGCTGTAATAGATTGTGTACAAATGGTTACCATGGTTACGCAAAAGTGATAGAAATTGAGTAATACCTATAGAGTGATTTAGAAGTTTGATTCGTCTTTTGGCAGGTTTATTAGAGACTTGTGCGTCATCAATTTGTCAGGGTATTGTGTGTGTAAATCAAGCAATGGAGTAATACAGTTTGTGATACTCTGCATTCTTTGGCCTTTTTCTTTGTACAGTATTCTACCATAGCCCCTCCTTCCTGGGCTTGATATTAAAGGGGAAATAAATAATAAATTAGTTTTCTGTATATGTACAACTGTAAAGTTTAAATATGTTGAAAAACTTTGAAACCTCATGTACCAGTACCCATTTCTGTACAACTACAATGACCACAGTATTTGGATGTAGTAATCAAACGTTGAATTCAAATTAAAATCATGGTCTATAAAATGGTATTGGATTGGCTATGACGGAGGTTATGCATCCCCCTCCTTCCATGAAATCCGTACTGTGAGAAAACAAAATTATATTTTTGAGTTGTGATTGTGTAAGTCTTAACCAAGGCCAACAACAATAAAAGCACCTCGTCATTGAACAAGCTCTCGGCATCGTATGCTATTTAAACTTGTCATGTGACCGAGTGCACAGTACACGGTTTAACCTCATGTATGCCAAAGAAGCAGCTATTCTATCAGATTTGTATCTCATTGTTAAACACAAATATGAAAGTGGCACATGAAGGATTAAGGAACCATTATAGAACTTGTAATAGTCAGAGAGAAATCAAAACCACTTGACAGAAAGCATGAGGGCAGGAGTTTCAATGATACACAGTACGAGCTGCTTTGTTCCAGTGCCAACTCTCCACTTCACTGCCATGATTAAATGATATAATTCTCGATTGATGTCATCGTGGCTATTGTTTGTATTGATATTTCTATAGCTACGGGTTGGAGTTTCTACTGCTTCATGTACGTCATCTTCCTTTCAAACTCACCCACGTATGTTATGACACATCGTGAAATGCTGAGTTGAATAACCTTTCATACAGTGCCTTCAGTCGCTGATGCGTAGAGAGAAAATGCTCTCAGGATTTGGAGGCCATCTTGCTATGGACATCATAGATTTAGACTTCCTGTTAAACTGAAATACTTTCATTGCGTTAATATTGTTAGAGATATAACAAATGTTACTTTTTACTCTGAAAAAGCAAGAAGAATTCCACAAATTTTTGCTTGTATAAGCTGTTATCCTCATTATTCTAGCTTCTTAGAAATCTAGTGGCCGGGTACAATATAGATGTGGCTATTGTACACATCATACATGTACATAAATCTCATTCATCATGTTATGCCTTGTTGCACAAAAGTACTTGAAGTGATAGGACGACAACACACCATGGTTGCCCCAAAGAATATCAATGGTATGGTTTATGTGGAAACTACCCCGTGTTTGACAAATAAAGCACACCATTCATGCAATCCCCTTTTCCACAACTTCATATGTAATAACAGGAATTATTCCACTGCCGAGTTATACAATAGGGTTGCCTATTGCCTTTTCTGAACTAAAATGTATCTAGAGAACCGAAGTGTCACATCCTATGAGCATTTTAAGACTTGTGGTTCTAAACTATGCTAATACAGCAAGAAGCTGTGATCGCAACGGTGACTCTTTGTTGGAGTGGCCGACACTAGCCCGCTAGACAATGTAGGACCAGTGAAACTCTCACGTGAGTGATGTTGCTAAGAACCAGAAACTGCATTTCAATGGATAGGACGACACCACTGCAGTACTCCAAAGCTTTTGTGAAACCTGCCTTGCTCATTTACAGTATAACGTATATCAATCATACTCTCCATGCAATGCCTGTTTACACAGATGTAGCGAGAGGAACTATGATACTACCAAGTTCTACAACAGGGTCGCCCACTACCCATTCGATGATCATAATCCACCGAGGCTGGAGCTGATCCGACCATTTTGCGAGGACCTGGATAACTGGTTAGGGGCAGACAGCGAGAATGTGGCTGCCATCCATTGTAAGGCGGGCAAGGTAGGTTCCTCAAACTATAATAAAGCATTTATTATCTGGGTCGTGTATTCCATGAGGTTGGTGCACAAAGCGCAACAAAAAGCTTAAAGGGAAAGACTACCCTTAAGATTAGTTGTTTTAATAAAAGCAGAAATATGAAAGAAGCGAAGGTTATGACGAAAACCCGTCAAAGGATAAGAAAGTTACGATTGTTTGAAATTTTGATTTTGTGAAGTCATGTGCAGCACACAACATATAGGAGAGTGACATCATAGAATTGAAATTTTAATAGATCATAATTTTCTTAACCTTCACAGATTTTCATCAAATCGTCCCTATTATTTTTCTATCATTTTTCGGCTTTCATTGAAATCGACTTAGCTTCAGGATGGACTTTCCCTTTAACCTTTATGGCACCTGGTGGTTTCAGTATGAAAGAAATATACAATGGTCTCAAATGATGCAGAGCAATATAACTTTGAGGAATTTGGACAACTTGTAAGAAAGTTATGAATGTTTTAATGAAAGTAACGTTGACAATTTGGGGAGGGCAAATTAGCAACTCGCTCATGAGCCCATCTCACTCTTCCTTGTTATCATTTTGCACGCTTTGATATCTAAAGTTTGAACTTTTTTACACTGACCTCCGTTGCCTATATCCATTTGAAATTTTGAAATTTGTCCACTAATTTGTATAGAACTGCCCTATTGTGTTTTCTTAACCGATGATTGTCAATCTATTTTGTAATCCCATCAATGTCAGTCTGTTTTCGTATGTCGTCAAGATTTTTTTATTCACTCTCTGTCATTTGGAACTCTATCCCTCCTGAAATTTCTTCATTCAAGTCATTAACCTTATTTAAAACAAACCTAAAGCAGCATCTTATATCTAACTATTACTGACACAAACCCATCTATTCATTTTGCGTTATGCAAACATTCCCAAATTCAAACTCATATTCTGTCAATTTGTCATTGTATATGGTTTAGTTTTTTTTTTTTCTTGTGTGTATAGGTAAACTATGGTGATAATGTTTGGGAACCTTTCGCCTCCACAAGGCCATTTGGCTTTTTTGTAGTTTCCTATTTTCATTTTGACTTATACCATGTATACCCTGAATTATAATCTGTACATATATTTATTATTTTTATTTGAAATGAATAAATAAAATGAAATTTGTACAGAATTGCCCTATTGCCTTTTCTTATCCCATCATTGTCAATCTGTTTTGTGATTATGATTCTTTATTATTGAATGTCTGTTACAGGGCAGGACAGGAGTCATGATATGTGCCTACATGCTTCACAGACGCCTGTACCAGTCTGCCCACGAAGCCTTGGACTTCTACGCCTCAAAACGAACAAAAAACAGAAAGGTACGTATACCCGATTGAGTTTGTCTGATGATTATGAACTCCACAGCAGGAGAAATCTTATCCAAAGTCTAAGATTCTCCTAAGAACGATCTTAACTTTCTCCTAAGTTTTCTCCTATGTTTATGCAAATTTATGCATCTCATTTAAGAGAAAACTTAGGAGAAAACTTATGAGAGCCTCCCCCGTCTTAGCCATTCATAACACACGCAATAAAAAAGAGCAGCATTTAATTGCATAAGCGTGCATACATGATGGATGTGCGCGCACATAGTTGCGCGACCACAAAGTTAGGATCAATCCTAGGGGGAGGGCCCGATGAGATGTTTTGATTATGACTGGCTGTTCATAAATGAAACACTTCCCTCCATTGGCTAATAAATGCGCACTGGGTGGGGTCAAACCCTCCCTCATTTGCATTAAGAGAGTCCTAAGAGGATGTTCTGGAATGTTCAATTTCTTGCTCTCTTAGGTCCTTCCTAACGCGGGGACTTAGGGGAAGACTTAGGATAACTTCTGGACTACCACCCTAGGTTGGTTGGTAAACCAGGGATGTGTTATGGAAGGATATGAATCAACTTTCTTCCTTTGAACCCATGTGCCAAGCCGCTGAAAAGTTATGTGTTCTCAACAGGTGCTGTTCAGGTGTTTGAACAATTATGAATATGATTGTGTGGCAACGGCTTCTCGGAGAGGACAAAAGAAATTTACAGTCTCATTTCGCTTGTCCCGTTCTGTTAATACTTCCATGAGCATAACAGGTATCAGCAAACACAAATAAACAAGTTTTTCAAGTGAAATATCTCTGTTTCACGCAAACACACACAAACGCCGTTAATGATAATACACAGCTTAATATATCATTTTGAGAGTGGTTGAATCCCCCAGATGCACAAGTTGTCGGAAAGTGAAGAAATTAGCCAATTTTGTAATTAATAAAAATAGCTTATATGTCCGATTTTTAATGATTCCTCAATACTTTTCGAAACAAAAGCAAGGTAAAGGATCTGTCATTATCTGCCGTTAACTTCCTTAAAGTTTGCAAATAAATTTGTCAAAAACAAAACGTCTACAGACAAATGGGAAATTAAAGAAATTTCTTTTCAAGTTGACATCAGCTAAATGTCGGCACGGCACATGGAACAGCAAAGCATTGTCATGATTATGGAATGCTTTTGGCATTCATGAGCACGCTTTAGAACCCATACAGATGTTTGAATATATCATGCTCGAGTTTCTACTCCTTCGTAACACCTCCCTGGGTAAACAAAGAACTTTTAGTGAAGCTCTGCCCATAGTTCCACCTGATCTTATGTTAAGTCCGACAAACCAAACATCATTTAACACTGTAGATGTCAAAGTTATCAACTGCTCCACCAAAGAAGGGAGACTTTTAAAGAGCACACACAAGTCAGGATTGCTATGATGACAATCAGCAACATTAAACCACCCCAGTGTGAAGAGCTCCTGAGGATTGCTATGATAATGTGACGTGTGACAAACCAAGAAAATAGTTACATAGTACATGTGAGGCTATCCACTGCTTCATTAAGGTCGGTGAACTGTATGAAAGGACCCATGGATTGCTATTATGGCAACCAGCAGCATTAGACCACTCCATTTGTGAACAGCTCCATAGGATAGCTATAACTGCAAGCAACAACACCACAGTGCCCCCATGTGAATGTACCTTGAGGCTTTGAATAGATTCTTTTTGCGTTCCCAAATAACCCTCATACAATACATCAGAATAATGTCATTAATGCAGTGCTCATCTTATATCGACAACCATTCGCAAGAGGCAAGGAAACGTGTGAAAGGATTAACAAAAGGTTTGGTGTGAACATACCTGCTTCATTGCCGGATGAAAACACCTGTTGGGTAGAGAGTTGGCTTATCATGGGTCAGTCGGGGGTGGGGATGGCGTGGGGGTGGGGGGTTGAGAGGAGTAGTAGCAGATGTTGCAGCTCGTCACTTCGGTGCAGCCTTGTTCATTAGAAGAATTAGAGGCCAGATCCCCCCTTTCACCGGTATCCATGCGTATGTGTCACTGACGTATGGTGTGGGTCATGCGGTCCTTTGTGCGTATACATCGGCATTAGCTGGCAATGTTCCAAGAAAAGAAATCAGAATACTACTCAAGTCAAACAAAGGACTAGTGGGGATATTTATATTTTGATATTGTGATGATAATGAAAAAGAAATCAGAATACTACTCAAGTCAAACAAAGGACTAGTGGGGAGATTTATATTTTGATATTGTGATAATAATGAAAAAGAAATCAGAATACTACTCAAGTCAAATTGAGGATATGAGTAGGGATTTTTGTACTTTGTTATTGTAATAATAATGATGAAGGATTCAGAATACTACTCAAGTCAAATTTAGGATTTGTGTGGTGATTTTTATACTTTTGTATAGTTTGATATAATAAGGGAGGAATGCCATACTTAAACAAGAAGTGAAAATAGATAATAGCATTCAGCTATAATTCCTCATACTAAATTTAGGATTCGTGTAGTGATTTTTATATTTTTTGTATAATTTGATATAATAAGGGAGGAATCCTATACTTAAACAAGAAGTGAACATCGATAATAGCATTCAGCTATAACTCCTCATTCTACTCTTCCTAAGCCTGGAATGAATGTTACATGACTGTTGACCCATGCTTATCTTTGTAAGTAACACCTCACAGGTCTTCCTTACAGAGCAATGATTTTTCCTCTCATGTTCCTTGTTGCAGGGGGTTACGATACCTTCACAACGACGATATGTGCAGTATTACGGCGACCTGATCGTCAGGGAACTGGAGTATAAACCGACGACACTTTTACTGACGCGCATCGACCTGGAGACGGTGCCGATGTTAAACGGAGGGTCGTGCGCCCCTGCCTTTGTCATCTACCAACAGAAAGTCAAAATCTTCTCCTCACAACCTTACGAGGTAAAACAGTAGACAATTCTCAATACTGCATTGAGAGAAAATTCATCCCATGATGCACCACGCAGCGACATATGGATTTTGTTTGCAGTCATACTCACTTCAGGGGTAATGTTTTAGTGTGTGACCGCATTAAATGTGCGAATACTGCTGCATTGTGCATAATGGGATGGTTTTTCCCTTATATGCGGTGTGGAAAATTATTTCATTAACCATTTTCAAATTTCTCAAGGGGAAATCACCCCGATGCTTAATCTCGATCTAATTCCTCTGCCAGGTTTATCCTTATCTTTAGTTCCTTCATGTCCTTGATGATAATAATAGTTTGTATTAATCAATTTTATTTCATTTAATGTATTCAACCATTATTAAAACAAAACAACAGAATTACAACATATGTACATACGTAAAACAATGGTATGGACCCCAAAGAAGCAAATTGGCTTATGAGTATGGCCCTGAACATAACAACATACATGAATGGAGCACAGCATAACAGTAATCAGATAAACTTATATGAAGTTAATGTAAATGTAACCTACAAAAGTATGCAAACCATTTTTGCAAGCAGTAGCTTCAGACAGTTTCTGTGGGATTGGACCTTGATACAAATAACCGCGTGATACGTGTTTTCGGTTGTTCAAGGCGTGTTTGATTGCTCTTTCAGGTATCGAAACGAGAAAGAGTGGTGAGATGTGAGTTCCCCCTACCGGTGCCAATCTGCGGAGACATCAAAATTGAGTTCTGCAACAAGCCAAATAAACTGAAGAAGGTAGGTTCTTACCCTGGGTTCCAGATTCTTTGGCATTTCTAACCGAAACTACTGTATACGCCATATATTTCGCGAGTCTAATTTTTCGCGAATCGAGACTTCTCGTCAATTTCGCGAGTGGTTAAAATCGTGATCGTGCAGTACTAGTACTATTAGTATATGTGCTCGTGCACGTTGTATTCATCATAGTTCTGTGTGTTATTAAATTCGCGAAAAGCATCCGACTCACGAAATTCGCGAAAATAACCCCCGCGAAATATATGGCGTATTCAGTACCCAATGAACGGGTCTGGCTGCAGTGGACTAATCATTCTCGATTTCCTCTCCTACTCAAACCTGATAAGAGAAGAGAATGGTAAAGTGATTAGTCTTGGGAGTACAAGACATGCAAGAAAACACGTGAAAGGCTTAACAAAAGGTAGCATTGCTTTGGCAAGCGGCAGGAGGATACCGCCTCCGTGTGAACGTGCCTTTATGAATCGTGTGAACGTGCCTTGATGCATCACTGCTGGATCACTGAGCAGATTAACAACATTGGGTGAAGCATATCACTCACAGAGTAAAATGGAAATTCATGAGATAGTGGACCACGTTTATCATCATGCAGAATTGGTAACAGCTATTCGGCTCTGAGAAGGTAGTGAAAACACATTCCGACATGTGCACCTGCTTCTATTGCTGATCTGGGCACGCTGTAAAATGTATTTAAAATCCATCATCCACGACAGCTTCATCAACAAATCCCAGTCTGCAGTCCAGTAGTATATGATTCAGTGGATTGTCTAACCATGGTGTAACTACAACCTGTTTTTTTTTTTTTAAATCAAACCAGGACCGGATGTTCCACTTCTGGTTTAACACCTTCTTTGTGGCCAACTCCACCCCAACCACCACCACCACCTCCTCGTCGTCGTCGGGCAGCCTCCACCCTCCGAGCAGCAGCCAGCGTCTTGCCAACGGCTCCGACAACTCATCCCTGAGCAGCATGGACATGGAGGTGCTGGAGCCAGACTGCATCATGCTGACCCTCAGCAAAGACGAGCTTGACCGGGCCAACAAGGACAAGACGAACAAGTGGTACTCGCCAAACTTCAAGGTGAGAGATTGGAGCTGTACTGGACCCTGTTGCATAAAACTTACCATTAATGGTAACTCTGCCTTTAATGGTAATCATCATGGTAACATAGCTTGATATCCAATCAAATTGAAGGTTTCTGTAGAAGTTGCCATTGGTAGTAAAGTTACCCAAAATGGTTAGTTTTATGAAACGGGCTCCTGATATTATTATTATTAGTAGTAGTAGTAGTAGTAGTAGTAGTAGTAGTAGTAGTAGTAGTAGAAGTAGTAGTAGTAGTAGTAGTAGTAGTAGTAGTAGTAGTAGTAGTAGTAGTAGTAGCAGTAGTAGTAGTAGTATAGTAGTAGTAGTAGTAGTAGTAGTAGTAGTAGTAGTAGAAGTAGTAGTAGTAGTAGTAGTAGTAGTAGTAGTAGTAGTAGTAGTAGTAGTAGTTGTAGTAGTAGTAGTAGTAGTAGTAGTAGAAGTAGTAGTAGTAGTAGTAGTAGATGTAGTAGTAGTAGCAGCAATAGTAGTAGAAGAATGATATGTTAGTAAAGGTAGTAGTTGACCAGCTGGACAGGGCCAACAGTAGTAGTAGTGATAGTAGTATCGTAATTAATTGTAATAGAAGTAGCGGTGGTGGTGGTAGAAAAAGTAGTAGAAGTTGGGTAGCAATAGTTGTAGTAGTAGTAGTGGTAATAGTAGCAGAAGTATGATGTACAAGTAGTAATATGAGTCATAATGGTATAATGATTAAAGAAGTAGTTGTAGTAGTAGTAGTTCAAATTATAATAGTAGGTTTAGTATTAGTTGGTATTGGTCATGGCAGTGGAAGTTATCAACATGAACACCAACACTGTTAGCAAGACCAATCATCATGGCCGGCATAGTGAATCATAGAACCTGCCGCTGGTTGTGTGTGAGAGCACAACACTTTCTTGAACTGATGCCTTATATGGTCGGGACGACTAAATAAGGGATGTTGCATCATGAGGCTATCCTCTGAATGAGTCATGTGACGTCGTGTGGATTTAGGGCAAGGTCGCTCGCTGTCCAAGGGACTGTCCCCTCTAGTGGAGTTTTAATTTTGACCAAAGTTGCATATTAGCACAATCTGATCCGGGAGGACAGCACTGATTAAGACACAGTTTCACAACTTCTGGCTTATTTTTCTGGAGGTATTTGATCGGGTTATTTTGTAACTTTGATCCAGGACAATAGAAATAGATCAAGATCCAAAGAGCACACCACTTTCGGTTGGGATATTAAGCTGGGAAATCTTGACCAAGTGGTCAAAAACGGCCTACTAATTAACAAAATATCATAATTTGTGGACCAATTTAATCAGCTTGAGATCATGTAAGAGAATATCTGGAGTTCATCATAACTTGCCCATGCGACCTCACACACACCTCACACTGCGTACGCAACGGCAGTGGCTAGTGGTTTCTCAGCTCTGTTGTGGCTGGCAAAATAACATGAAAGCTCCTTGATATGAGTCGATTAAGACACAGTTTCTCACGTCCTGCCTCTTTTTCCAAAAGATATTTCATCAGGTTATTCTGCAACTTTGGTCTCATGAAGTCCCTACTGCAAATCATGTCGCGCATATTGCCTCACAGTGATGGATTTCATGATGATTGTATCACAATGTTTTGACAGTAGGGAGAGTGGTAAGGTGTGAGAGAGGGAGGGGGTTGGGTGCTCCAGGCATTCAAGATTGCTAAGTCAAAGACAATGGACGATATAGGGTATTGGACATAGGATTAGCGCAAACAGTGTACTAAACCTGGACTAACTTTACGTGACGCCAAATAAAACAATGTGAAACATCATTATTGACTTAATATACTGAAATTGAGTTTGTCCACATAATAATTAAGATAGCGCGATTAAAATCACCCACTGTTGTGATCTGTGATGAAAATTGATGATTTTGTGACTGCATCAGATGATTTATTCTGCGCCCCATACAGTTAGTACACGATCTTAAGTTCAACTACCATTGTGAATTTGGGCCAAAGTGTTTTCTTTCTTATGAAACGGGAGTGATCAGCTTACCTCTATGGATAATTTGGTGTTTGTATTTACCAGGGGCCAGTTGGGGAGGGGGGTATATAGAATAATTTATCAATAATCAGATCAAGGTTGCAGACTTATAGACCAATAGTGCATTGACTACGTCCCCCTGAAAAAAAAAAAAACAGAGTCTGCTTCATGGATAATTCTGTTGTGAGGTGTAACTGCTGGCCTTGGTTACAGGTTGTGGAGTGTGTGGATACATAGCCGAATCACTGTGCCACATTTAGTTTGGAAACACCTGAGTCTGGAAAACATGATCCAAGCCTTGCCTTATTGCAATGAAGAAGGCTTAGTCTATGATTTCAGACATAGTTGTAAAGCAGTGTTAGTTTTTGTAGATTTGTGTATTTGTTCATGCACTCTACAGCATGAAACCTAGGCTCTGTAAGTGTGAGAGGGGGGTGGGAAGGGGGAGGGGGAGGGGAGGGGAGGGAAGGGAAGGGAAGGGAAGAGAGTTGCAGAGGGACATGAATCGGGTCAAGGTTGTAGAATCATAGGTTGTAGAATCAATTTTTAATGTGACAACTTGCGGTTTTACAACGTGATTTTGTGAACTTACCAAGAGCAATTTGAAGTAATAGATCTTGCAAACTTTGACAAAAATATCCCATGTTTGAAGATTTTTAAAAATCAGTGGATATTGTAAAAAGAGCTATTTTTTTCATAGTTTTCTTATTTGAATGGAAGTGATTGATGCTAACTGTAAGTCTTGCTTTATTCTTTGTTTTGTACGAACTACAGGTCATTTGTTTCTTCAAGCGGGTGGAGCGCGACAAGCCGCGGAGACCCTCGGGCGACAGCAACGACCGCTCGTCCGTCACAAGTAGCGACCACAGCGATGCGGAAGACATCTCAGACACCGACTCAGAATCGGAGTGGGACGCCACGGAAATCACACACGTATGACACTATTACCAGTGGAACGGATGCATGGGACACACGTGATGCGATATGGGAACCCTGAACGTACCAACGTGGTGACGAGCGGAATTATTGTCATGTGCGTCAAGTCGTAAGAAGCGCCGTCATCACTTGGAGAGTGCTGCGATGTGGGTTCCTGGTCCACCCTGGTTGCGCGATCACCGACGCTTTGTTTCAGCTCTTTCTGTGACTGCTCTAAATGTTGCCAGCAGAGGGCGGCAGACAACTCGATTGCATGCCACAAGGAGTGTGAAACACGTTGCTGCTGCTGCAATAGACAGGAGGAACAATTTCCTAGACGGGCAGGAGGTTGTTGTTGTTGCCATTTTGTTGTGTATTTTTACAAAGACTGCATGAAATCAATCAAAGAAGAGTCTTATTTTTTGACATTTGTTGTCGTATTTGGTGTCAAAGCTTGTGCGTATAGGAGAGGAGTATGCAGCTATAGAACTTTAGGCTCTACTAGCTGTTCACCTTGTAGGACAGGAAATCAGTTCTGTAACAGTCACATACATTGCATCCATGAGCTCTATTTCAGGCTTTCTCTGTGCACAGTATCATCTCCCAGATCAACGTGGAGTGGATATGTACCGGCTTCCAAAAGAATGGTGAATAATACCCCTTTACCAGATGCCATTGGTTCTCTATAAATCACCTATATACATCCATTTACTTGATTCTGGACATCACTCATCTCCCAGATCTATGTAGATTGGATATGTACCGGCTACCAAAAGGAAAGAAAGGTGAATATTACCCCTCTACCAGATGCAATTGGTTCTCTATAAATGACCTATATACATCCAATAGCTTGATTCTGCACATCACTGTAGAGTGTCATCTCCCAGATCTATGTGAATTAGATATACCAGCTACCAAAAAGAAAAGAAAGGTGAATATAACCCTCTACCAGATGCAATTGGTTCTCTATAAATCACCTATATACATCCATGTACTTGATTCAGGACGTCACTGTAGAGTATCATCTCCCAGATCTATGTGGATTGGATATGTACCAGCTACCAAAAGAAAAGAAAGGTGAATATTACCCCTCTACCAGATGCAATTTGTTCTCTTTAAATCACCTATATACATCCATTAGCTTGATTCTGGACATCACTGTAAAGTATCATCTCCCAGATCTATGTGAATCGGATATGTACCGGCTACCAAAAGAAAAGAAAGGTGAATATTATCCCTCTAACAGATGCAATTGGTTCTCTATAAATCACCGACACACAGCCATGTACTTGATTCAGGACATCACTGTAGAGTATCATCTCCCAGATCTATGTGGATTGGATATATACCGGCTACCAAAAGGAAGGTGAAATTATCCTTATACTAGCTGAAATTGATGCTCTATTATTCACAATCCCTTGTGGTTATTGTTAGACACTTGCATATTTTTTTTGAGGTGAGCTGGGTAAGATATATGTGGATTTGGTATCTATAATCTACCCACATGCCACTTGTGGAGAGTTTTACCATCAATACACACAAATCCCATAGAGCAGCATTTTGTCTGGCACACAAATGGTGAAAGAACATTTTAAAAGGCATATACTGTACTGGGAAGGCAAAAAAATCCTTTAAAATGTAATTGTTAGCAATCTTCTTGCTGATGGTCTTAAATTCATGTATTGTCCATTTTAGAAGAGTGCTGAAAGTTATTTGCTCTCAAATGATCCACATATGGAGTAATTAATGATTAATGATTAAATCCTCAAAATGTGCGGGCAGAATATTTTGAGGATTTGTGATTTAATCACTTATTACTGCAAATGTAGATCATTTGAGGGCAAATAACTTTCAGCAAGATTCTAAAATGGACAAGACATGAATTTAATACCATTGGCAAGAAGATTGCTAACAATTACATTTTGAAGGCTTTTTTGCCTTCCCAGTACAGTATATGCCCTTTAAGGACCTGTTCTGTGATATTTATCTTAGGTCCATTAGGTAGTTTTTATAGAGTGCTGAAGAGTGACGCCAAGTGAGGATGTTTTCAAGACAACTGGTTTCAAACTATGCATGCAGAGCTACAGGTGTAGTTGAAGTGATCCTAGCGGAGACTTCAGTGGAGAGTGTTAAATTTTAGACAATGTCAGACTAGCAAATCATTCGCTTCAGTTATGTTTTTCGGAACCAAAAACCTGTAGAACGATAGATAGGACGACACCAATCCGGTGCTCTATATCTCTTGAGCTAATCATCCTGTACTCAAATATGTTTCAGAGTTGCATATTTGCCACAGGTTCCAACTGGCATATGGTATGAGTTATCCTGAAAACATCTGTGGGGAAATAGTTAATTTGTTATCTAGACATATTTATACAACAAAAGAAGAAATATGACATTGCTGTGTCATTTAAACTTTATATACGACTTCCATGTGCATGAAAGTCAACCCTAAATTATGTATACATGATGTCATTGGTGCACATCAAGATATGCACGAGCTATCAACTATATTTCAAGTACCCTCTTACTTTAAAGCGAATTGATATGCTGTACAAACCATTGCAGAAATATATTAGTTATGCCTCTGTTTAAATGCAGTAGAGGTTGTAAATGATGCGCGATGCAGAAAGCGCTGTCCCTGGATGTATGGATAATTGCAAGGCCGTCTTTGCGTGCCACGTGTGCATATTGTCAGTAGGAATGCACACAAATTTCGTAGAGCACAACTATGTCTGACTCACAACAGGTTAAACATTTCAGCCGCTGAATGGATGAGTGCCAAGTTTTGTTTTACTATCCTTCGCTTTGGTATCTTGTTTCCTAACATCAACATTCATATCTGTTGGCTGTAAGTGATTAAAGTTAGATGACGTTTGACTTCAAATTATGTGTACCCGGTACACAAATTTGTGAGGAGATTATTTAATACTTTCCCATTTAGTTATAGACTAGTTATGCTCTGACTTACATGCAGTGTATGTACATCTTTGTTCTCGCGCTTTCCTGTTGGTCGAGACATTCATATAAAGCTGTGTAGAAAAAGGAATGACACTTTCAATATTCTAATCATAGAATTAGAGGTCAGATGTTATGTAACTGAAATCTCGTTAGAGATGGAAATGGGTTCATCACCTAGAATCTATCAAGAATTTGCTGCCGAGGGAAGAATGGGCTTGAGAAGTGCTGTAGACTATGGGCTCTTGTTTTGTAATGTATTTCTTTTTTTTGTCTCTCTTTTCATCCTTATTAATTTCATTTTTTGTATCTCTGTCTCATTAAATTGCTGTCTCTGTCTGGCTATCTCTTTCTGTTTTTCGTTCACACACACACACATACACAATTCCACTCCCTCTTGCCTCAATCTCTCGCCTCTCTCTCACTCTCTCACTTTCACTCTTTCTCTCCCCCCTCTCTCCTTTCACCCCCACCCTCTCTCTCTCTCTCTCTCTCTCTCTCTCCTCCCTCCCTCTCTCTCTTTTCATATTATATCTGTCTCTTCTCTCCCCCCCTCCCTTCTCCCTCTCTCTCTCTCTCTCTCTCTCTCTCTCTCTCTCTCTCTCTCTCTCTTTCTCCTGATCTTGCTACATGTATACACATATTTATCTGTTTCTCTCTTCCCTTTCTCCTCCTCCCACTCCCAACTCTCGTTCCTATTTTTCATCTTCCTTTCTTCACTCCCCCCATGTCTGCATTGTACATCCCATTGTTAGCATGCCTACAGTCTTATATATGATCCACGTCATCTAAGGATATATCTCTTCAACCCTTTGTGGGCTAGACAAAAGCCTCCTCAATGGGTTGTGTATTGATGGTGAAATAACCCATCCCGACGAGGCGTGTAAAGGTCTAAGCAAGATGCACTTGTACCAATTGCTTTGAACTTTCAGCAAGAAAAGCTGACCCCGGCACAAATCCTCAACAGCTTAATCGCAACAATTTAATGCTAAAGTGCAGACCAGCCACTTTTGCTGGCATGTATAATGTTACATTATGTAAGAATGTGGTTGTGTAACTAACAATGAAACACAAGTAATGACACGTGTCTAACATGGAATTTAGTGTCCGATTTAGGCTTCAGGAGCTTTGGCTTAAAGCAATGGTAATTTTTATTTATTTATTTATTTATTTTTTTTTGGGGGGGGGGGCAAAATATACAACTTGATACAAATTAATGTTTGTAGAGACTTCACTAGTGGGAATAACTGCTGCTCATTTTTTTATGACCATTGTGTGTTTGATAGGAATTTAGTTCCATAGGATTGTCTAGTTGTTTAACTCCTGGGCCCTGTTGCATAAAACTTACCATTGATGGGAGCTTTGTTATCAATGGCAACTGTTAGAGAAATCTTGCATTTGATTGGCTGTCGAGTGATGTTATCACGGTAGTTGCCATAGATGGCAGAGTTACCATTAATGGTAAGTTTTATGCCATGGGGCCCAGGTGCGCCATTGGTGCATTTGTGCACAATTACTACACACAATCCCTATAGAGCTACTATTCGTGTGACAGAGAAAAAAGCTTAAGGTTTGGTGATAATTGCACTACAGTAGAAGCCTATGATTATGTGATTAGTCAATGACAACCATTGTGTCTTTTTTGGGTCTTTTTTTTTTGCCTGCATTTGTTGCTATCTGGTATAGCAGAGAATATGTGTATACATGTGTATGATATTTAGCTGAACAATTGTGCATGTTTGTAGTATACCTACGATCTGTCCATTTTTTATAACAATGATTGTGCTACTGACTATGTGAATAGTGATTATATTGATGATTTTGAAATCCATGAGTGCAATTTTAAGACAGAGAAGAAAAAGATGACATGTGCCGTATCATTTTCCAAACAATTCAGAAATGTATCTCTTTGCTCTTACTTATTTTTTGTAAGGTGTGTCTGTGCACATATGCCAAGATATTGTTAAAGGGATGGTTCACCCTGAAATTAAGTTGATTTCAATAAGAGTAGAAACATGAAAGAAACATTAATGAAGGTTTGATGAAAATCCGTCAAAGGATAAGAAAGTTACGATCTTTTAAAATTCTAATGTTGTAACGTCATATACTAGGTGCTGTTCTATATGTTGTGTACCATTTTTTTTTAAATGTCCATTTTCTCAAATGGATATGCATCATTTTACCTGTGCATTTGATACATCATTAGAAAACCTTTTTTACACAAACTTCTATGAAAAAAAAAATCCTTTATCAAAATAAGAAAAAAGAGCAATTTATGGAATTATACAGCACACACCATATGGGAGAGCACCTCGTATGTGACGTCACAAAAGTGAAATTTCAAAAGAGCACAACTTTCTTATCCTTCGACGGATTTTCGTCAAACCTTCTCTAATATATGTTTCTGACATGTTTCTACTTTTATTGAAACGAATGGAATTTCAGGGTGAACTATCCCTTTAAGTGACTTACGTTGTTATGCATCGCTATCACCTTTATTCATACCTTCATGTGTTTGTTTTTTTAAATGCTGACAAGTTTGAGATTTATCAGCGAAAATAGTTGCATACTGTGAGTTTTGTACCTAGTGCAGCGAGCAAATAGCATGCCGGTTCCTGTAAGTATGGATATTTACAATATTACACTTTGAATGGGGGCATACTATCTACTAATATACCAATATTTATGCTTCTTCCACTGTGAAAGGGTCATATAAGATTTTCTAACAAATGTTGTTCACGAAGTTTAATGCTAATCAAAGTTCTTAAAAGTATTAGAAAGTCTTTTTGTATGAGACAATTTCTCCCCTAAAATTGTATGCAATCCCCGTCTAGTCAGTTATGTTGCATACTATAGAAAATAGAAATTGTCAAGTATTATAAGTATTTATCATTTTGACTGAAGTCAAACTGAAGCTAATATGATGTATTACCTAGGTAATTACATCTGGATAGTTCCTGCTAGCAATGTGTGATTTCTTGAGATGGAAACCAAATAATCATTCAAATGATTAAAAATCACTTTATTTAAAGTAAAAAGGTAAAAACATGAAACCAATACAGCGTAATACCTAAAGTGCATTTTGATAATTCCGGTTACTAATACCAGTATGTGATTTCTTCAGATGAAAAACAATTAATCGATGAATGTTTAATTCTTCTAACTGCAGTCAAAACCAACAATGTCTCATATCTATTAAATCACATTTTGATAGTCCCAGTAACCAATATGTAATTTCTTGAGACAATATATAAATTAATGATGAGGATGGACTAGTTAACATCCTCTCATAACCCCCCCCCCCCTCCCCCTTCTCCCCTCCTATTGGCCATGGTAATTTCGCAGGCGTTGAATCCACAATGCTGTTTCATATTCTTATACTATTGTGGTCAGTTGATGAGTCATAGTAAAATAACAACACCCATGCTGTGTGTGACCGGGAGCTGAATTCTTCTACACTTTTCTCACCTTTGCACTCTCAGTTTACTCATGCAGGACCAAGGTTGTTTTCGAGCAAAACAATCATTAGTGGCTTTCAAATTGGAAACCGTATTTAAAAAAAAAAAAAAATCAGATTCACATAAAACGAGACATACATTCCGTTGGAAATTAACATAAGGTTGAAAATATAATTACAATTCAAAACTTGAGGAGCAAAAGCGTGATTTCAAACCTTCTCAGTGCATCATCAATTTGAAGTTTTATTCATCATTTGATCTTTATTTAATTACAATTTTTCGAACACAAATCTCTTCCTTAAAATATTGATGTGCTAGAAAATGGTGTCCGTCAATTCATAAAAGGCTGATTAATGTGGGGTCTGTGAATTAATCATGAATGCAGTAGGCATGCAGCTGTTGATCAAGTATGAATAAGTGCTTAGTCGCTAAATGACGGTATGTGTGTCACAGTGAGTACATTAATCCAGCTTGCTCCAGCACTACCTCATAGTACCTGCAGGAGACAATGCCCTTAAAGTCTGTATGTGAGCACACTTAGGCGGCAAAAATGAAGGGCCCTGTTGCATAAAATGTACCATAGATGGTAACTTTGCTACCAGTGGCAACTTCTTTTGATAAAGCTAAATTTGATCGGCTGTTCAGCAATGTTTCCATGTGAGTACTCACCATTGAAGGCAGAGTTACCATTAATGGTAAGTTTTATGCAACGGGGCCACATGTGTCTTTTGTCGCACTGTAATACACAGAATTCCCATAGAGCTGTAGGGCTAAGACTCTTGAAAAGTTGGCAAATGAGAAATCAATATGTGATAATTAAATTCCTCAACATCTTTTCTTGGTGTTACATGGTGTTATGTATTTGTTCTTTTTTTTTTACACTTTCTTTCATTTTCTTATCATTCCATAATGACCATATAAGGACCGAAAGACTGGTACTCGTACATACCCGTGCCAGCTTACATTTCTGTGTGTCACATGGCAAAATTCATCTCATACTTGTATTGCTATGCTGTGGTATATTTCTCTACTATCAAATTGTGCCAGCTGTGTTTGTCTTTTGACTTTTGATATTGAAAATGACAATATAATTTCTGTTTTGGGGAGTAATCATCAGGTTTAGTCGTCACCAGTGAATTAAAAGTGTATTTCTCAATGTAAACAAAATCATGACTTTGCAGAGAAAAATGTGCTTATACAAAATGTATATTCATCCATTCACCATTTTGATGAAAAAAAAAATCATTATAGGTTGAAAGCTAATGACATATTTGTTACTGTTCCAATTTTCTTTTAACGATCTGAAATTATTATTTATTTGATTTTACAGTTTCATGAAACTGGAATCTCCTATCCATTGTTGCAACTCCCTCAGTCTAAACACATAACTGGAAATTATTCAATCTTAACTTGACATGTTATTTGTGGATTATTTCACCACCAATACACATATATGCCATAAGATGTTTTTTTTTTTTGCATGCAAGGGTTAACCTAAAACACTAAGTATTAATTTTAAGGGGATTTATGAAGTTATGTGATACTTTGCCATCAGTAAGTTGATATTCTGTGAGGTGATCTGAAATGATGTTTAAAACTGGTCTATGCAATATGTTCACTTACCAGATTCATGAGTATTACTTTGAGGGTTATGTGTGTATATATACACCCATTGGCCCCACCATTTGTTCCAACTGACAATGCACATTTGTAGCAGAATTTTTTTATTTTTGGTAGATTTATTTATATGTCATTTTCGTTAAAAAAATATGCTGTTTTTTTTTTAAGTTTGTTACACACTTTATATACTTCGCTGAGTGAACTTGTCAATTTTTTAAGTGTGTGTCATAAGATGGCATTTTGCTTCCTTAAAAAATGTTGCATATCAGTGTTGTGATATGCATTCTGCAAGGGATCGGGTTGTTCCAGTCCACGGACAAAAGCCCTCCAGAGGGTAAATGTTGAACAACCATGTGGACACCATTTGCTGATAGGAGACGGACACAAACTAGACCCACAAATATTTCAACCAAATTCAAACTGATATTTTTTGGGGCAAAAAAATGATGGTTTATATATTATTTTGTCACACATACTACATAAACGAGCGCCCTACTGCTGTGTAACTAGTGGTGTTATTAGTTTAACAGTCAATGTTTTACGTCACATTGCCTTTTTCATATCGTGTTTAATGTATGTTGTATGTCAAGTTTCCACTGTTAAAGAACTGTTGAAAGTTATGTGCACACTTTTGTTTAGCCTTAAACGGATGCCATTGCCAACCTTAGTTGTGAAGAATATATGAAGACATGCAAAGACAATCAAAGAGACATACAAAGTCCAGTAATTGCATCTCATTACAAGTTCTATAAATGCCTGTTGTTTTCATGTGAGTATGGGGTATTATTCATTTTGTTTTTACATTGAGGGGTTGACACGCACTTCAGGTGCTTTTGTGGGAGAGTTTTTTTTTGTGGAATATGGTGCTTTGTAGATAAAAGGACTTATTAGCCATGTGCATTAAAGTGCCAAGAAGTCAAGAAGTCTATAATACCCAAGGTCAAATGTTAGTACATGTACCTTTCGGTCAGTAGGTATGGTTGTGACTAGGTCTACGGTGTCGAGTAGAATATGTCGGCGGCTTACATCTCAATCAGAACAACTGTAGCAAGTTTGAATGTTCGTAATATCTTCTATTATATGAAGGAAAAAAAGAGAGATGAAAATAAAACAGATTTATTTTTAAGGTGTACTTTGTGAGTCTATGTGCTTTTCAGAAGTGACAGCGTTCCAGTGTGTTCTATGCACTGCTGTGACATTTGATCTGTGTGTTGTTGTGTATGTTTCCTTTTAAGAGGGAGGGGAGAGAATAAGACAGAGAGAGAGAGAGAATGGAATAGGTAAATACAGAGGGAGAGGGAAAGGATGCATAGGGAAATGAAAGAGAGAAAGACAGAAAAGGGAATTTATGTGTTATATAGGAAGAAGTATAAAGAGAAAGACAGGGAGTGGGGACGGGCGCAAATGAGAATGAAAGGGAGAGAAGAAGAGAAAGGAAAAAGGTGTAAAGAAATCATGAACAGGAGCACGTGATATTAAAAGTAACGCTTAATGGGACATTTTAGGAAATAGGCGGGTATAACAAAAAATACAAATTGTTTTAAATCAAATTTGACGAGCTGGATTGGGAATTAATTGTTTTCTTCAGGCGAAAATATCTTCAAATAGAAGCCCCCCCCCCCGTCCCTATAAACCCCCATCCGCACCCCACCCCACCCCACCCCCCCCCCTCTCTCTCTCTCTCTCTCTCTCTCTCTCTCTCCATCCCTCTCAATGTTGACTCTCAATTCTCTTTTTTTTGTCGTCATTTTCCTTTATTTCACCAGTCTCTCACCATCTCGCTGTCACACACTCAATTTCAACCCTTTCACCTCTCAAACTGTGGTACGAATTTCTTTTCGTTCTTGTCTTTAATTTCGTCTTCCTTCTGTATATCGCCTTTTCGCTCTATCCCTCTCTGTCTCACAAACACACACACACTTTCGGTCCGGTTTCTCAACTCCCCCTCTCTCTCCCTCTTTCCGCATTCCTTTCTCTATCCTTCCTTTTCACCCAAACTATCACACACATACACAGACACACAGACACACAGACACACAGACACACAGACACACAAAGACACACAGACACACAGACACACCCAGACACACACACACACACACGCACGCACGCACACACACACACACACACACACACACACACACACACACACACACACACACTTTCATTCCTGTTGTACTGATGGGTGTCAGAACACAATCCTATTTATTCCGAGACTAGAATGGTATTGTTTTGTGCGGAGAGACAATAAATTACCATAATCATCCATTCTCCTGCTTATTAAAATTCCCGAGTCTTCAGTGTGTCATGTGTTAATTCATAGACCTTTAAAAAGGAATAAATATATTTTATTTAATCAAATCAAGAACAACCTTTCACATAAAATCAACCATACACATGGACAACACAACAATGGATGATACAACTAACTACCATAGATGGTATAATCTCTGATTTACTAGTACTCTCCGTAGGGTAATAAGATACGGGTTTATGGCACGATGTGGTCTTCTTTTTTTTCCTGCTCACTATTCTAATAGTTTAATAAATTTGATTACTTCGGAGAAAACCATTAAAACAAAGATCATATCACCATTACGTTCCGTACTCTCCGTAGGGTAATAAGATACGGATTTAAGGCACGATGTGGTCTTCTTCTTTTCTTTTTTTTTTATTCAATCAAAATTACTTATTTAATCAAATCAAGAACAACATTTCACATAAAATCAATCATACACATGGACGACACAACAATGGATGATACAACTAGCTATCATAGATGGTATAATCTCTGATTTACTAGTACTCTCCGTAGGGTAATAAGATACGGGTTTTTTTTCCTGCTCACTATTCTAATAGTTTAATAAATTTGATTACTTCGGAGAAAACCATTAAAACAAAGATTATATCATCATTACGTTCCGTACTCTCCGTAGGGTAATAAGATACGGGTTTTAATTCACGATGTGGTCTTCTTTTTTCTGCTTACTATTCTAATAGTGTAATAAATAATAATTTGATTACTTCGGAGAATACCATTAAAACAAAGATCGTATCATCATTACGTTCGTCTCATCACCTCGGCTCATTATTGGCAGATGGAAAGCATGATACTATTTTGTCACCAAATTCTGAGTCAAGAGAGATCATAGTTTGACAGCATCTACCAATGGCAACTTCTATTAAAACTTTGAATTTGATTGGCTGTCGAGCGATGTTGCCATAGTAGCTACCATTGATGGCAGAGTTCCCATTAATGATAAGTTTCATGCAACAGGTTTCTGGTCAAAATAAATGTTGACGAACAGAAACCATCGGCCCTTGTCTGTTAAAGGGATAGATTATAGATGTTATAATCTTTGTATTACTGGTATTCTCCGTAGGGTAATAAGATACGGGTTTATGGCACGATGTGGTCTTCTTTTTTTTTCTGCTTACTATTCTAATATATAGTTTAATCAATTTGATGACTTTGGAGAATTGCATTTGCCAAATCACTGTCTAATAACCCACAATGTAAAGATTGGGTACCGAGACAAAAACATGTGAATATTTCTCTCAGACATATACCAAAGTTCAATCAATATAAATGTAAAACAAATAGATTTAGGAACAATACAATCCCATATTTCATTGACCTCTTAAACAGCCGATAAAATGACGATTTTTAATATTGCATATACTCAGTATTAAATCACACCACGCGTATGTACTCTTTTAACTATTTATACCCAAACCTATAAAACGTTTATATTAATATTTTAATCATATAATTTATGTGTAGGCCGTGTCAGGAATGAGCTCTTTACTTTGTATTTACATGTATTGTATTACTATTTTTGTAAACATCAACATTTCAGCCTCTTGGCTGCAGTTGCATGTTTTTATTTCAATATTTGTAACTTTTGAATATTTCCTGAATAAACCATGGCTTATTGAATTGAATTGAATTGAATGGTCCACCCTGGAATTAAGTAGGTTTCAATAAAAACAGAAACATGAATGAATTTTACTATAGTGCATTTGATGCAAGATTCAAACACGTTTTTACACACAAACCTGTAAGAAAAAAAAAATCTTTCATCAAAAACAGAAACAATTTATGGAATAATACAGCACACAAAATATTATGGATGAGTACCTCGCACGTGACGTCACAAAATTGAAATGTAAAAAGATCGTTTATTTCTTATCCTTTGGCGAATTTTCGCCAAACCTTCATTTACACGTTTCTTTCATATTTCTGCTTTTATTGAAATAAATCTTAACCTCAGAGTGAACTATCCCTTTAAGATGAATGTTAAAGTACACCCTTACCAGCAATGTATCATCATGGACCCTACCACGAAATGGTCCATGGTATCATAAAAACCGTTGCTTGTTTGTTTGCGGTTACATTATTATATTTATTTTTAACGAGGGAATGGAGATGCGCGCGCGAGTGTTTATGTGTATGTATGTATGTATGTATGTATGTATGTATGTATGTGTGTGTGTATATTTGTATGTATGTGTGTATGTATGTATGTATGTATGTGTGTATGTATGTATGTATGTATGTATGTGTGTGTGTATATTTATGTGTTTGTGTGTGTGTGGGTGATGATGATGATGATGATGATGATGATGATGATGATGATGATAATTATGATGGTGGTGGTGGTGATGCTGATGGTTGAATGATTAATGATGATTGATTGATGATGGATGTGATGGTGGCGATGAGGACGATAGTGGAAATGAACGTCATGACGATGATGGTAGAGGTGGTGGTGATGATAGGTTGATAACGATGATAAATGAAGACGAAGATGATGATGATAGTGAAGATTAAGAAGATGACGATAATGATATGGTGGTGGTGATGCTGATGATGATAGTCAAGACAAAAGTGATGACGATGATGCTGGCGATATATTTGGTGGTGGTGGTGATGCTGATGCTTGCTTGATGACGACGACGACGATGATGATGATGATGATGATGATGATGATGACTATGGTGGTGGTGATGCTGATGGTAATGGCGGTGGCGATAAGGATGGTAATCGTGATGTAAATAATGACAACGACAACGACGATGTTCGTGATGATTAATGTGACAGAGGAAGTGGTTGGCCCAAGTCACATGATGATGATGATGATGATGATGATGACGATGTGCAGAAGAGTAAGAAAACGAAACCGCGCGCAAAGGAGGACAACGATGGCGATAATTGTGGTATATGATACATTGATAGCAATAATGAAGGGTAACAGAGCAATTGGAAAATATTTAAAGATTCAAAGGTCACGACGGCAAAAGAAGAAAAAACAATGTTGAAAAAAGAAGAAACATAAAAACTGGATGACAAAGAGCATTATCTAGCTGCAGGAAGAAATAAGAGGATACACACACAAAGATGGCAGGAAATACAAGGAACTCGACCAAGAAATTCAGAACAGACTTCCAGAAGCAAAGGAATCTTGCCGGAATGGAAAGTGTGCCGCCTATCGAGGTCTTGAGAGCAAGTGGTTTGAAAGAAATACACGGCAAGAATATAATGGCGATTACTGTTCGGAAAAGGTTACACAGCTAATGGGTGTCTAAAGGCAAAAGATGGACAAACCATTTGAAGAAGGAAGTAATCCAAGAAAGATGAACTGAACACATTCCAGACTTTTTCAGTGATGAAGATTTTAACCAGAAGGACAATTAGCACTTAATACCGTTCAAATAAATCTTACAAAACATTAACTTCATTTACCAATTTTATGATATTATAATGATATTAGAACATAAAGTAGACAAAACTAATATACTATACTATTCCTGAAGCTTTCAAATCTTGCATATCAATGTAGTTATGACAATTCGTTCAGTAGATTTACAAAATAAAGGAAGCGGATCATATTTTTAAAATCATTTGGTTGCATTTGAATGTTGAGGGGTCTTGGGAATGAGTAGGCCTATACAACATTAGTATAGGCATTGGTACTAGTGCTCTATTATGAAATTGTTGTGCATTTCTCAGTAGATTGGATAAATATAGGCCCTTTTTTCGATACTGCATATGCAGTACTGTGTATTAATGATAAGTCATACATTCGTTTTAAAAATCATCATTGTATACAAGCGTAGCCTATGTTTTGCTTTTTTTTTTTTGCATATATCCAGTTGAATTACAGCGCAACATGCGCGAATGATATTGACACAGACTAGGCTAACAGTGGTTATGACAAACGCTTAGAACAGTATGCATAGCCCCTACACCGTCCTCCTCCTTCTATCCACCTTTTGTCCGCTCCTTATATTGTCTTCTCTTCCTCATTGAAAGTCCTTCTTCTTCTTCTTCTTCTTCTTCTTCTTCTTCTTCTTCTTCTTCTTCTCCTTCTTCTTCTTCTTTTTTTTTTTTTTTTTTTTTTTTTTTTTTTTACTATAAGCTCTTCCTTTTGTACTCCACGCTCCTCCTGCAGTTTTCTCTTCTTCACTTTTCTTTTAGGCTCCTCTTCCCCCCTCTCCATTTCCTTCTCATCCTCTATCTTGTCCAAGTACTACCAATTTATCACAATAATGTCACATACACGATATCGAAATATGATTATGAAATGTATAATCAAACACGTTTTCAAAGATAAGTGGGACACGCAAATAAATCATGTGTTTTCCGAGAAAAAGTGGGGGAATTATAATAGTAAAATTACCCGTATTCCTAGTCACGGTTGCTAATGGACGGATTCTTTATGCAAACATTGATTTCGGGGGCGAAATAATGGTGAGACCGCGTTAGCCCCAAGCAAATAAATTCACTCGGCTAAAATGATTCGAACAAGGAAGTAAAAAGTGAGAAAATTTGGTTAGTGCGCGGGTGTTGCTATGAATTTTCATGAAAACGGCCTGCGAACGCGTACGAGCGCTAAAATACACACACCTCGATAATCAGAGCGAAACAGCGCTCGCGCGAACATGGCGAAGCACTGACCATTATTTCGATCGCTTCTCGATCCTGGCCATTGCATTATGCATGTTGCCAATACACGTTAGGTACCGTAGTGTTATACATGTACGCAGACTCTGCTCTCATTCGTATCGGAACACACAGGAGATTGTGACACACACAGAAATATATTGATGGGACTGCCTCGGAGAACTTGGATCAGTTTGCAAGAAATGGCCGTTTTTTTCTACGATTTTGTCTCACGTAAGAAATGACAATGTATCTCACACCCTTCCCAACTCAACAAGAGAACTTTAATCCAGTGTGATGATGTCAGCGTTTGCGGTGAGCCGAAATATTGGTGAAAAACTACCGAGGATTTAACAGGAATTTCCAGGTTCTCGTTCGTTTGATGCAGCAAGCTGTCCAGCTAACGTTAGGCCCTTTCTAATCCAGCCACACTCAAGATTGTACTTGACAGAAGCAAGTTGCTTCAGCTAACGCAGGGTGGTCCGCCAGTGCTGCCACGACAAGCTGCACAAAAATGGCAGGGAACAAGATCAAATCAATTGTCAGCAAAAACAAAACGAGACTACGAGATGGCACCTTTGACCTTGATCTTACATGTATCCTTTTCATCCTTTTTTTTTTTTCTGTAGACTAAGTGTAAACCAGGACAGGTTATTCTGTAAGATTTTGACCTGACTTGTTAGATTGCTCCTAGACAAAACTTAAGTTATGTTCAATTTATGCTAATAGAAAATGCTAAATATAACTCACTAACTTACAGCAGTAGGAAGACTTCTGGAATACTACTCCTGGGCTTTGGAAAATACGGTGATATAAAAGTAATTTTCACTGTGATTTGCTGCAAAATAATGCTGTCGCACTCTGTGCGCATAATGCGGCATGCCATTATGATTTTTGTTCCCCAGGGCATGCTTCTTTTTAAGATAGCCCCCATAAATGTATGAATTTAGACCATGGTAAGTTTTGTGCAAGGCAATTTTTAAAGCATGACTTTCAATGAAATGTCATGATATTATGTTTAACTACATGTAACTGACTTACAAATTCATGATCACTGTGCACTGTAATGCCATTTGTCTGTTGTTGAGGTGATCTGTTATTTATAGTGTTAAATCTGTGCAGTGTGATCCTAGGACTGGAATGAGACAACATACATGTAAAGCAGTATTGATTAAAAACTTGCCTTCAACTCAGTGGAGACCGGTTCTGGGAGTTTTGTACTACTAGGGGTGTTGATGAATGTGTCGCCTTCTTTTGGCCAACTGCCAAACGCCAATTAATTAAATATGAAATATCCTTCCAAGCTGTCTGAAAACATTGTTTTTCTTGGGTGCTTTGCCAAGGAGCAGTGATGGGCACTACATGTATGAGGATAAAAAATGAGTAGAAATTGTTTCTTTCCTCAGAAGTATTTTTGTTACATTCCATTTTTTTTGTACTTTAGAACTACAGTGTAAACCATCCTGTACCAGCTGTGGTAGTGCAAGAAGACTTTGGCCGATATTCTGAACAGGGGTTTAATGCAAATTATAGTCTTCTGAATCTGGACTAACTAAATGGAATGCCAAATATAAAACAGAAAACATCATTGATATAATATCGTTAATATTGTACATGTAGTCAGTACCAATTCAAAACTTACCTTCAACCCATTTGAGGTCAGTTCTGGGAGTTTTGTACTATATTTCCAATATCATTAATATAGTATCAACGATATTGCCAAATAAAACAACATGAAACATTATTATTTGATACAATATAATTGATATTGTCCTTGGAACAATTTTGGTACTGTACAGTGAAATCTTTCCACATAATGATAACAAGCAATAATTTAAATCACCCACGGTTATGATTGTGTAATGAAAATTAATGATTTTGTAGCAGTATCAGATGATCTATTTTTGTACCCCAGAACCTTAGTCTATACGAGTATGTTTAGTATGTGGTCTAGGTTACACCATTAAGAATACGGGCCATTGTCTGCATACACAAAATTCAAAGACAACGACGATGATGATGAATAATAATGATGATGATACATGTAAATGTGACAGGAACATATTAAAGTTGCGCATCATTAACAGTAATGCTTTCTCCATTAAAAATGCTGCATAGCATTCTAGCATCATTCTCAACTTTTCTTACATTATACGTGTACTGTACATTGTAAGACATCCTTTATGTGGATTTAGACATTCCATTTCCTTTAGGGTCCCTCTACATGCTACCTGGCCTGTGTCCACTTGTGTGCGACTCTAGATGATACTGGTATTCAACCAATTTGTACTGTACTTTGTGGCTGGCCTGGCGGTGATTTGCCATTGGTCCACTCCCAGTTGGTCCACTCACCATTTTGTCTACCATCACATGCTGATGGGTTAGGGTTAGGGTTAGGCTTAACGGTTGAGGTTATGGTGTAGATTAGAGTTGTTAAGTTAACCCATTATAATCTAAAACAGTACTTTTAAGGGATTCCTTGTAGACGAAATGGTGAGTGGACCAACTGGGATTGGACCAAATGGCAATAAACTGGCCTGGCTACATGTACCTCAAAATTCAGAGCCTCCTTTTGCCAATAGCTTTCTTCCCTCTGCCATTTGTTCGTACCACCTTCATCTCTAAAGTGAATTCCAACATGCCCATTGAAATGATTTAGAAGAGCTTCTCTCTAATCTTCCAAGCCGCTTCTGATCCTTCTGATCACCTTATTTAACAAAACAAAAAAAAAGAATGGTGATATAAATCACTTCTGTAGACTAAATGGGTTATGCTTCCTGGGGTCCTGGGTATGGAGTGGTAAATGTGTCATAAATGTAAACAAATAATTTTATTAAAAACAATCAGGATATTAGAATCCAACCTTCAGAACTTCCCTCCTAAAAATGGAACTGGAAACTTAAATTTGTGTGAAATTATAGCGATCGCTAGATTTTTAGGAGGGTTTAGGGCTGGTCATCCGAAACCTACATATAGCCTAGAGACCAGAGACTGCTGTGCGCTATGGTCCACACCACAGTGCGTGCGTTCAATGGGAGCATGTCTGCGGTGCGTGGCACATACATGTAGCCTACTGACAGGGGCAATATGATTGTGAATGTTGACTATGGCCGCTATGTTTCAAACGTAAACATCAATAGTTTTTCATTCCTCCTGAAAAGGTTTGTGAGGCTCTGACTGTGATATTTGGCACACATTATCGTTAGGGTACATACATGTACTACAGCTGATTCCTGCCGAGATTCGTGAGTTTTGCAAATAGGACACCCTGTCTTTAAAGCTGGCAGTCAAATGTGGTAAAAAGTGATACCTGTACACGCGGCACCACAGACATTTTGCACCCAAACCAGTATTGTACTCAATGATCTATCACACACAAGAACTGCCCACTCACAAGCACAGTTTACGGTGATTTTCCATTCCCACTGCACACGCAGATATATATAGAACTGTTTGGCACCCAGAATTCTTTGCACTTTGTCACAGGAAGTTATCTCTTCAATCAAAATTCAGGAAGTGACCCAAGTTGTGATTACTTTGCATCATTTACTGATCATCTCCGCACATGTGTACAATGGAGTACAGGCAAACTCTGTTTTAACGAGGGGGTCGGGACCACACTTTTTCCTCACTATAGCCGATTGCTCGCTATACCAGTACATGATCAAAACATACAGAAACAAAGGACTATACAAACAATAACATATATACCACTAGTACTCTAGTCTTTTAATGGCTTTGCAAGCATTCTAAACTGGATTTACTAGCTAAAAATTCACTAAAATGTCAAACAACACAGTTGAAAATGTAAATAAATGACACTTCCAACGCCTCCGTTTACCGATAAATGAAGCAGCGGGGAGGCTCAGTTACCCGGCCGCGCCTGTTGGCATGACCGCGTGTAAGCAATGAATGATCATTGAACGCAATCTTCAGGCACGGCTGGTCATACATGCGCGGTGTCACACGTGCCATGTGCGTGCGTGACTATGTTGATGGTTGGGCACTGCGACGTGTAGTACCCAGAGCCGTATCTCAGTACCGCACACATGTAATGTGGACTTACGCATGTCTGGTCGTGTGTGTGTGTGGATTCTTGCAAGGTGTGTGTGATCAGTGTTTAACGGCACAAAGAAAATTGCTTGTGCTGTTATTGCGTTTCCCTCGCTGGGCGCCGTGGCTGTAATTGAGTGCTCGTAATAACGGGGTCAATTTACTTTCTTTTTCCTTATTCTTGGGCTGGGAATTTGCCTCGCTATAGCAGAAATTTCGCTATAGCTGATCTCGTTGTATGAAAACAGAGTATGCGGAGGTCTATGGAGGAAAAATTGGGATCCAAGAAATGTCCTCGTAAAAACAGGGTTCTCGCTGTACCCGTGCTCGTTATAATGGGGTTTGCCTGTATGTACTATTGCATGTACATGGGCAACAAATTGTGTTACATCATACTCGATGCTTTAGCCTAAAAAGCATTATGTTTCATGCTGAACTGGACAAAATAGACCACGGTTTAAAACTGCGGCTCCTTCCATTTCTTACCTTTCCCTTTCCCTATGCCAATTCCCTATAGGCCCCATTCATATTTCTTTACCTATATCCACTGTATGTTTGATATTGACCATTATGTAATATTTTGCATCATTATACTAGTTTTGTTTATGTCAAAGACTGACTATGCCGATGTATTATTGCTTTTATTTTACATGTATTGAACAGAAATATGAATAAAAATTGAAAAATTTAAATTGAAAATTCCTTTGAGCTGTAGTGTATGTACTGTACATGGTACAAAATCCTCACTAAGCCTCACATGACTTTCTAAACTTGGTACATGTATGTTACAAGGCACAAAACATTTCATACTACAGTACCAATACAAGTTTGATGCTAACATTTTATTTTGTCCTATCTTGTCTATTTTTTTTTATTATTATTGTAAATTTTTAATTTCTTATACACAATCATTTTTTACTGCACATGTTCTTATTAACATTCATTTTAATGTTTAAATCTTTTTTTGGTAACAAACCCTGGAAAGGCCACTTTTACACATTTAATTTGTTCATCTATACTGTACAGTGTACATGTACAGTATGGTACTTTGATGGTTAAACAACAACAATGATAATAATAATAATAGCGCATAATAGTATGAACACTCACATGTACTAAGTTATAGCAAAAGATGACAACCTGTATCAACACACAAAAATTATACAACAAAAGAATAATTTACTTTTACTTAGTGCAGTCTATTGAAAAAAATGGGTTTTTAATGCTTTCATGAAACAATCTGTGTTAGCAATATCTATTTATTTTGGGGGAAGCTCATTCCATAATCTGGGTGCAACTATTAGAAAGGCATGATCCTGTATGAATGTGTTTGTGTTTTGGGTACTATCCACATTCTCTTCAAAAAATTATATGTAGTTGAATGAATTTGTTATTTATGTTATTTGAAATATTTGCCCTCATTATGTCCATTGTTTGTTTATTTGAAAATGTGGAAATAAATATGAATACCCATACCCACTATGGAGAATGAACATTTGCGGGGGAAATTAATTTTAATGCATTGCGAAATATCGCGATCGATTTAGATCTATTATTTGCACTTGTACAGTAACTGTTCAAATAACTTTTCTGTGGGAATTTCCCTTGTTTGCCATTGATACTTAGAAGCCTTTATGCACCATTGATGCATATTTGCATGAGTAACACACAGAAAACACAAGGCATAGAGCAGCAGCGAATCAGACATACGAAAGGTTTGTACTGCATGTTTTTAATGATTTTACAGAATCTCGAAATGAATGAATATGAAATGGTATCTTGCATGCAGTCCTATCAAGTGATGTACAAAAAACATGAACAAATTACATGGGGGCTCAGGGAGATTTAGCCCCCACAAAACAGCCCCCATGAATAACAAAAGTGCCCCTGTAAATTACACAAGTGCCTCTGTGAATCCCCCCCTCTTTCTCAATAGGGGATAATTTCCTATATTTTCTACACTGTGCAGGCACAAATTGTATACTTGAAAAGGGCATTGCCTTTTCCTTCCAAAAGTAATAAACCTCATTGTGGTTTCTATAATCAATCTTTAGAAATCTATATCTGGTAGATGATAGAATGTGGAGTACTCTGTAAAAAGATGATGGTAGTCAGCTCATGTCAGATGGGACTCATTTTTTGCAGCGAAATCGTTCTGCCAGGATCTCAGGTCCAGTTGAAATCAGTTCATTTCAGGGGTTTAACCCTTCCTGCACCAGATAAAATGCTGTTCAATGGGCTTTGTTTGCATTATTGGCCAGAAAATGCACAACTGGCACACAAAGAGGTAAATAACATTTTGAAGTGATTACTTCTTGTACTGTACATGTACAGTACTTATGTAGGCAGTGCAGTGACCAGGGGCCATATTCTTGAAACCTTACTAAGCCTAGTTAGGTACTAAAGTGCATTCAGCTACATATGTAACTAACTCGGATAGTAAGGTTTCATGAATATGGCCCCAGGATTTGTCTTGTGCGGTAAAAAATACACAGTTCTGTGTGCATTTGTTCAACATGTAATACTCTGGGCTTCATTTATTTAAAATACACAGTACTAGGGGCTACATTTATTTTAAATACAGAGTATACACAGCTACAGCTCTGGGCAACATTTGTAATACACAGTACTGTTGGGGAACATTTAATTAACATACATGTACACGTACTCTGGGCTAGATATATTTATGTAAAAATATGTATTTCTCTAGGCTTCATTTATTCAAAATGTACAGTACACTGGGCTACATTTATTTATAATACACAATACTCAGGGCTGCATTTATTTAAAATACACAGTACTTTGGGTTACATTTATTTAAAATATGTACACAATTCTGTGGGCTGCATTTATTTAACATACTTTACACAGTACTCTTGATTTTATTGTTTTAAAATACACAATACTAGGGGCTACATTTATTTGAAATACAGAGTACTTATGGCTACATTTAAAACATGCACAGTATTGTAGGCTACATACTGGGCTATCCCTACCCTTGTAAAAATATAATTACACTGAGCTTCATTTATTCAAAACACACAGTAAACTGGGCTACATTTATTTATAATGCACAATACTCAGGGCTACATTTATTTAAAATACATAGTACTTTGGATTAAATTCAGTTAATATATACAGTACCTGTGGGTTACATTTATTTAAAATGCACAGTACACTGTGCTATTTTTATTTAAAATGCATAGTATCTCTTGGTAATTAAAAGTACATTGTACTCTGCACCACATCTATCAAAAATACATAGTTCTCTGGGCTACATGTACATTATTTCAAATGCACAGTACTCAGAGATACATAATAGTACTGTATACGCCATATACAGTATTTCGCGAGTCTAATTTTTCGCGAATCGGGACTTCTAGTCAATTTTTGCGAGTGGTTAAATTCGTGATCGTGAGGTACTAGTACTATTAGTATATGTGCTCGTGCATCTTGTATTCATAGTTCAATGTGTTGTTAAATTTTCGAAAAGCACCCGACTCGCGAAATTTGCGAAAATAATAACCCCATGAAATATATGGCGTATGCAGTACTCTGGGCTACATTCATTTAAAACACACAGTACTCAGGGCTGCATAATACACAGGTCTCTGGGTTACATTTATTTATAATACACAGTACTCAGGGCTACATTTATTTAAAATACCCAGATCTCTGGTCTACATCTATTCATCCGTAAAAAGACACAATATGAAAAAATATTGCCCCGATTCATGTGAACAGGGTAGTCTTTTAGGGTATAATGCAAAATATAGGTCAGAGTGTTAGATGTTTCATTTCATGACATCAGGCTTGCAAAGGAAACCAATCAATTAATCTGTAATTATTTCCCTGGTTTTGCGCATGGTGAAGAAGAAAGGGCTGCTTTCCATGCGTGATTGTGTGATAATTTTACATGATGCACAGCATGTATTAACAGCAGATAAATCAGAGAAATAGGACAAATTGGACATGTCATTGAAAGGTTATAAATATTTTAGTGATACATACATAATCATTATTGGAGGGACATTAGCAAATATTTATTTATTTATTTGTCTTTTTGTGTGGGACTATCTGTTGTATTTCTGGGGCTAGATTGTAATGTGGTTCATAATTTTCAATTTCTGTTTACCTTTTGCATATCAGTGGGTATGACTTTTGATTCTAACTGTGCTACATGTACAGTGAAGCACAAATTGTGTCACTTCTAAAGTGCCTTTTTACCTACTGTATTATCCCAAGCCGTTTAAATGTGAATAGTGGTTTTTGCCAAAGTTCAGGCTATTCAAGTCTGTACCAGGAAATAAGGAAGTGAAACAGTTACGGATTCAATCGATCCTAAATGGAACCTCCACTGGTGGTGAATTGACAGTATGCGGAATGCGATTGTATGTGATTGCACTGTATGCACACGTGCAATGTTTTGACATGCCAGGAATTGCAGAAATGCGTTGTGTAATAATCTCTTAGACCATGCACGACACACAAGAGAGCCACCTCGGGGTGTCGTCCGTCCGATTACGTAATTTTGATACAGGGCTATCAACAGCAGCCGAGCTGATATAGAGCTAATGTTTCTACAATTACTGAAAGGCCCAGGGCTTATATCAGTGTTCCTTTCATGTTGTGTGAACTTTTGGGGGAAAAAAATGCCATGTACAATGTTGTTTCAAGGGGCCCGGCTACTGTCTCGACAGCAGAATTCTCCATATTGCTCCATGGATACGAAGAAGGTCATCTCCCAGGAGTTGTGAATGGAGACTTTTTTGGGGGAACATACATTTGCCTGCAAATGAGTCCTTTCAATGCGAACAAAAATTTATTTTATAAATACAAAACACACATAAAATGATCCTGGGGGGTGTTTCATCAAGTTGTTCATTATAAGCTAAGCACAACTTCACACACCTATTCTTGTGCTACATGTAAATGTAAATTAGACTGGTTCCTGTTCCTGTTTTAACATAGTGGGAGTAAAGTTCATACAATCCTATTAATCATATATGACAAATGATAAACTTTGTATTGAGACGGTTGTTAACAACCAGAATTTTAATGTACATAGATCAGATTTCAACTTTTGCTGATGGGAATTAAAATCATTGAGAATCTGATTTAGCACCCAAGAACGGGTTACCAGTCATGGTTAAAGTCGTTTGTAGCTTACGAACAACTTGGTAAAAACACACCATCCTGACTAGGCTTATGACCTGACCATACGGCAAAGAGCAAGTACTGTATTAATATTAGTTTCATCTTATGGTAGCGTACATGTGCTGTCGATGTATAGATCAGAAAATCAATGTCATTTTAATAGTGTGTTGGCCTACTTCATGTGCATTGAGGAATGGTGTTACACTACAGCTCAAAGGAATTGGCATAGGGAAATTAAGGAGCTGCAGTT
The DNA here is from genome assembly GCA_963669155.1 of Arbacia lixula. Taxonomy (NCBI): domain Eukaryota; kingdom Metazoa; phylum Echinodermata; class Echinoidea; order Arbacioida; family Arbaciidae; genus Arbacia; species Arbacia lixula. Next base: position 11,064,430 of record OZ022593.1, read on the forward strand.
TTAAACCGCGGTATATTTTGTCTAGTTCAGCATAAGGCATGATGCTTTAGCCTAAAGAGGCTCCTTCCCTTTCTTCCCTTTACCTTTCCCTATGCCAAATTGCCAATTCCTTTGAGCTGGAGTGTACTTGTGTACATACAGGTGTATTTACAAATATATGCTGGTCTGCAGAGGGGAGGTGGGTTGGTGGGTTGCCACTTTTGCAAGTCCAGAAAAAAATGGAATTGTATCTAAACCTCAGAAAATGGAAGAAAATACTGTATAAGAATGTCCCTTACAATATTTGGAAACTTACTAATGGAATTACATAGATTGCTAGATTTCAGAGTTATTGTAAAAAGGGCTTTACTACCTGTACGTCTGGGTCATGTTGCATATATAGGTTTTCAATTATTGCACCTTACCATCAATAGAAATTACCATGGCAACTGATGCAATAATGAGGGCTCATTAGCTGTTGCTCTGGTATCTATTGATGGTAAGTTTCAATTAATTGAAAGTGTATTTCTTAGTGGCACATTGGTTAATATTTTAGATGAATTGCAGGGGTTAAATCTCCCTCAGACCCCCACCCCCAGGTCATGTTGTATATATAGGTTTTGAATTGTAACTTACCATTAAAGGTAACTACCATGGCAGCAGCCAATGAGCTTTCATTATTGCACCTGTTGCCATGGTACATGTACATTAGTTACCATTGGTGGTAAGTTACAATCATTGAAAAACTACCTACCTGTATATGCAACGTGGCCCCGATGTATTGTTTTTTCATTGGACATCAGGCTTGCATCTATAGAACCTCTCACAAATTGCTTTCTCCCCTGCAAAATAGTCATTCTGGTTCACTTTACATGTGTGATTCTGTATAAGATGTCCAGGGATTAAAACATCTTGACCTTTCAAACGTGATGGTCACCTCATGAAGGAACTCAGTGAAGCATACTGTACTTAATGCCAAGGGCATGTACATGTCGTTCAGAAAAGTTCACAATAAACTGTACTTCTACAATTGTGATTTTAAGAGGCAGACTGACATTTAATTGTACTGTAAATCTAAATCACAGAGAAGTTGTCATAAATATCAAAGGTGAACTTCCACAGGTTGAAACCTGTTAGAATATTTGCCAATTACCATTTAACACTGGCTCAAAACAATTCCAGTCTCTTGAAAGTCACCATTCGATACGATACAGGGCTGGAGTGAGGTTATACCTTCAATAATGTCTTTTTCTTCAAAATGGGCTGATTTGAATATTGCCTCCTTTTAGGGATTGATTTGTTTATTTATGGGGGCTACTTTTCAAGCTTGACATCATAAACAAAAAATAGAAACCCTGAACCATGTAATATATTAACCCTATTAATACCCTATTATACCCTATTAATGTGGAAAACTACTTTTCCACAGTGGCACTTTTAAAGATGGCAGTGTGGGGGGAAAATTGCCCAGAGTCCTTTTTTTCTGTACTGATGTATCATGTCAGTGATGTGCGCTATTAAGATTAGAAGACAACTTTGATATACACTACAGCTCAAAGGAATTGGCATCAGGTAAAGGGGAAGGGAAGAAAGGGAAAGAGTTGCAGTTTTAAACCACAGTATATTTCGTCCAGTTCAGTATGAAACATGATGCTTTAGCCTAAAAAGCATCATGTTTCATGCTGAACTGGACAAAATATACTGCGGTTAAAAACTGTGGCTCCTTCCCTTTCTTTCCTTTCCCTTTGCCTATGCCAATTCCTTTGAGCTGTACTGTACACCCCCCCTCCATATGTACCGATGGATTTGCCTAGCATACATATTACAACTTATGTGTTAAGTAGTGAATATTGTGTCTGTGTTTGATATGTTAACATTTTCTAAGCCGAGCAGAAGGCTGCTCTATAGGATTTGTATGTATTACTGGCCGCAATGGTGCCCCAATGGCACATGAAGGGTCAAAGGCATTAAAGTCATCAACTACAAATGGGATAAGTCACAGCACCTATCCCAGATGAGCTCAGTAAAGAGGAGTAATCATGCTTCTTCAAAGCATCTGATAGTGAATATTGTAGGTTTAACTCTAAACATGCTCCTTGTGGGTTATTTCACTATTAATATACACAAATCCCATAGCCTCGCAAGGCGTCTGGCACGCAAAGGGTTAGGGAACACATGCCGGCCCAGATAAGCCGGTAAAGCGAACAAGGGTGGTTGTGTGACCTATTTAGCTCGCAGCGAACACAATGCCTGGTCGAAGCGTTTTAATCTGTGTCAGGAAACGACGTACAGGGGGGATATACTAGTAAGCTGGATACGCAAAGTTCAGGGCCTTAAAGGGTCACGTTATAGCAAGCGTCTTCGGTTTTGAAAAGATCATTTATGACTCGTGTCACCTGAATATGATTCAAATTTTTTTTAATGCAACATCCACCAAGTATCATAGGAATTGTTCACACTGATAGAAAATAGTTTCATGCAAACTGCAAATGGGCAGGAAATTTATCAGATTTAATAGCTGAGGAGTATGCCAAGCGACTTTGGTGATGACATGAAAATTTATAGCTTGTGTTATCTGAATTAAATTTTTTATGCAACATCCACCAAGCATCAAAGAAATTACTCACACTGATAAAAAATTGTTGCATGCAATCTTTAAAAGGGCTGAAAATTTATCAGATTTGATATGTGAAGATATGCAAAGCTTTTAGGGATTAAAGGGGCATGTCATACATGTAGCTAGAATGAAAGTGAATGGTTGAAGGAATGGTTCTATCCGAAATGTGGCCATTGATTATATGTACACAAAATATCCTTGTTCTTGTTGGATATCAGCATGTCTTGAAGGAATTTCCTTACCATACTGTAGCTCTTATTTAAAGTCCTGAAATCAAATGAGAATGGGATCTTTTCTGCTGACATTTTGTCTGTTTCCAAGGAGATATTTAGCAAAAAAATACAAATTAGTATCTGCAAGTATGTATGTAGGCATGTATTTGTCAAGCCTTTTGCCATGAAATTAACACTGGTCATGAACTGCTTTTTGCATTATCCTTAGGTTTCTCAGAAGAATCTCTTAACAGTGCTAGAAACTATTTTTTTTTTAGACTTGCTCAAAGATATGAACATTATCACTATAATTATGGAATGAACTATCCCCTACATCTCCAATAACATGTACACAAGTACTCCAAATCATGATATTAACAGCTAAAATGCCAAATGCCTTAGTTTAGATGGACACAAGTCATTATCACTACGATGGTGCAATATATGTGGCATGTAATTGTAAAGTGCTGCCAAGTTGCATGCATTTAGTGCATTGTGCATGTAAAGATGATCATCATAGTGAAAAGAAATACATGTGTGTGTGTGCGTGGGGGGGGGGGGGGGGGTGTCAGGGAGATTTGTACCCCCCACAAGAAGCCCCCCCCCCCCCAAGAAGGAAGAGAGCCCCTATGAATAGTTAATTTTCCCCATATGGTATGACACAAATCATGGTTGTGAGTATCATGACATCAGGCTACAACTTGCCCTTGCAGATGAAATTTTAATCCCTTTCCTGGATGATACTGTCTGGGTTGGTCAGTGTTCCAGATATTATAACACCAGTTTGTACAGCACGATCATATGGTAAATCAAGACATGAGACTAATTATATCCTGTGGAGTGAAAATTGCTCTGATAAAAGTGAAAGAGGTTTGGAATTACCTGTGTCAGAATATTAGCTAGATATATGATTTTTTTTTAAACTTGAAGGGACAAGTTTCTAGCTACTGAATGAGACAGTTCATGTTCACTGTACATGTATTTATAGCCAACTAGAGTAATGTGCTGTAGCACCATGGATAATTTCTGTTTGCTGTTTACAATGATGTGACATTTAAGGCTGGTTTATCCCTTTGTTACAAAAGTCATGAAAATCATTATTGATCAGCACTATACCCAAAGCCAAATGATAGTGCCATTCCCATTGGGCTTAAAAAATCGTGAAGTTAGAAAAATCGTGAAGTTAGGGGACAAGGACAATAGGACCATTTGGCTTTTGGTCCGGTTGCTTTCACCCTAACTTTCACCCTAACTCCACGATATTTCTATCTTTGCAATTTTTTAAGCCCAATGAGAATGACACTATCAATGTGTACCATGCTTGTAGCTGAATGCACTTGAGCATTAACTACAGTGTAGGCTTTAAGGTTTCATGAATACTGGTATGGCCCCTGGTGGTGTATCGCCATGCTGTTCGTAAGCTATAGTACACACGACTTAAGGCATGACTGCTTACCTGTTCTTGTGCTAAATGAGATACCCCAATTTATACGGCTTTTAACTCAGTGGGAGTCACTTTCCACCAATCCTTATCAAATTTGACAAATTGTAAAACTTTTTAGTCAGATGCTTATAAATTTCATACAAACATTTTGATTTACGAACATCAGATTTCAACTGAAGCTGATGGGAGAAAGAAATCTTTGATAATATGATCAAGCACAAGGACAGGTCAGGCTATCAGTGCACTACTGGTGAAAAAAAATTCACACGTGGCACATCAAGAATTAATCAGTCGGCCACCCTGCTTCTAATATCTTCGGCTGGTAGATATTACCAAGGATCTATTGCTTCATACTTATCCTTGATATTACTTGTACCATGTATACGTAAGCTCAGATCATACCATACAATACTCACGTCACAAGTAAGAGTAATGTAGGTGTGATGAACGCTATGACAACTGCTCGCTCATCCGATGTTACATTTTGCACACACGTCATGTGCATTTGTAGTCATTCATATGGTCACATGATCGTCGTCTGAAGCTATCTATGGATGAAGTCGGCGTGCATTGATGTGAAATTACCAATAAGCAGTAAAAACCTCACCATGAGTAGTGCATTGCATGCATTGAATGAAGAGTATTGCACGTCACTTTGGGAAGTTAGTTTTAACTCTCTCCAAGCCAAGCAATAAAAAGTCCATTCATTTTGTATGTTCTCTTATGACATTGGTAATGACTGGGTTAATCTCATTTTTTGTTATTCTATGAAACGTAGCTTCTTTGAATAGGACAACTGATACTATCAAAATAATATGGACATATCCTACGTGTTCTTTTGATGTCAGACTCGTTAGCATGATAATATCTTGTCACTCAGGTTGTATTCTTCACCTTGATCCTTTCAGTACCAAAACGGGAAAAGCCCTTTGACTTATTACACATTTATGCACCTTTGGTACTCAGATGGTTAACCCTCTCAGTACTAAACCAGGAAAAGCCTATTGATGTAAATATTTTATGCACCTATGGTACTGAGATAGTTAACCCTCTCAGTGCCAAGCCAGGAAAAGGCTATCAACTTATATTATGAACCTACATGTATGGTACTGAGATGGTTAATCCTCTCACTACCAAGCCAGGAAAAGCCTATTGACTTATCACACATTTTATGCACATGTATGGTATGGAGATAGTTAACCCTCTCAGTACCAATCCTATAAAAGGCTATTGACTCACCACACAATTTATGCACTCATGGTACTGAAATGGTTAACCCTCTCAGCCTATTAATGTATCACACATTTTATGCACCTAGATGGTACTGAGATAGTTAACCCCATCAGTACCAAGCCAGGAAAAGCCTGTTGACTTATCACATTTGACTTATCTGCACCTGTGGTACAGAGATGCCTAAAGAAGCTAACTTGGTCTTCGACCTCTTGCATGATGTGAGTACATTAAGCTGGTATGCAACCGCTGCACTGCTGGTGAACTTGCATCTGGAACCGAATAGAACAAGCGTGTGTCTTCTTGCAGCGCTGACTAGTAGTGTACGGACATGTGTGTGATTTGGGCAAAGTGTATCGCGGTGTTCGCCTCCTCTTCAAATCGATCATCCCAGAAATGGATAGTGTTTGAAATGTAGGAGAGCCTGAAGAATTGGGGGCAGGCCATGCCTTTGGACGGCTGCCCTCACAGATTTTGTTCTCAATTTTCGTGTGAGGTATATGGATGCGATGGATTTAACCCTGTCAGTCTTGACTTTAAAGGACGAAAGAGAATGTGATGTGGGTTCTGGAGAATCCTTCTTCCTCATCTCTTTTTTTCCCTTTTTCTCCCTTTTCTCCTTTTTCTTCCCTTTCTCCTTATCTTCCTTTTCTTTTTTTGCTTTCCTTTGGTTCTTCTCCTCCATCATATTTTTCTTGTTCATCTTTGTTTTCTCTCCCTTTCTTTAATGGAAATTTGATTGAACTTATTTTACATGAATTTATTACCTACCTACCACAGGCACTCACCAGTTTTAACATTCCTGTTTGTAGATTGTATGTCACATAGTATGAAAGGTGAAAAAGCCCTTGACTCTCTCTACCTGTATCATATAATTCATCTGTGCCATATGCTGGTATTAAAAAGCAATGGCAAATTATCGTAAAGGGGACAAAAAAGATATATGCTGACATACATCTAGGCTTAAGGCATTGGCGAGCAAGGATTTGGAGGTCGCATCATATGATGGCAAAAGAAGGTGAGACGATGGTGAGACGTAGTGAATCAGGCATGCTGAAAAGGTAGAAGTCTCAATAGACCACCGCCTTTTTACCCTTCAAACCCACTTATTGCGTCAGAGGGGCATTATGGAACACTAGAAGGTTCATGGGATTAGATTCTTCTTGCTCAGGGAGAGAGAAAGAGGAGGAAGGGAGAGATGGGATGAGAGAAGGAGGGAGAGAGAGGGAGGGAAGGGGAGGGAGGGGAGGGAGAGGGAGGGAGGGGAGGGAGAGGGAGGGAGGGAGGGGAGGGAGAGGGAGGGAGGGGAGGGAGAGGGAGGGAGGGAGAGGGAGAGAGGGAGAGGGGGGGAGGGAGAGGGAGAGGGAGAGGAGAGAGAGAGAGAGAGAGAGAGAGAGAGAGAGAGAGAGAGAGAGAGAGAGAGAGAGAGAGAGAGAGAGAGAGAAAGAAAGAAAGGGAGAGATGGGGGGATGGTGTGATAAAGGGTGGGGGGGGGGGAGAAATTGCGAAGGGGAGGGAATAGGAGGGGGAGAGATGGTGATGATGTGAGAGAGGAAGAGAGAGAGAGAGAGAGTGAGAGATAAAGGAGCAGGGATAAGATGGGAAAGTGCGAGATAAATTGACAGGGACATATGGAGGTAAAGGGTTGAAGTAGATACTACAAAGAGGAAGAAAGAGATTGAAA